>CM059433.1:62156571-63356571 GCA_030390025.1 Squalus acanthias | reverse complement strand
CAAAAGCACTATACATACAGGGTACTTGCATACTTTGTCCACAAATTTTAAAATATTTGTTCTCAGCTTGAGCGTAGCAATGTTGGCAAGGTCACATTTATTGCATATCCTTAGTTGTCTTGAGAAAGAAGTGATGGGCCTTCTCATAGAGTCATAGAGTTATACAGCACAGAAAGAGGCCCTTCGGCCCATCGTGTCTGCGCCGGCCATCAAGCCCTATCTATTCCAATCCCATTTTCAAGCACTTGGTCCCTAGCCTTGTATGCTATGGCATTTCAAGTGCTCATCTAAATGCTTCTTGAATGTTGAGGGTTCCTGCCTCTACCACACTTTTAGGCAGTGAGTTCCAGATTCCAACCACCCTCTGGGTGAAAAAGTTTTTCCTCAAATCCCCTCTAAACCTCCTGCCCCTTACCTTGAAACTATGCCCCCTGATTATTGACCCCTCTACAAAGGGGAAAAGTTCCTTTCTATCTACCCTATCTATGACCCTCATAATTTTGTACACCTCAATCAGGTCCCCCCCTCAGCCTTCTCTGCTCTAAGGAAAACAACCCCAGCCTGTCCAGTCTCTCTTCATAGCTGAAACGCTCCAGCCCAGGTAACATCCTGGTGAATCTCCTCTGCACCCTCTCTAATGCAATCACATCCTTCCTATAGTGTGGCGACCAGAACTGCACACAGTATTCCAGCTGTGGCCTAACGAGCGTTTTGTACAGCTCCATCATAACCTCCCTGCTCTTATATTCTATGCCTCGGCTAATGAAGGCAAGTATCCCATATGCCTTCTTAACCACCTTATCTACCCATCCTGCTGCCTTCAGGGATCTATGTACATGCACACCAAGGTCCCTCTGATCCTCTGTCCTTCCTAGGGTCCTACCATTCATTGTGTATTCCCTTGCCTTGTTAGTCCTCCCAAAATGCATCACCTCACACTTTTCAGGGTTAAATTCCATTTGCCACTGTTCTGCCCATCTGACCAACCCGTCTATATCGTCCTGTAGCCTCCGACCATCACCCTCTGCCTCCTGCCACTAAGCCAATTTTGGATCCAATGTGCCAAATTACCCTGGATCCCATGGGCTCTTACCTTCTTGACCAGTCTCCCATGCGGGACTTTGTCAAAAGCCTTACTGAAGTCCATGTAGACTACATCAACTGCACTACCCTCATCCACACACCTAGTCACCCCCTCGAAAAATTCAATCAAATTGGTTAGACATGATCTCTCCCTGACAAAGCCATGCTGACTATCCTTGATTAATCCTTGCATCTCCAAGTGGAGACTTCTCCTTGGATTACTGCAGTCGTTGTAGTAATCGTGCGTCCATGATGGTGTTAAGTAGTGAATTCCAGGATTTTGATGAATTAACAGTGGTATACGGCGAAGCCTGGATGGTGTTTCAAAGTCTTTCAGTTGCCTAGACCCTAAGCTGTGGAATTCCCTCCCTAAACCTCTCTGCCTCTCTCTCCTCCATTAAGATGCTCCTCAAAACCTGCCTCTTCCCTGTCCTAGAATCTTCTTATGTGGCTACGTGTCACATTTTGTTTGATAACGCTCCTGTGAAGCGCCTTGGGACGTTTTACTATGTTAAAGGTGCTATATAAATGCAAGTTATTGTTGCTGTATGTGACTTGGATAGGATCATGCAGGTGGTAGTGTTCCTATGACATTGCTGCTTTTGTTCTTTTCAGTGGTAGCGGTTGCAGGGCTGGGAGGTGCTGTCAAAGTTAGCTTGAAAAGTTGCTGCAGTGCATCCTATAGATAATACATACTGGGGCCACAGTGGTGGAGGAGGTGAATACTGAGTTCAGTGGCGGGGTGCCAATCAAACAGATTGCTTTGTATCGAGCTTCTTGAGTGTTGTTGTGGCAGCACCCATCCAGGTGAATGTGAGTATTCCATCACACTCCTTACTTGAGCCATGTAGATAGTAGAGTGGCATTCAGGGATCGGATGAGCCACTCGTCTCAGAGGACTCAACCTCTGCCCTGCTCTTGTTGCCACTGTGTTGACAAATGTTAATCCAGTTCAACTACCGGTCAATGGAAAACACCAGAATTTTGACAGTCAGGGATGGTGGTGCCATTGAAGGTCAAGGGGTGGTGGTTGGGCCTTTTCTTTTTGGAGATAATCATTGCCTGACACTTCTGTAGTGTGAATACTACTTGCCACTTGTCAGTCCAAGGCTTAATGTTGTCCAGTCCAATGTGGATGGTATAGGCTGTTCCATTATCAGAGGAGTTGTGAATGGAGCTGAACACTGTACAATCATCAGTGAACAGCATCATTTCTGACCTTATGACAGAGGGAATATCGTTATTGAAGTAGTTGAAGATGGTTGGGCCAAGGACACTGCCCTGAAGAACAATGATTGACCTCTAACAACTATGACTATCTTCCTGGATATCCGGAATGACGCAGCCATTGGAGGATTTCCCATGGATCTCGGTTTTGCTAGTGCTTCTTGGTGCCATACTCGGTCAAATGTTGCCTTGATGTCAACTTTAGCTACTCTTGCATCTCTTAGAGTCATAGGGCTCGATTTTGCCATTGGTGGTGGGTTGGGTGCAGGTCAGGTGGTCAGCGGGTCCCGATCCCGCCTCCGCTGTCGAGCAGGAAAAAATAGTGATTTTGCCCTAATTGGGCAATTGATTCCCAGCGTGTGCGCACCCCTGGCCCAATTAGTTTTTTGGGCCTGAAACTCGCCTCTGATGATGTCATTTCTCCAGCTGCAATTAAGGGCTCCAAGCAGCCTTGGTTCATTTTCAGCCTAAATTGTCCAGGAGGAAGAGGCTGAGCCGGAAGACTCCTCAGAGGAACCTGCAACCTCTGAGGACGCAGCGTCAGCAGAATTAAGCGCACCCAGCACCAGCGCAGACACTCACACCTCGGTGGGACCTTCGCGAGATAGAGTGGAGTTGTCACCTGGTGTATCACAGCTCACAAGTGAGCATCAGCAGATGGTGGAGACAGGGACAGCAGTGGAGAGTCCTCGTCGGAGGCTGCAGGGCGCTCCCAGCTCGGCTCCGCTGCATGTCGACCCTGTGCCTCCGGGTCCATCCAGAAAGAGAACTCCAGGAACAGGTGCAGGAGTCTCTGGCAGGTTTTGTCTCCAGGGTCACTGCGAATGTGGAGAGGATGGAGGAGTCCAACGCGAACATGAGCAGAGCCTTTGTGGAGGCACTGGCGCATGAATGCATCACCGCGGAAAGGATGGCAACCTCCGTGGAAAGGATGGCTACAGTAGAGGAGCTAAGTCGCCAGAGTGTGGAAAACTTGGTGAATGTTCAGAATAGACTGACATCTCTTGAAGAGCGATGGACAGCTATTGATCAGAGAAACCAGACCTTCATGGAAGTCCTCTGGAGTAGGACTGCCTATGCAGAAACGGGTCCTCATGGCCCCCCTGAAGTGCAGCAAGGTGCTGTCAAGCCACTTGCTAGCTCTGAAGTGGGGCTGACCCATGAGAGGGATGTTGGTGGCAGAGAACAAGGAAGTGGGGGCTCCTCTCCAAGCGCTCACACTCCCATGCCACTGCGGAGCCCTCAGTCAGAGCCCCACCAGAGTCGTCACCCAACTGAGATGGGCGTCTCAGCCCCTGCACAGCCGCAGGAGCAGCAAACTGTTGGCGAGCCCTCACAGGCTCACAACCCCAGAGGACGCCTGCCAAAGGTGTCGAAGCAGGAGCAGCATCAGAGTGAGCAAGGGGCCTCCACATCTGCTGAAGCCACAGGGGAAGCACCACGTAGGAGCACGCGTAAGAGGAAGATAAAGCACAAGTAGTCACAAGGGTAGTCACTTGGGTGTTCTGTTGTGTTTAATTGTTAAATGCCATCCTTTAGTCAATGTATTAAAATGAAGTGATGGTAAACTGTTGAAGTTCTGGACTCTGTCATTTCGGAAATGGAAGTTCCACATTGAGGGCTCAGGGCGAATTGTATTTGGCATGATGGTGGTCAGAGTGATAGGAAGCCACAGGTTCTTGTCCATTGTCTATGGTGTGGTAAGAAGGTGCCAGGCACATGTGTTTGAATGAGCAACTTAAGCAAATCTGGCCAAGATGAGTGCATCCCTTGCATCCCGGGCAGCAATGTGCTCATGTGCTGCTGCAGCTGGTTGATGCGCATCCGCAAGATCTTCGTTCTCGTTCTCCTCCTGCTCCTCCTCCTCATCTGAGGAGGCTGTGCGCTGAGCCACTTGTTTCTCAGGCAGCGGTAAGCCACGATGCTGTGCGATGTTGTGCAGACCACGACGATTCTGGAGACCCTGGCTGCTGAGTACTGCAGGGCTCCACCTGATCTGTCAAGGCATCTGAATCGCATCTTCAGCAAGTCGATGGTTTGTTCGATGATGGATCTGGTCGAAATGTGGCTGGAGTTGTAGCGCTCCTCAACTTCGTTGGATGGCCTCCTAAACGGCGTCATTAGCCATGTCTTCAGGCTAGCCCTTGTCTCCAAGTAGCCATCCGCAAAGTTGGTTTGGCGGACTGAAGAGCGAAGGCACACTAGACTGCCAAGGGTACTTGGCGCAAACATGCACCATCAGGTGGGTGAGCAGCAGGTTAGCGTTCCTGTTGTTGCTGCTGTTGTTCCTGATTCTGCTACTGCCGCGGCTGCTCTTCGTCCGAATCTGAGGTCCAGGATGAGAGGAAATAAATGGTTCCCATGTTGCTGGTAGATACCTCAGTTGAGGAAGCGCTCAGTCAATGTGGGAGAGGGTTTCCCAGGAGGTCACAGTGGAGATGGATCACTGCTTCACCACATCCAAGATCAGTGGACCTGCAAAAAGTTCTCCAAACCTGAAAAAACAAAGTTCTGCCACCTGCAACTGATCCTTGTTGAGAGCTCCGTTTTTATGGTGGAGCTGCAGCTGTTAGGAAGCCAGCCACTTGTGAACCCGACAGGATTAGCTGCCGTGTTTCAGGAGAGACGTGCAGCATGCTGGAAATGTGGCAAAATTTGAAAGGCCTCTCAAAATGGGATTATAGAAGTACTTAAGTGGTAGTTAAGTGCCTTAAGGGCCTATCCTGCCCCTGGAGGCGCGATTGAAACGGACTCTGGAAGCCCGCCTCTGGCAAAGTTACGCGGCGGCGGGTTGACGGCGGGATCGGAACCCGCTGTCATTTTTTTCAAATTTTCACAACAGTCCTGCCTCCAAACCCGCCTCCTCAGGGCTGGTAAAATCCAGCCCTTAGAATCATAACGGCACAGAAGGAGGCCATTCGGCCCAACGAGTCCGTGCCGGTTCTCTGTAGAGCAATCCAGTCAGTCCCATTCCCCCGCTCTATCCCCGTAGCCCTGCAAGTTTATTTCCCTCAAGTGCCTATCCAGTCTCCCCTTGAAAACATTGAGGGGGAAAAATTGAGTCGTGCCCCCTTTGGGGCGCCAACTTCGCTGGGGCGCTACTTTTAGCACCCCGAAAAAATTTGCACCCCTGCGACCAAAATTCATGGGTAGCGCCCCAAGAGGGAAGCAGGGCGCGACTGGAAGTGCCCTGCCTCCCTCTTGGGGCGCTGCGAGGGAATATCGCGGCGCTACGTGCCGTGGTACTGCAGGCTATCCTCCCCTTCTTAAAGGGGAGGGGCCTGGCGCAGCGCGACCCGGGGCCCAGCTGGGCCACCAGGGATCAGAGTGCCGGCAAAAAAGCCCGGCACTCAAGAGAAGTGCCGGGCTCATGCAGAGCAGCCGGCACTCCGCAGGGGGGCTTCTCACAAGGCCGGGGACGGCAACGGGGGCAGGTGCTGGCAGGCGGCCAGCAACAAAAATGGCCGCCCAGCACCTCGCCTTTAATTAGCGCCGCCCCGGCCACAGGTAGGCCCCCCTGACCCCGTCGGACATGGCGTCCGGCGGTAAGTCAGGGGGCGCTATCAAACATCGCGAGCGGGGCGCTGTGCACGGTGATGACGTCATCGCCGGCGGCGCAGTGCCGAGCTAATGGTTACCGCCGTCGCTAACCTCCTGCTGAATTTCGCAGGAAGCGTTGGTGGCGCCGCGCCCAGGCGCTAGTTGCTTTGCGCCCTAGGGCGCTAATGGGAGGCGCAAAGCAACCAAATTTTTAGGCCTAAGTGTCTCCACTTCCACCACTTCCGTCAGCAGTGAGTTTCAGGTCCTCACCACTCGCTGCGTAAAAAAGCTTTTCCTCACATACTCTTGCCCAAAATCTTAAATCTGTGTCCCCTAGTCCTTGTACCATCAACTAGTGGGAACAGCCTTTCCCCGTCTAGCCTATCCATACCTGTCATTATCTTGTACACCTCTCAACTTCCTTTCTGGCATTCAGGTCTCGTATCTGTGTCTGTGTCTGGATCAGGGCTTTAATGAGAGGTCAGGAACCTGAACTGTGTGTCAGCAAGGAAATTATTGCTGAACTTGATGGCACTGTTGATTATTTCTTCCATCAATTTGCTGATGATTGGGAGGAGGCTGATGGGATAGTACTTGCCTTCGTTAGATTTGTTCTGTCTTTTGTGGCTAGGATATACCTAGACAATTTTTCACATTGCTGGGTAGATACCAATATCATAGCTGCACTGGAATAACTCAACGAAGGGGCTTCAAATCTTAAGCACAGTAGCCAGGATGTTTAAGGGCCCATAGCCTTTGCTGTGTCCAGTGTATATTGCTGCTTCTTACTGTCACATGGAGTGAACCAAATTGGTTGGACATTGGCATTTATGATGTCGAGGACCTCGGGAGGAAGCAGAGTAGAATCATCAATTTGGCAAACACTTTAGACTTGTTTCTTGCACTCACTTGCTAGGCTCCGCCATGGTTGAAAATGAGGATGTTCAAGGAGCCTTCTCCTCTCATTAGTTGCCTGACTGTCCACCACCACTCTCGACTATGTGCGATCGAGCTAGAGCTTTGCTCTGATCTATTAGTCAATGGCCTGTTGCTGATTCTCCGACCCATGCTCTCGGAGTGCTGTTCCCTGATGGGAGCACAGGATTAGTGAATTTACCCTATGTTCCTGAAGTTTGTGTAGCTTTACAAAAGCATTTACAATGGGGACTATCTGAAGTACATTACAAAAAAGATTTTCAAATTTTAAAATAAACTTAAATAGTTTTAAATACTTCTGTATATGCCTTAAGGAATCAGTAAATAACAGTTTCCTGGAAACTCAGGTCAGATGTCGGTCATTTTAAAGTTTTTTTTTTCTCTTGGTTTCAACGCAACATAAATTACCCAGAACAACCATAAGAATGAGGGCATTTGAAGAGAATACTCTGCGGATGGAGCCTTGAACATAACCCATAGATCTGTTCCTTAAGGGATGCCTTCGGACAGCATCTTTATATTCAAGCAGTGCATTCAGAATTGTGATTTAAAAAGAAAAAACAAATGGGTTTCACATTGTAAGATGTGGGAGAGTTTTACAGATCCATGCTGGGAGTGCTCCAAATTCTGACACTGATAAATTATATAGCTGGTTCAAGGCTTTGTATACAAGTCACTGAAGGATATAATTTTCTCTGTTGGATCTATCGACAATCATGTCTAACAAAATGCTATTCTTTTAGGTTTCACAACCTTGAAAGTTCAGTGGCCAATCAGATAAATATTTAGCATTTAATTATGTGAAAATGGCAAAGAACTTGTCCGAATTTTTTTTTAAAACATAGTTTGTTACAGGAACAGTTCTTTGAGATTTTCTCCATTAAGTCATCCTTTATACTCTCCCTGTGCTTTTGACAAATTTTCGCACTTCACAGAGCCTGCTAAGCAAGCCTTGCCAAACAGACGTGACTGGAACCTCAAGCAAAATTATGCATATGCAGTGGGTTCTTTCACAATGTGGCCTTGGGCTTGTTCATTGTGAGTAAGGCTAAACTTACTTTGGCATTCAACAGCCTCAACAATGTGGCCTGTTTATCGAAACACAGATTAAGTGGGCCACAAGGACAAGGTTGAAGCCATGTTTTTCCTCTGGGCAACAAGAGACGTACTTTTTAAAATATATTTTTAATAAACATTAGATAAATATAGACTGTTTGAAACCAAGGAATATCAGGGTTGACTGCATGATCTGGTGCTCCCAATAAGGAGATCTTGCAGGGGGCCCATGCTGTGAAACTCAGAGTGCAGCCGACGCTTTCCCCACATCAACAACAACAACAACTTGCACTTATATAGCACCTTAAATGTAGTAAAACATCCCAAGGCGCTTCACAGGAGCGTGAACAAATAAAAACTTGACACCACATAAAGAGATGTTAGGACAAGTGGCCAAAGAGGTAGGTTTTAAGGAACGTTTTAAAGGAGGAGAGGTAGAGACGCAGGGAGATTTAAGGAGGGAATTCCAGAGCTTCGGGCCTTGGCAGCTGAAGGCACGGCTGCCAATGGCGCGGCGATTAAAATCTGGGATGCGCAAGAAGCCAGAATTGGAGGAGCGCAAAGATCTCGGAGGGTTGTGGGGCTGGAGGAGGATGGGGCAAGGCCATGGAGGGATTTGAAAACAAGGATGAGAATTTTAAAATAAAGGCGTTGCTGGACCGGGAGCCAATATAGGTCAGCGGGCACAGGGGTGATGGAGTAAGCACTGCCTCCTGCTGGGATTGCCGGATTGCTGAGTCATCCATTATGCTTAAATCAGGATATCTTTTTATGAATTTTGACTGCCTAGAATAAAATGATCAATTTATACTTTGGCCAGAATTTTGAAGTTTAGACCCGGCGGGAGCGGAGGTCCGGGATTCCCCACATGCTGTGGAGTGTGTGAGAGGTCATGGACAGGTTCCCCGCCTGGAAGTCAGCCTGATTGACAGGCGGGTTTCCAGTCGGGCGAGGAGCACTGGACAGGAGGTTGCAGAACCATGTAGGTGAGACCCCCGACCGGGGGAGGACTGGTGGGGGGGGGGTCCGATCTCCAACCCGGGGTGGGGGTGGGGGGGGTCTGATCACCAACCCGGTGGGGGGTCCAATCCCAGAGGGAGTCCGATCCTTGACCCGGGAGGGGGGCCCTCCGATCCGCGGGGGTGCTGATGGTGGGGGAGCTTGGCTGGCCGGGAGGAAGCACTCCTGCTCCTCCCGGTCCACAAGGATTGCTCCCCCAGGCTGTCCTCGCCTCGCTGCAGCTGCCGGGTATCCCGAGGCCCGGGATCTCTGGCCGGCCACAGTTAAACCTGCACAGCAGGTTAAATCCGAGGATTCCAGCCTCATTATAATATTTAAAGTGCTAACCCGCCTCCTGGAAGCGGGTTGGCTGCTCGCCCCCGGTCCCGCCTCCCTTAAATCCGGAAGTGGGCAGGTTGGAGGCGTGTTGGGGTCGGGATTCACATTTTTTTATACTTTAACCTCCAACCCAATCCCAACCCACCTGTTTTTGGGGGTTAAAATTCTCTCTTTTGTGTCACTAATTCTGCAACTGAGATTAAAGGAAACAATTTAAACCAGAACAAACTTCTAAAATATTAGAAGGATAGGCAATGGTAACAGATATGAGCTGAACTGACAATGCACTAGCCCTTATGATAATATTCTCTCGAGGTGCTTTGCCTTTTTCTGGACTCTCGGTCTGAGTAACAGGATGGAGACCTACATGCACTGCCCTCCTGTGTTTACACATGTCAGTGGAGCCATCTCTGTGTAGTTTGGCGCCAGAATCAGAAACCCACTTAATTGTGACATGGACATCAGTAATCTTAAGAGCAGTTGAACATTGATTTGGTAAGAAAATCAATTGAGGGATAGGTAGTAAACAGGAAGAGGTTGAGATCGTCAAATAATTGCAGACTGATTGAAGTATCACTGAAGCATTACTGACCCTGGGGTTTTGTATGGCATATTCAGAAGTTACCAACTTTAGTGAACCAAATCCAGAATACCTCAATCAGATAAACAAACAAAGTTACTGCAACTGAACAAGGAAACAATTTTCCTCCTAGTAAACTGGCTATAAATGGACAACTGCAATCAGGAAATGGCTCACAAAGTGTGCCTGTGCCAGGGGGCCTCCCCCATCAAGTGATAATCATCAGCAGTTTCTGTTTTTGATGTCATAGGCCAGCCAAACGGACTGAAAAGGTCTTTTTGGTTCCTGTACATTATTATTTCCCTACGGCCATAGATTAGTAACTGTTTAAAGAGTTAGTAACAGTAAACAAAGCAGAAGTTAGTCATAAGGAAGTTATGCTGCAATGGGAGGAGAAACTGAGTGAGGTGCCGCATAGGTCCATTGCTGTACCATTTAAAGGCTGTGCACGTGCAACATGTTGACATCATAATGTCCGTAAAGTCTGAATCTGACTCAATGCATGTACTGCCCAGCCTCAGGAGCTCAAGGGACCAGCAGCACACGAGGAGTTGCGGGAAGAATTGTGGCACTGAAAATCCGTGGGGCATTAATATCGAGATGTCCCTGCTCAAAGCTCTGCTGCTGACCATGCCAAAGTCCACGGATTCAAGGGAAGATCCCGTTATTGAAGAGGTTAGAGGTACACCAGGGGCACATCAAGTGGCAGTCACTCCCCTGATTCAGGGGTAGCTAAATGGACACACAGCTACATGAGTTGGGTGTGTGAAGGAATGTGCAGTTTGGGACTTCACAAACCCTCCCCAAAGGTCATCTAGGCACCATTTATGGCAGTAGGTGGTAAGCATGCTCAACACTGGGCATACTACATGCAGGACCTTTTAAAAAAAAAATATTCGCTTATGGGATGTGGGCGTCGCTGGCAAGGCCAGCATTTATTGCCCATCCCTAGTTGCCCTTGAGAAGGTGGTGGTGAGTCGCCTTCTTGAACCGCTGCAGTCCGTGTGGTGAAGGTACTCCCACAGTGCTGTTAGGTAGGGAGTTCCAGGATTTTGACCCATCGACGATGAAGGATCGGCGATAAACTTCTAAGTCAGGATGGTGTGTGACTTGGAGGGGAACTTGGAGGTGGTGGTGTTTCCATGCGCCTGCTACCCTTGTCCATCTAGGTGGAAGAGGTCGCGGGTTTGGGAGGTGCTGCCGAAGAAGCCTTGGCGAGTTGCTGCAGTGCATCTTGTAGATGGTACACACTGCAGCCACGGTACGCCAGTGGTGGAGGGAGCGAATGTTTAAGGTGGTGGATGGGGTGCCAATCAAACGGGCTGCTTTGTCCTGGATGGTGCTGAGCTTCTTGAGTGTTGCTGCAGCTGCACTCATCCAGGCAAGTGGAGAGTATTCCATCACACTCCTTACTTGTGCCTTGTAGATGGTGGAAAGGCTTTGGGGAGTCAGGAGGTGAGACAATCGCCACAGAATACCTAGCCTCTGACCTGCTCTTGTTGCCACAGTATTTATGTGGCTGGTCCAGTTAAGTTTCTAGTCAATGGTGACTCCCAGGATGTTGATAGTGGGGGATTCAGTGATGGTAATGCCGTTGAATGTCAAGGGGAGGTGGTTAGACTCTCGCTTGTTGGAGAGTCATTTCCGGGCACTTCTGTGGCGCGAATGTTACCTGCCACTTATCAGCCCAAGCCTGAACATCGTCCAAATCATGTTGCATGCGGGCATGGACTGCTTCATTATCTGAGGAGTTGTGAATGGCGCTGAACACGGTGCAGTCATCAGCGAACATCCCCATTTCTGACCTTATGTTGGAGGGAAAGTCATTGATGAAGCAGCTGAAGATGGTTGGGCCAAGGACACTGCCCTGAGGATCTCCTGCAGCGATGTCATGAGGCTGTGATGATTGACCTTCTATCACCACAACCATCTTCCTTTGTGCTAGGTATGACTCCAGCCAGTGGAGAGTTTCCCCCTGATTCCCATTGACTTCTGTTTTACTAGGGCTCCTTGATGCAACACTCAGTCAAATGCTGCCTTGATGTCAAGGGCAGTCACTCTCACCTCACCTCTGGAATTCAGCTCCTTTGTCCATGTTTGGACCAAGGCTGTAATAAGGTCGGGAGCCGAGTGTTCTTGGCGGAACCCAAACTGAGCATCAGTGAGCAGGTTATTGGTGAGTAGGTGCCGCTTGATCGCACTGTTGGTGACATTCCATCACTTTGCTGATGATTGAGAGTAGACTGATGAGGCGGTAATTGGCCGGGTTGGATTTGTCCTGCTTTTTGTGGACCGGACCTACCTGGGCATTTTTCCACGTTGCAGGATAGATGCCAGTGTTGTAGCTGTACTGGAACAGCTTGGCTAGAGGCGCAGCTAGTTCTGGAGCATAAGTCTTCAGCACGATAGCCGGGATGTTGTCAGGGCCCATAGCCTTTGCTGTACCCAGTGCACTCAGCCGTTTCTTGATATCACGTGGAGTGAATCGAATTGGCTGAAGACTGGCTTCTGTGATGGTGGGGACCACAGGAGTAGGCCGATATGGATCATCCACTCGGCACTTCTGGCTGAAGATGGTTGCAAACGCTTCAGCCTCGTCTTTTGCACTCACGTGCAGGGCTCCACCATCATTGAGGATGGGGATATTCACGGAGCCTCCTCCTCCCGTTAGTTGTTTAATGGTCCACCACCATTTACGACTGGATGTGGCAGGACTGCAGAGCTTTGATCTGATCCGTTGATTGTGGGATCGCTTAGCCCCGTCTATAGCATGCTGCTTCCGCTTTTTAGCATGCATGTGTTGCAGCTTCCCCAGGTTGGCACCTCATTTTTAGGTACGCCTGGTACTGCTCCCAGCATGCTCTTCTACACTCCTTATTTAACCAGGGTTGGTCCCCTGGCTTGGTGGTAATGGTAGAGTGAGGGATATGCCGGGCCATGAGGTTACAGATTGTGGTGGAATACAATTCTGCTGCTGCTGATGGCCCACAGTGCTTCATGGATGCCCAGTTTTGAGTTGCTAGATCTGTTCTGAATCTATCCCATTTAGCAAGGCGGTAGTGCCACACAACACGATGGAGGGTGTCCTCAGTGTGAAGACGGGACTTCGTCTCCACAATGACTGTGCAGTGGTCACTGCTACCAATACTGTCATGGGCAGATGCATCTTCGACAGGTAGATTGGCGAGGACGAGGTCAAATAGGTTTTTCCCTCGTGTTGTTTCTCTCACCACCTGTCGCAGGCCCAGACTAGCAGTTATGTCCTTCAGGACTCGGCCAGCTCGGTCAGTAGTGGTGCTACCGAGCCACTCTTGGTGATGGACATTAAAGTCCCCCACCCAGAGTACATTCTGTGCCCTTGCTACTCTCAGTGCTTCCTCCAAGTGGTGTTCAACATGGAGGCGTACTGATTCATCAGCTGAGGGAGGGCGGTAGATGGTAATCAGCAGGAGGTTTCCTTGCCCATGCTTGACCTGAAGCCATGAGACTTCATGGATCCGGAATCAACCTGGGACCAGATGGAGAAGAAAACAGGTTACAAAAGGTACCTGCCAAGGAAACAGTACTCAATTACACCATACATCTCTCAGATGGCCTAAAGGTTGCTATAAAGTGTTGCCTGTTCCACATGTACTTCCCACTCACACCAACACCTCCTGCAAGATTACAGCTCAATTGTGGAATCTCATGAGTATCAATCGCTCAGGATGGCATACTTTCAAGATGGAATGTCAAGTTAGAAATGTTAGCAACCTTAGAAGGTCCTAACCCTTTAAGTCATTTTAGAACAGCCTAGTTGCATGATGCACCGTCACTTTCCGACACCCAAGCGGGCACGCAGGTTGTGCACCTGTCTGTAACTGCATGTGCTCCTTCAAATTCCAACCTCTTTTCTGCTGGGCCAACCAAATGTCACCTTGCGGTTCAATCCCTACCTGGAGAGTGGCTTCCCTCATCAAGTATCATGTGACATGGCCAAGAAAGTCTAGTGTGATCTACGGACTACCCTAACCGGGTAATGGTGGGTCTATGCCACCCAATTCAGGTAGGGGCAGATATCAGACATCCTTCTGATGAATCCTCAGGAAATCCTCCTTATCCTCCAGCTTCCAAAATGCAAATAGATTTCCAAAGGAATGCCCATCCTACCAGCGGGGGCTGCTGCACATCTGTGAAACATCCGTGACTGTTAGGTGGCATCAGATCCACTTACATAGCATTAATGACATCTTCATTGCAAGAGGATTTGAGAACAGGAGCAAGGATGTCTTACTACAGTTATGCAGGGCCTTGGTGAGACCACACCTGGAGTACTGTGTGCAGTTTTAGGGGGGAAAATTTGGTTGCTTTGCGCCTCCCGTTAGCAACTAGCGCCGGGGCGTGGCGATGTTTGCGCCGCTCGCAAAATTGACCAGACAATTTGCGGTGGCGCTAAACACTACCGCCACGATCTCCTGCGCCCACAGATCGTGACATCAGTCGAGCGTGCAACGCCCCAGACCGCATATTGAGTGGCGCCCCCTGCCTTACCGCCTGCCGCTAGCAACGACAGGTTGAGGGGAACGTTTTGCAGTCGGGAAGGGACTAGGGGAGCGCTATTTAAAGGCGACCGCTTCCTGCCTTTTTTTGTCGGTGACATTTTTGCAATCTGAGAGAGAGAAAGAGAGACTTCTAGAGAGATTCAACACTGTGTGAAGGAGTTTTGGGTACTGAGCTGCACTTTGCAGGTTCATTTTGATTTGTCCTTCCTTGCATCAATTTAGGAGAGACTATGGGGGCTGCACTCTGAGCTCTTTCCCTGGGCCTCTCCATTGTTCTTTCCAGCAGAATTGATGTACAGGTCTCTCCAGGCCGAGATTCAACGCTGCAATGAGCAGGGTGTGGATGGAGAGCAAGATCGACCCTCACCTTTAAGAACTGGCCAGCGCCAGTGTGTCTGTGTTCCATTGCTGACTGACATCACACGAGCTTCACCAGCGCTCTGAGGTAACGCCTCGATCCTCGGTGTTAGCGCCTTAAGAGAGGTGTGTAGCGCCTGATTTAGCGCTCCAATCACCTCCAGGGGCGATAGAAGCCAAGTTTGCAGTCGGAGGTGATAATTAGCGCCAGCGCTAAACTTTGTGCCCGGCCGATAATTGCGCCCCAAACGGGGCGATACCGAATTTCTCCCCCTTGGTCTCCTTACCCAAGAAAGGATATACAGGAAACTCTCGTTTAACCGGCACCTAAATATCCGGAATTCGCTATTAACCGGCAAAAATCATACTCCGAAAACTCCTCTCAAATAACCGGCAATGTTGCCGAGTCCGAGTCTGAGTCTCCCGCGAACGCTGAGTTAGTCAGTGGGGGTAGTTCTCCAAAGTGCCACTACTCGGCTTCCTGGCACTGTCGGAAGTCCGAACACTGCAATAACAGGAGTCTGATTCTCCCGCGCTGCCGGGAGTCTCTTCTGATCGGCCATTTTACTGTGTGTCTCCCGTGCTGCTGGTAGTCTCTTCTGATACACCATTTTACTGTGTGTCTCCCGCGCTGCTGGTAGTCTCTTCTGATACACCATTTTACTGTGTGTCTCCCGTGCTGCTGGTAGTCTCTTCTGATACACCATTTTACTGTGTGTCTCCCACGCTGCTGGTAGTCTCTTCTGATACACCATTTTACTGTGTGTCTCCCACGCTGCTGGTAGTCTCTTCCTAGCCACCATTGTTGTGTGTGTCTCTCCATCTTTATCGGGAATTATCTCCCCCATCTTGCATTATGGAATTCCCAAAAGCTGGTCCAAGCAAAAGGAAGAGAGTGGTCTTAACTTTAAAACAGAAAATCGAGATATGCCAACGGCTAGAAAGGGGAGAGAAGCGTATCAACATTATGAATGAATTCAAAATCGGTTCGTCAACAATCTACGACATCAAATCGCAGAAGAATAAGCTGCTCAAGTTTTATTCAAGCTCGGAGACATGTAAGAGTGTAGAGAAACGGCGTACACTTCGTAAGCCTAAGCTTGAAGAGCTGGATACCGTGCTTTATGAATGGTTTTCTCTTAAGCGTTCAGAGGGTGTTCCAAATTCCGGACCCATGCTAATCGAGAAAGCGAAGGATTTGTATGAAAGGATGGAGCTCACTGACAAGTGTGCTTTCTCCGAGGGATGGCTAACGTGCTTCAAGTTACGGCACGGGATACGACGACTCGATATTTCCGGGGAGAAGAAATCAGCTGATCACGACGCCGCAGAAGAATACTGCGATTATTTCAATCGGATTGTGCAGCAACATGATTTGTCGCCAGCACAGATATATAATGCCGATGAAACTGGCTTGTTTTGGAGGTTTTTGCCAGAATCAACGCTTGCTGGGGCTAGTGAGGCTAATGCTTCAGGTTGCAAGAAAAATAAAGATCGTGTAACCGTGCTAACATGTGCGAACGCTGCTGGATCACACCAGGTTAAACTTCTTGTTATTGGGAAGTATAAAAATCCCCGTGCATTTAAAAATGTGAGGCACTTACCTGTTGAGTACAAAGCTCAAAAAAATGCTTGGATGATTAAGGAAATCTTCTCCGATTGGTTCCATCATATTTTTGTTCCATCTGTGAGGGAACATTTCCGTAAAATAGGGAAACCTGAAGATAGCAAATGCATTTTATTGCTTGATAATTGTAGAGTCCATCCGCATGAATCCGAGTTGGTTTCGGGAAATATTTTCACCATTTATTTGCCACCAAATGTAACTTCTCTCATCCAACCCATGGACCAGGGCGTTATCCAAAATCTGAAGTGTCATTACAAGAAAGACTTCCTACGTAAACTGATAAGCCAAGATGACAATATTCAAGCATTTCAGAAGGAATACAATATTAAAGATACCATCTATAATGTTGCATGTTCCTGGAACTGTGTGAAAGGTCACACTCTGAGGCAAGCCTGGCGCAAATTGTGGCCTTCTGTAATGTTTGCTGAAGGTTCTTCTTCAGAGTTGGAATTTCATGGGTTCAATGTTCGTCCCAAGAAGAGTACAATAATGGAAATGGCTGGCATGGTGAAAAATGCAGGCCCAGCAAACCCTCTACGTCACCTCAGTGAAAGTGATATCGAGCAGTGGGTTGATACAGATAGAGAAGTTGGTGTTGTGCATATGCTAAGTGATGATGAAATAATTGAGAATGTTTTGAATCCAAAGAAAGAAAAGGAAAGTGAGATGGAAAGTGAAGAGGATGATATTTCTGAAGAGAACAAGATTTCTTGGGCTAAAGCTCAAGAAGGATTTTCTTCAATCCTCAAATTTGCTGAAAGGCAGACTTGCTACTCTGCCCAAGAAGTTATGCAACTCCATATTCTGCATTCCACGTTTCTACAGAAAAGGCAAGAGTCCACTAAGCAAACCGACATCCGCAACATGTTTAAGAAAGCTTCCAAAAGAGTCGAAGCAGCGGAAGTGCCTGAAGAATCTGTGGAATCTGTGGAACTGCATGATCCTGATGACCCAGCTGGCACGGATATTCCTGATGAACCAGATGACTCAGAATAAGTGTACAGTCAACTACAGTACTGTATACAGTCGTTTATAAGTTTTGTTTTACTGTTAAGTAATTAAAGAGTTATGGATTACCCTCAACTGGCAGTACTGTACTTAATCAAGCATCTTCCACCATCCATTTAACACAACATTCTATAAGTGAGTACCCAAATACTGTATACTGCACATTTCTTGATTTTAAATTTTTTTTTTGTTAAAATAGCCTCGGTAGATATAACTCTCCGTTATCCGGAATTTTTGATCAACCGGCACCACGCCGGTCCCGTCGGTGCCGGATACCAAAGAGTTTCCTGTACTTGCCATAGAGGGAGTGCAGCGAAGGTTCACCAGACTGATTCCTGGGATGGCAGGACTGCCGTATGAGGAGAGATTGGGTCGACTAGGCCTGTATTCACTAGAGTTTAGAAGAATGAGAGGGGATCTCATTGAAACGTATAAAATTCTGACAGGGCTAGACAGACTGAATGCAGGGAGGATGTTTCCCCTGGCTGGGGGGGTCCAGAATGAGGGGTCACAGTCTCAGGATATGGGGTAGGACGTTTAGGACTGAGATGAGGAGAAATTTCTTCACTCAGAGGGTGGTGAACCTGTGGAATTCTCTACAACAGAAGGCTGTGGAGGCCAAGTCACTGAATATATTTAAGAAGGATATAGATAGATTTCTAGACATAAAAGGCATCAAGGGGTATGGGGAGAGAGCGGGAATATGGTATTGAGATCGAGGATCAGCCATGATCATATTGAATGGCGGAGCAGGCTCGAAGGGCCGAATGGCCTACTCCTGCTCCTATTTTTCTATGTTTCTGTGTACAAAATATCATTAAAGGCTTTTTAGATCAAAGTTGATATCAGAAGTGGGAACATTTGGAACAGAACCAGAAAGCAGGGTAGTCATTAAATCCAGAAACTTAGTTCTAAATTTATATCCTCCCCACGATTACCATCATTTTTTTTCTCTTGTTGCCTCTGCTGTTACTGTAAATCAAACATAATTTTCTTCAGGAATGATGGTAAATATAAAATACAACATGAAAAGAGAGAAATACAGAAGGGGCTTTAACGAGAAGCAAAAAGAGAAGAAACTGGGAAGAATGTTAGGAACAGAATACCTGCTAAATAGGGCGCCAATAAGTGACACTCCTGTGAAGTGCTTTGGGACATTTTCCTTTGTTAAAGCCGTTATGTGAATGCAAATTGCTGTTTTAAAGTTCTGCAGATGAGCAGTAGTGACAATGATGTTAAACAGAGCATCACCATCTAGCTAGAGGTACTTATTGGTGAAATTCCGATGTTTATTCATCAGTTGTAATTGATGCTATTTAGCACTATTCATGTGCAATTGCTGCTAATGAGTTCTATTCATTGATACATTGCTGGACTGAACAGCTGAAAAAAGAGAAAAAGACTTGCATTGATATAGCACCTTTCACCACCTCAGGGTGTCCCAAAGTGCTTTACAGCCAATGAAGTACTTTTTTGAAGTGTAGTCACTGTTGTAATGTAGGAAATGCGGCAGCCAATTATGCACAGCAAGCTCCCACAAACAGCAATGTGATAATGACCAGATAATCTGTTTTAGTGATGTTGATTGAGGGATAAATATTGGCCAGGACACCGGGGATAACTCTTCGAAACAGTGCAATGGGATCTTTTCCGTCCACCTGAGGGAGCAGACGGGGCCTCGGTTTAACGTCTCATCCAAAAGACGGCACCTCCGACAGTGCAGAACTCCCTCAGCACTGCACTGAAGAGTCAGCCTAGATTTTTTTTGTGCTCAAATCTCTGGACCTAGCTGACCCTATTAACTGATATTTTACAGCATGCAAACCTATTGAGCAGATTTAGAAAATTAGCAGATTTTTCTGTATTATAAATTCACTCAACTCCGTCACAATATTGCAAGCTTTAAATCCAGCACTGTGCTACTAACAGTGGTGACTGGTTGCACCAAAACACTAACAAGCAACCCGAGTTTGTATGAGAGATTATGAAGAAAAACAGACTTGGTAATACCGGTTACTGAGCTGCAGTTGACTGACTGACAGAGCAAACGTGCATGTTTATAGATGATATTGTGAAGGGGTAGCATGTAAGCAAGTCAGTTCAGTAGCATGCAAATATGGGCTTCACAATCTATTTTTATCTTTAGTTATAAATGATGGAAACAGCAACTGATACCCAGCCTTCTGGATGAGAGCCAAAGGAACAAATGACACAGAAATTCTCAGAGCACTTTACTAGGGGAGGAATGGACACTGAGCAGGAAAGGGAGGAATGGGGGTAGGCGGGAATGAAACTGAAGGCACGGTCAAAGACGGTTTTTTAGAAGGTCTTTGAAGGCAGTGAAAAGAGTCGCAAGGCAAAGTGGTTCTAGGGGAGAATTCCGGAGAGTTGGAGCATGGAAGCGTCTCTGATAGTGAGGTGTTGGGAAATAGGGAATAAACAGTAATCTAGGGAGGGTGCAACCTAGGGCATACGGATGGAGAAGAATTAGGTGGAGTCTCGGAAGGATTTGAAAATACAGAGGAGCATCGTGAAGTTGATTTGCTGGGGCACAGGGAGCTGGGGGAGCTTGGGAAGGAAGAGTGTGGCGAGCTTGCGGGACTTTGTGCAGAAAAGGTCTCAGATCAGAGTTCTGGAATGTCTAAAGTCTGTGAATGGTGGAGATGAGGAGGGTGGCGAGAAGTTGATTTAAAAATCAATCCTCAAGACAGGGGAGCCATGGTAGGGTTTCAGAAAGGGAAAGGAAGTGTGTAATCGGACAATTGTCCTTGAACTGGAAGGTGCTGAACCTGATGGGCTTGGCGGTAGGTAAAAAGCTCAGTTCAGGATTGAACAGAATGCCAAAGGTGTGCACAACAGGATTCAGCTTTAGTGGGTAACCAGGAGACTGACGGAAGTGGAACCAGAGGCACATAGGTGCTGGCAGGAACTGACGAAGGTGGCTTCAATATTGTTGATGTTGAGCTGAAAGAAATTTTTAACTCATTCAGGATTGGCACCCAATTCAGAAGCAATCCCACTCTAAACTCTGCTCACTTGCCACTGTCTCCATCCCTCACCCCCACTCGCTTGCTCAGGCTGAACTAGACTGTGTGAAAGCTGGGTTATCTCTCTGACCCAGAACTGAGCTTCAAACCACATATCCTATCCATCATCAGGACTGCTTACATCCATCTCCATTCCAGTTCCATTCCGAAATATTGAAAAAAATCAGTATTGCAATCATTTCAACAAAGAAAATATAATGCCTATTGCTCTTTCAAAACTCAATCTCACATGGAGCTTCCTATGTATCCATTCAAAATAGACTTTGAAGGCAAGAAGCACAATCTCAGTACAAAACCCAGGAAATTGCTCCAAATATTTATTTAAATATTTTTACATGCATTCTGGGCTCTTAATGAGGGCATAACATAAAAAACGCATCCGAGCACTGGAGCATACAAAATATAACTAACTGGAAAATCACAAGGAGGAGGAATCAGGTACAAATCATCTGTAAGGGCTGCTTGCCCAACTTTTCGGACCTACCCTATCTGTGCGTATGCAGCTATTGCAGCTGATTGGAAAATCTATATTGAAATTTCTATTTGGTTGGAAAAGTTGTTAGTTAGTTTAAAGATATCCTATCATAATCTATGTAATCGTAAGCTTTGATGCCATTTTAGAATTATCTTTGGTAAATACATCACCATAGACAGCTGCAATTGTGGGAAATCATTTCCCTATCTGTTAATCAAGCTATTCCTGTAAAATACAGGAGTCTCCATTGACAAGAAGTCACTAGACTGGATCGTGGCCATATTCCTATTATCCATTCAACCCATCTTCCAATGGAAAAGTCCACAGGAAAAAGGGGAGCCAACATAATTTGGACAACAACATTGAGGATGCGCACTCTGGATTTAATTTTCAAATTTTGGGAAATGGAGCAGTGTTGTTACAAAAAGGATGTTGATCAAATACGCGGTTTGTTTACAATTCACTTCCAAGTGGCTGGCCATGTAGCAGTTTAGTAGCAAGCCACAACAGCACTCCTTTGTTCGCCAAGCATGACCTTGTTACCTCATGTATCTTTTGTACTCAAATGCAAGTCAGAGTCCAGAGTCATCTTTTGCCAAGTCTAAAAACAAGGCAGAGGTGGCTCGAGTTCTGAAGTTTAATCAGCTATTAATGAAAATTCATCAAAAATTGTAACTTCAAAATGAATGAATGGTAAGTGGAAAAAATGCACTATTATTTCAAAAAGTAGACTTTTAAGGGTACACCCTCAAATGCTGCACTCCTGGCATACAGCCTCACTTTGATTTAAGCTCCTGCGAATGATGGCATCATCAGAATCATTTGATGAGTTATATAAAAGATTCTCAAGTGTCAATTACTCCATTTTTGTATGAGCGAAATACTGTGGCACTCTCCAAGACCTTTCCCTTTACTGCACAGATCCTACATTTACAATACAACTGGTTATAGCCACAAAAGCTGATCTAATGAAACCAGTTCGTGGGAGTTACAAAGATAAAGCTAAGTGTATATACGTGTGTATGTGGGGAGTAGAAAAGTTACAGACTATTTAATTTTATAATTTAATGAAGTCTCGTTCTATTCAGAAGATTTTTAAAGTCCGATTAGATATTTGTAATTTTGTGTAGAATTTTAAATGGACCAGCATCTTTTTTCACAAAGTACTCATTAACTTATTCCTTCTCTTGTTTGAAATGTAGATGAAGTATTAACTGCCCCCCTCAAATAGCATGACAATTATGCAAATTATGGACAGCCCTAATTGCCATGGTTACTGATGGCAAGCTGAACATTTTACGGATATCATGCTGAATATTTTACACAGACTCTGCTCTAAATAGTATTAAAATATTATTACAGTTGGTAAAGACAGCATTTTCAGATTTAAGATACCCTCCATAAACTATGTGCAGTTTATGGCATAATATGAATGTCATAAATCGCAAGTAACAACTCAGGAAGTACTACTGGGCGGCCAGCTGGGGCGCCGTCCAGGGAGTATAAATACTCAGGCATGGGCCCACCTTGGGCAGAGACAATCTGGAAACAGGAAGCTAGTGACTGCTAACTAGACCTCCATGTTTTGTTACAAGTTGATTAAAGCCTTGCTTTATGTTCAAGTGCGTAGTGAGTCTTTATTACGTCAATGAACTCTTTCGTTAAATTAGGGCCTTAATACCCACATCAAACCATTCACAATTCTGTATATATATTTTAGCTTGGTGCAAATGCAATGCTGTAATTGACCAAGGATCTAAACATATGTATGAAGAATTATTATGAACCCCTGAAGAAGGAACGGGAAAAATTAGGCAGGGTTTCCACTGCAGATCGCCACTGCTAGAAAGTGTGTGTATGTGTTGGGGGATGCGGGTGGTGTGGGGAGGTGGGGGCTGGGGCGTGTACAGACAGATCAGCCTTGGCTGTGATGACACCCCCCGGCCCCCGCCCGGACCCATTTCCCTTCCCTGGACAGTGAGCCTGTAACACTGTGTCTAGGTTTGATTGTTTTGAATAGGCACTTGAGTGAGGTACAGGAAGGCGACCGGTACCTATGAAATCAATTCCCAGCATGAGTCATTAGTATCTTCAGAAAAGAAGTCAATTTAAAAAGGTAAAGAATTATTTTGAAAATACAGTAAGATACACATTGTGATATTCTCCCATAAGATATGGGCAGAATACGTTTACACCAAAAGGAATGAAGATTAAATTAGATGATGAATTTACACGTGTTCTTATGACGTAGTCTTGCAGTGCCAATGTGATATTCTGATTGGCTGGTGGTAACAAGATTTATAAAATACTGTAAGCTTCTTCACAGACTGAAATAAATGTCTTTCACTGGATGCTACACTAACAACTCGAGAAACACAGTGGATTATAGCCCCAGGAAGAAACGATTATCATTTTTATAACATTGAAAATGGGATATCTCAGCCACTATGAACATAGACAATAGTGAAATCACCAAAAATAAAAGCATCTATGACCAGCCCTATTTACACAAAGTAAATAATGTTTATTCATCAAATCGATTCATTCTAATCAGCAAGTTTTAAAAGCATGGGTTGAAATTTCACTGTGTGATATTAGTAATGAATGCTAACACATTCATTCAAAAGTTCTCTGCCCAATATTTTAAATGGGTTAACACCTTAAATAATGGACAGAGGCACTTCTTATGAATGCATTAGGTTACTAATAATACACGGCACAATTTTAATCTACAAGATTATAATCCTTTTATGTGCCATTGTTGATAATGTGGTGTCAAAAATGTTGTTGGCGTTTGATAAAACAGCTTAGATTTTTGATTAATTCTGAAAATTCTCCAATGTCTCACATATAAATGAAGTCAGAAATCCAAATGACTGACGCCCGTCACAAATGAAGCCTATTGATCAATTCAGTCTGTGATTTGCTGGCAGATTCTAAGCACGAGCAACCATGCAGAGATTCATGTGCCAGGAGCACATCCTCGGGCACAGATTCCCGTGAGCCCTGCAGGATTTTTGGTCCATTCATTTTAACGGACATAACCTCCCATGTGGCCTGCTGACTTCTGTGCCTGAAATCCAGATATATATTCCCAGCATGCAAAGCTCCATGCCAAGAGGGTGAATTCATAAAATCTACACCAGCATCTCCACTTGGTGCTTCCTGCATGACTTAGACTGGGAATTTGCCATGAGAATTGCTGGTGTCAACCCATCTTTTATTATCCCTTGGCACAGTGTGTTGGAGCACTAATACACCATGCACCATCCCACAATTCTGCCCCTTCCAGTTAAAACATTTAAAAAAAACTTACACTCGATCCGTTTGCTATGATACTCACAGCTTCTGATTTTGGAGGTACTGGGGGTGGGCTTGGCACTCTGGACTCTCCCATTTGTAACACAGGCAAATGTGACGAAAGAACAGGATCCTCATTTGAGGATGCGGAAGAATGAGAGTAGAAAGAGATGGAGCTCTGTTGCGTTTTATTCTCACTTTCTGTCAACATGCCGCAGGGATCCTTTGAATTATCTGCGATTTGATTGGTCCACAGCTCCTCATAGGGAATCTCAGGCTGCTCCTGAGTCCTAAAATAATTTTCTGTCCAATCAGGTGTCACGTACTCTCTGTCCATGTCAACCATCTCCGGCGGAGTCAATAATTCATGTGGCATGATCTGTTGCTCGCCAATCGAATCCCTGCAACTCTGAAAGGTAACCTCCCCGTTGCTATGCAACACAGCGCCGCTGAAAGCACACATGGACAGCCTTTGAAATGATTGGGTTAGTTCTTCTCGGGCATAATTCAGTGAATTGGTTGTATATCCCTGCAAACAAACCCTGATTCTCCTCGGACTAGTGCAGTCATCGGTAAAGTCCGTTTTGACCTCTCGGACTGCTTTCGAGTACTCATCGGCATTGAAATGCTCCTGGCTAAACAAAGTTATTTCTTGCACTAACTTCTCATACAGAGGGTTTCCCCGTATGAGCCCTTCAGGGAGCACGAACCTGGGCATGTCTGAGAGCAGCAGAAAGTGCAAAGGAATAATGTTATCCTTACGAATGATGCAGCACAAGACTACAGTCTTTGATATAATACTGACAAGTTTATAACGATGCCCTTCGCGGATGCAATGGAGGTCATAGGAGTTGCGGGGTGGGCGAGAAGGAACGGTGACATTGACCGGTAACCGGACCTTTTCTATAATACTACGGATGGTATGCTCTCCTTCCTGCATTTGTATCTCAAGGGGACTGCGAGTGCTGAACTTTCCTCGGCACTGGAAGGGAAGGCTAAGGCTCTCATTGGTCCTATGGTTCATGCAGATAAGGCACGGCATCTTGCCTTTGACCTGCTTGCTCAGGGTGCTCGTCTTACCCAGTTTTCGCAGTATTGTGTTGAAGCGGGATTTTTCTTTTACAGTCTTGGCACAGAGGATCTCAGCCTGGCCCATCAGTGTCAGCTCATCACCAGCATGCAATGTGAAATTGTAAACCTCACTATCTTCACTGAATTCACCAGAGACCACCTGAAAGAAACATAACAAATTTAGAACTGTTCAAATAGGCTGAATTAAACATGAATAGATTTAATACCATACACTAAATGTTGCAATATCATTTAATACATAATGATAACCTGTTACATATTTGCATTTTTTAATCATTGGGTGAATTTATAATAGGGAATAAACCAGTGTTGCATCCGACACTACCCCCACAATGGGCCTTAACCACTGCCAGGGGTGGTGTTTGTCATTTTACTAGACAATGAGCAAAGGAGACTCTGATTCCACCAATCAACCATGCCACTGTGTAGGTTGGCACAGAGGCATGTAAATATGTTGGTATCAGATTCCTCTGCACAACTTTTAAACCTAGTTAAAACTTTCAATGCCCAGTTAAACTAGCAGACACAGAAATTTGACACAAGCACATTAAGCAATGCATTCTGTACATTCCTCGGTGACTTTACTGTATACTAACCGATCTCTGATGGCACTGTACACAGGACTCAAGACTAAATGCAGTCTATAGGTCAAGCAGAGTTAGAGGGTGGGATATAATTGGACAGGGCCGAGGGAGGATTGCAATGATAGAGGCCAGAAGAGAGCAAAGGCGAAAGGTAGAGGAGGGTGGGGAGAAAGTAGAGTGTGGTTGGAGGGAAAGGTAGAGTGGGGTTGGAGGGAAAGGTAGAGTGGGGTTGGAGGGAAAGGCAGAGTGGGGTTGGAGGGAAAGGCAGAGTGGGGTTGAAAGCCGCTAAGGAAGGTGGAGAAAGGTTTCAGTGAGGGCAAGGGAGAAGGTAGAGAATGATTAGAGGTTCAGACAAGGGAGAAGGTAGATCAGAGTTAGAGGCCTGTGGGTGAGAGGGGTTATGGTAGAACATTATAAAATGCCTCATTGAATGGCGGAACAGGCTCGAAGGGCTAAATGGCCTACTCCTGTTCCTATATTCCTATGTTCAGAGGAGAGTCAGAGGCCCAGGGAAGGTTGAAGGGAGAGAATCAAAGGCCTGCAAAGGATGTCAGAGCAGGGCTGAAGTGTAGAGGAAGTGACTGGACTGCTGCAACCAGTGACACCAAGGAGACTGGGGGGTGGGGGCAGAGTGGGGAAGCAGCCAGTGGTGCCAACTGAGAATAGGCCAGTGCATTCAGCAGGAAGTACAGTGGTAGCAACACTGGCTGGGCTCTTGGCTGACATAACAACATAAAAACATAAGAGATAGGAGCAGGAGTCGGCCATACGGTCCCTCGAGCCTGCTCCACTATTCAATAAGATCATGGCTGATCTTCGACCTCAACTCCACTTTCCTGCCCGAACCCCAAATCCCTTCATTCCCTTAGAGTCCAACCAGCCCACAGAGGCCAGAACATCAATTTTGAAGAGTAGTGGGGAGAACATAAAAAATAGGAGCAGGAGTAGGCCATTCGGCCCTTCGAGCCTGCTCCGCCATTCAATGAGATCATGGCTGATCTTCTGCCTCAATTCCATTCACCGGCCTTATCGCCATATCCCTTGATGCCCTTACTTGTCAGAAATCTATCGACTTCTGTTTTGAATATACCCAATGACTGAGCCTCCACAACCCTCTGGGGTAGAGAATTCCAAAGATTCACCACCCTCTGTGTGAAGAAATTGCTTCTCATCTCAGTCCTGAATGGCCTACCCTTTATCCCGAGGCTGTGGCCCCTGGTTCTAGACTCCCCAGCCAAGGGAAACATTCTCCCAGCATCCATCCTATCAAGCCCTGTAATAATTTTGTATGCTTCAATGAGATCCCCTCTCATTCTTCTGAATTCAGGAGAATACAGGCCTAGTTTACTCAATCTCTTCTCATACGACAGTCCCGCCATCCCAGGAATCAATCTCGTGAACCTTCGTTGCACTCCCTCTATGGCAAGTATATCCTTCCTTAGGTAAGGAGACCAAAATTGTACACAGTACTCCAGGTGTGGTCTCACCAAGGCCCTATATAATTGGAGTAAGACTTCTTTACTCCTGTACTCAAATCCTCTTGTAATGAAGGCCAGCATACCATTTGCCTTCCTAATGGCTTGCTGCACCTGCACATTCACTTTCAGTGACTCATGTACAAGGACACCCAGGTCCCCTTTGAGCATCTGCATTCCCCAATCTTTCACCATTTAGGAAATACTCTGCCTTTCTGTTTTTTCTACCAAAGCAGATAACTTCACATTTATCCACATTATAATCCATCTGCCATGTGTTGGACTACAACAAGCTAGTTGTATACAGTTAAAGTATACATTTAAAAAGCTCTAATTTTAAAGAAAACTAAAGCACTTGTCTTGTAGACCAGAAATCCATCATGGCGGAGAGTCAGAGCAGACAAGAGGAAGTGCTCTGTAGTGCCACCTGGTGGCCAGAGCGTGCAGACATTTTTTCATCAAAACGGGTCTTAACGGCCAGCGCTAAACTCCCCAATTTCTAGGCCTATGTGACTTAGGGACAATATTTCTGCGCTTTTAACCCTCTCCACCGCCCCCCCCCCCCCCCCCCCACCGCCTCTCCACACAATAACTATGTTTGTATGCTAATGTATTTAAGCAAATACATACATTCCAACCTGCAAAACTTGGAAAAGTTAACCACCAGCTTCAACAAAGCTGACAACTCAAACAATAACACAACTGAAAACCAGCACCAGCCATGGCCACTACCTGAAAGTGACTGAACAAGTTAAATTCCTTTATTTTTCATTGAATTTCAGGATATTTATGAATCTTTGGGATCACATTCCACAATTCAATTTCTTTTTCTATGAACACAAAAGCTCAATAGCCTCACATATGACATACAACAAGAAATGGTTACAATTGGAGGACAAAAGAGGCATGAACTTGACCTGACCGGTACACTGGGGGGTGGGGTCACGGGGAGGCTGAGGAATTGTTGTGGGAGAGCAGACACTGAGGGTCACTCATGCACAGAAGAGGTAAATTATTTTCTGGAGACACTCAGCCAGAGTGAAAAACGCTGCATCTTGGAGCCACTGCATGACCTCAGTGGACAGGGGTCAAAAAAGCAAGTGTCCAGTGCAAACATGGATAGTTGGCAAATATACCCATGTCTCATTTTGAATCATTTGAGAACACGATTGAAGGATGTAATACGATCCACTACCAATCATCCTAAAGCCTTTGGGACAATATCTAATTACAGTGCTGCAGTGAGTAGCTGTATAATAAGTACACTTTTATTCATACCCCTTGTCCAGCCATCTTACTCGCTTCTCTGCAGATTAGAAAATAAAATGTGAATGGCATCTTCTATACAAACACGGGATGTGGAAGCTCTTTGAAGAAAAAATATTTGTAAAATACATGAGGAAACATGTAGGAATTTGAACGGCTTCTTGCCAAATACATTACATACAGCACACTCATTAAATCGAAGCGACTACTCTGGGCAGACTGAAAAGATGCCCACTGCTCAGTCTATGCACTTTATTGCAATGCACACGCACACAGCGCAGCCCTTTTCTAAAAACACTTACAGCTTTTTCAGTAAACAGTAACAAAGAGTTCTACACAGGGACTGGAATCTTAATGAGAAAATGCTGTGAAGCTTTGCTAATGCGGCTTTTCATTCTGCACTCCAGAAATGAAAAAAGATTCCTGTATTGTGAAGAAGGGGTGGGATGCACTCTCAAAATGGCAACCCTGAAACACATCATTCTCAAAACTGATTTACAGGAAATTATTCAACAGCAGGGATAGCATTTGTTATTCTTCCAAATGTTTCCTCATCATCCTTAAAGTCTTTCAGTCACTGAAAGAAACGGGGAAACAGATTCCTGTTGTTGGCTGGCCCACTTCAAGTGAGAATAACTGTCAACAACCAAATCTAAATCAACATAAGTTTCAACACGGCTTAAATATTTTTTTTGCCATTGTACCCCACTGGTTATTCTGCGACGAAAGGAAAAACAAGACAGTTTAAAAACAATCAAATTGAAGGTAGCCACCACTGGGTAAACATACATCAGTCT
Organism: Squalus acanthias; assembly: GCA_030390025.1. NCBI lineage: Eukaryota > Metazoa > Chordata > Chondrichthyes > Squaliformes > Squalidae > Squalus > Squalus acanthias. The sequence goes on along the minus strand of CM059433.1, from coordinate 63,327,242 downwards.
TGCCTCCACTCGGTGTAAATTAATAGAATCAATCATTAGGAATAGTAACCTAGCAAGCAGTAACCAACATAGATTCAGAAGGGGCAGATCGTGCCTGACCAACCTCCTTGACTTGTTTGAGGAAATAACTGTGTATCTCAAAATATAGCTCAGGAACTGGATAAAAAGGAAATTGATGCACTACATCTTGCACTCAATCCAGCAAAACGTCTGAATGTGCTTCACAAGGGTAGTGGAGAGGCAACCAAAACATTTTGAAAAATGAACCTTTTAATTCCCTTTAATTAAAAGGAAGAAAAATGACATAAAAATACTACAAAAAGATTGTCAGGTAGAACTGTTCTGCTTGTCGGGCTATTTGCATTTAGTGCCGAGTGCTAAGTGATTTATATAAACCCATGGTGAGGGGGGCACTGTCTACACCCGGCGGCCGATGTTTACCTCCTTGTTTTCCAGATATAAACAAGGACGACTAATTTTTTTCCCTCAGGATTAACAACTCTGCATCCAGAGCCCTTTTCATGGTGCCAGAAAACATGCCACCATTTCAAAATAAAATACAAACAGATGAATATAATACTGCGAGGTGCCCGGCGTTCGGCATTTTTATTTTCTGGAGTTTATTGGCAGACATGGCAATCCTGTATCACCCGGAGCCTTGGATTAGTAACTAGCTAATGAGAAGGAAGCAGAGTGGAGCCTGCTTGCAATGGGGAGTGATATGGTGTGGGTGCCCTAAGGTCAATGCTGGGACCTCTGCTGCTCCTGGTATACATAAATAATCTGAAATCACAGTCTCGATGTAAAGTAGCTAAATTACAGGTGACAGTAAACTAGGAATACTAAGGACTCAAAGACCCCACCCCGCCCCAGTGATCTTACAAAAATGGCTCAATAGGATTTTGCACCTGGGTTGATCAGTGGCAAATTAAGTTCAATCTAGACAAATACAAGGGCCTACATATATTGAAAGTAAAAATAGGAGGCATGTGGAGAAAAATAGCAGATCTTGCTAAGGAGGAAGTTGAAATACACCTAGGCTCATTGCTCACTATGTCTAAATATTGCCAGGCACCAATAAACACAGTAAATAAGATACTGGGTTAAAATACCAAATCAACTGAGTTCAAATACCTGGATGTCATGCTGAAGCTATACAGTGCCCTCCCTGGTCAGGCCGTACCTGCTGGAGTACTGTGTGTGCATAGAAGAATAGAATGATAGCTGTTTACAGCGCAGAAAGCGGCCATGTGGCCCATCCTGTCTGTGCCAGCTCTTTGCCAGAGCAACTCAAAACTAATCCCAGTGCTCCACTCTCTTCCCAGAGCCTTGCATCTTCCTCTGTTTCAAATATGTACTCAAATTTCCCCTTAGAGGATGCAGTGGCTTCTACTTCAACCACTCCTGTTCTCTATGCTCCAATAACCTGCTGCAGATCTCCGAACCTCCCTCCTCACTCTCTAGGTGACCATTTTAAATTGATGACCATTGTCCAGTTCTGGTCACCAGGATAAAAGGGAGCTAGGCGGCCAGAGGAAGTGTGGGAGACAGCAACAAAACTGATCCCCCAGTGTCAGAGGGAAGAGCTGGGAAGAGCAACTTGATGAGCTTGAGCATTTTAGCTTTAAAATGAGTTATCTTACAGAGGACCTTATAGAGTTATAAAATATTTAACAAGATAGCAAAATTAAATTTCAAACAATGCCTTCTGATGTGCCAGGGCAGCAGAACAAGAAGGTCCAGGTTCAGGGTAGTGAACTACAAATTTACAACAGGTCTCAGGAAATATCTCTCTACACAGAGAGTGATTGACAGCTGGTGCGGGTTGCCAGGAAGGACAGTTAAGGCCAGGACACTGGTCTCATTTAAGAAGCAACTGTAATGGGAAGATGGCAACGCTGTTATTCTGCAACGGTGAGATCAAATGGAACATAGGAACAGGAGTAGGCCATTCAGCCCCTCGAGCCTGTTCCACCATTCAATTAAATCATTGATGATTTCCTATGAGCTGAAAGACTTTCATATCACATGCATTGGCTACCCTCAGAGCAATAGAAATACAGAAGTTGAAATGTTTGTTATTCTTAATATATTCATTATTTTTATTCAGTTGCTAAAGTTAGGTTTTCTGAAGATGAACACTTTTATTATTTCAGTATACAAGGAGGATACCAGAACTGAGAGGTTATAACTATCAGAAAAGATGGAACAGGCTGAGGCTCTTTTCTCTAGAAAAGAGATGGTTATGGGGGGTGACCTAATAGATGTTTTTAAAATTATGAAGGGGTTCGATGTTTCTGCTTGTGGGCGAATCGAAAACAAGGGGCCATAAATATGATAGTCGCTAATAAATTCAATAAGTAATTCAGAAGAAACCTTTTTACTCAAGAGTGGTGAGAATATGGAACTCGCTACTACATGGAGTAGTTGAGATGAATAGCATAGATGCATTTAAGGGGAAGCTAGATAAGTACATAAGGGAGAAAGGAATAGAAGGATATGCTGATAGTGTTAGATGAAGTAGGGTGGGAGGATGTTCGTGTGGAGCATAAACACCAGCATAGACCAGTTGGACCGAATGGCCTGTTTCTGTGCTGTATATTCTATGTAATTCTTTGTAATCTGAACCTACCCTGTGATCTTGCGAATGCAATTTCCATCCACAAAATATCTCCATCCCTTTAATCAATGTAGCCAGTTTGTAAAATTCAGAGGTTGCTTACAAATTCTAAAAGTGTTCCATGAATGCAGTGTAGTTATTGTTAATGAATTACAATAATTACAATACTTCTACAGATTACAGCACTTTCATATTTCACAGAAGATATGTGACAAATTTGTGACTAATCATTTTGATCAGAGGGAGCAATTAATGCTTCAAATGAGCTGTAATTGAAGACATGTTTAATGCTCAGAGTGATGCAAAATCCTTACTTGGTTTATTTTCGTCCATTCCTTTTCTTAATTATTGGTTAAGTTGGTGACGATTTACTTGTATAGAAGTCTATAATTAATTCACTTCAAAATGTAACTTAGTTCTGATATAGTTTAAAGTATGTTTACTAGGGAAGATCCTCTGTGCGAGGGAAGAAATGGGCTACCTTCTCCAAGCAGCTGCACACACCTGCAGAGTTGGTTAATTTAAATAGTTTAAATATGGTCAGGGAATGTCCCTCACCCCCCCAAAAAAAATGGAGACTGTTGAAATAATAGGAGAGAGGACAATTCCCAAGTTGTTCAGCCTCTTTTTCCTCTAATGCTACTGAGGTAGAGTAACTCCGCAGTGATTCAAAATAAAAGTGTGAGATGCTGGGAATGCACAGCAACTCGATCAGTATCTGAGAGAAAAAAACTCATGAGGGGTTCCACCCTAAACATTTACCCAGCTTTCTCTTTCAGATCTGACTGACCTAGTATGTCTTTCCAGCATATATTTCAGATTTCCAGCATTCCTAATATTTCATTTCATCTCCCCAAATGATTTGCTTTCTTGTTAATTTGTATATATCTCAAAGTCTTTAAGTGAAGTGATAGTGCTGCCAAAGCAAGTACCTATACTTAAATACCTCGAATTGTTCTGCGGTGGGAGATGGATGGAATCCCTGTAGAACTAGCGTAAATAGCCAAGAATGTCAGTTTACACTGTTTCTCCAAGGCAGGAGATCCCTGTGGAAGTTCAGGGCCAAAGTCTATAATCACCTCACACAAACTTGTAACCATAATCAAAGTGTGGACATTTCCAAGCTAATTAGTTTGGTTCCTGTTGGGTTTGTTCTCCAGCAGGTGACCTGGTGTAATAGTTGTAATAGCTTCAAAGTCAATGCCACAGCAAAGAAATCAGCAAACTCACACTAAGGTGTAATACTTCCGTTTCCATTTCTCCCCACTATGAATCTATGCCACACATCAATTATTAGCCAAGAGGATGGGTGGGCTATCAGACAATATGTAACTGGCTTCTAATGGATGCATGACTGTGGGTTAGGCTGACTCTGCCTCCAGTCTTCTCTTCCTTCTTGTGCATGGGAGTAAACTGCACCCTGATCAGAAAATCTATCTTATAGTGCTTAGAGTAACAGATTGTATCTGTACTTTTTCAGCTTGCAGTCAAGGCAGAACATTAGGCAATGAAGTTGATGCATTTAATCCATGCTACAATCATTTGTGAGGAGAAGATGCTTTCCAGTGGAAAGGTGTTTCAGTTCTCAGCACTGCTTTCTCTCATATTCATGAGTAAACATACACAAACAAAAACTAATCGTTCTTTCTGAAAAGATAAATCTCACTTTTCGCACCACTGACCTTTACGCTGAATGTTATTGCCTCCATAACGAAGACACGGTCTGGAAAAACATTGGCCACTTCCTCAACACTGTTAAAATACTGCACAGGCTCCCTTACATCTCGATCCTGATCCAGCAATTTAAACTTTCCTAGGAATAGAACCACAAAGGTTGAGTGAAAATATGAAATTAAAATCATTTTGATGATAAATCTCACTAATATGTTGCAATACCATAATGGAGTTTTGGGCAATAGCTGGAGATTAGTTATGCAATAATAAACAAATCAGTTAGTTAAGATGGAAACATCATCCTGTTTACAGAATGCAGTTTTGTTCCTATACATAATGCATGGGTGCAAACTTCCGATCCAGAACCACTCTTTATAGATTTGTTGATTAATATTGCTGGGATTCATAACAAGGATTTTTCTCATCTCGAAAATAAGCATCCCAAAACATGCACGAAAAAAGCAATATTAATCTATTTAAATAATTTTGTTCAAATCACCACTAAAGTAATTGTTTACAGACATAAGAATTGACATTTGTGTACATAACTGGCAAATTGGAGGGCCAGCCAGCTCTGGGTCCTGAGTATACAGCAACAATGATCTGAAGTAAGCGTTTTAGCAATTACAGGAAGAAGCTGCTGAAAGAAACAGACGTTATTATTTTACTCCAAATTCATAAGTACCTTTTCAAATGGACAACATTTGGAATTATGTGGGTCATTAATCACTAATGAGTTTGGCATTTTAGTGTCCACTTTACATTGAATGTCAATTTGAGAGAGTTAAGTATTTATTCCTGTAGCCTGGTATCTCTAGAACCCATTTAGAGGGGCCTGAGTTTGACTGAAAACCATTTAATGTTACTCATAATCCTCCACTCCCTCACTCCCATTACATCTCCTACCCATTTACCCACTACCCCCTCACTCCCATTACTACTGCTACCTCTTCACCTTTGAAAACCCATTCAACCCCTGTATCATCCCCTGCTCCTGACTCTATTACTCACTTCACCCTTAACCCTGCATCTACTTCTCCACTTTCAATCACTCCCCCGAAGTGAATTGCCAAGAAGTCAGAGGCCCTCTCACCCTCAACCTGTTGCCATTTCCCCATCTCTTCCCACCCTCCCTTAATATCTGTTTCCCTCAAGGAGGCTTAGTTTGCAGTCAAAATTCTACGTAAAACAATCTGTTTGTTTGTCTCTCTCTCTCGATGTCTCTTAAGTGTTAAGAAATTAGAACTTCTGTTTCACAGGTGTAATGGAAGCAATTATCATTGACCTTTTCTAACCATCAACAAAACACAGGTGAGTTAATTAGCTGGCTTCAAAATTCAATTTTTAAAAATAAATTTAACTATTAAATGAAGATACTCTCTCCCCTCACTCTATCCCCCTGTCATCTCCTCTGGTCTCTCTGTGACCCCAGTCTCTCGTTCACTCTCTCTAACCTTCGTCACTTTGTCACTCACTCAAATGGAATACACTTTCTAAAGTTTATAGGACATAAAGCAAAAGCTACACCAGGTATGTAATCAGAATACTTCCATTTTTTTCTCTCTCTGACACACACTGCCAAAGTCTCTAAAAATGTTTTTCTTTAAAAACATTCAATATAAATTCTACCTCAACAAAGCTTTTAAAATGTGTCTTCTTGTTGACAAAATTATTTGAAGTAAAGCCACGGAGCACAATATGCTAAATGCTAAAGAAAAATATTCCATTCGTGCAGCTGACTGAACAGTACTGATACATCCTGGGAAATGAGGCACACTGCATATGCTAAAACTGCATAACCCAAATTCAGCTCATTTTGGACAAAAATATTAGGTCCAAGCCCAGGCTTTTGGAAAAGATTTTTAAGTAAAATCTTTAATGAAGTCATTAAAAGATGCAAAAGACAATTCAATGGATATTGTCGTAAGAATGAGCCTTACGCGTGGTGAACTTAAAGTAATCTTTAATCAACTAAAAAGGTGCTACATACAAAAGAGGTCTTACTCTATTACTATTATTTCATCGACCTGAAACGTTAACTCTCTTTCTCTCTCCACGGATGCTGCCTGGCCTGCTGAGTTTTTCCAGCGTTTTCTGTTGTTATTTAGGTCTTACTCTATGCCTCTCCAGGATCCAACTGATCAGCCCAGTATTTATCCTGGACTAATCACAGGAAGTGATGCAATAAAGTTCGAGTCACAGGAAGCTGTATTGTGTTACCACAGATATATTTAATTATGTTATTGTGAAATATGTAACTATTTGAATCTTTAATATTGTTTAAATAATTATTTTGGATAATCAAAATTTCAGTTACTGAGAAAAAATGGCACCTAAAAATAATTTCAGAAAGCATGGAGTGATTTGTGGGTACCTGATAACTAGATTGTGTAATTACAGGATAGTGAGTTTACATAGGCAAAACTCATTATGAATGTGGACGTACAAACTTATGTGAAAAAATAACACAAAGTGCGATATGAACAAGATGTGACATCTGGAAGTCAATTTATGCAACCGGAAGTGCAGTCATAATATTTTTAATATATTTTAGATAGATATAGCTGCCTAAACAAAAACACCTTTGAGTGGCAGTAATTTTAACACTCATGCCATGAGCCTTGTTATCATTAAATTTACTGAGCTGATAGTCACACACCACTGAGGATGTGGATCGCAGAGCCATCTAACAATTCTAATCTAGAAGAGACAATGGGCTGGATTTTCATTGACCCGTGGAGTTGGGTTTGGAGGCGTGTGGGGGGTTAAAGTTGCAGATTCGGGGGTCCCGACCCCATCCCGCCTCCATGCCAGTTTCTCTGGCGGCGGGTACCCGACCTGTGCTGAGACCTGACTCCCCGAGGCGGGAAGGGATTAGTGACAATTAACTGCCTGTTAACAGGTAGTTAACAGGCAGTTTTTTGCATAATCCCTATTTTCATTGCTGAAATGTGGGCTTCCTGACAGGTGGCAACCACGCCAAGTTATTGGGGCGGGCCGTGGGTCTGCAGGGGTTGGAGGGGTCGATATGTCCGGTGGGCAGGTGAGTGATGGGTGCATGTGTGCAGAGGTAAGTGTGTGAGGTAAGTGATAAGTGTTGGAAAAAGTTTTACTTACCTTAACTTCCTCCTGCAAGTGTCAGCCCTTCAGTTCTCGGGAGTTAGAAATCTCACCGGCACAGAAAGCAGGAAAGCCGTGGTTCTGTCAAAACCTGTAGCCTTCTGTTTTCTGTGGTGGAATGATTTCTAACTCAGCCTGAGAGGAAGGACTGAAGTTAGAAATCATATTGTGAGTGTTTGACAGCTTCACAGAGCTGTCAAACGCTGATATTTCATCTGTCAAAAGCTCTTGACAGATGAAATGTCAATCAATGACGTCACCTGTTGCTGGGTGGCCCTTAATTGGCCTGCTGAGCCCACTGGGCGGGCTCAACAAGGTCAATCAAGGGAGAATACAGTGGATTGGCCACATCTCGATGGAGGCGGGTTCACAAGCCAGAATGTGTGATTCACGACCCCAATCCGACCCCAGATTCAAAATCCAGCCCAATGGCCTCGATATTAACCTCCCACGACAGGTGGGGGAAAGTTACAGACTTACATAGATACATAGATACATAGAAGATAGGAGCAGGAGTAGGCCATCCGGCCCTTCGAGCCTGCTCCGCCATTTAATGAGATCATGGCTGATCCTCCAATTCAGTATCCCGTCCCCGCCTTCTCTCCGTAACCCTTAACCCCTTTTGCCTGTAGAAATATATCTAATTCCCTCTTAAATATATTTAATGAGCTGGCGTACACTGCCCTCTGTGGCAATGAGTTCCACAGGTTCACCACCCTCTGAGTGAAGAAATTCCCCCTCATTTCTGTCCTAAATGGTTTAGCCCTTATCCTTAAATTATGTCCTCTAGTTCTGTTCTCACCCGCCAAGGGAAACATTCCTTCTGCATCTAGTCTGTCTAGACCTGTCAGAATTTTATACACTTCTATGAGGTCCCCTCTCAATCTTCTAAACTCCAGTGTGTACATCCCTAAACTACATAGTCTCTCCTCATAGGTCAATCCCGCCATTCCTGGTATCAGCCTGGTGAATCGCCGCTGCACCCCCTCCATGGCAAGAACATCTTTCCTCAGATGAGGCGACCAAAACTGTACACAGTACTCGAGGTGTGGTCTCACCAGTGCCCTGTACAGCTGCAGCAAGGTATCCCTGTTCCTGTATTCCAACCCTTTTGCTATGAAGGCCAGCATACCGTTTGCCTTCTTGACCGCCTGTTGCACCTGCATGCTCGCCTTCAGTGACTGGTGTACAAGAACACCCAGGTCTCTCTGTACTTCCCCCTCTCCCAATTTATTGCCATTTAAATAATAATTTGCCCTCCCGTTCCTGCACCCAAGGTGGATAACTTCGCACTTGTCCACATTATACTGCATCTGCCATTTATCCGCCCAATCACCCAGTCTGTCCAAATCGCTCTGGAGCTTCCTGGTCTCCTCCTCTGAGCCCACCCCCCCTCCTAGTTTAGTGTCGTCTGCAAATTTGGAAATGCTGCATCCGACTCCCTGATCCAGGTCATTAATGTAAATTGTGAACAGCTGGGGACCCAGGACAGATCCCTGTGGTACCCCACTTGTTACTGCCTGCCATTCAGAAAATGAGCCGTTTATTCCAACTCTCTGTTTTCTATCTGACAGCCAGTTCTCTATCCACGTCAATACTTTCCCCTTTATCCCATGAGCTTCAATTTTCCATGCTAATCTTTTATGTGGGACCTTGTCGAAGGCCTTTTGGAAGTCCAGGTACACCACATCTACTGGCTCTCCCCCATCTATTTTACCAGTTACTCCCTCAAAAAATTCCAATAGATTAGTCAAGCACGATTTACCCTTTGTAAATCCATGTTGACTCTGTCCTATCCTGTCCCCATTTGCTAAGTGCTCCGCTATTTCATCCTTAATGATGGACTCCAGCATTTTGCCCACAACTGATGTAAGGCTTACAGGTCTGTAATTACCTGCTTTTTCCCTACCCCACTTTTTGAATAGTGGGGTAACGTTAGCTACCCTCCAATCCATGGGCACTGTTCCCAAGTCTAATGAATTCTGAAAAATCATACTTAGTGCATCCGCTATCTCTAGGGCCACCTCCTTCAGTACCCTAGGATGCATGTTATCAGGCCCTGGGGATTTGTCCGCCTTCAATCCCTTTAGCTTCCTTAACACCATATCCTTAGAGATATTGATTTGCGTCAGTTCCTCCTTTGCCAATGTCCCTATTTTTCCCGATATCCTAGGGAGGTTTTTTGTGTCTTCCTTCGTAAAGACTGACCCAAAGTATGCATTTAGTTGGTCTGCCATTTCCTTATTTCCCGTTATATATTCCCCCGTATCTGACTGCAATGGACCAACTTTGGTTTTCACCAGTCTTTTCCTCTTGATATACTTATAAAAGCTTTTGGAGTTAGTTTTTATATTTTCCGCCAGCTTGCTTTCGTAAGCTATTTTGCCCCTCTTGATTAAGCCCTTTGTCCTCCTTTGCTCTATCTTAAACTGTTCCCAATCTTCCGCTCTGGCGCTTTTTTTGGCTATTTTATACACCCTATCTTTGGATTTTATGCTGTCTCTAATTTCCCCTGTTATCCACGGTTGAGTCACCTTTTTAGATTTCCTTTTATGCCAGATTGGTATAAACAATTTTTGCAATTTTGTCATTCTATCTTAATCGGGAAACGTGTCCCCAACCCGCCTTGCATGCACTCACAGACTTTTTTTTTACAGCGCCGGATATCGGAGTGTTCGAGCGTCCCACCGTGGAGAGGCAGGACACCTCATTAACATATTCAAATTGTGCTTCCCACAGTGCAATTGGGAACCCGGTTTAAAATTGACTGTTGCTGCGTGGGTTTCCCGACCCCTGGGAAACAGTCAATTTTAAAGCAGGAGTGCTCCATCCAGTCTCTCAAGGAAACCTTTGGCCTCCCCCAGCCCCAATCTCCATCCTCTCTCTCCCCCCCGATCGCTGCCTCTCTCTCCCCCCCGATCGCTGCCTCTCTCTCCCCCCCGATCGCTGCCTCTCTCTCCCCCCCGATCGCTGCCTCTCTCTCCCCCCCGATCGCTGCCTCTCTCTCCCCCCGATCGCTGCCTCTCTCTCCCCCCCGATCGCTGCCTCTCTCTCCCCCCCCGATCGCTGCCTCTCTCTCCCCCCCGATCGCTGCCTCTCTCTCCCCCCCGATCGCTGCCTCTCTCTCCCCCCCGATCGCTGCCTCTCTCTCCCCCCCGATCGCTGCCTCTCTCTCCCCCCCGATCGCTGCCTCTCTCTCCCCCCCCGATCGCTGCCTCTCTCTCCCCCCCGATCGCTGCCTCTCTCTCCCCCCCGATCGCTGCCTCTCTCTCCCCCCCCGATCGCTGCCTCTCTCTCCCCCCCGATCGCTGCCTCTCTCTCCCCCCCGATCGCTGCCTCTCTCTCCCCCCCGATCGCTGCCTCTCTCTCCCCCCCGATCGCTGCCTCTCTCTCCCCCCCGATCGCTGCCTCTCTCTCCCCCCCGATCGCTGCCTCTCTCTCCCCCCCGATCGCTGCCTCTCTCTCCCCCCCGATCGCTGCCTCTCTCTCCCCCCCGATCGCTGCCTCTCTCTCCCCCCCGATCGCTGCCTCTCTCTCCCCCCCGATCGCTGCCTCTCTCCCCCCCCGATCGCTGCCTCTCTCCCCCCCCGATCGCTGCCTCTCTCCCCCCTCCCGATCGCTGCCTCTCTCCCCCCCCCCGATCGCTGCCTCTCTCCCCCCCCCGATCGCTGCCTCTCTCTCCCCCCTCCGATCGCTGCCTCTCTCTCCCTCCGATCGCTGCCTCTCTCCCTCCGATCGCTGCCTCTCTCTCCCCCGATCGCTGCCTCTCTCCCCCCCGATCGCTGCCTCTCTCCCCCCGATCGCTGCCTCTCTCTCCCCCCCCGATCGCTGCCTCTCTCCCCCCGATCGCTGCCTCTGTTCACCCTCCCGATCGCTGCCTCTCTCACCCCCCCGATCGCTGCCTCTCTCTCTCCGATCGCTGCCTCTCTACCCCCCGATCGCTGCCTCTCTCCCCCCGATCGCTGCCTCTCCCCTCCCGATCGCTGCGTCTCCCCTCCCGATCGCTGCCCTCTCCCCTCCCGATCGCTGCCTCTCTCCCCCCCCGATCGCTGCCTCTCCCTCCCGATCGCTGCCTCTCTCCCTCCCGATCGCTGCCTCTCTCCCTCCCGATCGCTGCCTCTCTCCCTCCCGATCGCTGCCTCTCTCTCCCCCCCGATCGCTGCCTCTCTCCCCCCCCGATCGCTGCCTCTCTCTCCCCCCGATCGCTGCCTCCGTTCACCCTCCCGATCGCTGCCTCTCTCCCCTCCCGATCGCTGCCACTGTTCACCCTCCCGATCGCTGCCTCTCTCCCCTCCCGATCGCTGCCTCTCTCTCCTCCCGATCGCTGCCTCTCTCTCCTCCCGATCGCTGCCTCTTTCCCCCCGATCGCTGCCTCTCTCCCCCCCCCGATCGCTGCCTCTCTCTCACCCCGATCGCCGCCTCTCTCTCACCCCGATCGCCGCCTCTCTCTCCCCCCGATCGCCGCCTCTCTCTCCCCCCGATCGCCGCCTCTCTCTCCCCCCGATCGCCGCCTCTCTCTCCCCCCGATCGCTGCCCTCTCCCTCCCCGATCGCTGCCCTCTCCCCCCCGATCGCTGCCTCTCTCCCCCCCCCGATCACTGCCTCGCTCCCCCCCCCGATCGCTGCCTCTCTCTCCCCCCGATCGCTGCCTCTCTCTCCCCCCGATCGCTGCCTCTCTCTCCCCCCCGATCGCTGCCTCTCTCTCCCCCCGATCACTGCCTCTCTCTCCTCCCGATCGCTGCTTCTCTCCCCTCCCGATCGCTGCCTCTCCCCCCCTCCCGATCGCTGCCTCTCTCTCCCCCCCCCGATCTCTGCCTCTCTCCCCCCTCCCCAAGGGTCCCTGGCTGTGGCCTCCTGCTGCTGATTTTCCCTCCCAGCCCCCAGCCATGCTGTCAATTTAGCGCGCAGCCAGGCAGAAAACAGAACAAAAAATGTTAATGAGGTTCTGCCGTTAAGTTTGGCAGGACCTCCACGTCCTGGGTTCTTCGGCCGTTTTCAGCATCCGCCGCACACTCCATGCATCGCCGAAAATATCAGGCCCAATAAGTCCCAGCAACTCCAGTTATCCAAACTGATACAAGAGCTGCTTTTACAAAATAATGGCCGTGAGAAGCATGTGCTCAAAACACGGAAACGTGTGCCCAGCATGATTTCATAAATCCAGCTGTATCAGCCCAATTTTATGATCCTAGTGCAGTGGTGTGGTACGAGATCTTCTGATTAGCAAAATTATTCAGCATACCCTGTGCAAATTAGGCCTTATGCAGGGAGTATTTAAGTCAATATATGGCATAGCAGCAGTCATAAACAGTTGCTAATGTGCCTTAAATGGGCACTCACTGATTTTGGTGAATTGCAGGGGATGGCGGAGGACAGTGCAAGGGTCCAGGAAAGGGGGAAGATTGTCCTCTTTACTGAAAGAGTCTCACAGGCCCTGCCGAAGGGGGTGCAGCAAAGAAGAGTTGTACTCTTTGAAGCAGAGAGACGTCTGCCAAAAAAAACTCCGTTGTCAGGTCTGCCTGGCAAGGTGAATGCAGATTCACACTTATGGAGATCTGTGGCACAAATGAAGAAGATTTCAACTTTGAGGCAGTTTTCTCGGGTCAGTTTATCGGGGGAACGGTAGCATAGTGGTAATGTTACTGGACTAGTAATCCTGAGGCCTGGGCTAATAATCCAGAGACAAGAATTCATAATCCCACCACGGCAGCTGGGGAATTTAAATTCAGTTAATTAAATAAATCTGGAATAAAAAGCTAGTATCAGTAATGGTAACCATGAAACTACCGGATTGTCGTAAAAACCCATCTGGTTCACCAATGTCCTTTAGGGAAGGAAATCTACCGTCCTTACCCAGTCTGGCCTATATGTGACTCCAGACCCACAGCAATGTGGTTGACTCTTAACTGCCCTCTGAAATGGCCCAGCAAGCCACTCAAGGGCAATTAGGGATGGGCAATAAATGCTGGCCTTGCCAGCAACGCCCACATCCGGTGAACAAAAAAAAAGTCCACCCTGCATTTACCTGCTTCAAGTAGCATAGTGTGGTATACCTGGTACAAAACTTGCAAGAAGTTAATTAGGAACTCTGCACAGGATTTTTGCCTGTGTTGAAGTTTTAACTTGGATTTTATATTTTTGGAAAGCTGCATGTGTGGGGTTAAAATCCAGGGTCACAGGGTGTATTTCTTCAAGAAAATACATCAACAGAGTGAAATTATTTGAAAGGTTGCAGCCATTGCATTCAATGACAGACTTTTATGCCATTGTCAAAGATTGCTTATCCACACAATATTGATAAAGGAAATTAAGCTTTCGTTGGCTGGCTTTTGAGCTAATGTAATTATAAGAGTTGCATTCGGCCATTGCCTTTTGCTTCAGTATAACTTCAAAGGGATTTAGATCATATTTTCCTGGGTAAGATGGCCTGATAAAGCCATCTACAATCAGCCTTCAGCAATACAGCTAGAGAAGAGTTCTGTGTTTTGTGCTGACCAGGAGAGGAGTTTAGACATATAGAGGTTGTGGCAGTGCAAGATGTGCACTATTGTTTCAATATCTATGTTTAGGGGGCAATTGAGCAGCATCTTTATTATTTTATATATCAAGGAGAGAAGAAAAATGTCTGTTTCACTGTCCATTCACCTGTTTCATTTAAATAAAACTATGGCCGGAATTTTGCCAGCGCTCAGGGGCGGGTTTGGAGGCGGGACATCCAGCAAAATCACAAAGATTGACAGCGGGTCAGAAACCCACTGTCATCCCGCCTCCAATCAATCTTTCCAGGTGTCGGGTCCCCAATTTGCGCATGGACCCAACACCTAGTGGCGGGAAGAGGATAATAGGCACTTAACTACTTGTTAACAGGTTGTTAACAGGCAGTTAAGAGGCAGTTAAGAGGCTTTTTGCAATTTTGACAGGTCTACTGCGGGCTTCCCGATGTCTGGACACCACGCCAGGGTAAGTGTGGCGTGCTGTGGGTCTACTGTAATGTTTCTTCATTGATGACAGCTGCAGAAGTGGTGTGAAGGATCCAATGGTACACTGGTGAGTTTCAGAGGTAAGAAAATGTTGGGAAAATTATTTTTAATGTATTTAGACTTTTCTGTAGGTAACAAGTTTTGAAGTGTTTGTGTAGTCCCACCTCATTGGGAGAACCTCTCTCACTAGTGACAGATCGCTTCTGTAACCTCACCTGCAGCTGCCATCTGTTCTAGCCTAAGGAAAGAGTCACTGGAGAGCCTGGGTGCAAGGGCTCACCTATATACAGTGATTGTCAGTGTTTGCAGCACCTCAATGCTGTCAAACACTGAAAAATCACTTGTCAAAAAAAATTGAGCGTGGCCCCTTTAAGAAAACTGGCAGATGACGCGTCATCAACTGACATCATCGGACACCGGCTTTCTCCTAATTGGCCGGCAAGCCTGCCCTGCGGGCTTAACAAGGCCAATTGACGCAAAATAGCGTTTGTGCGTCGAACCTCGTTGGGGGCGGGATCGGAACCCGGAAGGAAGCTGTCCCGCCCCAGGCCGCACCGAAAGGTAAAATCCAGCCCTATTTGCTTGCTCAGAGCCTGAGACTTGGTCTGGTAAGAGTGAATATTCAGTCCATCATTTAGACAGAAGAGAATCAGTGGCACATGATACATTCCAGTAGCCAATGTACAGCGCAATGATTCTCTGTTACGATCCATGGGTCTTGCTGTCTTTTACCAAGTTATTGACAGCAATAGGTACACTCTGGATCATTGGAGACTTATAACTTAGACCTCTAACAATACAGATCAGCCTTGTGGCTCTACTCGGCACTGCCTCCAATCCTTGAACCCTTTTCTCTTAGTGACCAGAAGTGGACATGAGGGGTAATGTTAACTCCCTCTAGCTGGTGGAAATGGAGCGGTAGCAGAGTTAAAATCAACCTGGTTGACTTACCGCCCTATTCATGCCCCACTACAATTTTAACTTCTACCAAGAGGCCCAGGCGCCGCCTAAATCAAGCGGGAGCCTCAGTAATCTATGCAAATTAAGGGGAAAAGTTCCTTTCTATCTACCCTATCTATGCCCCTCATAATTTTGTACACCTCAATCAGGTCCCCCCTCAGCCTTCTCTGCTCTAAGGAAAACAACCTCAGCCTGTCCAGTCTCTCTTCATAGCTGAAGCGCTCCAGCCCAGGTAACATCCTGGTGAATCTCCTCTGCACCCTCTCCAATGCAATCACATCCTTCCTATAGTGTGGCAACCAGAACTGCACACAGTATTCCAGCTGTGGCCTAACTAGCGTTTTGTACAGCTCCATCATAACCTCCCTGCTGTTATATTCTATGCCTCGGCTAATGAAGGCAAGTATCCCATATGCCTTTTTAACCACCTTATCTATCTGTCCTGCTGCCTTCAGGGATCTATGTACATGCACACCAAGGTCCCTCTGATCCTCTGTCCTTCCTAGGGTCCTACCATTCATTGTGTATTCCCTTGCCTTGTTAGTCCTCATAAATGCATCACCTCACACTGTTCAGGGTTAAATTCCATTTGCCACTGTTCTGCCCATCTGACCAACCCATCTATATCGCCCTGTAGCCTGAGGCTTCCCTCCTCACTATTTACCACTCCACCAATTTTCGTGTCATCTGCGAAGTTACTGATCATACCTCCTACATTCATATCTAAATCATTAATGTACACTACAAATAGCAAAGGACCCAGCACCGATCCCTGCAGGACACCACTGGACACAGGCTTCCAGTCACAAAAACAACCTTCGACCATCACCCTCTGCCTCCTGCCACTAAGCTAATTTTGGATCCAATGTGCCAAATTGCCCTGGATCCCATGGGCTCTTACCTTCTTGACCAGTCTCCCATGCGGGACTTTGTCAAAAGCCTTACTGAAGTCCATGTAGACTATATCAACTGCCCTACCCTCATCCACACACCTAGTCACCCCCTCGAAAAATTCAATCAAATTGGTTTAGACATGATCTCCCCCTGACAAAGCCATGCTGACTATCCTTGATTAATCCTTGCCTCTCCAAGTGGAGACTAATTCTGTCCCTCAGAATTTTTTCCAATAATTTCCCTACCACTGATGTTAGGCTCACTGGCCCTGGTTTATCCCTACTGCTCTTCTTGAATGGTACTACGTTAGCTGTCCTCCAGTCCTCTGGCACCTCCCCTGTGGCCAGAGAGGTTCTGAAAATTTGTGTCAGAGCCCCTGCAATCTCCTCCCTTGCCTCACACAACAGCCTGGGTTACATCTCGTCTGGGCCTGGGGATTTATCCACTTTTAAGCCCGCTAAAACCGCTAGTACCTCCTCCCTCTCAATACTAATTTGTTCAAGTATATCACAATCCCCCTGCCTGATTTCTATGCCTACATCGTCCTTCTCCATAGTGAACACAGATGCATAATATTCATTTAAAACCTCACCTACATCTTCCGGCTCTACACACAGATTGCCACTTTGGTCCCTAATGGGCCCTCCTCTTGCCCTTAATATACTTATAAAACACCTTGGGATTTTCCTTTATTTTGCCTGCCAGTGTTTTTTCATGCCCCCTCTTCGCTTTCCTAATTTCTTTTTTTAAGTACCCCCCTGCACTTTCTATACTCCTCTTGGGTTTCCACTGTTTTTAGTCCTTTGTATCTGCCAAAAGCCTCCCTTTTTTTCCTAATCCATTCTTGTATATCCCTTGACATCCAGTGGTCAGGCTGGTCTCCTGGCCACCTGATTTTTGCACTGGCCTGGAGCCGGCGAGCTGCAGCAGGATGCCCATTTTGGGGTGCGCAACTCGCCAGTGGCACATTAATGAAGTCACATCCTTAAAATGGACTGGGCCTCCCCCTGGAGGGATCAGGTGGCCTGCTTGTGTGTGCTGCCGGCTGGCTGCCCAACAGTTCAAATCACCCTAAGGTGTGGTCTGAGTAGAGCACTATACTGTTCGTTCATGATTTCCTTTGACCTGTAGTGTACTGTTTTGGATTTACAATTCAACATTCTAAAGGCTTTCTAAAGGCCCAAACACTCCTTCCAGGTGAAACAGCGATTTACTTGTACTTCTTGTAATTTAGTATATTGTATTCGCTGCTCACGATGCGGTCTCCTCTACATTGGGGAGACCAAACGCAGATTGGGTGACCGCTCAGTTCAGTCCAGTCCATGCTATAGACAGAGCTAAGCGACCCCACAATCAACGGATCAGATCAAAGCTCTGCAGTCCTGCCACATCCAGTCGTGAATGGTGGTGGACCATTAAACAACTAACGGGAGGAGGAGGCTCCAAGAATATCCCCATCCTCAATGGTGGAGCCCAGCACGCGAGTGCAAAAGACAAGGCTGAAGCGTTTGCAACCAACTTCAGCCAGAAGTGCCGAGTGGATGATCCATATCGGCCTACTCCCGAGGTCCCCACCATCACAGAAGCTAGTCTTCAGCCAATTCGATTCACTCCACGTGATATCAAGAAATGGCTGAGCGCACTGGATACAACAAAGGCTATGGGCCCCGACAACATCCCGGCTATCGTGCTGAAGACTTGAGCTCCAGAACTAGCCGCGCCTCTAGCCAAGCTGTTCCAGTACAGCTACAACACTGGCATCTATCCGACAATGTGGAAAACTGCCCAGGTATGTCCTGACAACAAAAAGCAGGACAAATCCAACCCAGCCAATTACCGCCCCATCCGTCTACTCTCAATCATCAGCAAAGTGATGGAAGGTGTCATTGACAGTGCAATCAAGTGGCACTTACTCACCAATAACCTGCTCACTGATGCCCAGTTTGGGTTCCGCCAAGGCCACTTGGCTCCCGACCTCATTACAGCCTTGGTACAAACATGGACAAAGGAGCTGAATTCCAGAGGTGAGGTGAGAGTGACTGCCCTTGACATCAAAGGCAGCATTTGACCGAGTCGGGCATCAAGGAGCCCTAGTAAAACTGAAGTCAATGGGAATCAGGGGGAAAATGCTCCACTGGCTGGAGTCATACCTAGCACAAAGGAAGATGGTTGTGGTGATTGAAGGTCAATCATCACAGCCCCAGGACATTGCTGCAGGAGTTCCTCAGGGCAGTGTCCTAGGCCCAACCATCTTCAGCTGCTTCATCAACGACCTTCCCTCCAACATAAGGTCAGAAATGGGGATGTTCGCTGATGACTGCACAGTGTTCAGCGCCAGTCACAACTCCTCAGATAATGAAGCAGTCCATGCCCGCATGCAACAAGACCTGGACGACGTTCAGGCTTGGGCTGATAAGTGGCAGGTAACATTCGCGCCACACAAGTGCCAGGCAATGACTATCTCCAACAAGCGGGAGTCCAACCATCTCCCCTTGACATTCAATGGCAATACCGTCGCCAAATCCCCCACTATCAACATCCTGGGGGTCACCATTAACCAGAAACTTAACTGGACCAGCCACATAAATACTGTGGCAACAAGAGCAGGTCAGAGGCTAGGTATTCTGCGGCGAGTGTCTCACCTCCTGACTCCCCAAAGCCTTTCCACCATCTACAAGGCACAAGTAAGGAGTGTGATGGAATACTCTCCACTTGCCTGGATGAGTGCAGCTCCAACAACATTCAAGAAGCTCAACACCATCCAGGACAAAGCAGCCCGCTTGATTGGCACCCCATCCACCACCTTAAACATTCACTCCCTCCACCACCAGCGTACTATGGCTGCAGTGTGTATCATCTACAAGATGCACTGCAGCAACTCGCCAAGGCTTCTTCGGCAGCACCTCCCAAACCCGCGACCTCTTCCACCTAGAAGGACAAGGGCAGCAGGCGCATGGGATCACCACCACCTCTAAGTTCCCCTCCAAGTCACACACCATCCTGACTTAGAAGTATATCGCCGATCCTTCATCGTCGCTGGGTCAAAATCCTGGAACTCCCTACCTAACAGCACTCTGGGAGTACCATCACCACCATCTCCTCAAGGGCAACTAGGGATGGGCAATAAATGCTGGCCTTGCCAGCGACGCCCAGATCCCATAAACAAATTTTTAAAAAGTCCGTAAGGGTGTGCCTGAGCTTCCGGTCGCCTGTCACTTTAATTCTCCGCTCCACTCCCACTCAGACCTCACCGTCCTTGGCCTCTTACACTGCTCCAATGAAGCTCAAGGAACAGCACCTCATCTTTCAATTCGGCACTTTACAACCTTCTGGACTCAACATCGAGTTCAACAATTTCAGACCATAACCTCTGCCCCAATCATTTGTTTCCATTTTTTTTTCTCTCTCTCACATGGCAGCTGTCTTTCATTCTGCCATCGCCATTTACACTTCACCTAGAGCCATCTTTTGTTTCTTAACTTGTCCCATTACTATTTCCTTTTGCCTTGCACCATCATCCCTTTTGTCTCTTAATCTCTCCTGCCTTCCATCCTATCACAGACCTTCCCTTTTGTTCTTTCCTCCCCTCCCCCTTTTCCCTGCCCCTTACACTTGCTTAAAAACCATCTCCAGCTTTTTCCAGTTCTGACGAAGGGTCATCGACTTGAAACGTTAACTCCGTTTCTCTCTCCACTGATGCGGCCTGACCTGCTGAGTATTTCCAGCATTTTCTGTTTTTATTTCTAAAGGCTTTGTTGATTGTTGCTCTGCATTAGTTGGAATTTCTGAGCCAGATTCTCATCCTCAGGGGCCGAGTTTCAGCAGGGCAGAGCTTCTGTTGACCCTTCTGCATTTGCCCTAGTCCTGACTCATTTTCCTGGGTTGGGATTGACTAGAGATGCACAGCGGGCTCCCGGTGGGATTCCTGTCATCAAGTGGGGCGAGCAGCACCTGAAGCTACAATGAGGGACCTTAAAAGAGCAGAAATGAGGACCCATGGCCCAAATATTCTGTCTGACATTCTCTGCCGTGATCCTGCCCAATTTCAGGCATGATTGCAGAAGAGAATACTGAGTGTTGAGTCTATTATGACTCCCAAGTCTCTTTCAATTTCATTCTTAGCTATTTCAACACCAAGCATGTGTGTCACCCATTTGTCCATCCTATGTGCTGTACTTTACGCTTGTTCACATTAAATTCCATCTGTCATTGTGTTCCCTATTTGAACATTTTATCCAAGTGATTTTTTGATTTTTTTTAGCTGCCTCCTCCTCCAAAGCTCCCTCCTAGTTTGGTATCTTCTGCAAGTTTGACCAATTTGCCCTTGGTTTCTGATTCTACTGTACAAAATTAAAGTTAGTTTTCCAGGCCCTTAACATTTATTTAGCAGTAATAACGCTGTCAAAACCCCAGTTACACCGAATCCCTTTGGGTCTAACTTTTAGTGGGAAATTTAACAGTGTACTGACTGCGGAAGAGCCGGAGTTTTCAATTTCCGCCTTCGCTAAATCCCGAAGTTGCGGTCAGTTTCAAAGGCGCAATGACGGCGAACGCTGCCAGTTTGCCATCATCCCGACCGCAAATTCCAGGCCAACAGTATGATCATAAAGGAACTTGAGAAAAGTTGTTTCTGGAATTGTGTGTACAGTCTGAGGCAACATTAATTGGGAAGTCATACTTAGAAATAGAACAACAGAAGAAAAGTGAAATATTTTTAAGGCTGTTGTACAAGATGAGGAGAGAAAGTATATAGCAAGACTTGGACCAAAGTGGTTTGATAAGGAAATAAAAAATAAAAAAATACCTTAAAAGCCACTCAGAACCAACACATATGGAAGGATTGGGATTCCTACAAAATGCAACTGAGGATAATTAAAGGAAGTATCAGAAAAAGTGAGGCAGATGTAGAGGTAAATTGCAAAAGACCCAACAAAGTTTTACAACTATGTCAATAGTAGAAGGAAGGTCAAAGAACATGTAGGCTTATTGAAGGATAAATTGGGTAAAATTATTACAGATGATCAAGATATCACAGATACCTTGCATGGACTCTTCACATCAGTTTTCACAAAGGGGGACTGTAGACAAAATCCAGTCATAGTAACTGAGGCTGTACATTCCACTCTACAACTAGAAGTTAGTAAAGAATGTGAAATGATTAAATATTTGCAAAGCTCCTGGTGTGACACATCTTAAAATCCTTGATCAATGAAAGGAGAAAATTAGTGATGCTTAGTTGATATTTTTTTTTTTAGAGCTCCATAAATAGTGGAGAAGTATCTGAGAACTGGAGAATGCTACTTCCAATATTCAAAAAAGGAGTAAGGCATGAACATGACAATTACAGACCAGTTATATTATACAGACATGTGTAGTGGGAAAAATGCTTGAGGGCATTTAATAAGAATTTAAAGAACAAAGGTATCAAAGGGAGAAGTCATGGGTCATGTCTTACATGCCTACTGGAATGTTTTGAGAGGGTAAACAAGCTACATCAAATAGATGTAGTTTACTTGGATTTTGAAAAGTAGTTTGATACATTTCCTTATGTGAGGCTAGTAAGGAAGCTCAAGGCTCATGCAGTGGTTGGCACATTGCCTTGATGGATTGAGAACTGGCTTGCTAACAGAAAACAAGGGTGTTGATAAATGGAAAGTGCTGTGTCTGGAGAAAAAAAGTAAATAGAGGAGCTCCACAGGGATCTGTTCTGGGACCCCTGCTATTTACAATATCGGTCAATGTTATGGAATAGTGTGTCTGTATTAATATTATTACATTTTGCTGATGACACAAAGCTCTGTGGACAGGTAATGAGTAGAAAAGAGGTTGATTATTTTCAGAGAGATTTGAACCAATTATGTAAATTAGATATGACAGATAGATTTTAATGTGGATAAATATATAGTAGTGCAAGTAAGAAAAGGGAACAGTAAACTTATGTGCAACATGAAAGGTCTTAATTGGCAAAAGCCAAAAAGGAAAGAAAAGGTTTAGATGTGATTATTGATCATATTCTGAAAGCTTCTGGTCAGTGTGAAGTCATTATTCTTGGGATGCATTTAGAGTCACATTGGGCTACAAGCCAGAATATGTTATACGAACATTGTACTGATCAATAGTAAAGCCAGTTGTGGAGCATAACAGGCAATTTTGGTCATCCTACCTCAAAAAAAAGATATCGAGACAATAGATAGAATTCAGAGAAAATTGACTCGGAAGATTCCATGCATTATGGGGTTAAATGAAGAAGAAAGGTTCAAGCAACAACATTTATTTTCACTGGGTAAAAGTGAGGGGAGGCATGATACAGGTCTCTAAAATACTGAAAAGTATAGATGAGTTGGAAGTAAACAAGCTACCTAACTTAGACAATGAGCACACGATGAGAGGACACAAATCAAAAAAGCACAAGTAACTGATTCTGAATCAATTGGCATCTTTAAAAAAGGAGCTGGGTTGATTTATGTTGAGAAAAGGGATTAAGTGTTTGGGAAATATTAACAAAACTACTTGTTTTTTTTCAGGTGAGTTTGGTGAAGCACATTAGGGCTTCCTAAAATAGGGGAACAAGTGCCATGGGAGGAAAGTCTATGATGGAATGTCATAGTGCAGACTTAATGGACTAAATGGCCTTTTCTGGCTCTGGATTTTCTAATGTTTTTGTCTTTCTTTGCACAGCATGATTCCACATACAACATTGGGATAATTTTTCTTTGTTGTGTTTCTGCCTCAGGGCTGGAAGTGCCTTCCCCAAAAGATTTTCCATCCATTCATTTTAATGGATGGAAATCATGACAGGAGCACACATCAATTCCCAATATGCAATCCCAGTGCTGAAAATAAAAATTTCCCCAGTAAGATGAATGACCAGTTGATCTGTTTATGGTGGTGTTGGTTGAGTTAAGAATGATGTGGCTAGGAGTACATCTTGCACGTCATCAACTTTAACCATCAAAGCAGGACCTTAGTTTGACAGCAAAGAACATTGCCACTGCCAAAGCAGCACTCCCTCAGTACTGTACAATAACAACCTTCTGAACGTATTGAAGTTCTGGGGCGGGGCGTGAAAACAGCTCCTTCTACCTCAGAACTGAGAGTGCTATCAATGAACCCAAGATGGTACTGTCCCTTTGTCCCGCCACATATAAATATTCAATAATCCTAAAATTCAAGTGCACTCTCTATACTTTCAGCAATCACTACTCAAACAGTTTGAGCACAATCTGTCGGATTGTTGGACAGCACTGACTCTGCAGAATACAGAACATACTTAGAATGATGAGCTTCTTGACCAAAGTAATGGATTTTACCATCCATTGTTCCATAAATCTGACTACTGTTGGTTCAGAGGTTATGACCTTTCCATCCACTGCTTATCCAGCAGAAATGCCAACTGTTTTCTTAGGCAGACTAACATTGCAATAGGACTCGAGGGAAGATCCTGATTAGTTTCTGGGAGACTGCCCTTCATTTCATGGTGTTTGTAGTTTTTTCAAATACTATCCAAGTTCTATAGTGCAACCAACTTATTCAAATGTCAAATATAGGGCTTTACTTCGAATGTTTCTGGACATGACTTATTTTACATGCCTGAATTCTTGAGTCAATTTCATTGTCCAGTTTTTATAATCTCTAATTAATTGAAACTAAGGAATACAGCCTCTTACACCACCACACATAGGGGAAGTCCAACAAATCATAATGGTTTGGTTTCAAATCCAGTATCTTTGAAAATAATATTTCCCCCCTAGAAATGTCAGGTTCTATACTAGATTCAAACCAATTTGGACAAGCTTTGCAGATTGTACGTGTACCCCCTAACTGGAACTGAACAAGAGGTGAGATTTGATCAAGAAGATTAATTCATTGAGAAATATCTGTCAATTTAAAAGTATTTTCTCCTGCCTCTGAAGACTGTATCTGCAAAAGCTGTGAAACAACAAGCTTTTTTTTGTCTTTTTACTTTTTTTGTTCCTCCACCTTTAACAAATATACTATAATCAGTGGTGACCAGCCCACTTTCAATATCTTTCTGTACGCCACTGCTTCCCATTATGTTGTTTTTGTTAACCATACAAAATGCACATTATAAAGACATATATGTAAATAAGCATTGAGCACAGTTCAATTCAAGTTACTGTTTAGATTTGAAAATTAACTGTCTTGTCAGCTCATTATTAACATTAAAAACTTGAAGAGCAATGCAGTGGTCACCTCACATCTTTTAAATTTTATAGAATAACTTTTGTGAGGTGAGGATTGCACTCGCTGGGAGCACAAATCAGAGGATCAGATGCAGAGATCCGTGTGTCCCATTCATGGCACTCCTGATTTTACAGTTGTTCATTTTAATGATCAGAAATCATGAGGACCTTGAATCAGTGATGAGGTCTTGCACCAGAGCTTTGTGAAAAAATACCCCTCATTTAAACTTTGAAAAGATGGCTTCACCTCAGTTATAGCTATACTGCAGTCAGTGTGAAGCCAGAGTTTTGCAAAACTATCTCCTTGATGTGGTCTCACGCTGCTTGCCAGAATTCGGGATGCTGTCAGATTGGCCATTTAACTCTCAAGTACACTACACTTTTAGCAGGAGTTCAACATGAAAACAATGTAGCATCAATACAAAAACTGCAGTATAACAAACCTCAAGAGCTCCATAAATATAATGGGCCAGTGAAGGAGTAAATCCTTTTAATCCTCTAAATTTCAGGAATTTAAATTACTTTGAATTGGAACTATCAGTTTTAGAAATTTGTTGCTGCGCCTACTTTCAGCATGTCAAAACATAATTTTTGCATTTACGAATACCCTTTTTTCCTTCTTGTTTTTATATTTTAATTTTTAAGGTTACTTTAAGCCGCTGCCAATCATCCTTAGCCTAGGAGATTGGTGAACTGCAAATCACTCAGGTGGTTGTGAGATGCACTTGCTGGCAGGAAAATGCTTCCTCTTGATACAGAAGGCCTGAGAACTGAAAATGTTTACACAGTGAATTTGCAGATCAGGCAACACTGAGCATTCAGACGCTGGGTACTGCATTGTGAAATGTTTATATAATGAGACACACATGTAGATATATTTTAATTTTTTTGAATCATTGCTTTTGCTCGGAGGTAATAATTTTACATTTATCTTAGTCTTCTGTGAACACCACTGAACTATTACAGTCTCTTAGCTTTTTTTGTTGATCCAGTCAGCCACACAATGTACACTTCTGTTTGCACAATCTTCAACTACTTTTTTCATTAAAGCTGAAAAATTGAATTCGTTGTTATCTCATCATCTCATGGCCCCCTTTCACTCCCCCTCAGCACTCCCTGGGTATTGTATTGCCATGGAAACCAATAGCTCAGAACGAAAGCTTAGGCCCATTCAATAGTTTGTTATTCTCACACATTCCCTCTGTCCACATGCCCACAGGAAGACCAATCAGAATGCAGAGAGTCAGACTCCAGGCTCATTGCTGTGCAAAGCTGTTGAAACTTCAGGCGGAAAAGGATTTAATCACATCCATGAGACTACTGACTGCGCACTTATTGTTCCCAGCTTCCATTCACTCTGCTGCTGTTCCAATCGTTTTTATGTTAATACTTAATTCACAGTGGTTTCCCTCTTCTTGGTCCACAAAGGTCTCTGGTGTAATGGACTATTTAATCCAAGCTCAGGTTGGGTTTCTGTTTTGTTGGCAATTCAGCAACAAATTGGAAAACATTTAGCAACCAGCGCTGTTTGTAACATTTCCACCATGTCTTTTACTGATTTATTATTGGGAAATTGTACCTTTCCCAAGTTCTGCTCCAGATTGTGATTGGCATAGCAACTGCAGAGAAATCTGTAGCTGAATCTTGTAATTGCAGTTTATTGGCTATCACAGAATGTGTACCACGGCACGAAAAAAATCCTTTTATTTAGCAATATGATCACAGCACTTCTAAAAAGTTATTTAAGTCACACTTATTGCAGTGATGCGGTCAGAGCAGCCAACCTTACTGAAAAATATTTTTCAAAATATGTTCTAAAAACTGATGTAAAGAATCCCAAAGGCTATTTTCATTTCCGTCCCATCAAGTTCCAGCAGTGAACAACATCTATAAGTTCAGCTATCAAAGCAATGAGAAACAGCAATGATTTCACTGCCCTCGATTTTTTTTCAGTTCCCCATAGCAACCTGTTGTCATGCTGAACAAGCTGCAACTCATTTAAAATCAATTTTTAAATCCAATTCTACTGTCAGTAACCTAGAAAATAATTTAAAAAACGAATAATAGATTTGTGTGTTTACTTTTTGAAACTACAGCAGCAATCTTCTGCAGAACAGGATCTTAACAATTGGATAGCAGGAGTCCAGTTCTGTATCCTCTGTTAGCATTGGCATTTAGGCCTACTGTTACATTTTGGGGTCATTTTTTATCTTCTTGCTCTTGATTATTTCAGCTCTTGAATCTTAAACAGTTCTCATGGGTGAGTTCCAACTCCCCCGTACCTTCGGGAATGTCTGTCCTTGCCTTGAGATCTAGGTAAGGCTCCAGAAGCATGGCCAGGACACAAATAATGGCAATTGCTTTTAGTTACTGAACTTATGCTATGCCTCCACAAGAACTCAGTCTTCAAAAGCAACACAGCAAAAGTTTAAAGTTGATAATATACAGCGCATTTATTTTGCAGTAGATGAACAAACAGTTAACAGTCATATAATATAGTCCTATATTTACAGTCAACCGCCTGTTGGATTACCAAAATAGTTGTGAACTCACGTTGCAGTCAACAGGAAGATTGGTTATAAGAATATAAGAAATAGGGGCAGGAGTAGGCTATTCGGCCCTTCGAGCCTGTTCCCGCCATTCAATAAGATCATGGCTGATCTTCTACCTCAACTACACCTTCCCGCACTATCCCCATATTCCTTGATTCCTTTAGTATCCAAAAATCTGTTGACCTCTGTCTTGAATATACTCAACGACTGAGCATTCACAACCCTCTGAGGTAAGAAATTTCAAAGATTCACAACACTTTGAGTGAAGAAATTTCTCATCTCAGTCCAAAATGGCCGACCCCTTATTCTGAGACTGTGACCCCTTGTTCTTGAATCCCCAGCCAGGGGAGACATCCTCCCTCCATCTACCCTGTCAAACCCCTTAAGAATTTTATACATTTCAATGAGATCACCTCTCATTCTTCTAAACTCTAGGAAATATAGGCCTAGTCTACTCAATCTCTCCTCAAAGGACAATCCTTCCCATCCCAGGAATCAGTCTGGTGAACCTTCGTTGCACTCCCTCTATGGCAAGTGTTTCTTTCCTTAGGTAAGGAGACCAAAACTGTACACAGTACTCCAGGTGTGGTCTCACCAAGGCCCGATATAATTGCAGTAAGACTTCTTTACTCTTATACTCCAATCCCGTTGTAGTAAAGGCTAACATACCATCAGCAGCAGCAGAATTGTATTCCACCACAATCTGTAAGCTCATGGCCCGGCATATCCCTCACTCTACCATTACCATCAAGCCAGGGGACCAACCCTGGTTCAATAAGGAGTGAAAAAGAGCATGCCAGGAGCAGCACCAGGCATACCTAAAAATGAGGTGCCAACCTGGAGAAGCTGCAACACAGGACCACAATCAACGGATCAGATCAAAGCTCTGCAGTCCTGCCACATCCAGTCGTGAATGGTGGTGGACCATTAAACAACTAACGGGAGGAGGAGGCTCCAAGAATATCCCCATCCTCAATGTTGGTGGAGCCCAGCAAAAGACAAGGCTGAAGCGTTTGCAACCATCTTCAGCCAGAAGTGCCAAGTGGATGAGCCATATTGGCCTGCTCCCGAGGTCCCCACCATCACAGAAGCCAGTCTTCAGCCAATTTGATTCACTCCACGTGATATCAAGAAACAGCTGAGTGCACAGGATACAGCAAAGGTTATGGGCCCCGACAACATCCCAGCTATCGTGCTGAAGACTTGTGCTCCAGAACTAGCCGCGCCGCTAGCCAAGCTGTTCCATTACAGCTACAACACTGGCAACTATCCGACAAAGTGGAAAACTGCCCAAGTATGTCTGTCCACAAAAAGCAGGACAAATCCAACCCGGCCAATTACCGTCCCATCAGTCTACTCTCAATCATCAGCAAAGTGATGGAAGGTGTCATTGACAGGGCTGTCAAGTGGCACTTACTCACCAATAACCTGCTCACTGATGCCCAGTTTGGGTTCCGCCAAGACCACTCGGCTCCCGACCTCATTACAGCCTTGGTCCAAACATGGACAAAAGAGCTGAATTCCAGAGGTGAGAGTGACTGCCCTTGACATCAAGGCAGCATTTGACCGAGTGTGGCATCAAGGAGCCCTAGTAAAACTGAAGTCAATGGGAATCAGGGGGAAAACGCTCCACTGGCTGGAGTCATACCTAGCACAAAGGAAGATGGTTGTGGTGATTGAAGGTCAATCATCACAGCCCCAGGACATTTCTGCAGGAGTACCTCAGGGCAGTGTCCTAGGCCCAACCATCTTCAGCTGCTTCATCAATGACCTTCCCTCCAACATAAGGTCAGACATGGGGATGTTCGCTGATGATTACACAGTTTTCAGCGCCATTCACAACTCCTCAGATAATGAAGCAGTCAATGCCAGCATGCAAAAAGACCTGGACAACGTTCAGGCTTGGGCTGATAAGTGGCAGGTAATATACGTGCCATAGAAGTGCCAGGCAATGACTATCTCCAACAAGCGAGAGTCTAACCACCTCCCCTTGACATTCAACGGCAATACCATCGCCAAATGCCCCACCTCAACATCCTGGGGGTCACCATTGACCAGAAACTCAACTGGACCAGCCACATAAATACTGTGGCAACAAGAGCAGGTCAGAGGCTAGGTATTCTGCGGTGAGTGTCTCATCTCCTGACTCCCCAAAGCCTTTCCACCATCTACAAGGCACAAGTAAGGAGTGTGATGGAATACTCTCCACTTGCCTGGATGCAGCTCCAACAACACTCAAGAAGCTCGACACCATCCAGGACAAAGCAGCCCATTTGATTGGCACCCCATCCACCACCTTAAACATTCACTCCTTCCATGGCTGCAGTGTGTACCATCTACAAGATGCACTGCAGCAACTCGCCAAGGCTTCTTCAGCAGCACCTCCCAAACCCGCGACCTCTTCCACCTAGCAAGACAAGGGCATCAGGTGCATGGGAACACCCACCACCTCCACGTTCCCCTCCAAGTCACACACCATCCTGACTTAGAAGTATATCACCAATCCTTCATCGTTGCTGGGTCAAAATCCTGGAACTCCCTACCTAACAGCACTGTGGGAGTACCTTCACCACATGGACTGCAGCGGTTCAAGAAGGCGGCTCACCACCACCTTCTCAAGGGCAACTAGGGATGGGCAATAAATGCTGGCCTTGCCAGCGATGCCCAGATCCCACAAGCGAATAAAAAAAAAAAATTGCTTTCCTCATTGATTGCTGTACCTGCATGTTAACTTTCTGTGATACGTATACAAGGACACCCAGGTCCGTCTGAATACCAATATTTCCCAATCTCTCACCATTTAAAAAAATTCTGCTTTTCTATTTTTCCTACCAATATGGTTAACTTCACATTTCTCCACATTATATTCCATCTGCCATGTTCTTGCCCACTCACTTAAATGATCTATATGTCCTCCTCACAACTTACTTTCCCACCTAGCTTTGTATCATCAGCAAACTTGGATACATTACACTTGGTCCCCTCAACTAAGTCATTAATATAGATTGTAAATAGCTGAGGCCCAAGCACTGATCCTTGCGGTACCCCACTAGTTACAGCCTGCCAAAACAAGCAGGTTAACGTTACAAGAATGTACATAAATTTACATATGCTTCAGATTTTGCTGCAAATAAATGGGAGGTGTTCTTTATGAAAACATCAAAGGAGAAAATTGAGGGAAAATATATAAACAATAGGCATTAAAGGAATATTTAATTTGTATTTGCTTATTTCAATGTGTAACTGTAACACATATCCATCTGGCTGTAAATTGGCACAGTGTGAAAATGGAATGGTTTCACCCATACAGCATCAATTAAACAAACAAATTGAAATTGATGGGTTCAGTGAGCTAATGTTTAACTTCCCACTGATATGAGGGCAGTCATGGTATTTATTTTATTAAGATTCGGCAGCCTGATCAGATGCTTAGTGGACACAAATTCTCAATGCAGTCACATGATATATGGACATTTTCTGTACCTCATAACATGTCAAACAGATAGTTTGGGAGCCTGCAGATAATTTTCAACAGGTCCAACATCCCTGAATCTCAGGATTGTATTGCATCCTGAAGGTATCCAGTTCCGTTTCTGCTCACAAATACATTTCTCAGTTTTAGCTCAGTAAAATTCCACAGTCCTTTTTAAAATAATAATACTTACAATAGTGCAAAGTGTAATATGATTGGAAGTTGACCCAGATAGAAAATGTACCAAGCATGTGAAAAATGCCTTGTCTTTTGTAAAACCCCACCATCTCTGTTCAATATTTAAAAATTACAAAAAGATGCCATTTTGCACAATTGTAATAATCATTATGAAACAAAACTGGGACATTTTGTTTAGCCAATACAATAAATGTTTTTATTGTCAGCACTTAAATAGTGTGGAAATTGATTTAGTTTTACAGTGTAGAATATGAGCTTAGAAAAATGATTACTAAACTATTCAGGAGAGATTAAATACGTTAAAATATATGCAAGCATGTAGCTAAACAAAGTCTAACTCTTTCAAAGAGGAATTTGTCAAGGAAGATCATACCTGTATCACATTATTTTTCACATGTTATTTTAGTTTATTATATAAATCTATTCTAATACCTGTTTAACACAATTTTGAACATTCAGAAATTTTAACAAAGTACTGTATATTGAAAATAAACTAATAGAATTATAACATGATATAAATAAAGTTGCATTGTTAGGCAGACACGAGTAGATATCGAACTCCTGGAAGACCTAGTACAAATTCAAATGGTGTAAAGGAGTACTTGATGGTGGTGTTCTCTTGCTCGCCCTCTTTCTTTACACCAAATCAAACTCACATAAAATCATTTAATCAACAGGCCAAATTAAGGACATAAATTCGTGTGGCTCTAAACTAACTCATCACTGACAATGTTTTGTGAAATCTTATGAAGCTGAAAGATAAAGATTACTCCTTGGGCTGCAATATCATTTATTTTATTTCCTTAAAAACACATGGAAAGTGCTGACATTATTAACACAGATTATCAGCAGCAGCACTTTTGTCATATAAATCACGATAATGTAGGTTGATGTGATTAAGGATATCTCAATAGCATTTATCTGCATCAAATGAGTTCTTATCTGTGAAAAAAGCCCCATTGACTAAAAGTAACGATGGTCTCTAAAACAACTGTTAAATGATCCTATTCAATAGTACAAAGCTACATACACATTTAAACAACATTTCTGCAAACCTTTAAATAGATTCTGATGATCTTAATTTTTAAAAAATGCACACCCCACTTTCAGAAGGATAAAAGGACTCATTTTTCAAAGTTGCTCCTGGAAGATATTGCTGTACCAGCTCACAGGATTAAATATAGAAAGGCTTTTGTAATCAGGGAGTGGGTAGAATTATTGCAGCTTGTTACTGCTAGGCAAACATTTTCCATCCCCAGTTTATTAGGAGTGAACACCAACACCAACTTTTATATCAAAGCACTGATTCATGTAGTTGCAATGGATGAATTTTCTTTTTATCTATTTACTTCTGCCCTTAACTTGATTTCTGTATCTCTAGTTATTTCAGTCTGTGACAAACTGGGTCCTGATTGTTCATTACTTAATGCGGAGCCAAGCTAAAAAAAAAAGACTGTCAACAGAAAAAGTTTTGGGAATCATTCGAAACAAAAAAATCCCAATGTGAGAAGCAGAATAGAAGACACAACCCCAACTGAAAATAACAAAGCTTTTGGTCTAGAAACTGGTACAGCAGCAACGACCACTGCTCCTAAACTGAGGTGAGAGGGAACATGTGCTCAGGGGAGGAGTTCCAGAGAGAGGGGCATCGTCCTTTGGAGTTAAAATGCTGTTCTTAACTTTCAAAACCCAGACTAAAATACAGCCAAGACTGACGAGATAAGAGGCTCTCCCTGGCGATAAAGATCTCATATAAAATGAATTTGCCTGTGTGGTCATAAGTCCACAGCACACGAGGACCATGTAGTATTGGTTCTCTTGCATCATCAGGACGTGACCAGCGTGCTGAGGGCACCAGTTGCGTCCCACAAGGCAGTGTGGCAGTTGCGCAGATGAGGAAATTCAGCCGGGCCCACGATGAGTCTGCGGGGGTGGTGTGGGGAGGGAGAGCTGTGACCCGCAGCTTTAATGTGGAGTCAGGAGGGGCACTGGTGAATTGCTGACATGTTAGTGTTTTTTCATCGAAGCCTTACTTCAAGGTGTAGTGTAAAAAGACATTGCAAATAAGTGTCTACAATGGTGTGTATCGCGACGATTGCCAAATACGTACCTATATTGTGGGTTTGTGCAGTTCAAAAACAGGCCCGAGACTGAGCACTGGTGGTTACAGCTGGAGCACAGATAACACCAGAACATGAGCCTCTTGCCTTTTTTGCTGTGGGAATTATATTATTAGTTTAGCTGCTGGGCTGAAGAGGAGGACAGAGTTGGGTAACAGCTGCAACAACATGCACTCCCTCACATACAGAGAAATACCTCAGAGTGCTTTACAGGGTATTGAACAACAAGTGGACACTGAGGAGGAGAGAGAAAGGGAGAAGTCTGATTGGTGGGATGAAGGCATGGCCAAAGAGGATGGTCTTTAGAAGTCTTTTGAAAGCAGGGAGGGAGGTGACAAGGAACACGTGCTCAGGGGAGGAGTTCCAGAGAGAGGGACATGGCAGGGCAGCTCGGCAGCGTGGAGTGCTCCTCCTGTGCTATGTTGGAAGTCAGGGACACTTTCGGTGTCCAGGGCGAACACATGTGCAGGAAATGTCTCCAGCTGCAGCTACTCGAAATCCGCGTTTCGGAGCTGGAGCTGTGGCTGGAGTCACTGGAGCATCCGCGAAGCTGAGATCTTCGTGGATAGCACCTTTAACAAGGTGGTCACACCGCAGATAAAGAGTGCACAGGCAGACAGGGAAGGGGTGACCGCCAGACAGAGTAAAAGAACTAGGATGGTAGTGCAGGAGTCCCCTGGGTCCATCTCCCTTTCCAACAGATTTTCCATTTTGGATACTGCTGGGGGAGATGGTTTCTCAGGGGAATGCAGCAAGAGCTAAGTCCATGGCACTACAAGTGGCTCAGCTGCACAGGAGGGGAGGAAAAAGAGTGGGAGAGCAATAGTGATAGGGGATTCTATCGTAAGGGGAACAGATAGACGTTTCTGTGGCCGCAGACGTGACTCCAGGATGGTATGTTGCCTCCCTGGTGCCAGGGTCAAAGATGTCACTGAACGGCTGCAGGGCATTCTGAAGGGGGAGGGCGAACAGTCAGAGGTCGTGGTTCACATTGGTACCAACGACATAGGTAGAAAGAGGGATGAGGTCCTGCAACAAGAATTTAGGGAGCTAGGTAGCAGATTAAAAAGCAGGACCTCAAAGGTTGTAATCTCTGGATTACTCCCGGTGCCACGTGCTAGTGAGTATAGGAATAGGAGGATAGAGCAGATGAATGCGTGGCTAAAGAGTTGGTGCAGGAGGGAGGGCTTTAGTTTCCTGGATCACTGGGTCTGCTTCTGGGGAAGGTGGGACCTGTACAAGTCGGACGGATTGCACCTGAACCGGAACAGGACCAACATCCTTGCGGGGAGGTTTGCTAGTACTGTTGTGGCGGGGGGGAGTTAAACTAACTTGGCAGGGGGATGGGATACGGAGTGGAGCTATAGTAGGGGGTGATGCACAGCCAAATATAGAGGAAAAAACAAGTCAGCCTGGAAGGCAGAGCAAACATGTAACGGCACAAGTAGTATGGCAAGGTTGGATGGCATTTATTTTAATGCAAGGAGTCTTGCGAGTAAGGCAGATGAATTGAAGGTGTTGATGAACACATGGGAGTATGATATTGTTGCTATCACAGAGACATAGTTGAGGGAGGGGCAGGACTGGCAGCTCAATATTCCGGGGTATAGAATCTTCAGGCGAGACAGAGGGGGGTGTAAAAGAGGAGGGGGTGTCACAATATTAATCAAGGCGTCAATTACTGCTGTAAGGAGGGATGATATCTTAGCAGGTTCCTCTAATGAGGCCATATGGGTAGAACTTAAAAACAAAAAGGGAGCAAGCACTTTGCTGGGAGTGTACTATAGGCCACCAAACAGTCAGGGGGAGATAGAGGAACAGATATGTCGGCAAATCTCAGAGAAGTGTAGAAATAATAGGGTAATAATAGTAGGGGATTTCAACTTCCCCAATATTAACTGGGATAGTCAGAGTGTGAAAGGCTTAGAGGATGCGGAATTCTTAAAGTGCATCCAGGAGAGCTTTTTGAGACAGCATGTAGAAAGTCCTACAAGAGAGGGGGCAGGTACTGGACCTAATTCTAGGGAATGTAGCCGGGCAAGTGGTAGAAGTGTCAGTAGGAGAGCATTTTGGTGACAGTGACCATAATTCGGTGGGATTTAAGGTAGTCATGGAAAAGGACAAAGATGGACCGGAAATAAAGGTTCCAAATTGGGGGAAGGCCGATTTTAATATGATAAGGCAGGATCTGGCCAAAGTGGACTGGGATCAGCTACTTGTAGGAAAATCCACTTCAGAAAGGAAATAGAGAGAGTACAACGCCAACATGTTCCCGTAAAGGTCAAGGGTGGGACCAACAAGCCCAGGGAACCCTGGATGTCAAGGGATATGCAAGAATGGATTAGGAAAAAAAGGGAGGCTTTTGGCAGATACAAAGGACTAAAAACAGTGGAAGCCCTAGAGGAGTATAGAAAGTGCAGGGGGGTACTTAAAAAAGAAATTAGGAGAGCGAAGAGGGGGCATGAAAAAACACTGGCAGGCAAAATAAAGGAAAATCCCAAGGTGTTTTATAAGTATATTAAGGGCAAGAGGATAACCAGGGAAAGAGTAGGGCCCATAGGGACCAAAGTGGCAATCTGTGTGTAGAGCCGGAAGATGTGGGTGAGGTTTTAAATGAATATTTTGCATCTGTGTTCACTACGGAGAAGGACGATGTAGGCATAGAAATCAGGCAGGGGGATTGTGATATACTTGAACAAATTAGTATTGAGAGGGAGGAGGTACTAGCGGTTTTAGCGGGCTTAAAAGTGGATAAATCCCCAGGCCAAGACGAGATGTATCTTAGGCTGCTGTGTGAGGCAAGGGAGGAGATTGCAGGGGCTCTGACACAAATTATCAGATCCTCTCTGGCCACAGGGGAGGTGCCAGAGGACAGCTAACGTGGTACCATTATGCAAGAAGGGTAGTAGGGATAAACCAGGGAATTACAGGTCAGTGAGCCTAACATCAGTGGTAGGGAAATTATTGGAAAAAATTCTGAGGGACAGAATTAGTCTCCACTTGGAGAGGCAAGGATTAATCAAGGATAGTCAGCACGGCTTTGTCAGGGGGAGATCATGTCTAACCAATTTGATTGAATTTTTCGAGGGGGTGACTAGGTGCGTGGATGAGGGTAGTGCAGTTGATGTAGTCTACATGGACTTCAGTAAGGCTTCTGACAAAGTCCCGCATGGGAGACTGGTCAAGAAGGTAAGAGCACAAGGGATCCTGGGCAATTTAGCACATTGGATCCAAAATTGGCTTAGTGGCAGGAGGCAGATGGTGATGGTCGAAGGTTGTTTTTGTGACTGGAAGCCTGTGTCCAGTGGTGTACCGCAGGGATCGGTGCTGGGTCCTTTGCTGTTTGTAGTGTACATTAATGATTTAGATATGAATGTCGGAGGTATGATCAGTAACTTCGCAGATGACACGAAAATTGGTGGAGTGGTAAATAGCGAGGAGGGAAGCCTCAGGCTACAGGGCGATATAGATGAGTTCGTCAGATGGGCAGAACAGTGGCAAATGGAATTTAACCCTGAACAGTGTGAGGTGGTGCATTTTGGGAGGACTAACAAGGCAAGAGAATACACAATGAATGGTAGGACCCTAGGAAGGACAGAGGATCAGAGGGACCTTGGTGTGCATGTACATAGATCCCTGAAGGCAGCAGGACAGGTAGATAAGGTGATTAAAAAGGCATATGGGATACTTGCCTTCATTAGCCGAGGCATAGAATATAAGAGCAGGGAGGTTATGATGGAGCTGTACAAAACGCTAGTTAGGCCACAGCTGGAATACTGTGTGCAGTTCTGGTTGCCACACTATAGGAAGGATGTGATTGCATTGGAGAGGGTGCAGAGGAGATTCACCAGGCTGGAGCGCTTCAGCTATGAAGAGAGACTGGACAGGCTGGGGTTGTTTTCCTTAGAGCAGAGAAGGCTGAGGGGGGACCTGATTGAGGTGTACAAAATTATGAGGGGCATAGATAGGGTAGATAGTAAGGAACTTTTCCCCTTAGTAGGAGGGGTCAATAACCAGGGGCCATAGTTTCAAGGTAAGGGGCAGGAGGTTTAGAGGGGATTTGAGGAAAAACTTTTTCACCCAGAGGGTGGTTGGAATCTGGAACTCACTGCCTGAAAGGGTGGTAGAGGCAGGAACCCTCACAACATTCAAGAAGCATTTAGATGAGCACTTGAAATGCCATAGCATACAAGGCTACGGACCAAGTGCTGGAAAATGGGATTAGAATAGACAGGGCTTGATGGCTGGTGTGGACACGATGGGCCAAAGGGCCTCTTTCTATGCTGTATAACTCTATGGGGGAGAAATTCAGTATCGCCCCATCTGGGGCGCAATTATCGGCCAGGTGTAAAGATTAGCGCCTGGCGCTAATTATCGCCACCGACTGCAAACTTGACTTTTATCGCCCCTGGAGGTGAGTGGAGCGCTAAATCAGGCGCTTCACACCTGTCTTAAGGCGCAAAGGCCGAGGAACGAGGCGCTACCTCAGAGCGCTGGCGAAGCTCATGTGATGTCAGTCAGCAATGGAACACACACACAATGGCGCGGGCCAGTTCTTAAAGGGGAGGGTTGATCTTGCTTTCCATCCACATCCTGCTCATTGCAGCCTTGAATCTCGGCCTGGAAAGAGCTGTACATCAAATCTGCTGGAAAGAACAATGGAGAGTACCAGGGAAAGAGCTCAGAGTGCAGCCCCCACAGTCTCTTCTAAATCGATACAAGGAAGGGCAAATCAAAATGAACCTGCAAAGTGCTGCTCAGTACCCAAAACTCGCTCACACAGCGTTGAATCTCTCCAGAAGTCTCTCTCTCTCTCTCTCTCAGAAAGCGTAGTTCAAAAATGGCACCAACAATAAAAGGCAGGAAGCGGTCGCCTTTAAATAACACTCCCCCAGTCCCTTCCTGACTGCAAAACGCTCCCCTCAACCTGTCGTTGCTAGCGGCAGGCGGTAAGGCAGGGGGCGCCACTCAATATCCGCTCCGGGGCGATACCGGGGCGTTGCGCACTCGACTGACGTCACGATCTGCCGGCGCAGGAGATTGTGGCGGTAGTGTTTAGCGCTGCCGCAAAATGTCTAGTTAATTTCGCAAGCACCGCAAACATGGCTGCGCCCGGGCGCTAGATGATTTGCGCCCCATTAGCGCCCTCTTAAGGCGCTAACGGGAGGCGCAACCAACTGAATTTTTCCCCCTATGACTCTAGGGGCATAGTCCTATAGAGTTAAACTGCTGTTCTTAACTTTCAAAACCCAGACTAAAATACAGCCAAGACTGATGAGACAAAAGGCTCTCTGGTTTTAAAGATCTCAAATGAAATGAATTTGCCCATGTGGTCATAAGTCCACAACACAAGAGTGTTTGCAATTTGTCCAAATTGGAAGTCTGATTCGGCAGTAATACAGCAGTTTGTGTTGCTGAAAAGTGTTTTTGGTAGCACAGCAATGTAAAAAGAGCAGTATAACTGCAGTCCAAGTGGTGTAGTTCAGGATTTAACATTGGGTGTGAGATCACTGGGTGTGAGATCATTGGGTGTGAGATCACTGGGTGTGAGATCATTGAGTGTGAGATCATTGGGTGTGAGATCACTGGGTGTGAGATCACTGGGTGAGAGATCACTGGGTGTGAGATAATTGGATGTGAGATCATTGAGTGTGAGATCACTGGGTGTGAGATCATTGAGTGAGAGATAATTGAGTGTGAGATCACTGGGTGTGAGATCACTGGGTGAGAGATCATTGAGTGTGAGATCACTGGGTGTGAGATCATTGAGTGAGAGATCATTGGGTGAGAGATAATTGAGTGTGAGATCACTGGGTGTGAGATCATTGGGTGAGAGATCACTGGGTGTGAGATCATTGGGTGAGAGATCACTGGGTGAGAGATCACTGGGTGAGAGATCACTGGGTGTGAGATCACTGGGTGAGAGATCACTGGGTGAGAGATCATTGAGAGATCACTGGGTGAGAGATCACTGGGTGTGAGATCATTGAGTGTGAGATCACTGGGTGAGAGATCACTGGGTGGGAGATCACTGGGTGGGAGATCATTGAGTGTGAGATCACTGGGTGTGAGATCACTGGGTGTGAGATCACTGGGTGGGAGATCATTGAGTGGGAGATCACTGGGTGGGAGATCACTGAGTGTGAGATCACTGGGTGAGACATCATTGAGTGTGAGATCACTGGGTGAGAGATCATTGAGTGTGAGATCACTGGGTGTGAGATCATTGAGTGTGAGATCACTGGGTGAGAGATCATTGGGTGTGAGATCACTGGGTGTGAGATCATTGGGTGCGAGATCACTGGGTGTGAGATCATTGGGTGTGAGATCACTGGGTGTGAGATCACTGGGTGTGAGATCACTGGGTGCGAGATCATTGAGTGTGAGATCATTGGGTGTGAGATCACTGGGTGCGAGATCACTGGGTGCGAGATCACTGGGTGCGAGATCACTGGGTGCGAGATCATTGAGTGTGAGATCACTGGGTGTGAGATCATTGAGCAGTAATCTCACATCTCTTTGGCCAGTACAACTGCAACCAGCACAAAGTCATATTCTTAAACAATAATTTTAATGTCTCAAAAGCATTCAGGTGGTCAATGGACTGCTCTTAAATTTTCAATGTTGGTAATTGGATCTTTACCAACATAAAAAATTTCACAGGTTCCAGAGCTCTGTGCATTTAAGAATAAGGTTTCTGTATACTTGGCTGATTCTGAATGTTTACACGACTGACCCCATCCCATTACCCCAACTGACTGTCTCTTTTCTGGATTTGAGTCCCCATATAGTAGCTAAAGTGAAGGAGAGAGATATGACAATTTCTTCCTAACAGGTAGGAAAGTTCTGTAGTTTTTTTTTTCCAACTGCAAGAAGGATGACTTGCATTAAAAATAGTTTCGTCCCCACCCTCTTCCAGCAGTAATGTTGCTATTGAAGAGGAGCTTTGCTCGGCTTCAGATCTATGCTATGCCTAACCTGGGAGTGTTTGATGGGGTTGCCACCTGCTTGGTTTTAAACTGGACAGCCCACTTTACAAGCTGCTGTGAAATTTCTGAACTTCTGAAATGCACATTGGGCATAAAAGGATAAATTCACCGGCCACTGCCCATGTTGTAGTTTCGGGCCTGCCGTGAGCCAACAATGTTCCGATCCCACTCATGGCGAGCTCGGTACATTGTCACAGACAAGGAATCAGAAAATCTACCTTAAAAGTCCACGAGGGTGAAATTGGTCTTCAGCAGTAGTGTGAAATGGGCTCATAGTGAATCGGCAGCCGGTTTTAAACCACGTCTGATCGGGCACAGTGTGAAACTGCTGCAATTCACCATGAGCCTGTTTCGCACTACTGGCGAAGGACCAATTTCAACCCCCATGTTTTTAAATTTAAGTTGTTTCTTCTCCAGTTGATGATGTGGAAATACTAATTATTCAGGTGTTCAATTAATTTATCACCACCGTCAATGTAAACTGCAGAACTCCAGCAATGATCACACCTCAGCCTCGCCCCAATCTCACCCTCGGCCCAGATTTGGACTTGGCTAAAGATGGCAATGTTATGCTGATACTGGCTGCCCAAAGTGGAAAAATATCCCACTCACAGCACTGAGAGCACTGACCCTGACAAGCACAACATACACCTTCTAAAATATGAGTAATGGACACCAGCTATTTACAGTTATTTTTACTAACTTGAGGAAACTTTACTTTAATAATTCTGGTTGAGGCCAGTAATAATTTATTTAAAACCTTTTTGGGAAATGTTTTCCATGAGGATAATGGTTACAAATGACTAATTCGGCCCAAAATACTTGATTAAAGCATTTTTGCCTGGTGTTTTACTATTCTTTTCCATTGCTCCTTTCTCCAATCTTCTACATTCCTTCAGTTAACAGCAGCTTGTGCTCTTATGCACACTAACCCCATTCAGACCTTTCTGTTATTCACACTGAAGTGATGCTGTTGAATGGTGAAATCTCTTAAAAAAAAATTCATCAAGCAACAATTCAGGACCAGACCATCTGGAAAACCTTTGTGAGAATGAGCTAGGGCACACAAACAGGGCCCTGTAAATCTTAAATCCATAAAGGTTGGCTGCAATAAGTGCTTCTTGGTCCACTGAAACCTTTTCTGTGCTGGACTGTTCATTCTAAACTGACATATACCATTAGCCAGCACCCATCACTATCTTCAAGGGCTGAGCCACAGCACTTGGGGCACATTTTGTCAAAGTATTTTTTTTTTTTTAAAGGCTGAAATGGGGCACTGGGAGGATCGCAGACTATTGGTGCACTGACATACTGTGCTTCACAGTGATAGCATCCGAGTTTGATCCCATAATTTCACACACAGCCAATTTACAGCCTTGGCTGGCCCAGCACTGTGAGCATCAAAGGCTAGCCATTCCTCGAAAGGAACAAAAAGAAAACTGAAGGGGAGGGAGAGGCGAAGAAAAATTCATTCTCAGCCAGTGACTTCATTAAAAGAAATCCAAAATGAAGAAATAATAGGCATGTCACTAGCATTATTTATTATATTAAAGCTGTAATGTCCCACGCCTGTTTTCAGAGTTAACTTCTGTTATGACACACAGTTAAGAGTTAAAGAAGCCAATTCGTTCTTCCTAGAGTTACTTGCTTTTGAGACGTTTCATGGGGGATTGCAGCAATGCCCAGTTTGTGTACTTGTACCGCTGACTTCTGCTTTTTGACCCCTGGTTCTGGCTCTGTGAATGTCAGGGTCATAGGGTCAGCAGCAAAGGCACACAAATCACAGCCTCCTAAAATTGATCAAAGCTTAAAAAATGGATATTCATATGGCACCATCAAAAAGTGTTCTTTTAGCATATAGGCTCTGAGCTCCTAACAGATTGACAAAAATATATTATCTGACAATTGCAGGGCACCTGAATTTTTAACCATAGAATCAGCATCTTTCTATTCTATTGAGACACTGGTGCAAGAATAAAAGCAGAGTGTAGAACACCATGACCATGGCCATCTCAGACACAAATTATCAGACTCTCTCTGGCCACAGGGGAGGTGCCAGAGGACTGGAGAACAGCTAACGTAGTACCATTATTCAAGAAGGGTAGTAGGGATAAACCAGGGAATTACAGGCCTGTGAGCCTAACATCAGTGGTAGGGAAATTATTGGAAAAAATTCTGAGGGACAGAATTAGTCTCCACTTGAAGAGGCAAGGATTAATCAAGGATAGTCAGCATGGCTTTGTCAGGGGGAGATCATGTCTAACCAATTTGATTGAATTTTTCAAGGGGGTGACTAGGTGTGTGGATGAGGGTAGTGCAGTTGATGTAGTCTACATGGACTTCAGTAAGGCTTTTGACAAAGTCCCGCATGGGAGACTGGTCAAGAAGGTAAGAGCCCATGGGATCCAGGGTAATTTGGCACATTGGATCCAAAATTGGCTTAGTGGCAGGAGGCAGAGGGTGATGGTCGAAGGTTGTTTTTGTGACTGGAAGCCTGTGTCCAGTGGTGTACTGCAGGGATCGGTGCTGGGTCCTTTGCTGTTTGTAGTGTACATTAATGATTTAGATATGAATGTAGGAGGTATGATCAGTAAGTTCGCAGATGACACAAAAATTGGTGGAGTGGTAAATAGCGAGGAGGGAAGCCTCAGGCTACAGGGCGATATAGACGAGTTGGTCAGAACAGTGGCAAATGGAATTTGACCCTGAAAAGTGTGAGGTGATGCATTTTGGGAGGACTAACAAGGCAAGGGAATACACAATGAATGGTAGGACCCTAGGAAGGACAGAGGATCAGAGGGACCTTGGTGTGCATGTACATAGATCCCTGAAGGCAGCAGGACAGGTAGATAAGGTGGTTAAAAAGGCATATGAGATACTTGCCTTCATTAGCCGAGGCATAGAATATAAGAGCAGGGAGGTTATGATGGAGCTGTACAAAACGCTAGTTAGGCCACAGCTGGAATACTGTGTGCAGTTTTGGTCGCCACACTATAGGAAGGATGTGATTGCATTGGAGAGGGTGCAGAGGAGATTCACCAGGATGTTACCTGGGCTGGAGCGCTTCAGCTATGAAGAGAGACTGGACAGGCTGAGGTTGTTTTCCTTAGAGCAGAGAAGGCTGAGGGGGGACCTGATTGAGGTGTACAAAATTATGAGGGGCATAGATAGGGTAGATAGTAAGGAACTTTTCCCCTTAGTAGAGGGGTCAATAACCAGGAGGCATAGTTTCAAGGTAAGGGGCAGGAGGTTTAGAGGGGATTTGAGGAAAAACTTTTTCACCCAGACGGTGGTTGGAATCTGGAACTCACTGCCTGAAAGGGTGGTAAAGGCAGGAACCCTCACAACATTCAAGAAGCATTTAGATGAGCACTTGAAACGCCACAGCATACAAGGCTACGGACCAAGTGCTGGAAAATGGAATAGAATAGACAGTGCTTGATGGCCGGCGCGGACACGATGGGCCGAAGGGCCTCTTTCTGTGCTGTATAACTCTATGACTCTATCTCCTGAGCACAGCAATGGCCTTTTATCTCTGTCACCAGCCTCCTCCCAGTTACTAAGCACGAGAGCCTCAAATTTTCTTGGGGCCAAGGGTGCACTGCAGCATAAAACAGCTGGATGTGCAGTGGGAAGGGGAAGAAAATTGGGTGGGACCCAAAAGAGATTTTGCGCTGAGGCCTGGAGTATGTGAATGTTCTATCCGCCCCATAAAGACTGCCCAGCCTGCCATAGATTTAGAAATTACTTGGCTTCTGAGACATAGCGGGGAATTCTAACCCAAAAAAAACGGGTGGGTTGGGGTCGTGTGGGAAGTTAAAGTGGTAAAAATCTGAATTCCGATCAGAACCCACCTCCAACCCGCCTATTTCCAGTTTTAATGGAGGCAGGACGGGGGAGGGCAGCCAACACACTCACAGGAGGCGGTTTGACCATTTAAATATTATAAGGAAGCTGGCATGCCTCAGTTCTAACCACCATTTTGAATTTAACAGTGGCTGGTTGGGTTTTGCAAGCCTCGTGAAAACCACCAGCTAATGGAAGGCGAGGACTGCTGGATTCAGGAGGTACGTGCCTTTACACGTACCTCCTGGATCCAGCGTCCCTGCCTAACCCACCCCCTGCGATCAGGGACCCCTCCACAAGGTCTCCGATCGCCCCTCAGGCCTCCAAGCCCTGCCCCCCCCCAACACGAGCCATCACCACCCCACCACCTGTGCTCCTCCTGGCCCTCTGATGATGCTCCGAACATCCCCCTTCTCCTCCAGCCCGCGATCTGCTCTTCTAGCCCCGATCGTTCCCGGCCCCCATCCCCACCCCCTCCTCCAGCCCCTGATCGTTCATGACCACACCTCCCCCCCAACCCGCTCCTCCGATCGGTCCCCCCCCCCGGGATCTCCGATCATTCCCGACGCCTCCCCCCTTCTTCTCCGGCCCCACCTTGGTCACCCACCCCCGACCCCGACACGATCCCTCCCTCCCTCCTCTCTGCGGCCTAGTGCCACAGGCTTACCCACCTGAGGCCAGCCAGCCTCTCAATCTGTGGCTGCCGGGGAAAACAGAGGTTTCCAGTGCAAATCAGGCCCTGCCGTTAAATTTGACAGGGCCTGTGGGAAACCCATTTTCCCGGGTTTCTCAACT
Organism: Squalus acanthias; assembly: GCA_030390025.1. NCBI lineage: Eukaryota > Metazoa > Chordata > Chondrichthyes > Squaliformes > Squalidae > Squalus > Squalus acanthias. Next base: position 63,282,819 of record CM059433.1, on the reverse strand, counting down.
GCTTCGGAGCCCCCAGCTCCCAACCCACCAAACTGTTAAAATTCAGGCCATACTCTTTTCCCACCACCAGACACAAATCCACCAAAATACCACTGCAGAGTTTGGATGCATAAGCAGCAGAAGAACAGCTGTGAAAAACAGAAACATAATAATTAAACCACCATCAGACTGAAACCCATAATGGAGGTAAGCCATTAACCCACTCAAAAATAAAAACTATACTTTCATTCGAGACACAGACATCTGCCATGGTGAGAGACTGCATTTAACCACAATAAATGTGATACACGTTGAGAACAACATTTTGTTTCACATACATGCTATTTCTTTTTAAGTAGTGCTCTCATATCATGAGAAAACGTCATCTACCCCACTCTCCTACTTCATATTTTTGTCTGTCTTTCTGAAGTGAAACAGCCCAGTTCAGCAGCAAATTCAAACTGATCCCATTTGCGAGCCATTTCACATTTCATTCGAAAAAAGGTCCTGCATTCCCTGAATGTTTTCCTTGTATTTTCTCATGCACACAGTAGTAGCAACACAACAAAAAGTATTGTTCATGCAAGATGTGTTTTAAAGGTGCTTTTACACCTTCCCCATTCCTGTGCCAAGGACAAACTCTGGCCAAGAAGTATGACCTTTGCAGATCTTCTGAAAATAGCCACTAGAAGTTCTGTGAATGTATCCTGTGGTGAGTCTCCTTCCAACTTACCCTTCCTTCCTGGCATCTGTCTCTGTTTGAAGGCTGAAAACAGGCACTAAGCATGTAGAGACCGCAGACAGATTTGTATCCTGCCACTCAGGGCCCCAGGATGTTGCTGCTCCACCACAAGCTGAGAATTAACTACCTTTAAAAGGACAGGAGCATCCAATCCAAGTTGGTCAACTTGGTGACAAATTTTTAATTCCTTTTACTATGAATGACATTTCCAAATCGTCTGTCAACTGTGATCTCCCTTCTATCGCTCACATTGTAACAAGTAGCAACAATATCCATAAGCCCATAGCACAAGAATCTGCCTTCTTTAAATGCGAAGGCCAGAAGTGTGCGTCAAGTTTGTGCTGGTGGTACGGCAATACTGTTCCCCATTTCCTCTGTGACCGGGGAGTGGGATTAATTGGATTGCTCTTCGAAGGAGCCAGCGCAGACGCAATGGGCCAAATGCTGTACAATGCTATGATTCTGTGGTTTGTCTAAAAAGCAAGTGTGCACAACAGACCCGCCACCCCCCTGCCCCCACAACATGGTAATAAATAAAAGGTAAAATTAATTTGTTCAAAAAGTACTTTATTCTTGTCAGAATGGAAGGAAGGTCAGCTGTATTATTGTGGTTAATCTGGGTCTCTCATATCAAGACTGAATGAGTGAGTCGGTGCAAAGATCTGTGTTTCAGTCACAGAATAATTACATGCACCTCGCAAGACACAAGTTGGCCACCCCAGTTTCGGTCTTACACTTATACTAAGTAATGTCCTTAATACTGAATACTGCAACATACATGGATCAGATTGAGCATTTCAACTATATTCATCAAAATGTATTAACAAGTCAATCACATGTTACATTATTGTGACAAGAATCACACAAGACTCTTCTGGCTCTCCACCTTTCCCACCAAATGTTTTCCAGACAATTTTTTTTAATGTAGTCAGTGCCTTTTTAACTCAGAGCTTCTGAAATAGAATGAAATAAACAGAAGTTATCCAGTGGTTTGAAAGTTGGCACCATGAACTAAATATGTGCGTTATTGCAATGCTTCTCAGTGACAGTGACTGAGTGCAGAGATCTAACAATCACTGCCTGAAGCAGAGGCAAGAACACTGTGCGGAGCGGACGTTCCCCTACCCCACTGTGACATTGCATAGTTCCACGCTCGTTTGCTTGCACAGCAGCCATATTGTACTGAAGTCTATTGGTAGCCAGAGCCCCAGCCAGTGCCCAATTATTGGCTAGATCATCAGCTGACAGATGCTCAAATGCTGGGTCAACACAAGCAGCAGATGGTTCAGAGTGCAGCATGGCAGGTGGTGAAAGCAACCAGGGACGTGTCTGCCAGCTCTGGATACTTCTCAAATTGCACCTATATCCTGGTGAGTTTTAGATGACATAATTAAAGAAGCCATGAATCATCCTCTCTTCCTGTCTAAATACATCACTTAGCTCACCTCCATTCAACAGCAGAATACAGTGCATTAAATAAGACAATGCTCCAGCCTGCAATTCTGTCACTGATGATGCAACCCCACCCAATGTTTTATAGCCCAGTACACTCCTGCCTAGTGCATGCTCATTTATCATTTCCTGAATACTGAATATGTCTAAGCTATGAGCTCCTAAATTTTCAGACACAATTCCATCATCTGAATCACATCCAACACTGATCCTAAAATACAACTCACTAAAGCCTAGTGGGGACTAAAGGGGACATCATCCTCATGAAACAAAATGTTTGACTTTTTTTATGTTTAGAAATCTTGCAGTATGGGATAATACATTGGCAATGCAAAATTTCATCACCCTCGTCATGTCATAATGAAAATAATGCCTTTTTTGGAACTTCTCTTTCTCCAAATAAGGAAACAGTCCAGTCATTTTTTTCACAAAGACAACCTGGGGTTGCCGTAACTTTGCCGGAAACCCCAAGGGAAGAGAGTAGAGTAACAGTCAGAAATTGTGCTTTAGGCACTACAGGTAAGGGGAAAACTAAAAGATGTAAAGCGATTAAACCAGGAGAGAGAAATAAGAAACATGTGAGTAAAACATCAGAGTTGAAGGACAGGCTAGGGTGTGTGGCCCACATAAGTGTTCTTTTTACAAACGCACAGAGTATAAGGAATAAATTGAATGAACTGCAGGCACAAATTCAAATTGGAGGGTATGACTTGGTAGCCATTACTGAGATATGGCTGCAAGACAGTCAGGACTGGGAACTAAAAATACCAGGTTATAAGGTCTACAGGACAGATAGGGAAAATGGCAGAGGGGGAGGAGTGGCCTTAGTGATTAAGGATGAAATCACTTCAATGATAAGAGAGGATTTAAATAGAGGTAAGCAGCCAGTGGAGACCTTATGGGTTGAATTAAGAAATAGGAAAGGATCTAAGACTGTAGTGGGAGTTGTGTATAGGCCCCCTGGTAGCAGCTCTGAAGAGCTAGATTGTATAAATGCAGAGACTAGACAAGCGTGTAGTAACGGCAGAGTGGTTTTAATGAGGGATTTTAACTTTCATATAGATTGGGAAAAGCAGACTAGCACCTGTCAGAATGGTAGTGAATTTCTTGAGTGTGTCCGGGATAGTTTTCTACAACAATATGTCCTAGAGGCAACAGGGGGCAAGCCATGTTAGATTTAGTAATGAGCCAGATTTAGTTAACAGCCTAACTGTGCATGAACATTTATCCAATAGCGATCATAGCATGATCAAGTTCAACGTAGCCTTTGAAAGGGAGAAACATGAAACAGCTACGAAGGTTCGAGACTTAGGTAAGGCCGACTTCAACGGGATAAGGCAGAGACTGTCCACAATAAACTGGGCAAATCTGTTAATGGGTAAAATGACAGATCATCAGTGGGAGATATTTAAAAAAGAATTTAATGTGATACAGAACCAGTTTATATCCCTGAGGGGCAAGAGCTCTACTTGCCAAAAAAACCCAGCCATGGACAACTAAAGAAGAGACAGCATAAAATTAAAGGAAAGGGCATACAAAAATGCAAAAAATAGCACAGATCCTGGTGAATGGGAAAGATACAAAGAACAGCAAAGGGTCACAAAGCAGATAGTAAGAGCTACAAAAAGGGAGTATAAAAAGAAACTGGCAAGGGATATCAAAATCAATACGAGGAATTTTTATAGTTACATTAGGAAAAAAAGAGGGTGGTCAGGAGCAATGTTGGCCCCTTAAAAACTGAAAGTGGTGATATTGTCAATGACAATGGGGAAATGGCGGACATGTTGAATAATTACTTTGCGTCAGTATTTACAGTAGAAGAGGAGGATAGCATGCCGGAAATCCCAAAGAAACTAATATTGAATTGGGGACAGGGAATCAATAAAATTAAAGTAAGTAAAATAACAGTAATGAAGAAAATAATGGCACTAAAGAGTGACAAATCCCCAGGGCCAGATGGTTTCCATCCCAGGATTTTAAAGGAAGTAGCTGAGCACATTGCAGATGCCCTAACTATAATCTTCCAAACTTCTCTAGATTCAGAAACTGTCCCTTTAGATTGGAAAATTGCACATGTCACTCCGCTTTTAAAGAATGGCGAGAGAGGAAAACCAGGGAATTATAAACCAATTAGCCGAATATCTGTTGTCGGGAAATTGCTAGAGTCTATAATTAAGGATAAGGTGACTGAATACCTCAATAATTTTCAGATCAGAGAGAGCCAGCGTGGATTTGTGAAAGGTAGGTCATGCCTGACAAACCTGATTGAATTTTTTGAAGAGGTGACTAAAGTAGTCGATAGGGGAATGTCTATGGCTGTTATTTATATGGACTTCCAGAAGGCATTTGATAAAGTCCCACATAAGAGATTGTTATCTAAGGTAGAAGCCCACGGAATTGAGGGCAAATTATTGACCTGGTCAGGAAATTGGCCGAGCAGCAGGAGACAGTGAGTAGGGATAATGGGCAGGTACTCTAATTGGCAGGATGTGACTAGTGGTGTCCCGCAGGGATCTGTGTTGGGGCCTCAACTATCCACAATATTTATTAACGACTTAGATGATGGCATAGAAAGTCATATATCCAAATTTGCTGATGAGACAAAGATAGGTGGCATTGTAGGCAGTGTAGATGAAAGCATAAAATTACATGGGGATATTGATAGATTAAGTGAATGGGCAAAACTGTGGCAAATGGATTTCAATGTAAGCAATGTGAGGTCATCCACTTTGGACCTAAAAAGAATAGAACAGGGTACTTTCTAAATGGTGAAAAGCTAAAAACAGTGGATGTCCAAAGAGACTTGGGGGTCCGGGTACATAGATCATTAAAATGTCATGAACAGGTACAGAAAATAATCAAAAAGGCTAATGGAATGTTTGCCTTTATATCTAGAGGACTAGAATACAAGGAGGCAGAAGTTATGCTGCAGCTATACAAGGCCCTGGTTAGACCACACCTGGAGTACTGTGAGCAGTTCTGGGCACCACACCTTAGGAAGGATATATTGGCCTTGGAGGGAGTGCAGCGTAGGTTTACCAGAATGATACCTGGACTTCAAGGGTTAAGTTACGAGGAGAGATTACACAAATTAGGGTTGTATTCCCTAGAATTTAGAAGTTTTCAGGATATTAAGGGGATCAGATAGTGTAGATAGAGAGAAACTATTTCCACTGGTTGGGGATTCTAGGACTAGGGGGCATATCTAAAAATTAGAGCCAGACCTTTCAGGAGTGAAATTAGGAAAGACTTCTGCACAAAAAAGGTGGTAGAAGTTTGGAACTCTCTTCCACAAACGGCAATTGATGCTAGATCAATTGTTAATTTTAAATCAGCGATTGATAGCTTTTTGTTAACCAAAGGTATTAAGGGATATAAGCCAAATGGAGTTAGATCGCAGATCAGCCATGATCTCATTGAATGGCGGAACAGGCTCAAGGGGCTGAATGGCCTACTCCTGTTCCTATGTTCCACTTATGTACATTATGGTAGTGGAGCGGGAGAGGCAATTCACCCCCACTGTTCTTTCAAATATGACTTCCCTGGAAAGAACTTACTCTGCAAAGATTTGTACACAACAAACAGGTATAACATTAATTTTAAGAATATAGTTCTCAAAGAAACATTCATTGGAGTGTTCATGATTCTGAGCTAGATTTTCTTCTATTGGAAAGAAATAGAAATGCCGGTTTTCCCTCATAATTTCTAACCAACACAATCAGAGGAACAAGTGGCTTTCAAACATGCAATTCCTCAAAAATTAATTGTTAGCAATGATGAAGAACTATCAATCACGATGCACCAACATAATGAGCCTTTACTGCTTCTCATGCAGCAAACAAGCCACTTAACTGGTAAAAATGTCAAAAGTTTGGTCATTCAGAAGTGAAATGCACAAAACTTGGGCAAAATGGCTCAAAGCCAAACTTTCAGGCCAAGCCCTGTTGGTACTGGTTACCGTTGCAATGGGAAAACATGAGCACATTTTTGGTGGCGGAGGACAGTCTCCAACTATGTAAAGGAGGCAATAAATGTGGCAATTTATTACAGAAAAAGTTAAAATGATACTCGCTGTCCGAAACCTTATAGGAGAAGGAAGTTGTAAGATTTTAAAAACAGCACGGAATTAAGGGTTAGACAGGATTGTAAAGTAGCAGCACAGGAAATAGAAAGCTGCATACAGAAGGAAAGATTCAGTTGTTAAAGATAGACTTGCATTTATATAGCGCTTTTCATGACCACCGGACCTCTCAAAGCGCTTTACAGCCAATGAAGTACCTTTGAAGTGGAGTCACTGTTGTAATGTAGGAAACGCAGCAGCCAATTTGCGCACAGCAAAGTCCCACAAACAGCAATGTGATAATGACCAGATAATCTGTTTTTGTTATGTTGGTTGAGGGATAAATATTGGCCAGGACACCAGGGATAACTCCCCTGCTCCTCTTCGAAATAATGCTATGGGATCTTTTATATCCACCTGAGAGCAGACGGGGCCTCGGTTGAACGTCTCATCCGAAAGACGGCACCTCCGACAGTGCAGCACTCCCTCAGCACTGCACTGGAGTGTCAGCCTAGCTTTATGTGCTCAAGATCCTGGAGTGGGACTTGAACCCACAACCTTCTGACTCAGAGGCGAGTAGTGCTACCAACTGAGCCACAGCTGACACTGTAAAAACACCATACTGACAGAGAATTCTTAGTAAAGATGCAGCTAGTAAGCTAGTAGAAGTGAAAATAGCAGCGTTATGCAAATTACATTATCCGTGCCTTGATGGGAAACAGATTACACTGGATTGAAAGAATTTCCATGGGCAAAATCACTCCTCCAACCCCACAACCAAAAGACCAAACTGGCATACGATTGGAAGTAGCAGCCTGGAACAGGAAGACTTCCAGCTGTTAATGCTGTATTAGAAAGCTACCATAAAGCTGTTCAGGAAGGGCAGCTTGAATGCATGGAGTCAATAGAGATTGGAGTCAATCGAGATTGGAGTAGAGGGAGGAATTTGTGTTATTGCTATATTATTCATATAGGCCCAGAAATTCGTCCGAATACGGGAGAGTACGCACTGTGTACTCACCCATATTCGGTCCCGAAGTGCCGGTTTCCTGCATGCACTGCGCATGCGCGGGAAACCGGCACTTCCGATATTGCGAAGGGGGCGGTTCCTAAGTGAACCGCGTGCGCACTACAGGCTGTGCGCACGCAGCACACTTAGTTTTTTTTCCAGGTTTGAACGCGAAGGTAAGTGTTGAAGATTTTACACATGAAGAAAGGAGGCGTAAGACCCCCTTTTAACAAGGTAAGTAGTTAATTAAGTGTTATTTAAAAAAAATTTCAACAGGTTTATCTTTTTTAGAGACTTTAAAGAAAGGTAAGTTTATTTTTATAACTTTTAAAAAGAATTTAAATTTTTGTTTAAAGTGGTTAATTTATTTAACTATAGTTATTTTATTAATGTGATGGTTTTTTTTAAATTTAATTGAGGTTTAGCTGTTCTTTTGGGGGCAAGTTGTATTCATAGCTTTGACAGCTCTTCCTGTCAAAACTATGAATGAAAGATGGTGTGCTGCCATTGGCTCTAACTGGCCCACGTGATCCCAGAGGTCGCATCGAACTAACTGTGCCTCTGGGACACGCACACACTGCGCGCCGGCACCAGGGAGAGGCCCAGGAACTGAAGTTCGTGTGGGCCAAAACCATAAAGGCAGGCGCGGAGTGCGATATCGCGGGGGATCCTTACCCCCGCGGCAACCATCGAAGTCCAATTTCTGGGCCATATTCTGTGATTTGCACAATAGGCAGCAGAGTTTTGGATGAGCTGATATTTACAGAGTGTGAAGGACGGGAGGCCGGCCAGGTGAGCATTGGAATATTCGAGTCTGGAGGTGACAAAGGCCTGGATGAGGGGTTCAGCAGCAGATGGGCTGAGGCAGAGGCTGAGATGGACGCTGGTACAGATGCGGAAATAGGCGGTATTGGTGATGGAAAGGATATGGGATCGGATGCTCAGCTCTGGGTCAAATAGGACCCCAAGATTGCGAACAGTTTGGTTCAGCCTGAGACAATGGCCAGAGAAGGGAATGGAATTGTTGGCCAGGGTACGGAGTTTGTGATGGGGGCCAAAGACGATGGTTTTGGTCTTCACTATGATTGACTGGAGAAAACTGCGGCTCATCCAGAACTGGATGTCAGACAAGCAACATGATAACACAGAGGCAGTGGAGGGGTTGAGAGGGGTGGTGGAAAGATAGAGCTGGGTGTCGTTAGCAAACAAGAAAATAAGTAACTGTAATATAACACACACACACACATATACATACATGCACAGTACAGCTCCTTCTTTCTAGCTCCTCAAAAGGATGTAAAGTTTCAATCTAAATGCTACACAGAGTATTTTTTTCTTCCTGTATTTTCTGCTCCTGTAGATGCTAGGGTAATCTGAGCTATGTCACTTGGAAGTTCCAAACTGACTCTCGGGCCCCAATTTTAACTCCTCCATCGAGCAGGAATCAGACAGAGGGAAAGTTAAAATAACGGCAGTGACTTGCCCCCTGTGATCCTGCTGCCTCCCCCCAGGTCCGAATATTAACCTGCGCTTTTGAGCAGACCACCTGCAGAAAGGCAGCGGGCCCTTATTTAAATATGCAGATCGGTCCCGATGATGTTCTCGGAACCCAAACTGAAATTTTAGTCGGAGGCCTGAGCAGAGGAGCAGTAACGGCTTCCAGGTCAGGCTAAACCTGCCGGGAGGTGATTCGTGGGCCAGAAAAGACCCAGGCAGGTAAGTTTAAATTATTTTATTTTTTAGGTTTCCTTGTTGGCTAGGAGGGGCAGGAGTGCTTCCCCCGCTCGGCCCTCGCACCGCCTTCTACTTACCTGACTGCTGGAGACCGTTCCCGTGGGCTCTGACTGCGGCCTCCGAGCACCCCAATTCCCGCTCCCGCCCACCAAGCAGATAGTGGTTCTGGCGGGAGTCTGAGGAAATTCAAATTATCAGTTTTGTTATCGAAGGATACTAAAAGTAATTTTCTAAACAAGTATTTTAAAAATGTGAGGAAACATACAAGGTCAGTTTTCAGAGGGTATAGAATATTTTTTTCTTTGAATTTACATCCAACATCCAGTAAAATACTTAACATTTATCTGTGGCCTAATTTTTTCCCCCCCTAATGACTGGAAGCAAAAGCACAAAGAACAATCAATGTAACCATGGCATTCCTCACTAGAGTTGAGTGTAATGCAAGATCGATTGAACCCAGCGCACAAGCTGAGACAGACAGCTTTTACAAACAGTTTTACCCTGAGGTAAAAACAGTATTCGTTTGCTTCAATACTTATAAACAAAGAATGGCATGAAGGATTAAAAAAAATACTCTCCTTTTAACTCCATCCTTACCATTATCTATCAATTACAGAACTCAGCCGCAAAAATGAATTTTAAAAATACCTTTTTAGCTATTTAAGCAAAGATCTTTTGTCGGTGTTTGCTGTAGGGCTGTGATGTGGTTTTCCTACTTTATTACCTTTTCCTGAAACTCCTATCCTTTCTAAACATGTTGTTGTAATTTGTAGTTCTTCTATTCTGCCCATAGAGAATTATTATTTTATGTTCTGTCATTCTGAGCAGTTGCACTATGCCCACATGGAGTTGTACAAAACCACGGCACCAATGGTATTAGGGGCTAATGTTGCACCTGGGTAACGTGGATACATTACAGAACCAGGGAAGATGCAGACGATACAAAACTTAAGGGGAGGGAGAACTACAAACAACAGGGATAACAGTGGATCAGGGGACTATGGATAGATTGGGCTAACAAGTGGCAGATGCTGTTTAATGTGAATAGATAAAAAGTGAAAAGATTGGAGAAAGGGAATAAGCAATGGGAGAAGGTGAATGGCAGGAGACTGCAGGTTATGCATAGGAGAGGAATTGTGAGGTGCTGCTGGATATCTCATTGAAACAATCAATGCAATATGCAAACAAGATCTTTGGGTCTTTGGCCACAGGGATAGTATACAAGTCTCAGGGGACAACAATGGAGGCATCCTAGCTTTGGAGAGGGTACAGAAGAGAGCAATTAACCTGAGAGCAGAGATTAGACACTTGAGCTACAAGGGCTAAAGATACTGGGAATGTTTACACTGAAGGAAAAGTCTGGCTTGATAAGATCATTAAACTTTTTCCAGCACTAATTGGTCATGCATTGAATGGGAGAATGGGTGAGCTGAGACTAATAACAGGAGCAGTAGATGGCAGCTTCTCCGGTTCAGTTTCAACACTGTCGTATTTCACAGCTTTCTTCAGAGACCGTCCTGGAGAGTTCACACTGGAGTCAGGGGGACGCATAAGGTCCTGGGAGCTGGTTTGCTCGTTGCACACGGGGATACGCAAAACATCTGAAGCTTTCTGGGGAGCTGGAACAGTTACTTCCTTCGTATCAGCTGTCAGCTCCTGAACCTGCTTCATTAACTGTTGAAACATCCGTGGTATGAGGTTGTTCAGGATGCTTCTCACTCTTCACAATACTTCCTGTGTTTTTATGTATTTCAGGATCATCAGGAACTCTCCTCATTCACTTTGTAACTGCCTTCCACAATCTGAGTAGGATGGCATGATGTCTGGTACCTGGGCAGCACTGATGAGGGGCCTAAAGATCTTGTCGTTAGTTTGGTTGGGTTATCCTTGTCAAGGACATCACTACTAATTGCTGGAAAACCATCTGGTTTCTGGATACTGGCTGGTATGAACTGGAAACCAAGAAGAAATTCTCAGTCATATCGCTTCTTGCCCTCTGGACTGAGCAACTTCCACAGCTCTTCTTTGGAAGCCACACATCGAACTGTCATCAGGGATATCTTTGGTATTGGGTCTGGTGCTTTCACTTTCAGAAACACTCTCCAAACTTTTCTGACCAGGTTTTCACAGGCACGATCGAGCTTGCCCAGTTATTGCAGTAGATTTTCGCACTTATGCCCTCACGCTCGATGCAATCTCACTCTACTGATATCCTTTCCTTTAGAGCATAGGGTATCACTCTGGGCTTACAAAATGTTGGCTTCACTGCCCTCCTTCACATTAAGGTGTACCTAGATACCCTTTGCTGTCCCAATTTCAGACTGAATAAGGACACATAGGCCTAGAAATTTGGGAGCCCCAGAAAACTGGCACGGGGATCGCGATGCAATAGGAACCCGCGCCCGTTCGGAGGACTGTAGTACGTAAAATTCGTGCTGCCTGCTACTTTGCATGATTGTAGCTTTCAGCCGAGCGCTGAATGTGCTGTTGAGTGGCTGAACGCTCAGCAGGGGGCCCAAGTTCGTGCGAGGCTAGCTCCAGTTAATGCTAGCCTGCACAATGTAAAGGCAGTCTGCATCTCTTAAAGGGGAGGTGCCTTCTGCCTGCAACAGGTGGTGGTAGTGATTGTGCAGGCTGCTATCAGAAAAAGAAGATTGAGTAATGGCTCAACAGGCCAGAGAAAGTGCTCCAAGATTCTCCGATGCAGCACTGGAGGCATTGGTCCAGAAGGTCAACTCCAGGAGAGAAGTCCTCATCCCACAGGGGGCAAGGAGGCCCTCCAGGCAACAGATGAGAGTGCAGTGGGAGCAGATAGCCAATGAGGTCTTTGCCAGCAGAGTAGCCCCGAGGACCTGGACTCAGTGCAGGAAGTTTAATGATCTTACATGTGTGGTCAAGGTCAGTGAATTCATCTTCAAATGCCATATCCCACCATCTGCACTACGAGCCTCACACACTGCTTAACGCACCACACCCCCATCACTCACCTACCAACAATCTCTACCAAACACGACTCTTACCTCACATTCTTAGCTTCACCTCACCCACACACACTTACCAATGCTGCAAGCCTCACATCCACCTCTCTCACTTGAACACACTGTAGCTATTCAACTATGACAGGCACATCACCTAAACACATTACACCACACTCACCAACACACTTCCCTTTCTCTTGCAGGAAAAGGTGGCACATAACTGCAGGCAGCAGAGCTTAACCGGCAGGGAACAGGCTCACCTGAATCAACCCCCTTGTAGGAGACAGTGCTGGTCATTCTTGGCAGGGGCATGGCTGAGGCCATGGCCAGTGGCGGGGCTGAAGGAATTCAAGATGCCAGTATCCTGATACGTCATCCTCCTTCTCACATCCCACTTCCCCCTCATCCCACAATCTCTTCTGCTTTACAATCTGCACATAGTGTAAGCATGCAGCCTTTCTCATTTCAGACACCCAAGAATTCCAGCCAGGTGTCGAAGAAAAAGAGGGATTGGAGAGTCCAGGAGAAGAAAAATCACTGTCACTCAATTAAAGAAAGACTTGCATTTTTATAATGCCTTTCATGTCTTATAGGACATCCCAAAGCGCTTTACAGCCAATGAAGTACTTTTGAAGTGTTGTCACCTATAATTTAGGAAACGTGGCAGCCAATTTGCGCACAGCAAGCTCCCACAAACAGCAATGTGATAATGACCAGTTAATCTACTTTTTAGTGATGTTGATTAAGGGATAAATATTGGCCAGGACAGCAGGGATAACTACACTGCTCTTCTTCGAAATAGTGCCACGGGATCATTTATGTCCAACTGAGAGAGCAGACGGGGCCTCCGTTTAATGTTCCATCCGAAAGACGACACTTCAACAGTGTAGCACTTCCTCAGTACAGCACTGGAGTGTCAGCACGAGGATGAGGGAACCAAATGTAATATTTCCAAGTTTGCTGACGACACAAAACTAGGTGGGATTGTGAGTTGTGAGGAGGATGCAAAGAGGCTTCAAGGCGATTTAGACAAGTTGAGTGAGTGGGCAAATACATGGCAGATGCAGTATAACGTGGATAAATGTGAAGTTATCCACTTCGGTAGGAAAAATAGAAAGGTAGAGTATTATTTAAATGGTGATAGATTGGGAAATGCTGATGTATAAAGGGACCTGGGTGTCCTTGTACACCAGTCACTGAAAGCAAACATGCAGGTGCAGCAAGCAGTTAGGAAGGCAAATGCTATGTTGGCCTTCATTGCAAGAGGATTTGAGTACAGGAGCAAGGGTGTCTTACTACAGTTATACAGGGCCTTGGTGAGACCACACCTGGAGTACTGTGTGCAGTTTTGGTCTCCTTACCTAAGAAAGGATATACTTGCCACAGAGGGAGTGCAGCGAAGGTTCACCAGACTGATTCCTGGGATGGCAGGACTGTCGTATGAAGAGAGATTGGGTCGACTAGGCCTGTATTCACTAGAGTTTAGAAGAATGAGAGGGGATCTCATTGAAACGTATAAAATTCTGACAGGGCTAGACAGACTGGATGCAGGGAGGATGTTTACCCTGGCTGGGGGGTCGAGAACGAGGGGTCACAGTCTCAGGATACGGGGTAGAACATTTAGGACTGAGATGAGGAGAAATTTCTTCACTCAGAGGGTGGTGAACCTGTGGAATTCTCTACCACAGAAGGCTGTGGAGGCAAAGTCACTGAATATATTTAAGAAGGAGATAGATAGATTTCTAGACACAAAAGGCATCAAGGGGTATGGGGAGAGAGCGGGAATATGGTGTTGAGATAGAGGATCAGCCATGATCATATTGAATGGCGGAGCAGGCTCGAAGGGCCGAGTGGCCTACTCCTGCTCCTATTTTTCTATGTTTCCAAGAGCCTCTTACTTCAACCTGAGCATGGAGCAGTGTCTAAGGTGTCTGTGATTTACGAAGGAGGTGCTCACAGAACTCTGCCACCTCTTCAGGGCAAGGACAGCACTGCCAGTGGCTGTGAAGGTGGCTGTAACCCTGAATTTCATTATGTTGGGATCCTTCCAGGCTGGAGCAGGCGACACCTGTAACATCTCCCAGTTCGCCGTCCACGGCTGCATAAGAGAGGTGACAGACACTCTTTCTGCCAGGAGAGGGGAGTTCATTGTCTTCTTTTGGACCAGAGTGAAGCAGGCGTAGTGTGCACATGGCTTTGCCAGGATAGCGGACTTCCCCATGCTGCAAGGCACCATCGACTGCACGCACGTGGCTTTGCAGGCACCGTATATAAATGCAGAGATGTACTGCAACCGCAAAGGTTACCACTCGCTGAATGTGCAGGTTGGTGTGCAACCATGCTCAACACATCATGATGGTGAATGTCCAGTATCCTGGCAACAGTCATGATGCTTTTATTCTGCACCAGTCCGCTGTTCCCTTAGTCTTTGAGCCATCAAGACAAACCAGAGGGTGGCTACTGGGCGACAAGGGCTATACCTTGACCACCTGGCTCATGACTCTGCTCTGCCACTCAACCACACGTGGCCAGCATGCTTACAACGCGAGCTGTGCTGCCACACGAAACATCGTAGAGCAGACCACTGGCATCCGCTGCCTAGACCGCTCTGGACCACGCTGGAGAAGCCCTACAACACTGTATCCCGATACGTCATGGTCTGCTGTATCCTCCACAACCTGGCCATCATGAGGGCACAGCCCTTGCGACCAGGGATATGGTCACCAGCTCAGGAACAGGAGGAGGAGGTGGAAGAGGAGGAGGTGGAAGCAGAAGGAAGAGGCAACCCAGATAGCCCCATTCTGGCCGGGATATCCGGGATCGAATCATCCGCCTGCGGTATGATTAAACGCAACCCCTTTTCATAGAAACATAGAAGATAGGAGCAGGAGTAGGCCATTCGGCCCCTCGCGCCTGTTCCGCCATTTAATGAGATCATGGCTGATCATCCAATTTCTCCCCATATCCCATATCCCTTTAGCCTTAAGAAATATCTCTAACTTCTTCTTGAATATATTTAATGAATTGCCCTCAACTGCCTTCTGTGGTAGAGAATTCCACAGGTTCACCACTCTCTGGGTGAAGAAATTCCTCATCTCAGTCCTAAATGGCTTAGCCCTTATCCTTAAACTGTGACCCCTTGTTCTGGACTCCCCCGCCATCGGGAACATCCTTCCTGCATCTAGTCTGTCTAGTCCTGTTAGAATTTTATAAGTTTCAATGAGATCCCCTCTCATTCTTCTAAACTCTAGCGAATATAAGCCTAATCGACCCAATCTCTCCTCATACGTCATTCCTGCCATCCCAGGTATCAGTCTGGTGAATCTTTGCTGCACTCCCTCCATGGCAAGAACATCCTTCCTCAGATAAGGCAACCAAAACTGCACACAATACTCAAGGTGTGGTCTCACCAAGGCCCTGTACAACTGCAGCAAGACATCCTTGCTCCTGTACTCAAATTCTCTCGCTATGAAGGCCAACATACCATTTGCCTTCTTAACCGCCTGCTGCACCTGCTTGCTTACCTTCAGCGACTGGTGCACAAGGACACTCGGGTCTCGTTGCACATCCCCTTTTCCCAATCTATTGCTGTTCAGATAATAATCTGTCTTCCTGCTTTTGCCACCAAAGTGGATAACCTCGCATTTATCCACATTATACTGCATCTGCCCAATCACCCAACCTGTCCAAATCATACTGGAGTTTCTCTGCATCCTCCTCACAGCACAAATGCCCACCCAGCTTGCGTCGTCTGCAAACTTGGAGATATTACATCTAGTTCCCTCGTCTAGATCATTAATATATATTGTGAATAACTGGGGTCCTAGCACCGATCCCTGCAGTACCCCACTAGTCACAGCCTGCCACTCGGAAAAAGACCCGTTTATTCCAACTCTTTGCTTCCTGTCTGCCAACCAGTTCTCTATCCAAGTCAGTACCTTACCCCCAATCCCATGTGCTTTAACTTTGCACGCTAATCTCTTATGCAGGACCTTATCGAAAGCCTTCTGAAAGTCCAAATACACCACATCCACTGGTTCTCCCTTATCTATCCTACCAGTTACATCCCAAAAAAATTCCAGTAGATCAGTCAAGCATGATTTACCTTTTGTAAATCCATGTTGACTTTGTCCGAACCTGTCACTGTTTTCCAAGTGCTCTGCTATTACATCTTTTATAATGGACTCTAGCATTTTCCCCACTACTGATGTCAGGCTATAATTCCCCGTTTTCTCTCTACCACCTTTTTTTAAATAGTGGGGTTACATTAGCTACCTTCCAATCCATGGGAACTGTTCCAGAGTCTATAGAATTTTGGAAGATGACCAACAATGCATCTACTATTTCTAGGGCCACTTCCTTAAGTACACTTGGATGTAGATTATCAGGCCCTGGGGATTTATCGGCCTTCAATCCCGTCAATTTCCCGAACACCATTTCCCTACAAATACTGATTTCATTCAGTTCCTCCCTTTCATCAGACCCTATGTTCCCCGACATCTCTGGGAGGTTATTAGTGTCCTCCTTTGTGAAGACAGAACCAAAGTATGTATTTAATTGGTCTGCCATTTCTTTATTCTCCATTATAAATTCCCCTGATTCTGACTGCAAGGGACCTACGCTTAACCTCACCAATCTTTTTCTCTTCACATATCTATGGAAGCTTTTACAGTCAGTTTTTATGTTCCCTGCAAGCTTACTCTCATACTCTATTTTCCCCCTCTTAATTAATCCCTTTGTCCTCCTTTGCTGAATCCTAAACTGCTCCCAATCCTCAGGTTTTTCTGGCCAATTTATATGTCCTCTCCTTGGATCTTATGCTATCCCTAATTTCCCTTGTTAGCCACGGTTGAGTCACCTTTTTTGTTTTATTTTTATGCCAAACAGGGATGAAGAAATTCTGTCGTTCATCCATGCGATCTTTAAATGTTTGCCATTGCCTATCCACCGTCAACCCTTTAAGTAACGTTCCCCAATCCATCTTCGCCAACTCGCACCTCATACCATCGTAGTTTCCTTTATTTAAATTCAGGACCCTAGTCTCTGAGTCAACTACTTCACTCTCCATCTTAATGAAGAATTCTATCATATTATGATCGCTCCTCCCCAAGGGGCCTCGCACAACAAGATTGCTAATTAATCCTTTCTCATTACATAATACCCAGTCTAAGATGGCCTGATCTCTAGTTGGTTCCTTGACATATTGGTCCAGGAAACCATCCTGTATACACTCTAGGAATTCCTCCTCCACAGTATTGTTACTAATTTGGTAATTCCCCATTCAACATTAGCCCAACACCTTACCTTCCCTCTGTTACTGACCATCACAGTGTCATCTTGGCCACAATGCTGAAGTAAAAGCCACCACTAAGCAAATTTTCCAATCAAAATTTATCCATATATCAATCCAATATTACATCAAAAATTTAACATCACCCTGTGCATTCCCTTCGTGACCGTCTTGTGTGTGCCTGTGCTGGTGAAAGGCTGCTGACTTTCAGTGGGTGAGACTGCAGATGGCCTTGCAGGATGACCTCTAAGCCTAGTAGGCCCGGCTTTGGACAGCACCACTTTGGCATGGGCGGCAGCTGTCTGGGCTGGCTGGCTGACAGGCAACAGCAAGGGCACTGGCGGAGTGGCAGTGGTGGGAGGACGAATGCTGTCATCTTGAGAGAGGACAACAGGGTCGGCCTATATGGATCCATTGCCACTCTCCAGGGCTGCCTCTCAGCAATCCTAGTAATCTGATGGAGTACAGACTGCTGGATTGCTGTGACACCCTGCAAGCCCCTTTCAACACTAGTAAACCCAGCCATGATGGCAGCTCAGTCTGTGCTTACATGAGTTCAGTCTGAGCTTCCATTGCAGCACTCAGATGTTGGATGGATGCTGCTTGTGCTGCAATGGAAGCTGAGACTTCGGCCATCAGACACTGCATCATGGTTGGGTCCACAAGTGCATTAATGGCTCTGTCCAGCTCTTCCACGCTGGAAAGGATGGGCTCCAAGCTCTGCCGACAGCCCTGTGCAAGGTTGGAGCTGGACTCCTCCATGCTCCATGACATTGCACTCAGGGTTTCTGGCAGTCCTGCCAATACACCAAGCATTTTTTGTGCATACCCACCAGTGTTCTTCTGTAGGCCGCCCCATCGAGGTTTTCATGAGTCCTGTGCAGCAGAACTCGTGTGCGACTTCGCCCTCCGGGGAGCTGGCACCTGAGCTACCCTTTCCCCCTGGCCTTGCTGCAGCCCACTCGTGCCCGGTGTCTCGCCAAGTGCAGATCCCGCATCTAACCTATCCTCTAAAGTACGCAGAAGTTGGAGATGGTGGCTGGGAGTGTGAAATTGAGTGATAGTTTCTTCTTCTGGACTCTCCTCTCCCTCTTGTTCTTTGACCATTGGCTGGGCAGGCTGCAATTCTTGGGTATCTGAAATGAGAAAGGCACAAGGGTAGGGTTGTGGTGAGGGGAGGGGCTGAGGGGGAAGCAATAGCTGCATGCATACACCATGTACAGATTGTAAATCAGAAAAGATTGTGGGATGAGCGGGAAGTGGGATATGAGAAGGGGGTGAGTTGATGCAGGCGAGCCTGTCCCCCGCTGGTTAAGCTCTGCTGCCTGTGGTTATGCGCCGCCTTTTCCTGCAAGAGAAAGGGAGGTGTGTTGGTGAGTGTGGTGCAATGTGTTTTCGTGATGTGCCTGTCATGGTTGAATAGCTGAGAGTGTGTGCAAGCTGTGAGTGTGAGGCTTCCAACAGTGGTAAGTGTGTGCAGGTGAAGTTATGAATGTGAGGTTTGAGTCATGTTTGGGGGAGATTGTTGGTAGGTGAATAATGGGGGTGTGGTGCATTGAGCACAATGTATGAGGCTAATGGTGGGATATGGCATTTAAAGATTAATTCACTGACCTTGACCATGCTTGTGAGGTCATCAAACTTCTTCCTGCACTGAGTCCACGTCCTCGGGGCGACTCTGTTGGCAGTGACCACATTGGCTATCTGGTCCCACTGGAGTCTCGCCTGTTGCCTGGAGGGCCTCCTGGCCCCCTGTGGGAAGAGGACCTCTCTCCTGGAGTTGACCTCCTGGACCAACGCCTCCAGTGCTGCATCGGAGAATCTTGGAGCCCTTACTCTGGCCTGTTGAGCCATTACTCAATTTTTTCTTCCTGATAGCAGCCTTCACAATCACTTCCACCAGTTGCTGCAGGCAGAAGGCACCTCCCCTTTAAGAGGTGCTTTAATTGTGTCTACCCTCGCATGAACTTGGCCCTCTGCTGAGCATTCAGCCACTCGGCAGCGTGTTCAGCGCTCGGCTGAATGCCACAATCATGGAGAGTAGCAGGCAGCGTGAATTTTACGTGCTACCAGCAGTCCTTCGTTCGGGCGCGGGTTCCTATCGCATCGCGATCCCCGCACCCATTTTCAGAGGCTCCCGAATTTCTAGGCCATAACATCTACAAGTCCAAACAATTTGGTGGTTTCCTTGACCTCTGAAGATATCCGAGTAGGTTTAACAATGTGTGAGCTGGGACTAATAACTAGAGCAGTTATTAGAACTAGAACCAGAACTAGAACTTGTCAGGTTTGGTTTCGACACCGTCATGTTTCTCAACTTTCTTCAGAGACTGTCCTGGAGAGTTCACACTGGAGTCAAGAGGACACGTAATATGTTGGGAAGTGGTTGATTCGTTACACAGGGGATAGATCCGTATCACCTGGTTTCTTTCTCAGGTTCCCTGTCAGCACTGACATAACGGAAACTGGATTTATATTTTTCTGCTGTTGATGCTATATGACATGACTCGAGGCCTATATTTGTTCTTCCTGCCTCCAATCTAGCAGCACCTACTGGCTTCCAATTCTGGGCAATTGTGGCATTTAACCTTCTTAAAAAAAAAACATCAGTCTGGATAATGATTTATTTTACCACATCTCCAGCGTGGTTCAGTGACTCCGGAGCCGTTGGACCCTGTGGCCTGTTACCCGCTAACATGCCTGGCAACAGTATCCATCCCAAATGCTATTTCAAGAGCTCCAGCAGACAATAGTCTGTCTTCTACCAACAGTTTACTTCATATCAACGTTTGCTTCAAACCCCACACAAAGCAGTTTCTTATTGCCTCGTCTAGAAACCCACCAAAGTTCACATGTTTTCGGACAGTTTCCTCACTTCTGCCATAAATTACGAAACATTTTCATCATCCCTTTGCCTCCTCTGGTTAAACCTAAACCATTTCACAATTTGATTTCAGGCTCAGACCACTTCTACTAACTGCT
This sequence comes from Squalus acanthias, assembly GCA_030390025.1. Lineage (NCBI taxonomy): Eukaryota > Metazoa > Chordata > Chondrichthyes > Squaliformes > Squalidae > Squalus > Squalus acanthias. Next base: position 63,262,593 of record CM059433.1, on the reverse strand, counting down.
CATACTTTTTATCTTTACGTTGGGCAGTTTCTTAATCAAGTCTCTACTGCAAGTCTTTCTAAATATTTACTCCAGCTTGACCCCATTCAATACTCTCTGATTTTTCCAATGTGATAAAAAATTCAGTCACCAGATAGACCACTATCTAAGGAACAAAGATGGCACAAAGGAATATGGTTGTGATTTTTGAAGGCTCATCATCACAGCCCCGAAGACATCACTGCAGGACTTCCACAGGGAAATATCCTCGGCTCAACCATCTTCGGCTATATCATCATAAGGCCAGGTGTGGAAGGCCAGGTGTGGGGCTGTTCACTGATGATTCAGGTGTTCAGCTCAATTCATGACTCCGCCGATAATGAAGCCGCATATGCCAGCCTACAACAGGACCTGGATAATACCTAGGCTTGGGCTGACAAGTGGCAGGTAATATTTTGCACCACACAAGTGCTAGGCAATGACCATCTCCAACAAGAGAGAGCCAAACCACCTAACTGCCTCCTCTCAACATTCAATCACATTAGCATCACCAAGTCCCCCACTATCAATATCTTGGTGGTCACCATTGACCAGAAGCTTAACTGGTCCAGCCGCATCAACATTGTGACTACAAGAGCAGGTCAGAAGCCTCTTCACCATGTACAAGGCTCATGGTAGGAGTGTGGTGTAATACTCACCTCTCGTCTGGATGGGTAAAGCCACAACACTTAAGAAGCTCGACACCATCCAGGATAGAGCAGCTCACATGATCGGTGTCCCTGCCATTGTACTCAATAGCTACCCTTCTACCACCAGTGTACCGTGGCTGTCGTATGTACAATCTACGGAATGCACTGCAGCAACTCACTAAAATTACTTAGGCAGCGCCACCCTCCCGTGACCTTTACCATGGATGTCAAGAGCCATAATGTCGTGGGAATACTGTCACCTCTAAGTTATACACTACCCTGACTTTTTGCTGGGTCAAATCTTGGAATTCCCTAATTAATGCCATTGTGAGCAGCATCACTACAAGAACTACAGGGGTTCAAGAAGGTGGTCCACCACCATCTTCTCATGGCAACCTTGCCAGTATTGACCACATCTCAAAAGCAATTATATAAAAGAGATAGAGGGCCCAAAATTCTTGGAGTCCTGATCCGCCACTGGAAGTGCAGCAGGCAGGATGTGAACTGGCGTCCACCTGGCCCTAATCCTGTTCCAAGTCCTGGGGATGTGTCAATTTGCATAAAGGGGGACAGGTGGCCCTGCCATTTCCAGTTATTTCTTCCCAGCAGCTCCAAGGAGTCAGGGATTTTGGAGCAGCATTTTAACCATGGGCGGGGGGGAGGAGCTGTCTTGCCCAAGAAAAAAAGAGCAATTTTACAGTTGCATTTCGAAAACTGGTATTTTGAGCCCCACTTCTGCCGGGATGTAAAGTTGCCGTCATGCAGGCATACATTGCACTGGGGCAAAGGAGATGGGATTTCTGGCACGTGATATCAGTTCACCAGTTCTACCTCCTCTACTGATCTCGTAATTTGGAGAGACAGGTGGAAGAAATGCCTGCACCTCGCTCATTGTCTCATCATGAAAGAAATGGGCTGGAGACCCAGCAGATATCTCTCTTGCGTAAACTCCTGTAATTTTGGGCCCGCTCTGACCCATCTGCACAGCCCTCAGTCCATGTTTACAGGAGTTTGAGAAAATAAGCTTTTAAACTTGACAGCTTGTTTACAATAAAACTTTGCCCAAGAGGGTCTTTATATAAATTGACAAATTAGTCACCATAAAAGTTGGTTTATGGCAGAAACAAACAATGCTTCTTCACCTATCTTTTAAACAGTTTGGTACTTCAACACTGAGAGGATGACAGGTTATGTATAAAAAACATTCTTTCCCTTTCACTTATATCAGGTAATCTTGATGTGCTGAGGAATCCAAATGAAGCCCGACAATAAAACATTGTCAGTAGCATGACTGGAATATAGGTTGTGAAATCTTTCAAAGTTGTCCAGAATCAGAAATGAACCTTCATTATATGACATCATGCAGCCATTTACTGCCTAATATCCCTCTTGGTTTATAATACAGGTTCTTTTTGTTGAAAAATGTCATTTATTCTTTATCCATTTAAAATTCTCATCCTTGTTTTCAAATCCCTCCCTATCTCTGTAACCGCCTCCAGCCCTACAGCTCTCCGCGATCTCTGTGCTCCTCCAATTCTGGCCTCTTGCGCATTCCCCAATTTTAATCGCTCCACCATTGTGCTTTTATTGCCTGAACCCTAAGCTCTGGAATTCCCTCACTAAATCTCTCCACCTCTCTACCTCTCTCTCCTCCTTTACGATGCTCCTTAAAACCTACCTCTTTGACCAAGCTTTTGGTCATCTGTGTTAATATCTCATGCGGCTCGGTGTCAAATTTTGTTTGATAACGCTCCTGTGAAGCGCCTTGGGATGTTTTACAATGTTAAAGGTGCTATATAAATGCAAGTTGTTGTTGTTGTTGTATCCTGTTGCATTTTGCTCTGAATGTCAATGTTTCCCTCATTGTTCCCCTTCGTAATTCATCACTTTCCCCACAGGTGCTTTAGATCTAAGCTCTGATATAGAAATGGGAAAGAACATGGACCTGAAGTAAAGTATAACCTGAGTCATGTAGCATGACAACATGTAAAGGGCTGACAACCAGATAGTGAGCAAGATAGTGTATCAATGAGATACAGAATTCTCCTTACCATTCCCTGGTTATCTTTGTACATTCATTCTTCAAGTGAGTAAATCCATTTTGGTAGATTGTTGATTCATTTAGAAAGGAATATGAATCATGGGGGAGATTAAATCACTTGACATCGCCTTTCAAAAATGGGCAAAAAAAAACTCTTCCAAGACTGAGTGTCATTAGCAAGTCCCCTCCCCCATCCTGCTGCTTGTCTATTTCAAGCACAATGATTAAGAGGTACGGCTCTATGTTTCACATTATTTATTTATTAGGAAGCATCACCGCCAAAGTAAGCAGCACTCAGACCATTAACAGCGCTATGGTGGTTAAATGATCTCATTTTCTCAAACTAAAACTAAAATCATACCATCACCATCTGCCGCTAATGAATGTGACGGAGCCATTTACTGCACGGATGTTACCTTTCACCAGTAAACTCTATACTATAGACATAATTAATATAGTCACAGGGGTTAGTTCAGACAATATACTAATATTCTACAAATTTGTTGCTTATAACTATTAAACAGTTCCATTCAATCCTTTTTCTGTAACTGGAAGATCCAATGTATACAAAAGTAGAACAATGGATGCCCATCCCTACAATTTCTAAAATCACATTAGGCAGAAAATACTGATGTTCAAATGTAAATATAGAAAGAGATCTGATGTTTTACAGTTTTAAACTTTGTGATAATATCGCTGGTGGAGTTATTTTTAATTTAGGTTCAAAAGGATTACAATGCTTTAAATAATTAGGATAGTTTTCAGCACATAATTTGAGAAAGTTCCTATTATTAAAATTTAAGTATCTGCTGCTCAATAGTACTTCAGTCATTACCTGATGAAGATAGAGAAATGAGCTTCCACTAGAATTCAACTGAGGCAATAGATAACACTTTCATGGCTTTTAGAATGGTATCATATTGATAGATCTCAAATATTTGTAGCCAATGTGTCTAAAACATACTGCAGAAACTGGCACAGGAAAATGCTCACCAAGTCTACATTGTCACAAAAGAACCTAAGAAATAGGAGCAGGAGTAGGCCATTTGGCCCTTCGAGCCTGCTCCACCATTCAATAAGATCATGGCTGATCTTCTACCTCATCTCCACTTTCCTGAACTATCCCCATATCCCTCGATTCCCTTAATATTCACAAATCTATCGCTCTCTGTCTTGAATATACTCAACGACTGAGCCTCCACAGCCCTCTGGGGTAGAGAATTCCAAAGATTCACCACCCTCTGAGTGAAGAAATTTCTCCTCATTTCAGTCCTAAATGGCCGACCCCTTATTCTGAGACTGTGATCCCTGGTTCTAGACTCCCCAGCCAGGGGAAACATCCTCCCTGCATCTACCCTGTCAAGCCCTGTAAGAATTTTGTATGTTTCACTGAGATCACCTCTCATTCTTCTAAACTCTAGAGAATATAGGCTGAGTCTACTCAATCTCTCCTCTTAGGATAATTCCCCCATCCCAGGAACCAGTCTGGTGAACCTTCATTGCACTCCCTCTATGGCAAGTATATCCTTCCTTAGGTAAGGAGACCAAAACTGTACACAATACTCCAGGTGTGGTCTCACGTGACACACCATAGTGCGTAGATTCAAGAACCCAGTATGCTTTTTTTTTAAAGATAAATGGGAGCCAGTGTACTAATAAATTACTTTACATTGCAGCCTACAAGAGGAGATGTACAGCCTACAAGAGATGTACAATCAACCATTTATTTTGTTATATGGAATAATTATATATATTCTGAAAGTCAGTCACACTAGTGGCAAGTCATAACTATATATTTTAAATGCTAAAATAGGGATAAAATCATCTCAATTGTGTTACCTGCAGTTAAATTTTGATGCATTCCTTTTATATCATAATACTTTTCATTAACGTATTAGATAAATTTGGTCTACTGCCTGGGTTACCCCATCAGTAGTCAGGCCTTGTGTACAATAAAATTGGTTGGCAGTAGTTTCTACTGTCTGGGACAATCTTTAGGAAGAAGAGGTGATCCTTTCCCTTCCCGTAGGTTTTTTTTAATGGGCTGTATATTAGGTAAAACTTTAAATGACAGATTCACCTCAGAGATCACGGTATATCAGACATCGTTCTAGTAAGGTTATATCTTAAAGCATCATTTTACACCAATCTATTTAATTAAATTAATTTAATTACATCAACCATGTTTGAATCGAATTATGTTTTTCACCATAAAATGTTTTGACGAAAATTAAATTGACATAATTTGCAGGACTTTTTTTAAAATCCAGAACATTTAATAGCCAACAACCAAGTTCCCATGTGATTACATTATTTAAAACATAGAAGGGAAAATCTGGTCAGCCAAACCCTTCTCAAATACAAGATCAAAAATGATTTAATGTGAAGAAATGTTCTAATTGCTTTTTGAGGCCTCTGTATTGGTGCTGAACATCTAGTGCACAAGTGATGAAGAAATCTATAGAAGATACAAATGGTAGAATCATTTAGGTTGCAGACAGATAGTTGCCTAATTTTCAGAAATTTTCCACAGGCCAATCCCATGTCATATAGCCCATCAAGCCAACACTAAAAAGTCTATCGGCAAGTATATGACATCAAATCAAAATTGACCTAAATTTCAAATGACCACTTCAACTCCTGGCAGTGAGACACAAGATGTACATTAATGGATTGGTTTTTCACTCCACATGCACCAGAGAGCAGAAGATGGCATAAGACTGTGGACACACAGTGGAAGTCTAGGTTTTCAACTGTAACACAGTTTATGAGTTTATGAAATGTAAAGGTTTATTTTAAACCACAACGACTAAATGCCAAGTGGTCAGAGCTGCTGATACGGTTGGTGTATTATAACCAAAACGCCGAGAACACTTCTCAAACTGCAACACCAGCAGACTGCAGGAAGCACATCAGTGACTTACACTGAATAGCTGAACAACAGCAACCCATTGGGATTCTGAATCTGACCTTACAGGTGGAAGAGTTCTCTACTCAGTACAAAGCTGATGTGGCTGAGGAAGTCATGGAAATAGAAGGCATTCCCAAAAAAGACTTTGTGGTGAATGGCCCTAGAGTGTAGTTATGTGGTGGGAAGCAATCTCTTATATGATGGGTGGTGGGGGGGGTGGGGGGTCGGTCACAGGTCAAAGAGACATATCATGTGGTTTGAATTGTACCATTTCATAAACATGTATATTAATTATTTGTTGTAACCCAAATTTTCAAAAGAATGATTTGCAAAGATGCTCTATGTAATGCTGTGCTAAAGTAGTACTGACACAATTTATATACATGTAACATTCTAGCCCACAATGATATATTTCTAGAGACCAGCTTTTCTGTTCTGCTTTGCAGAACTTAAAATATAAATTCCAAATATGGTGACCAATCCAGTTGACTCCCTTGTTTTGATTGGTCACCATAATTACTGAATTGGTGGATTTCAACTCTATAAACTTTTCCCCAAACAAAGATGATGGGCAAAAATGTGTCCAAATCCTGGATTTTGCATGAGAAACAGAGAAATCACCTGGATCTATATGCAAAGGTAATGACTGCAAAGGTATCCAGACTCCTGCTTGGGTTGCTGCTTCCATCCCAGCCTGGTAAAGGAGCACAAGCAGATTCACAGGGGAAAGCACATTAAAATCAATGAGAAGAGAACAGGCATGAAAATTTTAGCTTCAGGGAGCCAATAATGGATTTCAACAATCTCAAATGTGGGAACGGCAGATATTATTATAATTCTTGCTTCCAGAGACCATAACTTTACAGAAATCCAGATCTCGGTCTCTCACGAGGCCCTTACTTCTCCAGCCTTTTTAATGCTGCTACTGCTTTTGAGGCCCCAAAAGCGTCCGGACTTCTTCTCTACTGTGGGGCTGTGTCCAATGGTGGGCTGTCATGTACATTTGGTATATGCCAACTTTATTCAAATGAAGTCCAAGAGCAAGTTCTGACACTAAGGTCAAGATCTCGGTAGAGCGCACTATACCAAATTGCACTCTGCATGACCTGACCTGAACCTGCTTGAATTTTCAGATTCAGGACATTACCCTAGGCCCAATGTTGCCCTGATGCAGACCTGTCCTTGTCGTCAGGAGCCTGTGTGTAGAAGCAGAGAAAGAAATTGAGCTTCTGTTGCAGTGCTAGAGATGGGCATTATCTTTGGGACTTCTGGCTGCTGTCCAAAAGAACAACCAGAAGGCCTCGAGCCTCAACAGTTTTCATGCAGAATCAATGAAAAGAAAAGGCCCACCTTCTGCTAAATGAAGTTTTATCCAGATTGATTGATTTGAATGAGCTGGGTACAAGAAGTAATGCCCACTGTCACTGGATGCCCCTGTGTTTGCATTTCTGCCACGCAGAGACCAGGAAAATGAGATACGAGAATGATGGCCTCACTCCTGTCTCATTTCTTTCACATCTGCATTCTTACAATTGCTCCTGGTGTAAGCATTCTGTACCCCCTCAGGTAGACTCGCAGAAGTCCCCAGGCAATGCAAAGGGAATATAAACCTGGTGTTGTGGGTCTCTGCCCTTTCTCCCTCTGCTTTGCAGCCAGAAAATATGAGTTCCCCAGGCACAATGAAAAAGAAAATTGTCTCTAAGATTTAATAAGTTTTCACATCTACAGCTGCAGAAAGACTCAGATTCATGGAATTCATGGCAAATTGGCCAATTACAATAGAAGCTGACTTAGCAATAGAAAGGCTATGGTGATGGTAACTGGAAAAAGCTCTGGCTGGGGTCAGTGACCACTGGAGCTTTGTAGATAACTGTTCTGAATCCCATTGTGTTCAGACTATTCATAAATGCTATTGTCAAATGTGTCTTATTCCCTTACCTTCAAGCCTTTGGCTACTGATGATCTCCAAGTTCACAGTTAAATTTGCTACTTACCAAACACTACGGGCTGGATTTTGATACTGGGGCGGGTTGGGGTCGTGTCATCCGCATTTCGTGTTATCCACCCGACTGCAATTGGATGTGAGAGATTGATGCAATTTTCACTTAATTGGGCAACTGAGTTCCAGCATGTGGGAACCCATGAACCAATTAGTGGTTTCAGTCTGAAAGTCGCCTCTGATGATGTCATCATTGTAGGTCAGAGACTGCCTGGTCTCAGAGATTGCCTGGCCTTTGCTGTGAGAGGACCTGGATGCAAAATGAGCAGCATCTCAGAGAGAGAGGGAGAGAATTTTTTTTGCAACCAAGTCCTCCCAGGCAGTCTCTGAAGACATTCAATGCAGCAGCATCAGAGGCGACTTTCAGACCTAATACTACTACTACCTTCATCACATCTCCGTTGTAATAGTGGACCTGCAGCTGAAAGTCAGCTATCCACTTGTGCTCCCGCCAGGTTTCACTGGCGTGTTTCACATCAGGCGTACTTCACGTCGGAAAAGGGTTAAACTAGCTAAAATGTTTCAAAATGGCATTAGAGAGCCAATTTAGGGCTTGTTAAGGGCTTTAATGGCCTCTCCCGCCTCTTGGAGGCGGGACGGAGTCGGGAAACCCGCGACCGATTTTGTCAAAATTGCATGGGGTCGGGACCCCCGAATCTGCAACTTTAACCCCCACACGCCTCCAAACCCGACTCCACGGGTCATTGAAAATCCAGCCCTACATTTCTGCTTGTTTCAATTTTTAAAATCTTTTTTAAGCCTTCCCAACAACCCACCATTCCACTGCACAAGCAATTTTTGAGTAAAGGTTCTGCAACAGCAGCCTGGTGTGCTCCCCGGTGCCACTGCAGAGATTAGTACACTCTGCTTGGATAATGTGGCCGGCAACCTTATAGCAGTTGCACAATGCACTGGAACGCCAGTGCAATATTTTCTGCACACCCATCATAAACTACATTTTAAATACATTTCATGCCCAAGGTATTTCCAGCTTTTTACCAAAAATTCAGAACCAAACGTCAGCACAGTCTTCATGGGGCACCTACTGTGCAACATCCGTACTCAATTCCCTGAATGTTTGACAAAGGAAGGAATGGTGTAAGACTTATCATGATTGACAGCTCTGGCACACATTTGCAAAAGCTAACTCTGAATAACAATGATCCTCAATACAAATATTGAAATGTCTTGAAAACTAAATATACCAGAGACAGGATTCTGGGTAAGTAGCCAAATTGCAAGCAAGTTATTATAGGACACTCCAGCCGAGCCATTGACAGTACGCATTCAGATGATTAATCAGCATTTACACAGAAACATAGACATAGAAACATAGAAGATAGGAGCAGGAGTAGGCCATTTGGCCCCTTGAGACTGTTCCGCCATTTAATGAGATCATGGCTGATCATCCAAATTCAGTACCCTGTCCCTGCTTTCTCCCCATATCCCTTGATCCCTTTAGCCTTAAATAATATATCTAACTCCTTCTTGAATATATTTAATGAATTGGCCTCAACTGCCTTGTGTGCTAGAGAATTCCACAGGTTCACCACTCTCTGGGTGAAGAAATTCCTCCTCATCTCAGTCCGAAATGGCTTACCCCTTATCCTTGGACTGTGACCCCTGGTTCTGGACTCCCCTGCCATCGAGAACATCCTTCCTGCATCTAGTCTGTCTAGTCCTGTTAGAATTTTATAAATTTCAATGAGATCCCCTCTCATTCTTCTAAACTCTAGCGAATATAAGCTAATCGACCCAATCTCTCCTCATACGTCATTCCTGCCATCCCAGGTATCAGTCTGGTGAATCTTCGCTGCACTCTCTCCATGGCAAGAACATCCTTCCTCAGATAAGGTGACCAAAACTGCACACAATACTCAAGGTGTGGTCTCACCAAGGCCCTGTACAACTGCAGCAAGACATCCTTGCTCATGTACTCGAATCCTCTCGCTATGAAGGCCAACATACCATTTGCCTTCTTAACCGCCTGCTGCACCTGCATGCTTACCTTCAGCGACTGGTGCACAAGGACACCCAGGTCTCATTGCACTTCCCCCTTTCCTAATCTATTGCCGTTCAGATAATAATCTGTCTTCCTGTTTTTGCCACCGAAGTGGATAACCTCGCATTTATCCACATTATACTGCATTTGCCATGCATCTGCCCAATCACCCAACCTGTCCAAATCATACTGGAGTTTCTCTGCATCCTCCTCACAGCACACACGCCCACCCAGCTTTGTGTCGTCTGCAAACTTGGAGATATTACATCTAGTTTCCTCGTCTAGATCATTTATATATATTGTGAATAGCTGGGGTCCTAGCACCGATCCCTGCGGTACCCCACTAGTCACTGCCTGCCACTTGGAAAAAGACCCGTTTATTCCAACTCTTTGCTTCCTGTCTGCCAACCAGTTCTCTATCCAAGACAGTACCTTACCCCCAATCCCGTGTGCTTTAACTTTGCATGCTAATCTCTTATGCGGGACCTTATCGAAAGCCTTCTGAAAGTCTAAATACACCACATCCACTGGTTCTCCCTTATCTATCCTACCAGTTACATCCTCAAAAAATTCCAGATTAGTCAAGCATGATTTACCTTTTGTAAATCCATGTTGACTTTGTCCAATCCTGTCACTGTTTTCCAAGTGCTCTGCTATTACATCTTTTATAATGGACTCTAGCATTTTCCCCACTACCGATGTCAGACTTACCGGTCTATAATTCCCTGTTTTCTCTCTACCAGCTTTTTTAAATAGTGGGGTTACATTAGCTATCCTCCAATCCATGGGAACCGTTCCAGAGTCTATAGAATTTTGGAAGATGACCAGCAATGCATCTACTATTTCTAGGGCTACTTCCTTAAGTGTAGATTATCAGGCCCTGGGGATTTATCGGCCTTCAATCCCGTCAATTTCCCTAACACCATTTCCCTACAAATACTGATTTAATTCAATTCCTCCCTCTCATTAGACCCTATGTTCCCCGATATCTCTGGGAGGTTATTTGTGTCCTCCTTTGTGAAGACAGAACCAAAGTATGTATTTAATTGGTCTGCCATTTCTTTGTTCCCCATTATAAATTCCCCTGCTTCTGACTGCAAGGGACCTATGCTTGACTTCACCAATCTTTTTCTCTTCACATAGCTATAGAAGCTTTTACAGTCAGTTTTTATGTTCCCTGCAAGCTTACTCTCATACTCTATTTTCCCCCTCTTAATTAATCCCTTTGTCCTCCTTTGATGAATCCTAAACTGCTCCCAATCCTCAGGTTTGCTGCTTTTTCTGGCCAAATTATATGTCCTCTCCTTGGATCTTATGCTATCCCTAATTTCCCTTGTTAGCCATGGTTGAGTCACCTTTTTTGTTTTATTTTTATGCCAAACAGGGATGAACAAATTCTGTAGTTCATCCATGCGATCTTTAAATGTTTGCCATTGCCTATCCACTGTAAACCCTTTAAGTAACGTTCCGCAATCCATCCTAGCCAACTTGTGCCTCATACCATCATAGTTTCCTTTATTTAAATTCAGGACCCTAGTCTCTGAGTCAACTACTTCACTCTCCATTTTAATGAAGAATTCTATCATATTATGATCGTTCCTCCCCAAGGGGCCTCGCACAACAAGATTGCTAATTAATCCTCTCTCATCACATAATACCCAGTCTAAGATGGCCTGATCTCCAGTTGGTTCCTCGACATATTGGTCCAGGAAACCATCCCGTATACACTCTAGGAATTCCTCCTCCACAGTATTGTTACTAATTTGGTTAGCCCAATCTCTATGTAGATTAAAGTCACCCATGATAACTGCTGTGCCCTTATTGCACGCGTCTCTAATTTCCTGTTTAATGCCATCCCCAACCTCAGCATTACTGTTTGGGGGTCTGTATACAACTCCCACTGATGTTTTCTGCCCCTTGGTATTTCTCAGCTCTGCCCATACAGATTCCACATCATCAGAGCTAATATCCTTCCTTACTATTGTGTTAATCTCCTCTTTAACCAGCAATGCTACCCCATCTCCTTTTCCTTTTTTCCTGTCCTTCCTGAATATTGAATACCCCTGGATGTTGAATTCCCAGACTTGGTCATCCTAGAGCCATGTCTCCGTAATCATATCCGTTTACATCTATTTGCGCAGCTAATTCATCCACCTTATTACGAATGTTCCTCGCATTAAGACACAAAGCCTTCAGGCTTGATTTTTTAACACTCTTAGTCCTTTTAGAATTATTATTTACTGTGGCCCTGTTTGATTTACACCCTTGATTTCTCTGCCTTCCACTTTTGCTTTTCTCCTTCCTGTCTTTTGTTTCTATCCTTGCCTGCCTTTCCTCTGTCTCCCTGCACAGGTTCCCAACCCCCTGCCATTTTAGTTTAAACCCTCCCCAACAGCACCAGCAAACACTCCCCCTCGGACATCGGTTCCGGTCCCGCCCAGGTGCAAACCGTCCAGTTTGTACTGGTCCCACCTCCCCCAGAACCGGTTCCAATGTCCCAGGAATTTGAATCCCTCCCCCTTGCACCATTCCTCTAGCCACGTATTCATCTGAAATATCCTTCTATTTCTACTCTGACTAGCACGTGGCACTGGTAGCAATCCTGAGATTACTACCTTTGAGGTCCTATTTTTTAATTTACCTCCTAACTCCCTATATTCAGCTTTTAGGACCTCATCCCGTTTTTTACCGATATCATTGGTACCTATATACACCACGACAACTGGCTGTTCACCCTCCCCCTCCAGAATGCCCTGCAGCCGCTCCGAGACATCCTTGACCCTTGCACCAGGGAGGCAACATACCATCCTGGAATCTCGTTTGCGGCCGCAGAAACGCCTATCTATTCCCCTTCCAATAGAATCCCCTATCACTATAGCTCTCCCGCTTTTTTTCCTCCCGTCCTGTGCAGCAGGACCACCCATGGTGCCAGGATGTTGGCTGCTGCTGCCTTCCCCCGATAAGCCATCTCCCTCAACAATATCACAATAGTCACAAAATAAAATCAACATTCAATGCAGTTGTCTTTTGTATGGAATAGTTATTACCATCCTCTGCTGCTTCAAATCAATTCAATGGTTCAGAGGTAATAAGTGGTTTTAGATTAAACTTCTTTGACAGTAATTCTGCCAAAAAGTCAAGCTGAGATCATTTATTAAGTCTGGACTGACCATTCTTGCCTGATCCGTTTTATATATTAAAAAGAATCCCAATGGGCCCAACTAACAAACGCAACCTGTGCCAAGACATACAGATGTGGCCACCATGATGTCAAGAATAATGAAATGTAGTGGATCTTCAGCTTTTGCTCAGTATTGGAGTCCGTTTTGTTTGGAGACCCTACTCAGTGCCTGCACGATTATCCCTGGCACTAACTTTGCTTCCTGTCATCGTGCTGCAGATCTGTGCCAGCATATGAAGTTTAATTTCCAATTAATTTCAATAAAAAGCACCACGCTCATAATACAACAAAAGTGTTAGGGTGGCTACCAGCTTTGCCTGATGTATCAGTGCAACCAGTCTTACAGACTAAAGCCCTGATTGTAACCTAACCCGCCCGACGGGAACAGGGCAGATTCGGCTCAGATGCCTGTTTTACACCCCATCTGATTTTACTCTCGATTAAAGTCAATGTAAAACTGGGTGGCGTGCAAAATAGGTGTCTGACCCAAACCCGCCCCGTTCCTGCTGGGCGGCTTATGTTAAAATCAGGGCCTTTCACCCAGAAATTGTGTAAATCAGAGTGGGGACACATTTGGTCCGGTAGTGAGTTGTAATTTACAGCCGGGTTTCTGCCACTTTCTAAAAATCACTGAAATGACGCTGTGGGTGGGGGTGTGGGTGGGAGAGGCTTCTTCTGCCTACTCCCATTATGTCACTGTGGAAGTCGGGGGCATTTTCCAGGGAGTTCCCTTGACTTCCCTGGGAATTTAGCCCATCGTGTCCCTGATAGGTCCTATGTCTGTTGAAATCATGCGTAGGTTCCATTGTGGGACACCATGTGAAGAAGGTAAACAGCAATCGATCCCAGGAGGATTGCCTGCCATTAGGAAAAAAGCCACACTGCATTCCAGAAAAAGATTTTTTAAATGTACCCCTTTTTCTTCAGCCCGATCCAGGCCTTGGGCTCCCTGTTTTGGAACAGCAGGTTCCTCCTCCTCGGTGGGTCACAGGCGTCCCTGTTACACTACTACAGGCATGGGTGCCCATCCTGAATATATAAATGGCCCCATTCCTAGGATTTGGGATGGGGTCAATGACAGGTCAAAGTGGCAGGTGAAAGTTGCTCCCTGCCACACTTGCGCCAGTGCAATAGAGCGACAGAATTTCTGACCTTACGTGGGGAGGTCACCTGTGTATAGTGAGCAATTAATATCAGTCCCAGTTTTAACTTCTTGTAATAAATCAGGCGTAAGCCTTCATTATGACCACAACTGTCCATAAAAAATTTGATCAGTCCCAAAGGTGGTCATTCCAGAGGTTTCACTGAATAAACTTTGCAACAGCTGGCAATGACCGCATTTGAAAACTAATTGCTCCCATCTCTCATGAAGGTCAATGGGGTACACAGTCTCGTTGTGTGAAGCATCATTCTGGCAGTACTCCTAGGGTGCCAGGAAAAGCTTGCTCACATAGTTGCCAAAAGATTTTGCTGTAAATGAAGGAGAACTTAGATCAGGCATAAAACAATGGCGTTCGATGTTATTATCCAAAGTGTTATCACTGAGCTCCAGCGAATTTGTCTTATTCAATGTCAACTGTATCAATCCTCCAATTCTTCTGAATCTACAAAAATGTTTAAAAGCTATCACTTAAGAAACAATCTTTAAGGCTGTATGTTTCGCCCACTGATTATACATGGAAGTAAAATTCACTTTTTTTATACATATAAGCCAATCCAAAATGCAAACTAAGCAGTATCACTCAAAAGACACGTGTTATAAATGGAAACCAAAAAAAAATGTTTCCCCTTACATGGGCGGAAACGCTGAGCTCATCGAACTGGTGAGGCGATGGCAATGTGCGTGATGTCATTACAGAGTAGTACTCAACATACTGCTGGCAGCACATTTACTGAAGAGGTTTTCAGATTCCCAGTCTATGTCAGGACAGAAACAGATTCTCAAAATAGCAGATTGAGGGACTTTTCATGAATGGGGTTTGTGCTATGATAAAATACATGTTTAATTAGTCTTTATTTTCAAGTCTAGATCTCCATTCAGGATCTTTCACAGAGCACGGAGAATGGCAATATCACACAGTGCTTTTTATTTTTCTGAGCACTGGATCTTTGCTCAAATTTTGGATTCCAAATTCCTGGATGTCTCTGGACATCAAGACTACGCTACTACACTGGACTACACCGTAACACGCAGCTGCTGCGTCTCTGATCTACTGCTCTGTTGCTTATATTTTAAAGTAACTTTGATCAGCCCACCGCTGCTGAGCCTGAGACTGGACGACTGGTTTTTCAGCTACAGCCTGGTTTATGGCCAGAGATTCACTTTCCTGGGCCGAAGTACATCTCGCTGCCGCTTACGGATCTTATGGTAACATCCAACTTCGCCATCACCTTTCTGCCCCGCAACCGATTCTGCACACCTCCTGGATCTTCGTTCCCATGGAAATACCTCCATCAAGGTGTCTTCCAATGCTCTACCCTTCAAATAGCTTCTGGACTTCACTCGCCTGCCGCACCCGTCTCCGAACTTGGACAATAGTTAGTCAATGCTCCATGCCGACTCTATCCTACCTACGGCAACTTTATCCCACCATGGGACCTCTGACTTTAACTCTGGACTCCCTTCTATTGTCTTCTATATATTTCCCATTTACTACCAGGATATATGTAGCCTAATAATTGCTCTGTAAGCAGGCCTATGTAACCGGAGTTTTCCCTGCATCTATTCGCGCCTCCTTTCATTTCTCCCCTCTTGGGTACTCTGCCCTCCCAAATCCCTACCCCTAACCCTTCAGTACTCCTCGACCTTCCTACTCTCCTGCTGCCGTCCCAGGCTTGACTCCCTCTTAAATAAGGTTACAGCTTCCCTCTCTGCCTCTCTTAGCATCCTCCAAAGGGCCCATTGAGGTACTCGTCACTGCCTCCTTACGAGCAGCAACCACAACTGCCCCAACCTTCCTGCCCAGCGCGCCCCCGGGGGGTTAATCTTGCCAATCTCCGGCCTGTCCAACTCACCCCTCCCAGCGCTGACCCTGTGGACTCTGGCAGTGGATCAGCTATCACCGCCCGTCTCTGCATCTCCCTCCAGAATGTATGTTCACTTGTGAACAAGGCCCTTGCCATCCATGAGCTTATTGTGGATAATTGCATCGACATCATGGCCCTGACGGAAACCTGGCTGAGGGGTGACGACATCTTCCCCCTAAATGAAGCCTCCCTGCCTGGCTATAGATTCCACCACTTGCCCAGACCATCGTGGTGTCGGTGTGGCTCTTATCACCAAATCACACCTTGGTCTGTCCCCCTACTCCTCTAGCAATTTCTCCTCCTTTGAGCATCTCACCTTGTTCCTCCCCTCTTGCCTCTCATTTAACATCCACATTCTCTACCGCCCACCCAACTACCATAAACATTTTCTCATCGAGATATCTTCACTGCTTTCCACCCTCAGCCTTTGCACCGAGCGACTTCTCATCCTCGGTGATTTCAACCTCCATCTCAATTCATCATGCTCCCTCTCCTGAGTTCACTAGCCTCCTATCCTCCCTAATCTCTTCCTCCATGTAAACTCCCCAACCCATATTCATGGTCACCCCCCTGACCTTGCCATCTCACGTGGCCTCGCTACTCCCATCATGTCAATCACAGATAAGGCCATTTCTGATCACTTCCTTGTATCGCTCTCCACCCACATCGCTGTTCCCCATCCCAACCCTACTTCCTTCTGTGTCCGCCCCTGGAAAAAACTCTCTCCCAATTCACTTACAACTGCACTTTCAAAATCCCAATAGTCCAGCCTTTGGCCCTCCATTCACCATGATATTTCTGCAGCTACCAATCTGCTCAACCACACCCTCACCACCACCTTTGATGCCCTAGCTCCCATTAAAACCATTTCTCTCTCTCACCCTGGCCATTCCCCCTGGTACGGCTCTCATCTTCGCTCCCTTAAGTCCAAGGGACACAGACATGAATGGATATGACGGACAACTGGTTTAGCCATTCACCATCAGCTCTGGCTGGACCACATAAAGCATTATCGGGCCCTGCTCTCCTCTGCCAAAACTGCTCACTATTCCAGAATCATTCTGGAATGCAAAGATAAACCCTGGCTTCTTTTCTCTACTGCAAATCTTCTTCTTAAACTCCTCTCCCAGTCTCCTCCACCCTCATCTCCAATAACAAGTGTGAGGAGCTCATGGACTTCTTTGTCTCGAAGATTGAGACCATCCGATCAGCTGCCTCTGCCGCTTCCCTCCCTTCCCTTAGCCCACCGGGCCAAACTTCCTCTAAGTTTCCCCACTGCCCTAGCCCTGAACTCGCATCTTTCTCTAGTTTTTCTTCGATCTCCCCTCATGCCCTCTCCAAGCTCAACTTGTCCATGAGACCCACGTACTGTTCCCGCGACTCTATTCTCACTAAACTGCTGGCCACCCAACTTCCCTTCCTGGCTCCCATGTTAGCTAATATTGTTAACGGTTCTCTCTCCTCAGGTACTGTCCCCCTCGCCTTCAAATCTACCATCACCCCTCTCCTCAAAAAAAACAACCCTTGACCCCTCCGTCCTTGCAAACTACCGCCCCACCTCCAACCTCCCTTTCCTCTCCAAAGTCCTTGAACGTGTTGTCGCCTCCCAAATCTGTGCCCATCTTTCCCAGAACTCCATGTTTGAACTGCTCCAATCAGGTTTCTGCCCCAGCCACAGTACCGAAACGGCTCTCATCAAAGTCACAAAAGACATCCTATGTGACTGTGACAAAGGTAAACTATCCTTCCTCGTCCTTCTCCATCTGTCTGCATTCTTTGACACAGCTGATCACACCATCTCCCTCCAACACCTCTCCACCGTCGCCCAGCTGAGTGGGACTGCACTCGCCTGGTTCCATTCTTATCTATCTAATCGTAGCCAGAGAATCACCTGCAAAGGCTTCTCTTCCCACTCCTGCATTGTTACCTCTGGTGTCCCCCAAGGATCTATCCTTGGCCCCCTCCTATTTCTCATCTACATGCTGCCCCTTGGCGACATCACCCAAAAACACAATGTCAGTTTCCACATGTATGCTGACGACACCCAGCTCTACCTCACTACCACCTCTCTTGACCCCTCCACTGTCTCTAAATTGTCAGACTGCTTGTCCAACATCCATTATTGGATGAGCAGAAATTTCCTTCAACTAAATATTGGGAAGACAAAAGCCATTGTTTTCGGTCCCCGCCACAAACTCTGTTCCTTAGCCAACGACTCCATCCCTCTCCCTGGCAACTGTCTGAGGCTGAACCACACTGTTCGCAACCTTGGTGTCATATTTGACCCCGGGATAAGCTTCTGACCACATATCCGCGCCATCACTAAGCCAGCCTATTTCCACCTCCGAATCCGCCCCTGCCTCAGCTCATCTGCTGCTGAGACCCTCATTCTTGCCTTTGTTACCTCCAGACTTGACTATTCCAACGCACTCCTAGCCGACCTCCCAAGGTCTACCCTCCGTAAACCTGAGGCCATCCAAAACTCTGCTGCCCATGTCCTAACTCGCATCAAGTCCCGTTCACCCATCACCCCTGTGCTCGCGGACCTACATTGGCTCCCGGTTAAGCAACGCCTCAATTTTAAAATTCTCATCCTTGTTTTCAAATCCCTCCATGGCCTCCCCCCTCCCTATCTTTGTAATCTTCATTGGTGGCCGTGCCTTCAGCTACCAAGGCCCTTAGCTCTGGAATCCCCTCCCTAAACCTCTCCGCCTCTCTTTCCTCCTTTAAGACGCTCCTTAAAACCTACCTCTTTGACCAAGCTTTTGGTTATCTGCTCTAATTTCTCCATATGTGGCTCGGTGTCAAATTTTGTTTTATAACACTCCTGTGAAGTGCCTTGGGATGTTTTACTATGTTAAAAGCACTATATAAATACAAGCTATTGTTGTTGCTTGCTATTGGTGTACACTTTTAGCAGAGCTAAAGAAAAAGGCCCTTCAGAGAAAAATACCACAAAGAAGTATGTTTCTGAGTCCAGACAGTTCACATTTACTGGAGAGAGAAATGTTCCTATGATAGATTTAATCAGTAATCAAGGTTTCACTGCTAGTTTTCGTCTTTGTGAAATGAATTGAGCTTAATTTCCTTTTCCTGCAGATGATACTCTTTTTCCCGGCCCTTTGGATGTTTTTCCTTGTGTACTCACAAGGCACCAAAAAGTATGGAAAGATTTAAAACAAGAAAGTTTGACCTCAGGTGTTTGTGTACAGGAACGTTAGTTTTATCCCCAGTATCCTTCTTGCCTGTTTTACTCATTTTATTTTTTCTCTTTGTTTTCATTTTCTTTCTCTACCTCCTTCCCATTTTTGCCTGGCTTCTCTTTGCCTCCTCATAACTTTGCTGTTTTTTCCTTTTATCCTGTTGATACTTTGCCTTTGCACTTTCCTTTGCTGCCTCTCTCATTTCTCTTGCTCCTGCTTTGCACTTTCCTCTCTTGGTTTGCTCTCAGGATCTGCTGGGATGTTCTGCACTGTAGTTCTTGGTGGCCATTTTAAAAATGGGCGTGGAGTAGCTGAGTTCTCTGTCTGGATCAGCGCGTAACATTGGGGTTCTCATCGATAATGCGAATCTCCATAGAAACGGGAATGAAAGGATACAGAACAGATTTAGTTTGATTTTCAATAGTTAACAGAATTAGCTCTTCAAAGTTACTGAAATTAGGAAGAGCAAATTCTGAACTGAATTTTCACATCAGCCGTTATTTAATTCTACATCAAGAGCCTTTCACTGATCACATATCAATCAGGAGATTAACACTGAATTAGTTTTCCTTCATCTATGGCATTCCCAATTACTTGAAGCTTAGACTTTTGCCAAAATACCATAACCTCAACAACAGACAAAGGCAAGGGACCAATTTTCAGAAAATACCAATGCAGATAGAGATTCTTTTAATTTTTTTCTTTAGAAACATCCAAGAGATATTTTCAATGATATTGCAATTTTATTTAAGTTAATCTCAAGCCAAATGTGTGCCACTTATAGTATTCCCACCAGCACTTGGGCAAGTGAAATTGGACAGAAATCTTCCAAAGCATAAACCTGAACAATATACAAACATTAGAGAGATGTACAGTGGGGAGCTAGATCAGTAAAGGAATGCAGAAGCTCCATTAATAATGCAGGAGAGAAAAAAATATTTTGCAAAAGTATAAGGCAGCAGAGCCAAACTGTTTAAAAGGATCATTTGTTCTGCATGTCTGTTGGCCCCTCTTCATGAACAGAACTTGCCATAACTACAATGCAGAACAACTGAGCTACAACACTGTGGTCTTACAGAAATTATCCTTCTGAGCGAGACTGGTTCAATTAACAGGAACTTCATGCTTTAGACTCCTAGGGATAGAAATTCGTCCCGGGCGGTGGCACAAAGCAGACAGTATCAGATCGGCCGCCTGTGATACGCAGGACATTTCCATTGCAGTCAATGGAATTAATTATCAGGCGCTGCGCATCACGGGCGGCCGATCCAATACTGCCTCTTTTGCACCACTGCCCGAAATGAATTTCCACCCCACTATCTTAGTTCAGAGTCTGTCATGTTCCAGACCAACTACCATTCGACTTGAAGCAGTGCACTGCAATTGCAAAGCAGTTTCGTTTTGGTAAACAGACTTTCCAGCTTTAGATATAATTTACGCTTATGAATAAAACAAAATGCAGGAAATCAAATAGCTCTTGGACATATCCTACACTTGTTTTTACTATCTCCATGATTACTGTACTGAAGACCTGATTTTGCCAAGAACCAGACATTCACTATAAACACATTACTCCCACGTGTCTTTAGTGTACAGCGCATTAACATTCCATGTAGGCTTTTATACTAAACAACTCCGTTCAGTATGGAGCGAAGCACAGGAAGAAGAGTTTTATTTCACATATTTACCTCAACGTCTTTAAAGTTATCAATCATTAATAATTGGTTGTCACTTTACTGTACCTAGCGGATATCCATTTGCTGAATCCTGCATATGTAGAGTTAAACAGAGGTGGAAGGGCTGGAATAGTTATTTCTCATTGCCACCTTTCCTCTAAAAATATCCTCACTAATTCGGTAAGGAACAAGTCGGAAGTGAGTAACGATGTGAACAGGTGAAGCACTGTTAGGAATTTTCTAATATCAACACCGTTTGCACAGATTAAACTGCACACTGAGTCAGACGGTTTGCTTAGAGCTCGGGCTTCCCAGAATAATGTTCAAGCAATATGTCAGAATAATTAGCTTGGGTGAATAATGAAGGTGTTTATGATGCTGTTCAGCTGTACAATACTTTTTTTTTTACTTTCAATACCTGTTCCTTATTTCACTTTGACAGCACAGCTTTCTATCTTATATCCATTCAGGTCAATTACCATCATGCTACACGGCTCCTGGTGTTTAATAGTGAAGATTTTACTGGTAATTGGTTGAGGGCTTATAAAGTGCAGTTGCCATACTTTCTTTGTGTACTGCCTTCCAACTGCATACGACAAGGCATCAAATTATTGAATCATAGAATGATACCGGACAGAAGGAGGTCATTCGGCCAATCATGCCAGCTCTTTGGTAAATCTATCCAATTAATCCCACTTCCCTGCTCTTTCCCCATAGCCCCGTAAAATTTTCCTTTCATGTATTTATCCAATTCTCTTATAAAAGTTACTATTGATTCTGCTTCCACCACTCCTTCAGGCAGTGCATTCCAGATCACAACTCACTGTGTAAGAAAATGTTTCCTCATCTCACCTCTGGTTCTCTTGCCAATCACCTTAAATCTGTGTCCTCTGGTGACCAACTCTTCTGCCACTGGAAACAATTTCTCCTTATTTATTCTATCAAAACCACTCATGATTTTGAACACCTCTATCAAATCTCTTCTTAACCGTCTCTGTTCTAAGGAGAACAACCCCAACTTCTCCAATCTCTCCACATAACTGAAGTCCCTCATCCCTGGTACAATTCGAGTAAATCTCTTCTGCAGCCTCTCCAAAGCCTTGACATCCTTCCTAAAGTGTGATGCCCAGAGACGAACACAACACTCCAGCTGAGGCCCAACCAGTGCTCCATAAAGGTTTAGCACAACTCCCCCGCCCCCGCACTCCACGCCTCCACCCATAAAGTTCCGGATCCCACATGCCTTCCCAACCTGTCCTGCCATCCTCAAGGACCCAAGCACGCACATCCCCAGGTCCTTCCGCTCCAACATCCGCTCCAAAACCATACCACGTAGCTCACACTGCCCCTCCCACTCCTCCCCCCACCAAACCTCACCTGTCATGCGTCTTCCCACCCCACCAGCCCGTTCATGCCCCCCCCGCTCAAGTCTGCCACCATTCCCCCCCAACCTCCAACCCATCTCTGAGCCCCTTACCATCCGCAAACCCCGAAATCACGCCCCGCATACCCAAGTCCAGATCATCAATATATCCCAAAAAGAGCAGTGGCCCCAATTACGACCCCGGGGAACACCACTCCACAATTCCCTCCAGTCCGAAAAACAACCATTCACCCCAACTATCTGCCCTCCACGCCCCCCCCTCCCCCCGCTCCCAGCCAACCTCGCATCCACCCCACCACCATCTCCCCAATCCCATGGGCCCCAACTCTGCCAACAAGTCCACCATGTGGCACCCCATCAAACGCCAGACTTTTGAAAGTCCACATGCACATCATCAACTGCACTGCCCCACCGACCCCCTCCACCTCCCCATCAAAGAACTCAATCAAGTCAGCCAAACACAACCCACCTCCAACAAGTCCATGCTGATGCGCAGCCACCAGCCCACACTCTTCCAAATGCCAGTCAATTTTTTTGTGGATCACTGTCTTTAAAAGTTTCCCCACCACTAGCGTCAGGTCGACCGGCCCGCAACAGCTGGGCCCATCCCCCTCCCCCCTATAAACGGGTGCAACATCCGCAATCCCCCAGTCCTCCAGCCCCACCCCCACATCCAAGGGGGACTGGAAGACTGCGGCCAGAGCCCCCGCAACCTCCATCCCCGCCCCCTCAGCAACCCAGGATGCACCCCCATCCAGACCGGGCAACCCCTCCACCCTGAGGACTGCCAACCCTTAACTACCTCTTTATCTATCTTTATGCCATCCAATATCGCTACTACATCCTCCTTTACTGCTACATTGGCAGTAATCTATTCTCATCTTCTCTGTACTTTTTATATTCAGCTTGGTTCTCGACTGTATTAGGAACCTTACATTTGTCATAAGCCTCCTTTTTTTGTCTCATTTTAATCTCTATGGCCTAGAAATTCGTTAGCCCTGAAATGTAGAGTTGGGTACAGAAGATCAAACTGAGCTCCAACACCATGCTGTCCAAGTCCTGGATTAACCTATACACTCCATCCAAATTTGTAAACTAGCAACTCTCAGTCTTTTTATCTTATTCTTTTTCTTACCTAGGTATTGTAGAGGGATGTCGATCTTCGGTCCAATCACATAGTGGCCCTCCTCTAAGCTGTGTGCAGTTACTGTAGTCCACTGCCTACAAGAATGGATTAGGAGTAGGTCCTGTTCGGTCAATCCCTCTATATACTCTCCTGCAAACAAACCAAAGAATACATATGGGTGGATTCCGATAAAACATCCAGAGACCTTGATTATACAAATAAACATTTTTTTAAACTTCAGATTATTATCTAAATTGGAGCTAAACGTTTAATCAAAGCATCAGTGCTATACTTATTGGGCCAGATTTTCTGACCCCCACGGGTGTGTACGCACCCATAGGGGCCTCGCAAGTGCCGGTTTCAGGCATACGAAGCGCGTGCGCTGAAAACCGGCACTTCCTCTTGACAGATCAACCACCGGCCCGGGAAAAGGACCTCCGCGGGCAGAGGGTTCCGCTTTCTGCACAACCTCCGCCCGCTGAAAACCTTTGAAAATCTTTTATCAGCTTAAGAGTTTTAAAAAAAAATTCACTCATTAATAATTTATTTTTAGCCCTGTAAAAAAACTATAACAAAAAATTAAATTTTTGTTTAAAATATTTAATTTAATGTAATTTTAAATACATGATTTTTAAAAAATTATTTAATGTTTAACTTTTTTTAAGTGATCCCCATTCATACTTTTGACAGATCTACGCGTAGAGACCGGTCAAAAGTGTGAAGAGGGATTCCCTTCTTTGATTGGTTCCCCATGGCCCACGTGATCCCAGGGACGCTTGCGGACCGCATCCGCCACTGGGATACCTGGGCCTCTGCGCATTTTGTAGAGCAGAGGCCCAGGATCAGAAGTCTCAGGACCTACGGAGCCAGCAGGTAAGTGCGTAGATTTTTTCCGATTGGAGGCATCCGCACACAGGAAGCCTCCGATCGGAAATTCAGGGCCAATAAGTTAGGATTTTGCCTCATTTCAAAGTGATGTATTACAATGCAAATGGAATGAAAGAGAGACAAAACAGAGACAGAAATGGAAACAGAGTACAAGACAAAGACAAATGTCCAAGCATATGTCACATGGCTGAAACATACTCAAGAGAGTTTGGAAGATGCCACAAACCATGAGAATGCCATTAATCATGGGAATGAAGCTTGAGCAATTGGAATCAATATTTTTGCAGTTTCTTGCAGCTTTGAAAAATTAGCTGATGCCATTTACATTGGTCCAGATTTTGCGACAGGAATAACAGTAAGGCCATCAGCGCTCGCCGTAATTAAAGAGTAAATCGTACTGCAACTTGCGGTGTCCGCACATGCGCTTTTAAACGTGGAAATCAGGAAGTTGCTGTCCGAGTTGCCCTGCTCCTCCACAAGCTTCACTGCACTGATACCTCGCCCAGAGACTCGGCATTCAAACACATGAACAGCATGAATTTGCAGCACTCACCCACTAAATACCCACCAAACATGCCAGAAAAGGTTAGGGCATGTACATTCAGGTGTAAGTGAATTTTTAACGGCATGATAAGTCTTAATTACTGCCGAACAAACTCGCTGGCACTGATTTACTTTTACAAGTGTGGAGTCTCATTCCTTCAGATTTTAATTGTTGTTGGAGATTTTTTTTAAATTTAAAATATTTTTAAAAAACTTTTTCTTTGTCTCTTTTATCGCTCTCTCTCTCTTAAGCCCATCTTTATTTCCCTCTTTATTTCGCTTTCTGTACATGATTTTACATTGAATTAAATATTTTAACTTACACTTCCTGGTTTAGACTATGCATGTATCAGTAAGGATTCTTCAATCTGACTGGTTTAAGAGACACGCTGTTGCTTGCCCTGTTCACACAGGTCCTAGATCCCCAGTAGAGGACACGCACTGAAATGGCACTCTAATGACTGTAAGTTACCGCACAAAAGCCCACAAAGGTCTGTGGGCAGCTGTAAGTGTAATGAACGGCGAGTGCCGTTCCTTTGCTGCTGACCATAAAATCCGGGCCAATGTCTCTGTATTTATGGTATCATACTTGTTCAGACAAGATGTATTTCCTCTGTTATTTCTGCACACCAGTGTTGCAAATGTACAAATGCACATCAGCCTTCACATTGTAATCAATTGGGAGTACAGTTAATAACAAAAATAATACATTGATCATCCAGATTCTACATTGGAGACCAAATATAAATCTGACACCATTGATCATATGGGATAATGTGTCATTCAGGATTATTTGTTTTAGATGCATTACCATTTTAGTGAAGTGTGTGTGGATTCTAAGGGCCAATGTGTGCTGCCAGTGGAGACCCTCACCCAGAATTATCCGTCCATAGAAAAATTATGATTGACTTTACCCTTGCAACTTGCATATTGGTGACTACTGGTGCTATCGCGAGGTCATCTCAGTATAATATTGTCAGCCACTAGCTGATGTCATTGTGTGCACCGTGTGGTTCAGTATCTTACATAACACTTTATTAACAGAACACCTAAAGGGTAAAGTTACTCTTAACACAGAGAGATGCATAAAATAGGTGTTAATCTTTTTTCTCGTTTTTTAAAGCACACTCAGGAATCTAGAAGTTGATTCTCAGGTGTATTAGAACGAGTGCGCAAGTGAGTGGTGAAGAAGAACATACTTGCAGTATTGGTGCTGAGCCACTTCTTAAGCTACCAACCACAGACTATCAGCTAAAACCTGCCTATTGCCTCTGTGTAGCGCTCGCACCTCTAATACTTTTTGTTTGGATTGGTTCAAGTACAATTGTGGGAAAATCTAGGTACTGGGAGGCTCTGCATTAGCTCATGCCCGCAATGGCAAACATTCTGCTATTTACTTATTAAAAAAATTGGATCCGGCAGTAAAATAAATATTTGTGGGAGCATTCCTTGGTCTCCTTTGTGTACAGCCTATCGCCAGTTGCCTATGTGACACCAAGTTACTGATGGCCCAGAATTTCCTCCAGGTAAAAAGAAAAAAGAAACCAGAAACTCTGCACTTTAGCCTGATTCCATTCCCCTCACTGGCTGCTCGCTCATACACAACCCAACAGTGCGCAACGTATGGGTCCTGTGTGGCCCAAGCTGAGGTGTAAACCTTAGATCGAGTCCACCACCAAGAATGCATATTTCTGCCATTGCTTTCATCTCTACTTCTACATCACACCTGCTGTTATTGAAATTCGCAATCACATCTTCCTTACCTCCTGGCTGGATTTCTCCAAGACACTTGCTGGTCTCTCATCTACACCCTACATGAACTCCAAATGAGCCAGAACTTTGCCACCCGTCACACTCACATATCTGCCCAGTCCTTTCTGAGCCACATTGGCTCCCCATCACTCAATATACTGATTTTAAAATGTTCATTCTCATTTACCAATCTCTCCGTGACCTCACTCCACCATATCTCGACAAATCTCCTCCAGCCCTATGTCCCAGTTCACATCCGCTGCTCTTCTGAACCTGGACTTCTCTCTCTACTCCACTTTCAGTGGCACAGCCTCTTGCCTCAAGGTCTTACACTCCAGAATCCCCCACCCTAAGCCTTGCTACATTTTTCCCCACCTTCAAAAGCCTTCCCAAAACACATCTCTTTAGTCATCTCCCTGAACTCTTCTCCCAATTTCTGCTCGGTACCTGATTCTCTTCCCTTGGGAAGCCAAATTAAAGCTGCTGTAAAAAAAAGTTTACAACATACATATCCACCAATTCTTGCAACAGATCAGTAATTTTCAAACTATGAGGATAAAAACACTTTCTGTGCATTAATAGTTATTTCAACTCCCCCGCCACCCCCCCCCCACCCCGCCGCAACCCCACCCCAGTAAGATTGAGGATTCCAATTTTGTTAAACATAAGTACTAACCACAAAGTAGTGCTATTGCATCTCAACTGCATCTTGGCTGCAGTTCACTACAGTATTCTAATTCATTCTGTGGCTCAATGCCAGAGTCACGTGCAAATGGAATGTTAATCTCTATCTGTCATCTTGTCTGCTGTGTCCAGGAGGAATGGATGTCTGATGAGTAAAATCTACAGTACCCTTGAATTAACCTAAATGAGAAATTGCTTTAGTTAAAAAAGTTATTTGTATTTACTACTCGGACCACCTTCTCTCAGATAACAAATAATTTAAAAAAATGAATCGGACATAATGCCCTGACTACCTTATCAAATACTATTGATTGGCAAAGATAAGATTCTGCAGTAATGAACCTGATGACAGCACAATGGGTTTCCCAGTGCTGTATCTTTCCAAATCTTGCCATTGCTCTCTCCTTCCCAACACACTGCAGTTAACTGCAATGGCACAAATGAAAAATACTTTCATCTTTTCATGTTTACACATAGTGAACTCCACAATTCGCTGAAACCTTCATTTCAGGATATCGATCTTCACCAATTCTCCCCATGCAATCAAATTAAAATGAGATAAAATGATGCAAATTTACAGTATGTTCTGCATCTCACTGAACACAGATATGTATTAACTGTCAGTTAACACAAACATCAAGCTTACTCGACAACTGGGTGCCATATAGTACTGCGCAATGAGTAAACATTATCCTTTCACATCCCAAACAGGAGGTTGAAGTTAGCTGACAAATAGGGTAACAATTTCCTTTCTCTAGTGACTCTTTCGGGTCATAAAACGAGTTCTGGTGGACATGAACCCGTAACAGAAAATTGTCCTCATCAACACAATTAATGGCACAGAAAGAGGAGTAGGGATAGGAAGACATGGTGCATCAAACTGTACAATGCCTTCAATCTTTGGATTTGAAGAAACTGTGGGGCCGAATTTCAACCTGCAAAACGGAAGCCAGCAGTTGAAAATTGAGGGGTATGGGGCATCTAGGCCGCCTGATTAATACTCTCAACTTGTTTGATGTAATTTTTAGATGGGCCTATAAATGGACAAGCAGTATGTCCGCCTGTTTGGGCATAACACTACTTAAATACAAATCGAGGTTATAGGATCCCGTTTGCAATTTTCAGGCACAAATGAGCAGAATTTGTGCCACACAAGTTCCACCCATTTGTACCAGGCAGTGACCGGCCTAACCAGTTGTCCGAAAGGGACTGCTGCTGGCCGCTCAAGAAAAGGCCCAGAAATTGTGGGGGGGAACTTTTTCTGGGGCCTATCGTGGCCAGCAGCGGGCCTGGGCTCCACTCCCTCTGGGATCAGTTCCCACCCCTCCCCACAATGGGCTATACCTGCCAACTGGCTTAACATGGAAGCCAGCAAATTGTCTGCCCTCCCACAGCACTGAAAGCTGCAGTGAGGTGCCCGCAGATCAATGGCATCATCAAAATGAAGCCCGAACGGAGGTGCTCACGACACTCGCATCAGGCGAGTGCCAGGGCTGCTCTGCCGATTTCGCACTCATTGTAAGCACAAGTCAAATTTCACCTCACTCCCCCTCATGTCTTTCAGTTCCTCTGAACTTCCAATGATTCTCATACCACCTCTACACCCCTCCCCTTGAGGGGGCTGTGCAGTGGGAGGCAGCCTCCAATGGGCAATAAATCAGACTAAATGGGGAGAGAAAAAAATTAAAAAATTTAAAGCTTAAATCAGTATGAGGAAAACGCTGGCGATAAATGTGGAATTCAAAATAAAATATCAGGATTGACATCCCTCAGGTTTGAGACCCATGGCAACAATTCAGCTGCTATTCTTTGTGTAGTGAAGGTAGGTCCTAAAGCTTTTCCTTCCTAGTTATCCATGCGGATCCAATAATCTCCTAAATTTGAAAAACCAGTTGGCTGTGCGCTTTGTTGGATCCCAAAAGATGTAAAATCTGGCTCTGGCTCCACATTTGACATTGATCTGCGGCTGACAGCGTTTCCAATGCACTAATGAGATTATTGAAAGAGATGCTAGCTTGAGCTATTTACTATCTCAGAGCGAAATCAGATTTGTTAATCACTCTCATCATTCAGTAAAAAGGAAAGTTATTGTAGGGAGATGTTTACAATGTAACTACCTGCTTATATCTCCTAGATACTGCTTTTCAAAATCCTGTATCTCTCAGTTCAAAATCTTTCAGTGAGTCATTGCTCTATGTTTGATAGAACTGGAAGCCATTAGAATTGTCACTTTTGGCAGAAGAAACAACAAATTTGTATTTATTTTGCACCTTTGATAAGCTCAGGATATCCCAAAGTGCTTTACAGCCAATGAAGTACAGTCACTGTTGTAATGTAGGAAACGTGGCAGCCAATTTGCGCACAGCAAGCTCCCACAAACAGCAATATGATAATGACCAGATAATCTGTTTTAGTGACGTTGATTGAGGGATAAATATTGGCCAGGACACCGGGGATAACTACCTTAACTAGGCAAAAATGTATGAACCTACAGCACACAGTCTTCCAACCAGGGATTAAAGTGGGACGAACATATTCGTATGACAAAGGATTTTACATGCTCGTGTTCCCCTTGTTAACAGAAGGCTCCAGAATTGGCACGCTTATTCATTACCCTTTAAGTTCTCACAATCCTTGATGAAAGGTTCAATCATGTTATCTGAGTTTTTCCCAGCGTTTCACGGGTGTTTCTCAGTGTTTCACATGTGTTACTGTGCTCTCCAGCCTTAGCTTCTGGATTGAATCTTTCTTGCCTATGCATCTTAGTCTGGTCCTCTATAATACAAGCACACATTCAGGGCTGTAAATGAGCAACCACTGCTTATATAACGATGATCAAAATCACCAGCATGTTAAAAAGGGCGGATAATTAATATTTCAATTAATTCTCTATGCAGTTTGATTGTACTTGCTACCATTAATGGACACGGAATACAAAGTGCAGGGCATTCCCCTTAAGTGTAGGGTCTGTTCTCTAATTATTTGTTTAATTTTGACACTGTTATGATAATTGCATGTTAAAAGTCATCATAATTGCTACAGGCAATTAGAAAATAAGTTGAAATAATGTAATACAAAACTTTCTCACTCGGCTAAAGGAAACATCCCAGAAAGTACCAGAGTAACATTTTGCGTTATAATTTGTCTAATTTGGATCAAAGGTTTTTTCTTCATTGAGCCGACAAGCTTTACAGCAGCTGCAAAAACACACAGCACTTTGTCAACGATAAAGAAATCTGCCCTTTTAAACATGCTGGTGATTTCCACAGATGCTGCCTGACCTGCTGAGTATTTCCAGCATTTTCTGTTTTTATTTCAAATTTCCAGTATCCGCAGTATTTTGCTTTTGATAAAGGTTTCTGCAGGGAGTCGTGGTGGAGCAGTGTCCAACATCTATAATCAGAGGTGACCTGGGTTAAAAATAGTGGTGGGAAGGGTACCAGTCTGTTGCATCTACCTGACTGACCATTTCAAAATCATCCTCATGTATTTGAAATATTATTGATATATTAAGCCATACCCTGTTGATTAATTGAGGCTATTTAAGAGTTCCTGTGCCCATGTACCTTCCCTTCCTCCCATTCTAAATGGGTGCGCAAAGAAAATACAGTAAATCTAGCACAAGTACTTCCAAATATTTTTGCATTAAATCTGCAGCCTTAATGAGGCTCGCTTAGGAAATGGATGCAAGCACTTCACCTCACAAACAATAGAAAAGCATGGAATTGGAAGTCAGAAAAAAAATAGCCACGGGACTTAGTCTCCCAGTTCAGCGCTCCCTCCATGCAAGTGGTGTACCTGCTCTTCCGGTACCCAGAACCATGGGATCAGATCTTACACGCCATCTTGGTCATGACTGCCGACCCATAAGCCCTGAAGTTCTGGGAGCCCGAGAGGGAGCAATGCTGGCACTTTTTGCACCAAGGGCCAGAATTTAGGATGGATCCTGGTTCAGCCAGGATTCAACCCCATTAGAAACCTAGGAAATTCCGGTGAGGGACGAGGACGGGACGAGAGCTGAAGAATAAATTACCTGGGATTATCTTCATCCTAGGATGGGTTTTGGATTCCTTCTGGACGAGTGACGGTGGGCTGGTCTGATTTATGCCAGATCAGGGCGGGCACCTCTGAAGCACCTTTACAGGTGTGGACCACCTGCTCCAGATATGATGATGACCCCTTCCCCACAGTTTGGGACGGTGTCTATGACAGGCTCCTTGGGCATTTTCTCCAGCGCAGCAGGACTCCCAAAATTTCAGCCCCTTGATGTATACTTTCACAATAATAAGAAATGTCTAAACATTACTTTTTAATCTGGTCATATAACTGAATGATTATGATCATGATTCTACATTCTAGAAGTCAAAAGGAGTATAGTATTGGACAAGCTGCCTTTTGATTTTCTTATAGCATTTAATCCATGGTGTTAGCCATGGCTCAGTGATAGCACTCTCACCTGAGTCAGAAGGTTGTGGGTTCAAGTTACACTCCAGAGCCTTCACCAATCACTCCTTTGCTTGCTGACCTACATTGGCTCCTGGTCCAGCAACATCTTAATTTAAAAATTCTCATCCTTGTGTTCAAATTCCTCCATGGCCTCATCCCTCCCTATCTCTGGAACCTCTTCCAGTCCAAACCTCCGAGAACTCTGTGTTCCTCCAATTCTGGCCTCTTGTGCATTCCTGATTTTGCCCCTTCATTGGCAGCTGTGCCTTTAGCTGTCTGTGGCCGAAGCCATGGATTTCCCTCCCTAAACCTCCCCGCCTCTCTCTCCTGCTTCAAGACGCGCCTTAAAACCTACCGCACTTGTCCTAATATCTCTTTTTGTGGTTCGGTGTCAAATTTTATCTGAGAATGCTCCTGTGAAGTGCCTTGGGACATTTCACCACGTTAAGGCGCTATATAAATGCAAGTTGTTGTTGTTGTTGAGCACAAAATTCAGGCCGACACTCCAGTGCAATACTGAGGGAGTGCTGCACCGTCGGAACTGCCATCTTCAGGAGAACGTACAAGATCCCATGCCTCTATTTTTAAGAAGAGCAAGGGAGCTCTCCCCAGTGTCCTGGCCAATACTTTTATTCCTCAACAAACACCACTAAAAAAAACCCAGATTATCTGGTCATTATCATACTGCTTTTTGTGGGAGCTTGCTGTGCGCAAATTGGCTGGCGTTTTTCTTACATTACAACAGTGACTATACTTCAAAAGTACTTCATTGGCTGTAATGCGCTTTGAGACATCCTGAGTTGGGAAAGGCGCTATATAAATGCAAGTTCTTTCTTTCTTATCATAACAATGGTTATTGTATGTCGAGGAAAATGAAAACGTACTATTTACAACACTTGACCCAAATCTCATTGTGTACTAGTTTCCAGAGAATCATTTGGCAACATATGCAGAAATAAAATCAATATGGAGCGTGTGCTGTACAGAAAAAAAAAATCCACTCTCTTAAGACTGCCAGAGGCAGTTAAAGCAGAACTTTTAGCCTGGATTTTCTGTTTGGGTGAAATCCCGATCAGAAGTAGGGGGGAGTGCGATTTGCCTCAGATTCAGAGCTCCTCCTTTGGGGAGCGGGAACTAGAACGTTGCTGCAGAATTTCAATGCCTGCATTAACTTAAAAGGCTGGGTACCCACCAAAACAAATGTGCAGCAGGTTAGAAAGTTAATTATCATAATAACGTCTGGCAGAGAGCCCAGAGGTTCTCAGATGCAACTGTGGGAGTGCTGCTGGAGATAATGACACTGAGGAGGTAGGCCCTGTTTGACACAGAGCAGTGCAGAGTTCGACACAGAGCAGCACAGAGGCAATGGAAGAAGATAGCCAGCACACCGAGTCCTAATACAAGTATCCCACGCACAGTAACATAATAGCACAAAAAGTTTAGTGGTCTTATACCACAGGCAAGGTCGGAGAAGCCAGCAACACCTTCCCAGAATACACTGTATTACGCATCTCTGCCTCTTACAAAATAACGCTATTAACGTGGAAAAACAACCCAAGAACAAGAGGGCAGAATCTTAAAATTAGAGGTGGCCACTTAGGAGGGAAATCATGAAGCACTTTTTCACGCAAAGGGTAGTGGAAATCTGGAACTCTCCCCCAAAAAACTGTGGAGTCTGGATCAACTGAAATTTTCAAAATGAGACTAATAGATTTTTGTTAGGTAAGGGTATCAATAGATATGGAATAACGTTAGGTAAATTGAGTTCAAGTACAGATGAGTCATGATCTAACTGAATGGCAGAACAGGCTCGAGGAGCTGAATGGCCTACTCCTGTTCCGATGTTCTCACATTTCTTATGTTCTAAGGTGCTTCAGAGACACAAGGGAAAAGTTAATGCCAAGCCAGAGGAAAGATGAGGAAGGAGTCAAACAATGTTTATTACCAAGATAATGTGGCTTTAAAAATAAAAGAAACTCCCAATAGGTGTGTAAAAATACCAACTGTTATGGCAATCAGTGGCAACTGGTGGACATATTCTGAAAGTAGCCAGTCCGCTTTGATGAAATGTTTGTCTCCTGGGCTCTACTGAAGGGCTCCTTAATTATTATTCAGTCTGTTAAACACAAAAGCAGGCTGGCACTTCACAACAGCAGGACTTCCTCCAACATTGCTGTTCTCCTGCAAATAGGTCTCTCACCCTGTGTTCACAATTAAGCTATTAATGAATAGCCATTGGTGTAATTGTCCAAATCAAATCAATAACTTTGCTGTGAATTGAGGCAAAACAGGGTGAGCTGAATACATCCTTCTTTCTGAATGTTTTCTAAAGGAGCAGAAAGACACCTCACATCTTATTTTGGAAGACAAAATAAGAAGCTATTTCTGGAATTTATTTTTTATCATATAAATCCTGATGGGAAAATTCCTCCCCTGGTAGGTGTGTGTGTGTCAGAAAGATGGAATTCAATCAGTAACATCTTCATGGGTCTGAAGTACATTCCCCACCGCTTATAGTGGCCGCGTTCATGCAAACAAGATCTGCTATGTATACGCGATGTCAAGTATAATGCCCATCGTGTGCTAAATCAAGTTGCCCTCACTGGGGGTATTTATCTCTCAGTTGCCCTCACTGGGGGTATTTATCTCTCAGTTGCCCTCACTGGGGGTATTTATCTCTCAGTTGCCCTCACTGGGGGTATTTATCTCTCAGTTGCCCTCACTGGGGGTATTTATCTCTCAGTTGCCCTCACTGGGGGTATTTATCTCTCAGTTGCCCTCACTGGGGGTATTTATCTCTCAGTTGCCCTCACTGGGGGTATTTATTGCTCAGTTGTGACAGTTTGGGATTTTTGCATGATTTAAGTAGATGGTCTCAGTTGTGCAGTGGTGAGGGCATTTGTGCTTCAAATCGAGATGCCTCCAAGTTGCAGGATGTTGGTACAAACACGTGATTCTCCATGATACAATAAGCCACCATGTGAAATCCTAACATTTTAATATTTGTATTGTTTGCCATGCAGGGACTGCTGTTCCCCACTAGGAGGAAAAGCTTGCTTGACCAACCTTATTGAAATTTTTGAAGAGGTAACAGAGAGAGTAGACAATGGTAATGCAGTAGATGTAATTTATCTAGATTTTCAAAAGGACTTCGATAAAGGTACCCATAATAGACTAATGAATAAGGTCAGAGAATGCGGAGTCGGGGACAAGTAGCAGAATGGATTGCTAGCTGGCTTCAAGACAGAAAGCAGAGAGTGGGAGTAAAGGGTAGCTATTCACAGTGGCAGAAGGTGGGTAGTGGTGTTCCACAAGGATCAGTGCTGGGACCACTGCTGTCCCCAATTTACATCATTAACAATTTAGACTGTGGAATCAAAAACACAATTTCTAAATTTGCGGATGATACCAAATTTGGGGGGGGGGGAAATAGTTAATATGGAGGAGGACTGCAACAAATTACAGGAAGACATTAATAAACTTGCAGAATGGGCAAATAATTGGCAAATGAAGTTCAACACAGATAAATGTGAGGTATTACATTTTGGTAGGAAGAATAGGGAAGTCACTTATCATTTGGAGGGTGCGAGTCTAAGTGGGGTAGAGAAACAAAGGGATCTCTGAATACAAATACACAAATCACTAAAATTTGCGCCACAGGTTTGCAAGGCCATTAAAAATGCAAACCAAGCACTAGGGTTTATTTCTAGAGGGATAGAATTGAAAAGTAGGGAAGTTATGCTAAACCTGTATCGAACCTTGGTTAGACCACACTTGGAGTACTGCGTGCAGTTCTGGTCGCCATATTATAAAAAGGATATAGAGGCACTGGAGAGGGTGCAGAGAAGATTTACAAGGATGATACCAGAAATGTGAGGGTACAGATATCAGGAAAGGATAAACAGGCTGGGTCTCTTTTCTCTTGAAAAAAGGCTGAGGGGTGAGCTAATAGAGGTCTATATAATTATGAAAGGTTTTGATAGAGTAGACACAGAGAGAATGTTTCCACTTGTGGGGAAGAGCATAACTAGAGGCCATCAATATAAGATAGTCACCAAGAAGTCCAATAGGGAATTCAGAAGAAACTTCTTTACCCAGAGAGTGGTGAGAATGTGGAACTCGCTATCACAGGGAGTGGTTGAGGTGAATAGTATAGATGCATTTAAGGGGAGGCTGGACAAACATATGAGTGAGAAGGGAATAGAGGGTTATGCAGATAGATTTAAATGAGGAAAGACAGGAGGAAGCTCGAGTGGAGCATAAACACCGGCATGGACTGGTTGGGCTGAATGGCCTGTTTCTGTGCTGTATATCCTATGTAATCCTATTTAAGTTATCATGGCAAGCTCGTGAATCTTCTATTCACCAGTTCTGGCAGCATGGTATTGGCAGATGTCGCCAACCTGACCACGCTCTCAGTTGGGAATGTTGTATGACATCAAGATCAACTAAAAGGAAACAATTTTCTTTCACTTCAAACTAAACAAATTTAGGGTCAGAAGGTTGTGGTTTCAAGTTTGATACAGGTTTTGCATTAGGTATTCTCTCGGGTTCAGCATCATCATCAGCCACTCCTGTAAGCGGACCTCACGCCCCCCACACTCCATAGTGCACCTTCTACTGCCCAATATCTAGTCAAACGATAGCATGACCTGGGAATCTTAACATAGACCCTTTGTTGCATATACCGGCTACTGTAATCGCAAACATGCTGTAGTATGCATACGCCTGTCTTTACGGAAAGTGGATTTAAAAGCACCCTAGCAAGACAAGGCCCTATTACAAACAAACTGGTTTAATTTACAAAAAGTATATTAATGAAGAAAATACAGTTTTCACAACGAGATCTGTCAATTTCCTACCGCTTCTCATTTCATGAAAATAACAAAAACACAACTCCACTGACACTCTAGCTGAAAACCCACTTCCAAGCTTACTATTCCCAAGTTAACAGGCTCTGTCTTTTTCTGTTACAGGCTGCATGTATCTGCCCGACCATTCTGGTATCTGCCTGAGAGTCAGCGAGAGCAAAAGAGAGAGATCATCCTTTGATTTATCCCGTAATTCTATGCGTTCAACAGTTTAGCCTTTTGAGCTGTCGATCACCAAGGGCTCCAAATTAAACCAACATTTAGAAACAAAAATATCCTTCATTGTCTCTTGGACTAGTTTTGATTGTCTTGCCCCCAAATTTTCCAGATTTTTTTTCATGAATTGGTCTTGGGTTTTTATCTGTTTTTTTGCCTCTCCCAGAGGCTTACATGGGCCCGGGTGTGCAGGAAATGTCTTAACCGTGAAGCATAAGGCATTACAACTGTATAGGACCGGCTAGATGGGCCAGTTGGTCTTTTCCTGTCCGACATTTTTGTCTATTTGCATGTTTGTAATAAGGTAGCATTAAAACCTCAAGTTCCACATACTGTCTCTCAGAATATAATTCCCAATACATATGGCATTATACATCATTAAAGAGTAATCTTCAGACTGTAGTATGCTTTGTAACTAACTTATGTAAAGTCAGCTAGTTAATGATATCAAAAAATTAAATGAGATAACCAGGCTAAAGAGTAAGGTTCAGCATTTCAAAAACTTGGAGTCAGGATTAAGTGGTATGTATGTGAATGCATAAAGTGTTCAAACAAAATTGGAGACTTATTCATTAATAACGATGGAGGAATAGGATACAGTGATGTGGATTATTTTGGAAATAACTGGCAACTTAATATGCCTGGTTATAACATTTTCAAGAGTGTTAGCAGTTTATGCTGTTTCTCCCACAGAAGTTAGAGTGGGAGACCAGGAGAACTCCTACATCATTTCAGGGCCTATGAACTATTGTACTTTCCACATCAGCTTTCCTGTAGCCTCTGAAATTGCCAATTTTGTGACTAGTCCTGAATCATAGGCAATTGTGAGGAACCTCCTGCCCCTTTTAGAATGACATTTGATTCTTCCGAAAACACAGCATCAGTTTCCACATGTACGCTGACGACACCCAGCCCTACTTCACCACCACTTCTCTCGACCCCTCCCCTGTCTCTAAATTGTCAGACTGCTTATCCGACATCCAGTTCTGGATGAGCAGAAATTTTCTCCAATTAAATATTGGGAAGACCGAAGCCATTGTTTCGGTCCCCGCCACAAACTCCATTCCCCAGCCACTGACTCCATCCCTCTCCCTAACATCTGTCTGAGGCTGAACCGCACTGTTCGCAACCTTGGTGTCATATTTGACCCTGAAATAAGCTTCCGACCACACATCCGCGGCATAACTAAGACCACTTATTTCCACCTCTGTAACATCGCCCATCTCCCCCCCTGCCTCAGCTCATCCGCTGCTGAAACCCTCATCCATGCCTTTGTTACCTCTAGACTTGACTATTCCAACGCACTCCTGGCTGGCCTCCCATATTCTACCCTACATAAACTTGAGGTGATCCAAAACTCGGCTGCTCGTGTCCTAACTCGCACCAAGTCCCATTCACCCATCACCCCTGTGTGCTGACCTACATTGGCTCCCGGTTAAGCAACCGGGAATTCTCATCCTAGTTTTCAAATCCCTCCATGGCCTCGCCCCTCCTTATCTCTTTACTCTCCTTCAGCCCCACAACAGCCCCCCTCCCAACCCCCGAGATATCTGCGTTCCTCTAATTCTGCCCTCTTGAGCATCCCTGATTATAATCGTTCAACCATTGGTGGCCGTGCCTTCTGTTGCCTAGGCCCTAAGCTCTGGAATTCCCTGCCTAAACCTCTCCGCCTCTCTACCTCTCTTTCCTCCTTTAAGATGCTCCTTAAAACCTACCTCTTTGACCAAGCTTTTGGTCACCTGCCCTAATTTCTCCTTATGTGGCTCGGTGTCAAATTGTTTGTCTTATAATACTCCTGTGAAGTGCCTCGTGACATTTTACTACATTAAAGGCGCTATGAGATAAATAAAAAATGTTCAGAAGCCAATACTTTTACACTCAATTTGCTTAGTGTGCACATTTTTAAATGTTTTTATGCTGACTCCACTATTAGATGAATGCTAGAATCACTTCAACCAAGAGCTCCAAGTATTACACAGATTTTTCTCATCTGAACACCTGCCTTATCTGTCTGAATAATGAGTGAGCACCAGTGTCTTTTTCTAATGTTTCCCAAAGAATTACAGCCAGTGATCAAATACAGCCTTCTTTTGCATTGACATCCAAGTTGTTGTGTGCAGATGCCACAGCATTTGAATTCTGGGATTTCATTCACTGGGACTGACTCATTACTGTTTTTCTTTGCCAGCTATTCTATTTTTATAATCTTCCTCATGTTTATACTTTTCAATGTGATCTCTCCAGCCTTCTTTCACTCTTTCATTCTGTTTTCCCCTCAGTATCACAGACATCTTCCCTCACATTCCAGGTCTTCCCTCCTAGCCTCTCTATGTGGCTCCAAGTCTCTTTCCTCCTCAGTTTATCTCTGTTTTCTCTCCTAAAATTAAGTGGTTCTTTGTATACCCCTACCACCTTCTCAAGAGCCCCGAGAGAGAGATTGATTGATTGATTGAATGATTGTCAGGGAAAGGCTTGGAGGAGACAGTGGTATTTGAGCCTCCCTTGCATACTGAAACTAATCTATTCTCACTATAGAAAAATAGAGCAGCTTTAAAGCACAGGACCCCTCACCTCAATCTCTCCATTGAAGAACAAGAGGGAGCCGAACTATTAGATAGTGGGCCAAGTTGCACTGGAGGGAGGAATTTCAGAGCCATAATGAGAGAGACTTGGCGCCACATTACAATTTGCAAAGTTAGATTAGTTTATGTATATGTAGCATCAACGGAAACTAAAGAGAAGGTGGTTGGATGAAATTGTATAAAGGAATAATTCCTCACCGAGAACAGAATTTTGTAATGGGCCAGTGATGGGGAACTGTAGACTTCCTGATGTTCACAAATAGTATTGCCATCCTTCAAATTGTGATTTCATGAGAGAAAAAAAACCATCCAGGTGTAATTTTCTAATCAGGTTTTAGTCAGGTAGGAATTAGCATCTCCCCACCCTTTAGTCTGCTGACCCCATATGATTTTGAGCCTCTGGCCAATATTTGGCCTGGTGTTGATATTTTGGCATATGTGAATGGAAAATCAGGTGCAAGTTGCTATTAAGAAGCAGCTTACAAGAGAGATGGGAAAATTCAAACGGATGAAGCCACATAACCTTAAAAAAAAATCATTCTTGGGGTGTGAGCATTACTGGCAAAGCCAACATTTATTGCCCTTCCCTAGTTTCCCTTGAGAAGATGGTGATGGGCAATGTTCCCTGCAAGCTGCGCTTTGTTATGCGTGGCCTGTTTCTTTTAATGTGCGGTTCCTTTAAATTTGTGCGCAAGTGCGGTATTTACAATATCAATGAGCAGCCTGTGCGGGACCTTGCAGATTGCAATGCTGTCTTAGAGGGAATATTGGTGGTGAGCCTTCTTCTTGAACCGCTGCAGTCCATGTGGTGAAGGTATTCCCACAATGCTATTAGGTAGAGAGTTCCAGGATTCTGACCCATCAACAATGAAGAAATAGCGATATATATGTCTAAGTCAGGATGGTGTGTGACTTGGAGGGGATCTTTGGAGGTGATGGTGTTCCCATGCACCTGCTACCCTTGTTCTTCTAGGTGATGGATGTCATGGGTTTGGGAGGTGCTGCAGAAGAAGCCTTGGTGAGTTACTGCAGTATATCCTATAGACAGTACACAATGAAACCACGGTACACGGTGAAGGGAGTGGATGTTTAAACGAATGGATGAGGTGCTGATCGAACAGACTATTTGTCCTGGATGGCATCGAGCTGCTTGAGTGTTGTTGCAGCTGCACCCATGCATGAGAAGTATATTTCATCACACTTCTAACTTGTGCCATTTAGGTGGTGGAGAGACTTTGGGGAGTCAGGAAGTGAGCCACTTACCCAGCCTCTGACCTGCTCTGGTAGCTACAACATTTATGTGGCTGGTCCAGTTGAGTTTCTGGTCAATGGTAACACCCCATGATATTGATGGCAGGGGATTCGACAATGGTAATGCCATTGAATGTCAAGGGAAGGTGGTTAGGCTCGCTTTTGTTGGAGATGGTCATTGCTTGGCACTCATGTGGCGTGAATGTTACTTGCAACTTATCAGCCCAAGCCTGGATATTGTCTTCAAGAACCCTGATAAGCTGTAATGCAAGTAATAATCCCACAGATGCTTTATAGTCAGAACTGGTGCATTAGGACAGCATGTTGCAGTAAAGCTTATCTATCATCAGTTATTTGTAAGGAAGTTGTGCTAAAACACTTTTAATCTTAAATGCCCTGTCAATGCACCAAACACATGGCAAAACCAATTCTGAGAAATATGAGCCAACGGCAAGCAAGCCAAGCAGATGCTTCTACACAATAAATCAGTTAGCAGTTGCATTGTCTCGGATCACAGCCCCTTATTTGCAGCCAAGATGTAAGTAGCAGCCTCTGTAGATTTGTATTTTGTTTCAAGTAGGAAGAAAAGAGAAAGTAAAATGTGAGTTTGGAGCAACAGCTTCCAACAGAAGTCAACCAAGAATTCCAGATTTCCAATCAAATAATGTAATCTTTTGCACTTAAATGAAGAAAATTTCCATCTACAGAACAATTTCTGCCTTCCCCAGATACCTAGAGTCCTCTTCAATGGTCATTACTTAACAGCCGTGACTATCTGCTGATACACTTCAAGTTATTAATGGATGAGATTTTTGGTATGCCATCATATCAAGGTAAAGTGCTAAGAAATGATGAGTGGCATGGAGAGACTTAAAAAGGAGAAAAAATAACATGAGAGAAAATGGTCCGCAATAATTCCTGGTTTTCTTCTCTCCCCCGCCCCGCCACATCCAATTGGAGAAATCTTTATAAAAATGCATTGAAGTATCCGTTTGTCTCCACAGCACACATCACCAATACAGCCTAAAAAGTCAAACAGCAATACTGAAATTCTAGCTCTGAACTGTGAGTTCAATTAGCAATAGAGAAGTACATACACATGGATCACTGCTACAGGATCAGCTACCTCTCCAGTGTAAAAACTCTAAATTGCTAATTCCTTGCTTGGAAATATAAAAGGCCCATAAATTTTGTTAACAGTCTGTCACAACAGTTGTTACAAGGTTTGAATAGTGCTTAGGAAGTACTTTAAGCCATCTGTACATTTAACAAGGATGTGCAAAGAGCTCAGATTTCCCATGCTGATCCCTCAGAGTTTAAATTCAATTATCGATGAGGCCATCTACAACTGTTTTTTGTCTACAACACCAGTTTTCATAAGCTATAATTGTGTTAGATACAGGCTAATTAGTGCTGGAAAGTAATGGTGTGCTAGATACATGAAAAAGTTTATCCTTTGTTAATTACCTCCAGTTCAAAGTTCAGTTTTTGAGTAACATATTGATAGTTGTTTAATACATATGCAGATGTTGCATGCTGCATGTCTTGCTATGTAATAAATCTCACAAGTACTCCATGGAGTGCAATGCTTTAAATATCCCAGGTGTCTTTGCTGTTAGGAAGTTTAGTAAATACAGTGCAAAAACTCACAGCCTAAAATTAAACCAATTTACTGCAATCAAATAAAACTAGTAGCTGCATTACAAAAATAAATGAAGGTTTTTGTGACCTGACAACTTTGTATTTGTTTTATATTTCAGGTGCAGTTGGTTTAAAAAAAAAACACCATGTAAATAAAGGGACAAAAAATATTTTGTTTTGAAGGTAACTTTTGGTTTTATTCATAGATCAATTGATCAGTCTGAATTTTGGGGCCCTGGACAGTAGGAAGGGAGGAGGTAAAAGGGCAGGTGTGGCATCTCCTGTGCTTGCATGGCAAGGTGCCATGGAAAGGGGAGTGGGTGTTGGGGTGATAGAGGAGTGGACCAGGGTGTCGCGGAGGGAACGAGCCCTTCGGAATGTTGAAAGGGGAGGTGAAGATATGTTTGGTGGTGGGATCATGCTGGAGATGGCGGAAAAACACTCCTTCCATGTGAAGCAGCGATTTACTTGTACTTCTTTCAATTTAGTATACCATATTCGCTGCTCACGATGCGATCTCCTCTGCATTGGGGAGACCAAACGCAGAATAGGTGACCGCTTTGTGGAACACCTCCGTTCAGTCCTCAAGCGTGTCCCCAAGTTTCCAGTCGCATGTCATTCTAATTCTCTGCAGAACTCCCA
Source organism: Squalus acanthias (assembly GCA_030390025.1). Classification (NCBI taxonomy): domain Eukaryota; kingdom Metazoa; phylum Chordata; class Chondrichthyes; order Squaliformes; family Squalidae; genus Squalus; species Squalus acanthias. The sequence goes on along the minus strand of CM059433.1, from coordinate 63,219,859 downwards.
CTCTGACCTCTCTGTCCTCAGCCTTCTACACTGTTCCTTTGAAGCTCAACATAAGCTCGAAGAACAGCACCTCATTTTTCTATTAAGCATTTTACAGCCTTCCGGACTCAACAATTTCAGATCATAACCTCTGCTCCCATTTTTTTGGCCATCAGCTGTTGGTAATGATTCTGCTGTTGCCATTTACAGCTCCTCTACACCCATCTTTTGTTCCTTTACTTGTCCCATTACCATCTTCTTTTGCCTTGCACCATCATCCCTTTTGTCATTTAATCTCTCCTGCCTTCCACCCTATCAGAGAGCTTCCCTTTTGTTCTTTCCTCCCCTCCCCCCTTTCCCTGCCTCTGTAGTTGCTTAAAACCTGTTACATCTCTAACCTTTTCCAGTTCTGACAGAAGGTCACAAACTCGAACGTTAATTCTGTTTCTCTGTCCACAGATGTTGCCTGACCTGCTGTGTATTTCCAGCATTTTCTGTTTTTATTTCTGCCAAAGTTATGGTGGCTGATCGGGAGAAACCCCCCAAGGAAATTTCCCGCGACAGTGCTCACTTATTTAAGAAGGGACGACCCATCAAGACAAACGAAGGGATTTCTGAATGAAAGTACCAATATTGTCCAATGTACCAATGGTCCTAAAATACACCCACATTACACATGATTCTTCATATCAGCATGTTACATTAATCAAGGTATGTCACTATAACTTGCTCTCAATTATCTACTTTTTTTAAAAATGACACAGTGATGTAGTTGGAGGACATTCTAAGTATTGCATTAGTCAGTTAAAATTATTTGAGAAAAAATAGATGGTACCCCTCAAAATGGTTTAAGCTAGAGTATCACACAGGATTACATAAAATATACGGCACAGAAACAGGCCATTCGGCCCAACCACTCCATGCCGGTGTTTATGCTCCACTCGAGCCTCCTCCCGTCTTTCCTCATTCTAAATCTATCAGCATAACCCTCTATTCCCTTCTCCCTCATATGTTTGTCCAGCCTCCCCTTAAATGCATCTATACTATTCGCTTCAACTATTCCCTGTGGTAGTGAGTTCCACATTCTCACCACTCTCTGGGCAAAGAAGTTTTTTCTGAATTCCCTATCTGATTTCTTGGTGACGATCTTATATTGATGGCCTCTAGTTTTGCTCTTCCCCAGAAGTGGAAACATTCTCTCTGTATCCACTCTATCAAAACCTTTCATAATTTTAAAGACCTCTACTAGGTCACCCCTCAGCCTTCTTTTTTCCAAGAGAAAAGAGACCCAGCCTGTTCATCCTTACCTTATAGGTATACCCTCGCATTTCTGGTATCATCCTTGTAAATCTTCTCTGCACCCTCTACAGTGCCTCTATATCCTTTCTATTATATGGCGACCAGAACTGTACGCAGTACTCCAAGTGTGATCTAACCAAGGTTCGAAACAGGTTTAGCATATATCTCCTACTTTTCAATTCTATCCCTCTAGAAATAAACCCTAGTGCTTGGTTTACTTTTTTTTTTAAATGGTCATGCTAACCTGTGTCGCAACTTTTAGTGATTTGTGTATTTGTACTCCTAGATCCCTTTGTTCCTCTACCCCACCTAGACTCGCACCCTCCAAGCAATAAGTGACCTCCCTATTCTTCCTACCAAAATGTAATACCTCACATTTATCTGTGTTGAACTTCATTTGCCAATTATATGCCCATTCTGCAAGTTTATTAATGTCCTCCTGTAATTTGATGCAGTCCTCCTCAGTATTGACTATCCCCCCCAATTTGGTGTCATCTGCAAATTTAGAAATTGTGTTTTTGATTCCAAAGTCTAAATCGTTAATATAAATTGTGAACAACAGTGGTCCCAGCACTGATCCTTGTGGAACACCATTAACCACCTTCTGCCGCTGTGAAAAGCTACCTTTTACCCCTACTCTGTGCTTTCTGTCTTGAAGCCAGCTAGCTATCTATCCATTCTGCTACTTGTCCCCTGACTCTGCATTCTCTGACCTTGTTCATCTGTCTATTATGGGGTACCTTATCGAAGGCCATTTGAAAATCTAGATAAATTACATCTACTGCATTACCATTGTCTACTCTCTCCGTTACCTCTTCAAAAAATTCAATGAGTTTGGTCAAGCAAGACTTTTCCTTTTGAAATCTATGCTGACTATTCATTACTATGTTTTTGGTTTCTAGATGTTCTTCTATTTTCTCCTTTAGTAGGGATTCCATTATTTTTCCTGCCACGGATGTTAAGCTGACTGGTCTATAATTCCCTGGACATGTTCTATCCCCCTTAAAATATTGGTATTACGTTAGCTATCCGCCAGTCCTCTGGCACTACACCTTTTTCTAATGAATTATTAAATATGTGTAGTAATGCCTCTGCTTTCTCTTCCATAGATTCTTTTAAAATGCGTGGATGCAATCCATCCGGACCAGGGGTTTTATCCTCTTTGAGTTTGATTAGTTTATTTAATATATCCCCTCTTTTTATTTTAAATGCACTTATTTCATTACTAATCTCATCATCCAATGTCACGTCCATCCGTTCTATCTCCCTGGTGAATACTGAAGCAAAATAATTATTTAATATTTCTGCCATCTCTCTATCGTTACCTGTGGTATTATCCTGTCTATCCCTTAATGGCCCTATTCGCATGCCAACCTTCCTTTTTTTATTGATGTGCCTGTAAAATATTTTACTATTTTGTTTTATGTTCCTTGCTAATTTAATTTCATAGTTCCTCTTTGCCTTCCTAATTGTTTTTTTGACTTCTCTCCTAATCTCTTTGTATTCTCCCTTATCATGCACTCCCCTGCTGTCTCTGTACTTAATGTATGTCTCTTTTCTTCCCCTCAATTGTTCCCTTATGGCTTTATTCATCCATGGAGTCTCATTAGTGTTTAGCTTCTTCTTTCCTTTTAGCAGAATATATTGTTCCTGCACTCTGTTGAACACCATTTTAAATGTTTCCCATTGCTGTTCTACATCGAGCTTTCTGCCTTTGTGGATATGCATCATGGAGCCACATTCTATTACTATTACCACCACAACTACTTGCATTTATATACCTTTTATGTAGAAAACTGTTTCAAGGTGCTTCACAGAGGTGTAAGCAAAAACAAAAAATGATGCCAAGACAAAGGAGGAGATATTTGCAGGACTGACCAAAAGCTTGGTCAAAGATGTACATTTTAAGGAGGGTCTAAAAGAAGGAGTTGGAGATAGAAGGATTTAGGGAGGAAATTCCAGAGTGTGGGACCAAGACTATAGCCTCCAATGATGGAACAAAGGGAGGGGGGGGGGTTGCAAAACAGACCAGTGTCCGAGAACAAAGAGCTTTGGGGGTGGGCGGGCTGCAGTGCTGTAGGAGGTTTCAGAGGTAGTGAGAGGCAAGAGCATGAATTGATGCAAACACAAAATATTAATATTAATATATATATATATATATATAGATATAGATAAAGTTGCTGATATTTTCAGATCATGATGTTCTGATTTACCATGTATTCACCACTGAGGCAACAACATTAAGAAGCTCTTTTCCAAACCTCCAGGTCCATGATATTCATACAGGAAATAAGAAACATACATCCAAATAGGTTTGAGATGCCTGAGCTTCAAGGACCAGCGCTCAGAGCTCTTGGGCTAGAGTCTGGTCTTCAACAGCAGTGGATTCCAGACAAATGTTCGCTCAATATTTAGCTAGTTGTACAAAGAACTTTTCAAAAGCTTCCCCCAAAGCTCCTCCGATGGCTCAGCTGCGACCAAGAAGCAGATTAACGCATTTAACAGATTAGGAAGATCCCAAATTCAAAATCCAGTCGACACTGTGAGCTGACCTCAGGCAGGGTGCAGTCAGGGTGCAACAATTGGCTTCAGTGGCCCCAGATTAGGGAGGGGAAAACTGGCCAGGGATAGACTCCTGATCAGTCTCCAGTGATTACTGCCACGAGTGGGCATGTGTGCTCATCAGAGGAGGTCAGGATCAAGTTTGCTGTTATGCTCCATGTGGTCAAGTAGCCTCTATCTATCTCATCCTTCACGATGGGCTGGAATTCCCTTTGACTGTACTCAATGGAATTGCTTGAAAGCCACTGGCAAGAAAATTAAATATTTAAATCACCACTTTACTGACAGGCCTGCAATCCAGCAATGATAATTCCTTCCACCCTTATCTGAGAAAATTCCCCCTTCGGCCTGGAGAGATTGGTTTGTGCATTGTCAGGGCAGCATTAACTGATATATAGGCAAAAAAAGGGACAACTATATATTATTTAATTTTAAACAAAACCATCATATTTTTCCCTTATTTTTCTGTTAACATTTTACATTAATGAATGTTCCTTTTCATTTTAACTGTGAAACCATGTAGGTTTAAATTTGGGAGTAACACAACTTTAAAGTGTCAGTATTTCCTGGTATAACATTAGCCTTTTGTTTAAAGTATCATTTTTAGTACGGAGAAACAATACAAGTATTTGGGCCTGAAGTTCCGATGGCACCGCTGCATGTTCAGAACTAAGGTGGAGTAAGAGTTCTGCTGCCTTCGGGTCGTAGCACTGACTCTGCCGTAAATGGCTGTTTCAGTCAATTTACATAGGCAGAGGCAGGCAGGCTGTGAAAAGACACCTGGGAATACCGCTCAGATAAGCTGGGGCGATGGGGAGGCAGGGGGAAGACCGAAGGTAGAGGAGGCGTGGGAGTTATGTCCCAAAAGGGCCACAAGAGGGAGCCGGAAAATACCTGGAAGGAGGAGTGGGGTGAAGGTGGAGGATAAGGAGGGAGTGACTGGGGCAGAAAATACCTGTCGGAGAGGCAGAAACCTGGTGCAGCAGGATACAAAAATTGGCCATGTGGTTGATGGTGAGAAAGAAAGCTGTAGACTACAGGAAGATAGCAATGGACTGGTCAGGTGGGCAGAAAGGAGGCAAATGGAATTCAATCTGGAGAAGTGTGAGATAATGGCCAGAATTTTCTGGCGTCCATGCGGGCGCGATTGGAGGCGGGTCAGGAGGGAAATTTGAAAAACCTTGGAACAGGTTGGGAACCCGCCATCATCCCGTCCCCATGAGCCTTTCCCTCGGGTGTGTTTGCCAACACGGCAGAGACCTGAACGGCAGAGGCGGCCGAGGTAATTTAGATCATTATGAGGTACTTGTCAAACCCTTAAGCGTCTTTTTAACCCTACCATTCAAATTTCCCTGGATGAGCACGGGAATCATGCAGCTCGGGAACCACATCTGTGAACCTGAGGTGGAAGTTGCATGGTCATTGATCCACAGTGTGAAAAGCACAATAAATACTCCCACCTGACACCTGGTCACTTTCCTAAGGCAGATGCTGTTGCTGAGTGCATTGTCAGCACAGATTTAGCTTTCTAGAGGTTGCAAGTGTTCCCAGCAAAGTCGGGATCCACTGTCACCTCATTGGTACAACCTATCACACATTGAAAGCTTGCTTCTGTCATCTCTACTTGACCTGCCATCTATTACATCAGCATGGGTACCGTTTATACTTTCTCACCTTGGTCCTCAGAATCGGACCACGATGAGCCCCAACACCAGCAGCACCAGGCACACCAGCAGCACCACCACCACCAACTTCTCCTCAACCACCTGATGCTGCACAGGACAGAGGGCATCAGCGCAGGACTGCACTGTGCCGGAGGCGATACCCCCAACACAGGGTATACAGGCAGAGGGTGATTTTCCTCAACATGACTGAGCAGCAGTGCCAAAAGAGGCTCAGGCTATCGCGCCAGGTTGTTGCTCCAGCAATCCGCAAATGCCTGCAAGACCTGCAGCCCAGAGGAACGGGTTGACACGCCTTACTAGTGGCTGTCAAAGTCACCACTGCCCTCAATTTCTTTGCCTCAGGCTCCTTCCAGGGATCTGCAGCAGACATTTGCGGCATCTCGCAGTTGGCCGCCCACAGATGCATCACACAGGTCACCAGTCAGCCACTGATGAAGCCAGTGTTACTGAGCAGGCGCTCGGCTTTGCTACTCTGGCTGGTTTCCCACGGGTGCAGGGCGTCATTGACTTCACACATGTGGCCATCAGGGCATCCCATCATCACCCAGAAGTCTTTGTCAACCGCAAGGGTTTCCGTTCCCTCAATGTGCAGCTCATCTGCAACCATAGGAAGATCATCATGCATGTGTGCGCCAAATTCCCTGGCAGCTAACATGATTCTTTCATCCTGTGCCAGTCCACCTTCCCTCAGCTCTTTGCTCCTCCAAACAGACTTTCCGGCTGGTTGCTTGGAGACAAAGGCTATCCTCAGAAGACGTGGCTCCTGACACCCTTGAGGAGGCCAAGTACTGAGGCAGAGGAGAGATATAATGAAAGCCACATTTCCAACAGATGCATCATAGAGCATGCTGAAAATGCGCTTCAGATGCCTTGACAGATCTGGAGGAGCCCTTCAGTACGCACTAGCCAGGGTCTCCAGAATTGTCGTGGTCTGCTGCGTCCTGCACAACATAGCGCAGCAGTGAGGATTAGCGCTGCATGAGGAGCAAGGCTCTGAGCGCACAGCCTCTTCAGAGGAGGAGCAGCATCAGCTGGAAGACGAGGAACAGGAAGAACCTGCGGTCCAGATCCCACCAGCACCCGAGCACATTGCTGCCCGGGAGGCCAGGGATGACCTCATCATGGCCAGATTTACTTAACTTCAGGCATTACACCCATGGCGCTGCCACATGCTGCACCAGGTTCCCACCACCCCACACCAACACCATAAGGCATCCCTACAATGACCAGACCATTCTTTTCACATGGACCACCATTGCTGGAGGTAACGTTATGTCTCACCATTCTCTCCAACTCACTAAGCCACTTCCAAAGTTGCAGACAAAATTGGCCATAACCAGAAAGTGGGGAAAATAAATATTTTTACCTGTGACATCAGAGAAATGGAAACTTTACACAAACAGTTATTAAAACACCCTTGTGCATCTACTTGTGTTTCATCTTTCTCTTGCGCGTGCTTCTACGAGGTGCTACCCCTGTGGCTTCAGCAGAGGTAGAGGCAGTCTCCTCACTTCCCTACTGCGACTGCATAGACACTTGTGGCGGACGTCCTCTGGGTCTTGGAGCCTGTGATGGCCCCACCAAAGTCTGCACCTCCTGCGACTGTGCAGGGGCAGACTCGGCCATCGCGATCCCAGGAGGCATGTGGGGCTCTGACTGAGGGGGATGCAATGGGGGAGAATTGTGAGTGCTTTGAGAGGAGCCTCCACTTCCATGACCCTCTCACCGTCATCCCTCTCATCGCCACCTGCACTTCCCTGCTAGCAAGGAGCTGGAGAGCACCTTGCTGCACCGCAGTGGGGCCATGAGGACCCAAGTCTACATTAACATCCCTCCTAGAGAGGAGGTCTATGAGCATCTGCCATCTATTCCCCATAGAGACCATGTGCTCATCTGAGTGGCGCATTAGCTGCTCCATGCAGGTGGCCATCCTGTCCATGGAAGAGCATATAGTCGCCATCGCCCGCGACACGGTGGTGCTCATGTTGGAGATGGACTCCTCCATTCTCTGCACATTTTCAGATATCGCAGTCGCAAAACCCATCAGTGCCTCCTGCACTTCTTGCTGCACCTCCAGGATCACCCTCTTTCTGGATGGCCCCCGAGGCTCAGCGTCTGCATGCAGCTGGGCAGAGCTGGAGCGTCCTGCGCCCTCCGGCGAGGAGTCTCCACTGCTGTCCCTGTCTCCACCATCTGCTCTTGCTCACTTGTGACTTGAGACACCAGGTGACAACACTACTCTATCTCACGTGGGACCCACTGAGGGGTGCGTATCTTTGCTGGTGCTGGGTGCGCTTATGTCTGGTGACGGTGCACCCTCAGAGGCTGGAGGCTCCTCTGAGGAGTCGTCTTCCTCTTCCTCCTGGACAGTGGGGGGGATGGGGGGGGGGCTCTTGATGGACCAGTGGGACAGTAAAGAGATGAGTTAGAAATGTCATAGCAAGAATGGGTAACGATAACATTATGCACATGATGACCATTCACTGGCTGCTGACATCAGGTCCCCATATGAGTGACTGTTGAATGCCATGTGGTTGTATGAGATGTAATTCTGTCACCAGGTTGCTGAGATGTCTCCCACCGCCAGCAGCTCTGCAACTCCCGAGACTTCCAGGGCGACCTCCTCTGCTACAGTTAAGGTGGCCAATGATGGAGGGCTACCTCCGGTTCTCTTCCTCTCCCTCTTATTGTGTGCTCTCTTCTCCTGCAAGGAGGGAAAGAAGAGAAGTTTGAGTGAGAGTGATGGAATGAGTGTAAGGAATGGATGGTGACTTAAGAGGGTGAGTATGATGGATTGGGGTGGCAATGCCAAGTGGCCTCCTTGTGTGTTGTTAGTTGGTATGATTGCATTAGGATGAGGGCGAGTATGAGGGGTGGCTAGTCAGATGGGGATGTGAGTATGTAGATAGAGAGGGATGGGTGGACATGCAAGGTATGTTGATGTGAGTAATGATGAGCAGGAGTAGGCTTGGGAAGGCAGAGTGATGGGGATGTGATGAGAGGCACAGCAGGGTGAAGTTGAGTGTGGCTTTGCACTCACCTTTCCTGATCTAATGAGATCATTGAAGCGTTTCTGGCACTGCACCCAGGTCCTCCTGACAACATCCCTGCTGTTCACCTCCGCTGCTATTTGGAGCCAGGCGCCTTTGGTCTGCTGGGGAGGTCTCTTCTGTCCATCAGAAGGGAAGAGGACCTCCCTGCGTGCTCTCACTCCCTCCACAAGCATATGGAGGGAGTCATCGGAGAACCTGGGTGCAGCCCTCTGCCTCTGTGCAGTCCTGTTGCCACTCTTTCCAACACTCAATCTCCAATACAGTGCCTGCACTATCCTAGATGAACCTTCAAGTGCAATGTGGCCATGGCTCCTTTAAATATCGTGGATGAAAATCAGACCCGCACCATTTAACAGGGCCGGGCAACAGGCAGGGCTGCCTTAATAGGCGCCATTAACGGAAAGTCGATCTCAGGAGCGGGATGGAATGAAGAACAGGGTCCCCACCCACCACGGCAACCACCCGCACCCGACCTGCCCAAGTACGGAAAATTCTGGCCATGCATTTGGGGAGGGCTAACAAGGCAAGGGAATATATATAGGTCCAACATTTTGCGATCGGAGGCTTCCCGCAGGCGGATGCCTCCGACCTGTAAAATATCTACGCATTTACCTGGTGGCCCGGGAGATACGGAGGCTTGCGATCCTGGGCCTCTCCGGGTACCCGTGGGCAGAAGTCCACGTATCCCAGGGGCACATGTGGTTCGCAAGCGCCCCTCGGATCACAAGGGTCGGCCCAACCAATAAAAGAAGGGAATCCCCATTCATACTTATGGGAGTTCTGTATGTATTGAATCCACATAAGTATGAATGGAGAGCACTTAAAAATACACTAACACATGAAATTTAAAAAAATTACATATTTAAAATTAATTAAAATGCCATTTAATTAAAAATAAATGTTATTAGTTCCTGGGATCTGGGATCTAGGATATTGCCCATCCCTAATGCCCTTGAGAAGGTGCTGGTGAGCCGCCTTCTTGAACCGCTGCAGTCCGTTTGGTGAAGGTAGTCCCATAACACTGTTAGGGAGGGAGTTCCAGGATTTTGACCCTGCGACGATGAAGGAACAACGATATATTTCCAAGTCAGGATGGTGTGTGACTTGGAGGGGAACTTGGAGGTGGTGGTGTTCCCATGCGCTTGCTGCCCTTGTCCTTCTAGGTGGTATAAATATTTTAAACAAAAATTTTATTTTTTGAAAACAAAATGATATGTTTTAACGGGGCTAAAAATAAACTTAGCTTATTGGACAGGGTTTTTTAATGTATAAATGAGTGATAACATTTTATTTTTCTATATTTTAAAACTCTTATGCTGGTAAAAGCAGGCCTTACGCGTAAGAATTTCACGGGCATTCAGCGGGCGGAAGTTGGGCAAATAGCGCAACTCTCCACCCGCAGAGGCCCGTCTCCCAGGGATGCGAAGGATCTGTCAAGAGGATTCTTGACAGATCGCAAGTTCCAGGTTTTAGCGCATGCACTTCGCATTCCTAAACCCGTAACTTGCGCGGCCCCTACGGGCGCATACGCACCTCGTACTCACCTGTAAGGGTCGCAAAATAGGGACCAATAAATGGTAGGATACTGAGAAGTGTAGAGGAACAGAGGGACCTTGGAGTGCATGTCCACAGATCCCTGAAGGTAGCAGGACAAGTAGATAAGGTGGTTAAGAAGGCATACGGGATACTTTGCTTTATTAGCTTAGGTATAGATATAAGAGCAGGGAGGTTATACTAGAACTGTATAAACACTAGTTAGGCCACAGCTAGAGTACTGCGTACAATTCTGGTCACTACATTACAGGAAAGATGTGAATGCACTAGAGAGGGTACAGAGGAGATTTACGAGGATGTTGCCAGGACTGGAGAATTTTAGCTGTAAGGAAAGATTGGATAGGCTGGGGTTGTTTTCTTTGGAGCAGAGAAGGCTGAGGGGAAACTTAATTGAGGTGTATAAAATTATGAGGGGCCTAGATAGAGTGGATAAGAAGGACCTATTTCCCTTAGCAGAGAGGTCAATAACCAGGGTGCATAGATTTAAAGTAATAAGTAGAAGGATTAGAGGGGAGTTGAGGACAACTTTTTTCACCCAGAGGGTGGTGGGGGTCTGGAACTCACTGCCTGAAAGGGTGGTAGAGGCAGAAACCCTCATCGCATTTAAAAAGTACTTGGATATGCACTTGAAGTGCAGCAACCTCAAAGCTAGGGACCAAGAGCTGGAAAGTGGGATTAGGCCTGATAGCTCTTTTTCGGCCGACACAGACACAATGGGCCAAATGGCCTCCTTCTGTGCCGTAAATTTCTATGATTCTTCCGTGATTCTATAGGGTGGGGAATAATTTACCTGAGTGTGCAGATGCAATTCCATTCCCATTTTAAAGTCATACATTCTGTCCTTATTTTGATATAGCACTTTGATTTTATATTATTTATAGCTATGTACAAAATTTACGACAATTTCAGAAGCTGAGAAGTCGAGTTGCTTGGAGTTTCTCTGCAGTACAAAAGTCTGATGAAAATGTGGCAACAGGAAATGAGTGTTTGTAGAAAGGAAGTGCATGCAGGCATAAGATTTTTAATATATTATCGATGTATAATTCCTATCCAATTACACAATACTGAAAGCCTGCAGAAGTTGCCACTGATAATGCAGACAACATTCTCCAGAACCTGATGGTTACACAGATGTTATTACAAAGTAACGTTGTCAATGATCAGTCATTTACAGATACTCTATAATTTTTGGCACTGTTATTAACGTGGAGCAGATGTGAGTACAGATTGCAGTCCTGCTCTGTTCATGCAGAAGCTGTGGCGTCTCAATAGGAAGGAGGAAAACTAGAAGGAGGATCGCACCTGAGTGGTTTCTGGAGTCTCCTGACAGCTGCCTACGGAGGTATTGACAGCAGGCTGGGAGCATCCCACTGGCCCCTTGGCTGAGGCATCAGATAGGCAGACAAAGAAAAGGAGATAAAAATACAAAGGGGAACAGGAAAAAACATTTACCCAAAATATCCACAGTAAAAATAAAGTTCAAAAATACAAGTTTTGCTGTTTTACAATATTTAAATTGAAATATTATTTGTAGTTTAACTTTAAACATATATTGACAGAATACTAAATGCACTGTTTGTCCTAAAATATTTTTATGAGTGAGATTTTATTAACGTAAATTCTAGCAGCTCCAACATCATTAAAGGGAACAGGCATGAACACAGTACTAAACTCTTTCATGTTTACGTTTTTAGTCCCCTCGCCCACTCTGTATCCAATGCCACCGGACATCTGCAGAACAAGCAGACAACCTGCTCACAGGACTCTGTCATTGCTATTCTAAAACTGGCTGCCAGAAAGTACACAGCAGTAGTCAGAAGTGACTCTCCCTCACATATCCTTTCCCCAACCCAACTACCCACTGTGACACAACCAAGATCTGGAGCTTAGCATGTGGGAAATGTGATTGTAAGCCCACATCCCACCGCTCAACAGCATTGAATGCCAGTGCTCCAGCATACTTTGCCACTACATCAACCTACTAAAATTCAGCAGCAAGAACTGGAGTTTTTGTGTCTCTATGTTCAAATTTTTATGTTTCAAGACAGCTTTTATTCTAGAAGCGATAGAATTGCAATAGATTTCACAGAATGCAAGATGCTTCAGTTATCCTTTGTTCCCACTATGTATGATAAGTTCCTTTAACAAAAACTAACTAAAGTAACATAATTCAAGTCACTCAAACTTTACTCACTTGGTGGTCAGATGCTGGGTTTTTAAATGGGCTGGGGGTCTGCTCCAAGGCCATCATCAATACTGTTCTACAGCTGCCCATTAGGAGCTGTGTAAGAGTAGCATGGGTATTTATCTATCCACTTTCCCTCTATCCGTGTGGGGATAAATTTGGTCTCGACTCACTGCCGCCCCATAGCAGCGCAGATGAGCTGAGGAACATGACACGTGGGAAATTGGAAGTTTGAATCCCATAGTCATGGTGCAGCTGGCTGGGCACGAGTTTATTGCAACACCCGTAGGCTGTGTAAAAAAAAACTTACAGGACCTCTTCTAATTAATTATAATAAACAATTGATTTTTATTGACCTGATCTCTTCCCACAATTGCCAGAGCTTCCAGTTTAGAATGAGAACTCCAAATGCCTAGACCATCACATTTTTCACTAAGCTTTATTTAATTTAAAATCATGAATTGTAAAAAGGTATTCAAAAATGGTTCCTACTACAAGAATTGCTAGGATAGACAGTCCAGTAACAAACATTTCAAAAGTCCTCAAGTAAGCTGTATGTATAATGTATAGCTCCTCTGAAAATAATTACAAACAGCTATCCCATCTTTGAGTTGTCTGCCTCAACAGCAGAGTCTCGAGACCAGCATTCAACCATAACTCCAATGTTGATACCGGTGCTTCCTGTACCACATGAGAAGGTATTTATGTAGCTCCATCAGAATGGTCCAATGCCACATTCCAATGCTGCTCCAAATGAGGGAGAATTAAAATATGCCACATGCTTTGTGCACCAATAAATATCATTAAGACTGCTGATCACGCCACTAACAAGAATTAGCAACTTTTGGGCAATAAAAATGAATAAGGTTTCCTGATATCAGTAATCTACACAGACAGGCTGATTGCAGATAGCATCCCAACAGGGAGTGTCTAACTTTATTTACAAGGAAAGCTAATTGATCACAGAAACCGGTAAAGGAAATTAATTATAGAGAATACAGATTCTTGCAGATAGATCCACTGCATCTTCCTCTTTCACTTAAGTTTGAATAGTGATCTCATCTCATTTGCTGCATTTCTTACAGGTATTCTGATTTAGCATTCTCCTGTTAAACATGTAACTCATTGAGCACGAATTGTAAACAACTACAGACACAGCATGAAAATTTCATAAGCTATTTCAATACGCCCATGATCGTCTCAAGTTCTGCCTTTGTCTTTGGGTGCTTTATATTTTGGACAACTTCAACCTTAGGATCTGGTTCAAGATCATTTGCAGTAATTGTTACCTTTGGAACTACGACTTGTATCTTGTACTTCCTCAGCCTCCGATTTTTATCCCAGCATCCCTGAAGTAGTGCTCTGAGGTTTTTGTTGCGTGAATCTTGTGTAGTTTTGAATATCAAAATATCATTGACTCTCATCTCCACTCCCTCAAGTCCGGCTGGTACCTCATGGACTTTTCTCTCGGATACTTTCTGATGTGATTCCAAATAGCATACATGTAAATCTTCATCATGCAAATAGGGTACTAAACATCAGATTGCTGTTTTCCTCATCAAGAGTTGCTTACCAATATCATCACTTGGTATCAAGCACAGAGAAGGCTCACGCATTGGCAGGTTTAGTGTAGCGTCCTCAACTGTTGGCAGTGGGTAGTCTTCCCTCATGATTGCCTTGTTTATGTCCTTGAGATCTGTTTCTGGCTGGGGCGGAGATCAGCTCTTGCAGAAGGTAGGTGCTGCAGAGAATTCATGGCCAGAGTGATCTCCTGGACTAGTTTTGATCACCTAGATGGGTCGGAGAGCAATTTCCCAGATTTTTCCCCCCAAATTGGCCTGGTTTTTTTATCTGTTTTTTTTTTGCCTTACTCAGGAGATCACATAGTTTCGGGTGGGGTGGATACACAAGGTATCACAGTTGTGTGGGACAGGCTCGATGGACCAGAGCGTCTTTACCTGTCCATCAGTTCTTTCTAGAGGGACTCCTGGCCCCCTGTGGGTAGGGGACCTCTCTTCCAGTGTTGACCCCCTGCTCAAAGCTCGAGTGCTGCATCTGAGACCCTGGGTGTGCTTTCCCTGGCCTGTTGAGCCATTCGTGCTGGTGCTGAAGCAATTTCAGCATTTTTGATCAGCAGAAGGCTTTAATAAGTGCAGACTGCCTAATGCTGAAGGAATTTTAATTTTTTTTGTCTGCAGAAGGCAGCTCAGCTTTAAGAGCTACTCGCTCCAGCAACGTGAACTACGGCCCCTGCTGCGCGTACAGCCTGTCAGCAGCGCGTCAGTCGCTCGGCTGTGCACTACAATCATGGTAATTAGCAGGCAGCATGAATTTGACGTGCTGCCTGAGCTTTTTGAACAGGCGCGGGCATATCTCGCATCGCGATGCCGGCGCCTGTTTTCCAGCAGTATCCAAATTTCTTGGCCTATATGTTTTGAAATTGTAAGTGGTTAATGAAACTGAAACTGTCAGTTACTTCGCTGTACTCTGCAAGTATATTTGGACATGAAGTATTGGTGACTTGGTCAACCTTAACATTTCTTGTCACCAGGCCTAGTTCCCTATCAGCTTTCTTACCAGTAATTGCCTAATTCTCACCACTTAGAATTTCAAAACATTTACTTGTTCCCAGGGTCAGACAGCCAGTTTCTTTGGTTGAGCTGGCCTTACTTTGTATTTATTGAATTATGCCAGTTTAGTAGGCGGTACCTCGAACACCCTGTCCTTCAGCTGTAATTTGCTGCACTGATCCTTGTGTTATGACATTGTCTTGTGCACTGGTATCAAGCTTAACGTTTGTTTTAGTGTTGCTGACTGTCAAATCGTGATCTACCATTGCTCCGGTTTCCGAAAAGGAACTAATATTTCATTTGGAGAAACTTCCCTCTGATCACAATCGTTTTCTAGATCATGCATCATTATCTTTCAGCATACGTATCCTTTGCTTGAACTGCAATCATGCGCAAAATGTCTGTTTTCCCCACAATTGTAGCTTTCAGTATTTATGGCAGCACAGTTCTCCCTGCTGTGTGGCAGTCATCCACATCTCTTGCACTTGCCGGGCCTATTACAATTCTTCTTGTGCTTGAGATTGTATACTTTCTTGCTTGTGTGTTTGTTTGCACCGACAGGTGCTGCAGCTTGCAGTGGATTACCTTCTCTGAGCAATGACATTTAGTCCCGTCATAAAACACATTTTTCTTGATGGCAAAATCCTCACTGAGATTACCCATCACTGTGTCATGCTTTTTTACTTGCACTGTCTGTCAGATTCAATCCTCTGCTTTATCATCTATACCGAAATTAATGCATTTACTTGTTTAATTTCTGCTCTATCTACTTAACCTGACACAATGTGATAGAATTCCCAACACTTTGCAACTCAGCCATTCCTTAGGCTTAGAAGAATTAAATGTCATTGGAGGAACTATAGCAAAATCAGCTCCTGTCATTTTTAATTGTGTTTCACACTCACTTGTGCTGCCTTGCAATGTCCTGACAGTGTTTCACTCATAACTCACCCGGCTTTGACTTTCCTGCTTGATGCTCACACCGACTTCAGGGGGGTTCAATTCTCCTTATTAATTTTTTGCTGCGAATACTTCAGCAGCGTGAATTAACTGTTTCCTGTTGTTTTCAGTAGGTATCCAACTTCTGACAACGTGTACAGTTTTCTTGTTTCAGTGATCCATACAAACTGATTGCACAGAGCACCCCAACAGGAAGCACCTAAACCTTATTTACAAGGGAAACTGATCGATCACAGAGACAGATAAAACCAATGAATTTTAGAAAATACAGATTCATAAATGGATCCATTGCACAAAGTATATAAGTTGTACAACTTTAATTCCAAGATACTGTTAAGTCATTCTGCAAATATTTCATCTTTAGTGTTATTTTCTGACTTGCTGTTTCCATGGCACATTTTGGTTACATGATGTGCGCGGACTGTCAATGTGGATATGAAAATTGGACAAGGATAAGAAAATATCTTGCTAGTTACATCAGTGCCACAATGCCTCTTCATACCATGACTAATTTCAGTTCATCAACTGACAGACTCCCGACTGCAATATATTTTGAAGGAAACCATCATTGAAGAAAATATTCAACAGAAAGCCAGTGTGCAGTCGCTATTTTTTTTAAATGAGTAAATTTGTAAGTCTTGCATGGTAAGTGAATCCTGAATATGTTTTATGGTAATTAAATTATGAATCCATATATACAGAGCTGAAAATCCCAAGTTTGATTCCCAGCCTGTAGCAGGTTGGGTCGTATCTGCCACAGTGCCAGTTGAGTGCTACTACTGGCTTCAGCACCCTACGCAAATCATTTGGAGTTCTTGTTCCTGATTACTATTCAATGATCACTGCTGAAAAGTGTATTAGTGGGTGTCAGGTGAAGACAGGATCTGTCTTGGCTATGATGCTCACTATAGTCAAATTACCTGCTGACATTCACTGCCTTTGTTCACACGTGAAGAATGGTCACTCAGGAAAAACATCAAAGGGTTGCAAGTGCCTGTGGAACTACAAACCTTCTGAAAACCTATCTTTTCAACCAAGCTTTCGAACCCCCACCCTCCCTAATAATTTCTACATCGCTTGCCATTCGGTCCGTATATTTATTTTTTCCTCCCTTCTCTAAAGCACCTTGGGGCATCATCTACATTGAAGGTGCAGTACAGATGCAATACGTTGTTCTGGCAGTAATATGCAGGCACGAATCACCAACTTTAGGAAAGAAGGGGAAAAAATTGGATCTCCTGGGTCTTGGGGAGCAGGAAAAATTTTCAGTAAAAAGAATTACATTGCAGCACACTGATGTGTCAAAAGGAGAATATGTCAACATGGGTTGCCACATTCTGCCCTGCAGAACATGGAGCTGATTCTGGTGATTTCAGTGGGTGTGTTATATTATGAAATGTGTGCTCTATTACTTATAAATTACACTCAGCTATTATAATCTCAACTATTATACAGTCTACTCCTGATAGTTTTTTTTTGCATGGAAAAAAAATTGAGTTATCCAATAATTTGAATTAAGCAACAGAACTAACACAGTAACCTGTTGGTGCTAAAAAAAGAATGACCAGATAATTTGAATTAAGCAACTTTGAACTAAAAGGAGTAGATTGGAATTGAACATCGTATAATATTTGATGCAATAATGTATAGTGTAGGAAGCTAATTGTCTGAGTACTCATTCTCCAAACTGGTTATTCAATCTGTTGATTCTGGCAGCACACCTTGTGTGTATAATTATTTCATCACACGATCAATTATATACATTTTTTCCTTATCAAAACATGGGCATTTCCTGAATTGTTCTTGTCAATGACCATCTATTATATATGCCATTCTGCACAGTACATGCAAATTCAAGAATTTTCAACTTTAAAGATTAATATTGAACATTTGGTTATCAGCCAAGAACAAAGCCTTATTGTGATATAATGTTTCCCGTCCTTTTCTTCTTATTTTCTCCCCCGATCCTTCAAAGATGCTGTCTCCTTGCTGGTGTATGGTACGGCAGCCAAATGGCTGTTTTTCCATGTGTGAGGCCAGTGAATCTCATCAGAATATTCTATCATAGGTGCATCACAGATGAGCCTAATCTGGTCTTCACCTAACACCCACACACGTACAGGGGTTGCTCGTTGATGTAGTACTGCATCCCAGCTGAGATCAGCTAAATCAAAACACATCTGAAGCAACCTGGTCTGAATAGCTACATTACTCACAGCTTTACCCAGCTGAGCTATGTTGGAATCCATTGTAATAAAGTTATGCAGAATTCTCCATGAATAAATCAAATCTCTTGTCTTTGTCTCTGCAAATGATTCACAGTGTTGCTGTGATTTCAGAAGAGAAGGAAGGGCCATCTCAATTTTGCTCCATGGTTCCAGGAGCTAACAGAGCTCTGAGGTTGCATTTGTGTCGAGGCGCACCCTCCTTACACACCATTCCTTGCTGATGGTCAAATAAGTAACGTGCGTTCACACTGCATCAGGTGTGGGTCCTAGAAGACTGTCTCCTTTGGCCTTAAGCCTCCCAGACTATAGTCCCCTGCTGTGGTCCCTCTTCATCCTCTAAAGTACCCAACACTTCCAATGATTCTTGCTGTGATAATCATCCTGCAGAGTTTACCAAAAGACTAGGCCTCTAGGCAATCTCTCCTCAGTTCACCACTGTAACTCTGCTGTCTTTCTCTGGGATTTAGATGACAACTTTAAATCGAAGTTAATGCAATGTCGGATTAAGTAAACCTTGAGTAAATTTGCATATTTCCTTCTCCATTAACATTTGCTTAACAACCAGATAACAAGCAAAAAGAGTGTTAATGCCAGGTTTGTGTTTTAATGTACATCAGAGATAAGAAGTCTTTGAACAAGTTTAGGCGTGTTAACACCCACTCAATTACTGCCAAATCACATCTGCATTAGCGGCAACCCATACAGCAAATTAAACCTCTAGGTCGTCGAAGTGTTGAGTTCTCCAGCTCTGACATCTCTCAGCTGGATAAGCATAAAGTAATTGAAAACGTAAGTTGAAAAGTAATAATAATAACAAAAATAATCCTGTGGTGAGATTCTGGAGGTCTGAGTGGTCATAAACTATTTGCCATGGAGATCAACCCTCCAATGTTATCTTAAAGACTTTTCCATTCACAGCTATCAAACAGAGCAACAGAAAACGCTGGAAAAACTCAGCAGGCCAGGCAACATCCGTGGAGAGAGAAACAGAGTTAACGTTTCAGGTCGAAACCCTTCGTCAGAACCGCGAAAAAAGCAGGAAATGGCAGTGTGAAGTGTGAAATGCTGGCAGAATGAGAGACAGCTGCCGCAGGGGGAGAGAGAGAGAAAAAAGGGAAAAGGCTCAAACCAAAAGGGTGGATAAAATGTATATATATATTTCACACTTCTAGCCACCTTTTGTTTCTTAACCTGTTCCATTACCATCTCGTCTTGCCTTGAGCATCTCTTAATGTCTCTACTTACCATAGACCACCCCTTTTGTTCTTTTATTCCTCCCCCCAGCCTCCCCCTTGCTTTTTTATCTGTTTCATTTCCTGCTTTTTTCTCAGTTCTGACGAAGGGTCTTCGACCTGAAACGTTAACTCTGTTTCTCTCTCCACGGATGTTGCCTGGCCTGCTGAGTTTTTCCAGCGTTTTCTGTTGTTGTTTCAATTTTCCAGCATCCGCAGTATTTTGCTATCGTATCAAACAGAGCATACTCGTACAAGCCGATAGGTTGGGGTAGATTTTCAACTTGCCACCTGGGTGCAAGTCTGGTGTTGTGGATTTACTGCCCGTTATAGAAACCGCACCATCTTTATTTCCATTTTGAAGTCAATGGATATGAAAATCAGGTGGTTTCTATAATGGGGGGCTGATCAGCAACGTTAGATTTAAGCCCGGGCAGCAATTTGAAAATCTACCCCAGGAGATCCGGGGTAGGCTATCAAGGTCTGAGGTTACCTGGGCAAAGAGGAAAGGGTTTTTTCGGCTTCAGTAAAAGGAGGCCAGGGAGACCAAAGCGAGAACAGGAAAAATGGAGATAGGGAAGAAAAAATGACCACTGACAGGTTGGGGATTCCAAAAGGGGAGTGCGGTACCGTGGCAGTTGGATATCTTAGTTGGTAAAGATGTAGAAACATTTAGTTCACTTGTGTGACTAACTGTTTGAAAGGATACAAGAGAGGGGAGAAAATAAAATACTGCTGACCACATCAGACGTAATCTCCAGGTACAGTGGAAAGAGTTGAAATGCTAAGGGGGAAAAATTTGGTTGCTTTGCGCCTCCTGTTAGCGCCCCGTGGTTACCAGCGGCGGTAGCAGGTAGCGCCCCGCGGTGTGGCACTGTGCCTCCGGTGATGACATCATCGCCGTGCGCAGCACCCCGCTCGCGCCTCGGCCACAAACTTGGTTCACGCCCGCTGACCGACCACCGGACGCTATGTCTGACAGGGTCAGGGTGGCATTTTTGCAGCGATAATTAAAGGGCAGGTGCCGGGCGGCCATTTTTTTTGGGCCGCCTGCCAGCACCTGCCCCCTTGCGCTCCTCCTGCGGGGTGCCGGCTGCGATCTGTCAGCCCGGCACTCCTCCAGTGCCAGGCTCTTTTGCCGGCACCCCGCTCCCCGGTGGTCCAGCAGGGCGCTTTGCCCCTCCCCTTTAATCAGGGGAGGGAAGTCCTGCAATACCGCGGCACTACGTGCCAGCGCATGTGGCGCTGCTGCACATGGCGCCGCGATATTCAATGGGAGCGCCCCAAGAGGGAGAGGGAGTGCTTCCAGTAGCGCTCCGCCTCCTGCTTGGGGCAGTACCACTGAATTTCGGGCATGGGGGCACCAACTTTTTCGGGGTGCTAAAAGTAGCGCCCCGGCGAAGTTATCGGCCCAAAGGGGGCGCGAGCCAATTTCCCCCCCCAATTTTTAACCACCTGAGTCAATGTTATATCTAATTCCTCAGCAGCTCTGATGATTTAATGAGAAATGTTATGCTCTTTGGATTATAGCATAGTGATCTGTATGGACTGCAGAATTTTTTTAATTTACTGTATTAACATTCTTAGAGCAAAAAATGAAAAATAGAGGTGTAAAATTAATAAAGGAATACAGCAAAGTCCTTACTTTAAAAATTCTAATTTACAACAACTACTTATATTTATATAGCGCCTTTAATGTAATAAAACATCGCAAGGCGCTTCACAGGAGCGTTATCGAAAAAACAAAATTTGACACCGAGCCATATAAGGAGATGTTAGGGCAGGTGACCAAAAGCTTGGCCAAAGAGCCACGTTTTAAGGAGCGTCTTGAAGGAGAAAAGAGTAGAGAGGCGGAGAGATTTAGAGAGGGAATTCCAGAGCTTAGGCCTCGGCAGCTCAAGGCACGGCCACCAATGGAGGGGCGATTAACTTCGGGGATGCTCAAAAGGTCAGAATAGGTGGAGCGCAGAGATCCCGGAGGGTTGTGGGGCTGGAGGAGGTTACAGAGGTAGGGAGGGGAGAGGCCATGGAGGGATTTGAAAACAAGGATGAAAATGTTAAAATCGAGGCGTTACTTAACTGGGAGCCAATGCAGGTCGTTGAGCACAGGGGAGTTGGGTGCGCGGGACTTGGTGCGAGTTAGAACACAGGGGTGTTGGGTGCGCGGGACTTGGTGCGAGTTAGAACACAGGGGAGTTGGGTGCGCGGGGCTTGGTGCGAGTTAGAACACGGGGAGTTGGGTGCGCGGGACTTGGTGCGAGTTAGAACACAGGGGAGTTGGGTGCGCGGGACTTGGTGCGAGTTAGAACACAGGGGAGTTGGGTGCGCGGGACTTGGTGCGAGTTAGAACACAGGGGAGTTGGGTGCGCGGGACTTGGTGCGAGTTAGAACACAGGGGAGTTGGGTGCGCGGGACTTGGTGCGAGTTAGAACACAGGGGAGTTGGGTGCGCGGGACTTGGTGCGAGTTAGAACACAGGGGAGTTGGGTGCGCGGGACTTGGTGCGAGTTAGAACACAGGGGAGTTGGGTGCGCGGGACTTGGTGCGAGTTAGAACACAGGTGGCAGAGTTTTGGATGACCTCAAATTTATGGAGGGTAGAACTAGGGAGGCCGGCCAGGAGTGTGTTGGAATAGTCAAGTCGAGAGGTAACAACGGCATGGATGAGGGTTTTGGAAGCAGATAAGCTGAGGCAAGGGCGGAGACGGGCAATGTTAGAGGTGGAAGTTTAGGCTCAAATTGAAGAATATTGTTCTTCAAACAATATTCACTGATCTCAGAATTATAAGTGTTCAATTCTTATAGTATTTTAATCTTTGTCAATAAATTTCAAAATTTATCATCTCAAGTATATAAATGAATTGCTGCTGTCTGATGACTATTCTTTCAAATACTGAACGGCATTAAAGCATGAATACAATAAGGTCTAACAAATAAATATTTAATGATATGAGCAGTCAGCTCAGGCTCTTCCCTCTTATAATCAATATTAAGCACTTCACAATAGATTTGGAAATTACCTTCTTGCCACATTTATAAATCAGCAAAGACTCTCTTTGCTCTCTGGGTTACATCTTGTGAATTTGTAGTGTGACATTAGCATTATTAATGTTCACCCACAAACTGTTTAAAGTTAAATGAAAATCTGTCTGGCGACAGACACTGAATGAACTCCAACCCTAAACCACAGAGAATAACCAATGCTGGACCACTTTGGGAAAATATCGGATGGCTGTCTCTGGGCCTTCGTAGTTAAAGTTAATGCATTAATAAGTGAACACGAAGCAGGATAGCTATAATATATAAAATTTGCTGTATATGTTGCGCACTTCTTATTTGGGCATCAGCTGCAACGCTCTACCACTAGACTGAGTTTCATAAACTCCAAGGGTGATGAATTCATTTAGGCCCATAGCTGGTCAGGAAATTTGTGTAGCAAATTCTCAGTGTGCCCGATCACGTGGGCAAGATACACGAGCAATATTGGTGCTTCTGCCTCATTTGATTAAAACAGGCGAGTTGCCAGAATTGCTCATGCTTTTCACTGGCAGCTCACCTAATTGGGGAGGGGGGATATAATGCAGGATGAGGTTGATTGTGGCTTTGCAGTAACGTTTCGTGACTCCCTGCATAAACATATGGAGGGAGTCATGGGAGAACCTGGGTGCAGACGTGCATCTTTGTGCAGTGCTCGTCAATGCTGTAGAACACTGACAGCACAACTGTCAAAAGAAAGTTGGCCATGGTCCCTTTAAAGAAACCGGCTGAGGACGTGTCATCAAATGACGTCATCAGACCCGCTTCCTGTTAATTGGCCAGGAACTCTGCAGGGCGGGCTTAACAAGGCCAATCTACAGAAAATCATTTTCAGAGAGTGGCTGCAGATGGGAGCGGGACCGGAACCCACCAACAAGCTCTCCCGTCGCCATCCCGCCTCCACAGGGAAAATCCAGCCCTAAGAGTTGCCGGCTTTGCAGGGCAAAGTTGTGGAGCGTACAGCAGATACAAAGAATCTGAAGACTCTGTCAGGGCTGTACTGCAGAACGCCTCCAGACCTGTCCAGACAGCAGAAGCTCTGCTTCAGAAGGCCAATGGTTTATTCTATCAGAGCTCTGATGGAGGCATGGCTCGAATTGTGGCACTCCTCAGGGTCCTTTGCTTGGGTTCCTGGCAGGAGTCATGGTCAGGGGCTGACTTTTTTTTTCAGGCAGGCACCCAGGACAACTAAGGGAGGCTCAAACTAAAATGGTGGTCAACGCACTTCCGGTAAATATAAGACGCGTGCAATCGCCACCCTGGAAAACGGACATAACGAGGTCCAATTTCTCCCCCCAACTCTCCAGAGAGCATCACTAATACAATACGAGAGAAATTCACTTTGACTGTCCATTCACTTTGACTCCAGAAACTGAGTTCAAGTTTAGGTCCAGTTGCTAGATAAAAGATTCTCCTCTTTACCACCTGTATGTGTTCTAATTGAAATGGGTTTGGGCAGCCTCAGCCCCATCCATCGTAATTGCAAATCTCTAACATAAAACTTGGCATATTTCAGGATTAATTGGCACTATTTTTGCAAGCACTCTCAGAAAGGCCACAATAATTTGGCTGGCATAGGAAATGAAAATGGCACACGGTGGTTGCTACTAAAAATAACCTATCGTGCAACTCCTTTCATCACACTACCCTGTTAATTACCACTGGTAAACTGTTTGGTTTTGAAGTGTTGGAACCATAAGCAATCACGTTACAAGGCAACTTTTCAAAACAACCTCCATCATTTCTGCACAAATGTTGAAAAATCAAAACAGGAGAGCTTGCAGAAAACCATTTCAAATGATTAAAAATAATCTAATTTTCTTATTTAATGAAACAGAAAATGTTGCAAATGATCTGTCAGCAACTAAAACACAGTTCTTTGCTCTTTTTAGAAGCTGATGAACCTCCGTTTTACAACAATCTCATATTTCCAGCATCTGTAGTTTTTTTTCCCTTTTAAAAAAAATCAGTACTGTTATTTTCTTGTTGGGGCATATCATTCAATACACTGCCAAATCCTCTGTGTTAAAGATACCCAACCCTGGGGCAGATTAATAGCATATGGGATCGAAATTCCCTTAGGCTTGTTTTCCGGCCTAAAATGGGCACCACGCATGGACCACAAGCCCCAATCAGAAGGCCCAAGCCAGGCCCAAAATTGGGCCTCGGACTGCATTAAAATTCTTTGAGAGCGTTGCTGGCACCTGTCGTGCCTCCACAGACAGCTTGCCCATTGGTCTGCTTGCCTCACCAGCAGCAGCCCGAAGGAATGTCCCAAAAGGGGAGGAGAATAAGAAAGGGGGCGATTGCGGACCAGCAGTGGCCCTCAGGAGTGTTGTGGAGCTGGGAGGAGCACTCCTGCTTTTCCTGGCTCCACATCAAACCTAAAAAACTTTTTGGTGGCGGACGCTTGCTGGGGTGCATCCATGCCTGGAAAACCGGTGTCGGCCCAATGGCTCGGGGTAGCCCAATTTCCATGAGGAGTCCTAAAACAGGTGTTAAGTACCATGAATATGCTAATAAAGGGCCTAACACTAGTTTTTGATGGCCGACCTGGACGCCTTATAGATGGACCAACCCAATATCAGGTCAGACGTCCATCAGGCATCCTTAGGGCGCAGGATGTTGGTCCCTGAAATTGGCCCTCATTGCGGCCATTTAATGCCCGTAAAATGAGTGCAAAGAGGTCCAATTTATACCCCTATTTATGTTGCAGAACAACTTTAGGAAACAAACATCAAAAACTGTAGCTGTTGAAAATCTGAAACAAAAACAGAAAATGTTGAAAACACTCTGATGCCCAGTTTGAGTTCCGCCAAGACCACTCGGCTCCTGACCTCATTACAGCCTTGGTCCAAACATGGACAAAGGAGCTGAATTCCAGAGGTGAGGTGAGAGTGACTGCCCCTGACATCAAGGCAGCATTTGACCGAGTGTGGCATCAAGGAGCCTGAGTAAAACTGAAGTCAATGGGAATCAGAGGGAAAATGCTCCACTGGCTGGAGTCATACCGAGCACAAATGAAGATGGTTGTGGTGGTTGAAAGACAATCATCACAGCCCCAGGACATCGCTGCAGGAGTTCCTCAGGGCAGTGTCCTAGGCCCAACCATCTTCAGCTGCTTCATCAATGACCTTCCCTCCAACATAAGGTCAGAAATGGGGATGTTCGCTGATGACTGCACAGTGTTCAGCGCCATTCACAATTGCACAGATAATGAAGCAGTCCATGCCCGCATGCAACAAGACCTGGACGACATTCAGGCTTGGGCTGATAAGTGGCAGGTAACAGTTGCGCCACAGAAGTGCCAGGCAATGACTATCTCCAACAAGCGAGAGTCCAACTAGCTCCCCTTGACATTCAATGGCATTACCATCGCCGAATCCCCCACTATCAACATCCTGGGGGTCACCAATTACCAGAAACTTAACTGGACCAGCTACATAAATACTGTGGCAACAAGAGCAGGTCATAGGCTAGGTATTCTGCGGCGAGTGTCTCACCTCCTGACTCCCAAAGCCTTTCCACCATCTACAAGGCACAAGTAAGGAGTGTGATGGAATACTCTCCACCTGCCTGGATGAATGCAGCTTCAACAACACAAGAAGCTCGACACCATCCAGGACAAAGCAGCCCGCTTGATTGGCACCCCATCCACCACCTTAAACATTCACTCCCTCCACCACTGGCGTACCGTGGTTGCAGTGTGTACCATCTACAAGATGCACTGCAGCAACTCGCCAAGGCTTCTTCAGCAACACCTTCCAAACCCGCAACCTCTTCCACCTAGAAGGACAAGGGCAGCAGGCGCATGGGAACACCACCACCTCCAAGTTCCCCTCCAAGTCACACACCATCTTGACTTAGAAGTATATCGTCGATCCTTCATCGTCGCTGGGTCAAAATCCTGGAACTCCCTCCCTAACAGCACTGCGGGAGTACCTTCACCATACGGACTGCAGCGGTTCAAGAAGGCGGCTCACCACCACCTTCTCAAGCGCAATTAGGGATGGGCAATAAATGCTGGCCTTGCCTTCGACGCCCACATCCCATAAACAAATTTAAAAAAACTCATCAGGCCAGTCAGTGTCTATGGAGAAAACAGAGAGGAGTTAACCGTTCAGGTGTGGATCCCGAGTTCTGCTGCAGGGTCCACACCTGAAATATTAACTCATTTGTTCTCTACAAAGATTCTGACTGACTCACTGAGTGTTTCCAGCAATTTTCTGTTTTCACTTTAGGAAGCAGTTCAGGATCCCGCGTCCCGAAAACACCACAACATCTACATTGCGAGATGCTTTCTCCAGGACTCAGAAAACCAACTCAACATAAGCAAGCTTGCACATTCACAGTTATTTTTACTCACAATTTCATAGACTCATAGAAATTTACGGCACAGAAGGAGGCCATTCGACCCATCGTGTCTGTGCCGGCCGAAAGAGAGCTATCCGGCCTAATCCCACTTTCCAGCTCTTGGTCCGTAGCCTTGTAGGTTGCAGCAGTTTAAGTGCACATCCAAGTACTTTTTAAATGTGATGATGATTTCTGCCTCTACCGCCCTTTCAGGCAGTGAATTCCAGACCCCCACCACCTTCTGGGTGAAAAAAGTTCTCAACTCTCCTGTAATCCTTCTACTAATTACTTTAAATCTATGCCCCCTGGTTATTGACCTCTCTGGTAAGGGAAGTAGGTCCTTCCTATCCACTCTATCTAGGCCCCTCATAATTTTATACACCTCAATCAAGTCTCCCCTCAGCCTCCTCTGTTCCAAAGAAAACAACCCCAGCCTATCCAATCTGTCCTCGTAGCTAAAATTCTCCAGTCCTGACAACATCCTCATAAATCTCCTCTGTACTCTCTCTAGTGCAATCACATATTTCCTGTAATGTGTGACCAGAACTGTACACAGTACTCTAGCTGTGGCCTAACTAGTGTTTTACACTCAGCTCCTGACTTCATTACAGCCTTGGTCCAAACATGAACAAAGGAGCTGAATTCCAGAGGTGAGGTGAGAGTGACTGCCCTTGACATCAAGGCAGCATTTGACCGAGTGTGACATCAAGGAGCCCTAGTAAAACTGAAGTCAATGGGAATTGGGGGGAAAACTCTCCACTGGCTGGAGTCATACCTAGCACAAAAGAAGATGGTTGTGGTGGTTGAAGGTCAATCATCACAGCCCCAGGACATCGCGGCAGGAGTTCCTCAGGGCAGTGTCCTCGGCCCAACCATTTTCAGCTGCTTCATCAATGACCTTCCCTCCAACATAAGGTCAGAAATGGGGATGTTCGCTAATGACTGCACAGTGTTCAGTGCCATTCGCAACTCCTCAGATAATGAAGCAGTCCATGCCCGCATGCAACAAGACCTGGACGACGTTCAGGCTTGGGCTGATAAGTGGCAGGTAACATTCGCGCCACAGGAGTGCCAGACAATGACTATCTCCAACAAGCGAGAGTCTAACCATCGCCCCTTGACATTCAATGGCATTATCATCGCCGAATCCACCACCAACAACATCCTGGGGGTCATCATTGACCAGAAACTTAACTGGACCACCCACATAAATACTGTGGCAACAAGAGCAGGTCAGAGGCTAGGTATTCTGCGGTGAGTGTCTCACCTCCTGACTCCCCAAAGCCTTTCCACCATCTACAAGGCACAAGTAAGGAGTGCAATGGAATACTCTCCACTTACCTGGATGAGTGCAGCTCCAACAGCACTCAAGAAGCTCAACACCATCCAGGACAAAGCAGCCCGCTTGATTGGCACCCCATCCACCACCTTAAACATTCACTCCCTCCACCACTGGCTACCGTGGTTGCAGTGTGTACCATCTACAAGATGCACTGCAGCAACTCACCAAGGCTACTTCGGCAGCACCTCCCAAACCTGCGACCTCTTCCACCTAGAAGGACAAGGGCAGCAGACGCATGGGAATACCACCACCTCCAAGTTCCGCTCCAAGTCACACACCATCCTGACTTAGAAGTATATCGCCGATCCTTCATCGTCGCTGGGTCAAAATCCTGGAACTCCCTTCCTAACAGCACTGTGGGAGTATCTTCACTACACCGACTGCAGCGGTTCAAGAAGGCGGCTCACCACCGCCTTCTCAAAGGCAATTAGGGATGGGCAATAAATGCTGCCGTTGCCAGCGACGCCCACATCCCATAAACGAATTTAAAAAAATACAGCTCAAGCATAACCTCACGCTCTTATATTCTGTGCCTCGGCTAATAAAGGAAAGTATCCCGCATGCCTTCTTAACCACCTTATCTACCTGTCCTGCTACCTTCAGGGATCTGTGGACATGCACTCCAAGGTTCCTCTACACGTCTCAGTATCCTACCATTTATTGTGTATTCCTTTGCCTTATTAGCCCTCCCCAAATGCATTACCTCACACTTCTCCGGATTGAATTCCATTTGCCACTTTTCTGCCCACCTGACTAGTCCATTGATATCTTCCTGCCCTCTACAGCTTTCTTCCTCACTATCAACCACACAGCCAATTTTTGTATCATCTGCAAACTTCTTAATCATGTCCCCTACATTGAAGTCTAAATCATTGATGTATACCACAAAAAGCAAGGGACCTAGTACTGAGCCCTGCGGAACCCCACTGGAAACAGCCTTCCAGTCACAAAAACACCTGTCGACCATTACCCTTTGCTTCCTGCCACTGAGCCAATTTTGGATCCAACTTGCCACTTTCCCTTGGATCCCATGGGCTTTTACTTTTCTGACCAGTTTACCATGTCGGACCATGTCAAAAGCCTTGCTAAAATCCATGTAGATTACATCAAACGCACTACCCTCATCAACCCTCCTTATTACCACCTCAAAAATGTCAATCAAGTTAGTCAGACATTACCTTCCCGTAACAAATCCATGCTCACTGTCCTTGATTAATCTGTGTCTTTCTAAATGACAATTAATACGGTCCTTCAGAACTTTTTCCAACAATTTGTGGCTGAATATCTAACTGCTGCATCTTCCCAATGGCAGGAGACGTTTACACAAAACCAAGCTGGAAAAGAAACATAGTTGTACTTGTATGCATCATATTTGGACATAGATTGTGTGTGTATAAGTTTCTAATGACCAATTCCCTAGCAAGGAAGGTGGATAGAATTTTACAAATTTAACCCAAAGTTAAGAAAATAAATTCTGACCATAACTATTCCTAATTTTAAGTAGAACATCATTTTTAGACTGTGGTGTTGTCACAGTCCTGAATGATTTGTTGCACTGCTGGTAGTAGGATATTAATAGATTTGTAAATATAAATATGTGAAATTCAACAAGCGAGTTAAACTTTGCTGGGACTTAAAATCTGCTGTTCCATTCTGAAGGACAAGTACAACTGATTAATGAAGTACAGATTGACACGGATTTATGACCGTGATTTCCAACGTTGGGGGATAGGAAGTGGGGAGGGGGAGATTTCCTCTGTGCCAATATTATAGATCTACTCTTTATAAACACATTTATGATTTCACTGTAACTAGCACACAGAGGACATCTTCCCCGTAGTGAATTACCAGTATCAGGCATGTTGTCATGGGGAACTATGGAGAGGAAGTCACATGCTTTACTGGAGGGAAGAATCAAAGGAAAACTGAAGAAAATGTCACTCCATCTTGCTGTTGCACATTTCCCAGTAGCCATGTATAAAGTAGCATTGGCAGAGGTCCAGGCCACTTCCTGCTCCCTCAGCCCACGAATGATTATGTACAAGAAGTCCACAGAAAGGGAAGAGAAGAAAGTTAAACCTATTACAAAAAAAATACAACTCCAACTAACTTCAGAACCAGGTTACATTTCTCTTACCTGTGGGGTCAGTGTTTGAATGCACTCTACTTGCAGGTACCTCGTGTGCTGGCCACACATATTGGGAAATCACAGGCAGCACATCCACAATTCCCCAATATGCACAGCTGACAAGCATGACCTGCCACTGATAGCGCACAGTGTTCGAGAGTGTCTTGGCTTAGTAGAAATCAAATCAAATTTAAATTTTCAGCTACTACCATTCAAAAATTCAAAATCTCATTTGAGCTGTCAGAGTGAGAGTGACTACTATGTATAGTGAGGGTGATTTGTTGAATATTGTTTGTTTTCCTCTGAGGTAATGCTAAATCTATACCAATCACTGATTATGTGGCAGTTAGAATATTACAATAAATTGAGACCCCCAGTCAGAGGTGCAAGACTTTGCAAAACTTACCCTGTTGTCTCCAGCTTTGGACACTCCACTTAAGGAAGGATGCCAAGGCTATGGAGAGGGTACAGAAGAGATTTACCAGGGAAGAGAAGCTAGAGAAATTGGGGCTCCTCACTAGAACAGGGAAGGCTAAGAGGAGATGTTCAGGATTATAAGGAGCTTTGATAAGGTAAATAGAGAAACATTATTTCCAGTGGTCAGTGAGTCGGTAACTAGGAGATCATCACCAAAAGAATGAAAGGACAGAAGGTTGTTAGTTCATGAAATGCCCTGCTAGAAACAGTGGTGGAAGCAAAATCATGAGAACTTTTAGAAGTGAAATGTTAAAAAGGGCAGGGGGGATGGGTAACTCTATCAGCGAGCCAGCACAGGCACAATGGGCTGATTGCCCTCCTTCTAAACTACAAAATTCTGTGATTCTATGAAATACACGCACTTGTAACAATCCTCACGTGGGAAACTATATGAATTGACAGTCAGAAGAGGAGAAAGGGTAGCGAAATGGGATTAGTGGGAGTAACTCTAATTGAACTGCTATCACCGACACAGGCATGACAGGCCAAAAGGCCTCCTAACTGTGCTGTAATTCCTATAATTCTATGATAAGAAGCAGAGCATCGGATTCCTGGACCTGGGCCAGTAAGGCACAGCACTGAAATACTAGACACAGAGGAGAATACCAACAAGTGGAGTTTCAGTTATTCACAAGTGAATCATTTATAAACACCTTTTTGCTCGGCATATTGGACCTTCTAAGCTTATTGCTGAATCTCTTTAAACCACACCATTACGATTCTCACTGAGAAACAGTATTACAGACAATCACAGGGATGGACCTCATTCACCCAATTATAAACTGCAGTAACATTTCTGCAACAAACCAATTCAAAGTACTGGAAGCACTGCCGGTGCCACAGAACAAATATTGTTGAATAATTAAGACATATCATGAAATGAGGACTTGAATCATGCTTTTGTATTAGGTCTCTTTATTGCTAAAACATGGTAAACACCCACTTAAAAACTAGTACAGGTGTTGATGAATTACTATTTCACCTGAGTTTTCAAAGTGGCTTTTAAGAGTTTACAACCAATATATGACTCTGTCGAAAGTCTGAATGAAGCATATGTGCTCAGTGGCACGGCAAGGATTATTTGTGAATATTTTGAAAGTTATAGGAGACCATTAGCAGCTGTTGGAAGACTTGTGTATTACAAGGGAAACCCAGAAATGAAAAGGAACAACATACATTTATACCGTATCACATCCTTGGGTTGGTCCAAAGTGTTTCCCAACCAATGAATTACTTTTTTCAAGTGTTTGTTGTGTAGGCAAGCACCTTCAACTGTTTATAAAAACAGAAAATGCTGGAAATACTCAGCAGGTCAGGCAGCATCTGTGGAGAGAGAAACAGAGTTAACGTTTCAGGTCGATGACCCTTCGTCTGATGAAGGGTCATCGACCTGAAGGGTCATCGACCTGAAACGTTAACTCTGTTTCTCGTTCCACAGATGCTGCCTGACCTGCTGAGTATTTCCAGCATTTTCTGTTTTTATTCCAGATTTCCAGCATCCACAGTATTTTGCTTTTGTACCTTTAACTGTTTAACTGGTCATTCATCTAATCTGCATACAGCAAGATCCTATAAACAGCAATGAGACGAGTGGCAAGTTAAAATGTTTGTGGTGCTGGTTGATGGATGAATGTTGGCCAGGGCACTGGGAGAACCTCCCTTCTCATCTTCAAATTGTGCCACGGGAGTTTTACACCCACCTGAAAAGGCAGACTCGGTTTAATACCTCATCCAAAAAACGGGCTCCTCCAACAATGCAGCATTTGGTCAGTAATGCACAGAAGTGTCTGCCTAGATTTTATGGTCAAGGCTTGGAGTAGGGCTAGAACATATTCCTCTGAGTGCTACCAACTAAGACAAGCTGACAGCAGGAACTAAAAGTAACCAGACCATTGAATAAAACTTCAAAGCATGAACAATACTTAATAAGATAGTAGTTATTTTAGGGTTTTTTTCCCCCCAAGAGACAAATATAAATTTAACATTTTTCTTATTTTACTCTGCTTTATAATAACCAACATCAAGAGCAATCAAAGTATTTTTTCTAATATATTATAGGTTGTATAATATAAAATGCATTTGGATTTTTAAAACTGCAGCGGGCACGCAGCACTCCCGCAGTGAATAGTCTACAGCAAACATTTCTCTTGGTTTGACTATGATGTTCGGCTTCGATGCAAGTTATCGAACCAGTGAAAGAAAGTAGTCACTCAACCCGGGAGTCAAACTACTTTAGCTCAATGAACTGTTTGTTTCATTCCAAAATACAAATGATTATAAACCTTGGCACAAACTTCCGATGCTCCAATGTAAATATCGATTTAATTTACCTCTCCCCCGTTATTAGTACTTGCAGGAAAGATTATAAACTTCTAATATCTGATCCATTACTATTACTGTATTGGTGCTTTATTCATGTGGCTGCTGCCCAGGCCCCGTGTTTGTATAAGTGTCAAAACCCGTCGCAATCTGAAGGAAATCTATTTGAAATATAAAATTCTCCTCAATGATATTGAACTACAAGAAAACATGCAGCTTGTAGATTTCTAGTCTGCAAACTCAGTCTCAACGCCCTGCTAAGATAAGACTCCGCAAGGTGCTGCCTTTTCAATTCAGATTTCCAGCACTCGCTGTTTATTGAGGCATTTTTCTTGTTCAATTCATTATTGTACTGAACTCAAAACGTCCCTCAGTCTTGCTGTGCGATATACTGCACGT
This sequence comes from Squalus acanthias, assembly GCA_030390025.1. Classification (NCBI taxonomy): domain Eukaryota; kingdom Metazoa; phylum Chordata; class Chondrichthyes; order Squaliformes; family Squalidae; genus Squalus; species Squalus acanthias. Next base: position 63,186,500 of record CM059433.1, on the reverse strand, counting down.
CCGGGCTTCAGTAGTAACAGGGTCCCCGGGCTGAGGGTCCCGGGATCCCCGGACTGAGGGTGAACTTGTGGAGCGGTCGGACGGACCGTGTCTCTGCCGCTCACTGGGGGCCGATGCCCGGTGCGGAGCGGTGGCTGGCTGGCTGGCTGCCTGCGGTTGTCTCCTTGCGGTCAGGAACACGCGGTACACCGAGCCCGCTCCTTCCAACAAACAGCCCAGATAAACCTCGACCAGCTGCGGCTCAGTCCCAAAGTCGGCGGCACAGACTTCAAGCAATCCTCCGCGAAATCCCAAAGACAAGGAAACATACACCGGTACCTGAAATAAACAGCACACAGGAAACCCGGGGTGACGGGGCGCTGGGCGATGCCGAACAGCCAACTTTTATTATTAACGGGACAAATAGCTTCCAGCACCTCCAGAAGTTCGGTGCAACTATCAGCAGATCAACGACTGTCTGTTGTGGGACTTTACACGGACCCACACAGCGCTGCACTTAAAATAATGTACATCTAATGTAGCTCATTCTCCTGACAATCTCAGCGAGCCCTTTGCAAGTTCCCTTACCTTGGCTCAGCCTTGCCAGTGTTGGTAACCGGAATTTGCCGACGATAAGATCCAGAGGTAAAGATACCGAGCTCCATTTGATTTCAGAGCTGCCCGAAGACTTATCCATTTTCCGGCATCATAACTTATGCCGTCGACTGGCAATGTGCGAGAGGCAGCTGGAAAGGCGAACTCTTGCAGACAGATCAGGGATTCCTCCAAACGCCATATTGCAAAGAGGCAGCGAGTCGGCAAACCCCCAGCGAGGATTTCGGCAGCACCTCCTCTCAGCCCAGAGCAGCTCAACACTTCACCTCTCTCAACACTGCTCCCCTCCTCCTCTCCCAACACTGCTCCTCTCCTCTCCCAACACTGCTCCTCTCCTCCTCTCCCAACACTGCTCCTCTCCCAACCCAACACTTCACCTCTCTCAACACTGCTCCTCTCCTCCTCTCCCAACACTGCTCCCCTCCTCTCCCAACACTGCTCCTCTCCTCCTCTCTCAACACTGCTCCTCTCCTCCTCTCCCAACACTGCTCTTCTCCTCCTCTCCCAACACTGCTCCTCTCCTCTCCCAACACTGCTCCTCTCCCAACCCAACACTTCACCTCTCCCAACCCAACACTGCTCCTCTCCCAACCCAACACTGCTCCTCTCCCAACCCAACACTGCTCCTCTCCTCCTCTCCCAACACTGCTCCTCTCCCAACCCAACACTGCTCCTCTCCTCCTCTCCCAACACTGCTCCTCTCCCAACACTGCTCCCCTCCTCCTCTCCCAACACTGCACCTCTCCCAACACTGCACCTCTCCCAACCCAACACTGCTCCTCTCCTCCTCTCCCAACACTTCACCTCTCTCAACACTGCTCCTCTCCTCTCCCCCAACACCGCTCCTCTCCTCCTCTCCCAACACTGCTCCCCTCCCAACCCAACACTGCTCCTCTCCCAACACTGCTCCTCTCCCAACCCAACACTGCTCCTCTCCCAACACTGCTCCCCTCCCAACCCAACACTGCTCCTCTCCCAACACTGCTCCTCTCCCAACCCAACACTGCTCCCCTCCCAACCCAACACTGCTCCTCTCCCAACCCAACACTTCACCTCTCCCAACACTGCTCCTCTCCTCCTCTCCCAACACTGCTCCCCTCCTCTCCCAACCCAACACTGCTCCCCTCCTCTCCCAACACTGCTCCTCTCCTCTCCCAACACTGCTCCCCTCCTCTCCCAACACTGCTCCCCTCCTCTCCCAACACTGCTCCCCTCCTCTCCCAACACTGCTCCCCTCCTCTCCCAACACTGCTCCCCTCCTCTCCCAACACTGCTCCCCTCCTCTCCCAACCCAACACTGCTCCTCTCCCAACCCAACACTACTCCTCTCCTCTCCCAACACTGCACCTCTCCTCTCCCAACACTGCACCTCTCCTCTCCCAACACTGCTCCTCTCCTCTCCTCCCAACACTGCTCCTCTCCTCTCCTCTCCAAACCCAACATTGCTCCTCTCCTCTCCTCTCTAATCCCAACATTGCTCCTCTCCTCTCTAAACCCAACACTGCACCTGCTCTCTCTAAATTCTGTGATGCATTTTCTATTGCTGCATTGAAAAGTCTAACACTGTCTCTCATTATATTGGAAGATAAGCTGCAGGAAGATCTGATTACTATATATCAACCTGTAGATAGGACTTGTAGACAGTCAGTAATTAAAAAACATTACTGTACATCACAATAGTTTATTGGGATACAACTCTGATATCAGAAAAAAGTAACCAGTTACCTAACAGCCTGCAGTCAGTCCTCCCCAATAGTAAATCGATGAAACAAATTCTTGTGCTTGTTACTAGGTTTTTTGTGATGTTTTTCGGCCCTCGTGTTAATTTTTTGATTCAATTTGTTCTAATGGAAATTAAAAGTGTTATATGCTTTTACAGAAGAGTAACTTACACTAGACATTAATTCAGTTCAAGCCACTATCTAATCTTGGAGGAAAGTAACAGCACACAGCATCAGCCAAAAGTCATATGATCATAAATGTGAAGATTATGTGGATATTGTTTCATGGATCACAATTAAGAGGAATCACACTGATAATTACAATGCTGCAATGTTGTAGTGTAAATCCTCTTCTCCAGCAATCATATCTTCCCTGAGATGTCATAGGATGCAGTTCTAGGTCTGGTTCTGGGCAACGAGGCAGGACAAATAAATGCCCTGAAGGTAGAACACTTGAGAAATTGTACCTTTTATCTAAGTGGCTGCAAATTGAAAACAAATAAAGAAGAGTTAAAGATAAAAAGTGTTGAACTGGAAATAAGTTAATTTCACTGGATGAAAGGGACCTAGACCAAATTAATTCGGAAAAAATGGCAGATCAAACAGTGGACCAACAATGGGAAGTATTTAAATATGCAATGAGTAAGGTACAGGTTAAATACGTTCTGACTGGGAGTAAAGGGGGTACTTAGAAGTTGGGATTCCATGGACAAATAAGAGCGTTAAAAGTGCAAGACTACTGAGGAATGAAGAGTGAAGGAACATAAGAGCATAAGAAATAGGAGCAGGAGTAGGCCATACGGCCCCTCGAGCCTGCTCCGCCATTCAATAAGACCATGGCTGATCATCGACCTCAACTCCACTTTCCCGCCTGATCTCCATGCCCTTGATTTCCCCTAGAATCCAAAAATCTATCTATCTCAGCCTTGAATATACTCAAAGACTCAGCATTCACAGCCCTCTGGGGCAGAGAATTCCAAAGATTCACAACCCTCTGAGTGAAGAAATTCCTCCTCATCTCGGTCTTAAATGGCCTACCCCTTATCCTGAGACTATGTCCCCTAGTTCTAGACACTCCAGCCGGGGGAAACAACCTCTCAGCATCTACCCTGTCAATCCCCTTCAGAATCTTGTATGTTTCAATGAGATCACCTCTCATTCTTCTAAACTCCAGAGAGTATAGGCCCATTCGACTCAATCTCTCCTCATAGGACAACCCTCTCATCCCAGGAATCAATCTGGTGAACCTTCGTTGCACCGCCTCCAAGGCAAGTATATCCTTCCTTAGATAAGGAGACCAAAACTGTGCACAGTACTCCAGGTGTGGTCTCACCAAGGCCCTGTACAATTGTAACAAGACTTCCTTACTCTTATACTCAAAACCCCCTTGCAATAAAGGCCAACATGCCATTTGCCTTCCTTATTGCTTGCTGTACCTGCATGCTAGCTTTCTGTGTTTCTTGCACGAGGACACCCAAATCTCTCTCAACACCAACATTTGAAAGTTTCTCACCATTTAAAAAAATTCTCTTTTTCTATTCTTCCTACCAAAGTGAATAATCTCACATTTCCCCACATTATACTCCATCTGCCACCTTACTGCCCACTCACTTAGTCTATCTATATCCCTTTGCATGTTCTTTGTGTTCTCCTCACAGCTTACTGTCCCACCTAGCTTTGTATCATCAGCACACTTGGATACATTACACTCGGTCCCTTCATCTAGGTCATTAATATCGATTGTAAATAGCTGAGGCCCCAACACTGATCCTTGTGGCACCCCACTAGTTACAGCCTGCCAACCTGAAAAAGATTTGTTTATCCCTACTCTCTGTTTTCTGTCCGTTAACCAATCCTCTATCCATGATACTATATTACCCCCAACACCATGAGCCCTAATCTTGTGTAATAACCTTTTATGTGGCACCTTATCGAATGCCTTTTGGAAATCCAAATATACTGCAGCCACTGGTTCCCCTTTATCTACCCTGCTAGTTACATCCTCAAAAAACTCTAATAAATTTGTCAAACATGATTTCCCTTTCATAAAACCATGTTGACTCTGCCTAATCATGTTATGATTTTCTAAGTGCCCTGATACCACTTCCTTAACAATGGATTCCAGCATTTTTCTGATGATTGATGTTAGGCTAACTGGCCTGTAGTTCCCTGTTTCTTCTCTCCCTCCTTTCTTGAATAGCGGTGTTACATTTGGGACCTTCCAATCCGCTGGGACTGTTCTAGAATCTAGGGAATTTTGGAAGATCAAAACCAATGCATCCACTATCTCTTCAGCCACCTCTTTTATAACCCTAGGATGTAGGCCGTCAGGTCTAGGGGATTTGTCAGCTTTTACTCCCATTAGTTTCTCTAGTACTTTTTCTCTACTTATATTAATTACGTTAAGTTCCTCACCCTCATTAGACCCTTGGTTCCACACCATTTTTGGTATGCTTTTTGTGTCTTCTACTGTGAAGACAGATACAAAATATTTGTTTAACGTTTCTGCCATTTCCTTATTCCCCATAATAATTTCTCCTGTCTCAGCCTCTAAGGGACCAACGTTTACTTTTGCTACTCTCTTCCTTTTTATGTACTTGTAGAAGCTCTTGCAATCTGATTTTATATTTCTTGCTAGTTTTCTCTCATATTCTATTTTTTCCCTTTTTATCAATTTTTTGGTCATCCTTTGCTGGTTTCTGAAACTCTCCCAGTCCTCAAGCTTACTATTATTCTTCGCAACATTATAAGCTTCTTCTTTCAATCTAATGGTATCCTTAACTTCTTTAGTTCGCCACGGTTGGATCACTTTTCCCATGGAGTTTTTGTTTCTCAATGGAATGTATTTTTGTTGAGAATTATGAAATATTTCTTTAAATGCTAGCCACTGCTTATCTACCGCCATACCTTTTAATCTATTTTTCCAATCTACCTTAGCCAACTCGCCCGTCATAACTATGTAATTGGCTTTATTTAAGTTTAAGACTCTGTTTTGGACTTAGGCAAGTCACTCTCAAACTTAATGTGAAATTCTATCATATTATGATCCTTTACTATGAGATTGCTAATTAACCCTGTCTCATTACACAATACAATATCTAAAATAAGCTGTTCCCTGGTTGGTTCCATGACGTATTGTTCTAGGAAACTGTCCTGAATGCATTCCATGAACTCGTCCTCTGGACTACCTTTGTCAATTTGATTTGTCCAGTCTATATGAAGATTAAAGTCCCTCATTACCTTTGTTGCAAGCTCCTACTATTTCTTGATTAATATTCTGTCCAACGGCATAGCTACTGTTAGGGGGCCTATATACTACTCCCACCAGTGTTTTCTGCCCCTTGTTATTCCTTATCTCCACCCATACTGATTCTACTTCCTGATCTTCTGAGCCAAGATCCTTTCTCTCTACTGTCCTTATGTCATCCTTTATTATCAAGGCTACTCCCCCTCCTTTTCCATTCTGCCTGTCTTTTTGAAATGTCAAGTGCCCTGGAACATTTAGTTCCCAACCTTGGCCACCTTGCAACCACGTCTCTGTAATGGCTATTAGATCAAACACATTTATCTCCATTTGTGCCATTAGTTCATCTATCTTGTTACGAATGCTTCGTGCATTCAGATAAAGAGCCTTTAATTTAAATTTTTTAACATTATTCCATGCTTTGACCTTATTCTCTGCTGCACTGCTACCGTTAAACTCTCTGTCCCTTCTTGTCACACTGCTTACGTTGGAGATGCTTAATAAGTATTTCATATCAGTTTTTCCAGAGGAAAGTGAAAGTGGCACTGTAGGAGCATCTAAGGAGGATGTGGAAGAGTCACTACTGGAGATAATTATTGAAAAGGAAACTTATAAATAAGTTAATGGGGCTAAAAAGACAAAATGTCAACAGGCCCAGATGGCATTCATCCCAGAATGCTGAAGGAAAGAGGCTTAATGCATTATATAATATATAATATATATAACTGAAGCGTGGCAACTGTTACACTCCTGTTCAAAAAAGGGAAAAGGTTTAAGCCAAGAAATTAATATAATATATACTATGTAATATATATGATTTAATATTCAATTGTGTATCATACACCTCTTTTAAACCTAATTTTGGTTTTAAGCTCTCTTTATCTCTATTTATCCATGGAACCCCAGCCTGTGACATACCCCTTTTGCTTCTAGTCAGAAGAGATAGTGAAGCCAATTTCCATCTTGCTACCACCCCGTTTATGCCTATAACTGGCAGTAGTAGGACAAAAATTGGGAAAAGAAGTTCCACTGATTTACCGCTGGTGGACGACCCATTCTGGTTTTCAGAGGGACTTTAACACCAGCACTCCTGTCAGAAACAGGCAGGGACTTCATTACCATATGTAAATGAGGGTTAAATAACATTGTTAAGACCTAACATCATTTTCGACTCCATTGTTATTGCCACTTTCTGAACCCACCCATAAACCATGAATGGGACATGCTGGGAGGCAACCATTTACAACGGTATTTACAGGGATGCTTAGCTGCCGTCAAAAAACGCTGGAAGCAGGTCTGGCACTCGCTTTTGCGCAGTCTTTTGTGTGTTTTGAGCCTTAAAGGCTTCCAATATTTCATCTCTTTGCTGATGTGAATGCTACAAAAATTTCCCTGCTGCTGAAAACTGCTCTTCCATTTCACTCCTGACGCTTCCGCCCTCCCCCTTTAAGGTGCTGCTGCGGGCCGATGATTATTGGCTGCCCTGTTGGATTTTCTGCCCTCCCAAATGGCCGGCTGCCTATAAGCAGCATGATTACCACTGGAAGCTTGCCTTTTGCATGTAAATGAGGCTCAACTATGAAAACCGCTGGGGCCTCTCACCGACTGCATCAGACACGAGAAGCACACAGCCCAATCTACGCCATTATAAAAAAAAACAGTGAAGACGCTAATCTTAATTCTCCCAAAATCTTTGGAAATGGGAATTGTGGCAAAGGACTGAAGGGTGGCAAATGTTAAAGTCCTGTATAAGTAAGGGGAAAGAGTTAAGAAAAGAACTTATAGAGCAGTTAGGTGTGGGTAAACTTCTACAATCCATAATCCGGGATGAAATTAGTGAACATTGAAAAAGGCATGGGCTAATTAGGGATCATCAGCATGGATTTATTAAAGAACAGGTCATTCTTGACTAATTGATTATTTGAGGGAATCATGGAGTGTATAGATAAAGAGAATGTGGTGGATGTTGTACCTACGGATTTTCAGAAGGTGTTTGATAAGGTGCCACATAACAGACTTGTTGAAAAATATTAAGGTACATAGCATTAAAGGGAATGTAGCAAGGATTATATAGGATATACAGCACAGATACAGGCCATTCAGCCCAACCAGTCCATGCCGGCGTTTATGCTCCACTCGAGCTCCTCCTGTCTTTCTTCATCTAACTCTATGAGCATAACCCTCTATTCCCTTCTCCCTCATATGCTTATCTAACTGGCCCTTCAATGCATCTATACTATTCGCTTCAACCACTCCCTGTGGTAGTGAGTTCTTCTGTCATAGTTTCTTCTGTCATATTTGACCCTGAAATGAGCTTCTGACCACATATCCACAGCATAGCAAAGACCGCCTATTTCCACCTCCGTAACATCGCCCGTCTCCGCCCTTGCCTCAGCTCATCCACTGCTGAAACCCTCATCTATGCTTTTGTTACCTCTAGACTTGACTATTCCAACGCTGGCCTCCCACATTCTACCCTACATAAACTTGAGGTCATCCAAAACTCGGCTGCCCATGTCCTAACTCGCACCAAGTCCCGTTCTCCCATCACCCCTGTGCTCGCTGACCTACGTTGGCTCCCGGTTAAGCAGCGCCTCGATTTCAAAATTTTCATCCTTGTTTTCAAATCCCTCCATGGCCTCACCCCTCCCTATTGCTGTAATATCCTTCAGCCCCACAACCCCCTGAGATATCTGCGCTCCTCTAATTCTGCCCTCTTGAGCATCCCTGATTATAATCGCTCAACCATTGGTGGCCATGCCTTCTGTTGCCTAGGCCCTAAGCTCTGGAATTCCCTGCCTAAACCTCTCTGCCTCACTACCTCTCTTTCCTCCTTTAAGATGCTCCTTAAAACCTACCTCTTTGACCAAGCTTTTGGTCACCTGCCCTAATTTATCCTTATGTGGCTCGGTGTCAAATTTTTTTGTCTTATAATATTCCTGTGGGATGTTTTAGGCGCTATATAAATACAAGTTGTTGTTGTTGAATTCCTATTTGATTTCTTGGTGACTATCTTATATTGATGGCCTCTAGTTTTGCTCTTCCCCACAAGTATCTAATTTATCAAAACCTTTCATGGTTTTAAAGACCTCTATTATTTCAAGGGAAAAGAGACCCAGCCTGTTCATCTTTTCCTGATAGGGAGGTGGCTGGGGGATTGCAAGCAAAGACTGGGAGTAAATCAAAACTTTTTGGATTGGTGGAATATGGGTAGTACTGTGCCCTATAAGATCTATGCTGGAATCTCATTTATATAAATGATTTGGATGTAGGCATATGAGGAATCATATTGAAGTTTGCTGATGATAGCTAATTATGGGGCAAGGCAAACTGCACAGAGGAATGCAGGAGATTGCAGGGAGACATGGACAGGTTAATGAAGTGGCCAAATAAGTGGCAGATGCAGTTTCCTGCAAAAAAACAGTCAACGTAAATATGCTGCAAATGGTAAGATTCGTAATAGGGTGATAGAACAGAGAAATCTAAGAGTGCATATGCAGGTCTTTGAAGGTGGGAGCACGGGTAGGAAAGGCTATAAAAAAGTAACTCGGAATCTGGGTTTTATACAAAGGGGCATTGAATTTAAGTTTAAGGAAGTGATGTTGAATTTGTATAAAAGGTTAGTTAGGCCATAGTTGGAACACTGTATGCAGCTCTGGGCACCCCATATGGGAAGAGTTTAAAACCATAGAAAGGGTACAGTGAAGATTCACTGGAATGATAAGGAATGAGAGTTATGAAGGCTGAAAAAATGTGGCTCTTTTCAGTGGAACAGAGAAAATTAATGGAACATTTAATAGTTTTTTTCAGAATTATGAGAGGGTTTGAGAGGATGAATAGTGATCGATAGTTTCCACTGATTGACAAATCAGCAACAAGGAGGCTGAAGATATAGAAGAAAGTAGGAGGAAGTTAGAAGATGTTTTTTCACACAGCGTTTTATTAGAGAATGGAATGCTTTAACATAAGCCATGACTGAGGCAGAAACTATACATTATTTAAAATAGAATTGCATAAATTTGAAACAGAAGAATATAAAATGATATGGGGAAGAGCAGGGAAATGGGATTAGAATACATAGCTCCAGTTGAACAGTAAGCACCAGCACAGGTGCAATGGGCTGAATGGCCTCCTTCAGTGCTTTATTTTCCATAATTCTATATTGGGATCTCTACTTTGGAATCAAGACAATGTTTAGCAACCTATTGATGACATTTAAATTAAAGCATTTTTAACCTAATAAGCAGGGTCTTTCCAGTGCACAATAGCAGCTGTTTCTTGCCACAATAACAGGATTGTATCAGACAACGTATTTGTGTTCTGTTCTGACACAATGAATATTGATAGTTTGTGTTCAATTTAAAATTTTTAAATTCATTTATTCTAAGGTGAGTTATATTCAATTTAAACAGAAGTACAATATTAATTTTAATGTCAATTTTCTAGAAGCAAATGTGCCATTTTAGCAATCTGGAAATAGATTATGGTCTTGGCAATAGGAAGCTGTCAGACAAATCAGTTTATGTCCTCTAACATGTATGTTGCAATCTGATTTTATACTACTTGGCCCCTTTCAAAAGCAGATAATTATTTTTCACTCAGAAGTTATTTAACTGAGTCACTTGGCACCAAGTCACCTAGTCATGAGTATTGCAACAACCGCAGATGTACATCCCCCCAGGAAATCCACACTAATATACATACATACCAAACAAATGGCCTTTGAGCCTGAGCTTTACCAACAATTAAACCCCTTTGGTGATATTAACTCGTTGGCCTTTGAGTTCAGGAGGTTATGTAATCACAACGTCAATTCTCAGTAATTGGAAATTGGTTGTGCTATGCTTGGAGGGTGGAAGAATTGGAGTTTGATTATCGGCTTCATGTCTAGATGTGTAACCAAACCACCACTCCCACTCCCAAAATCAAAACAGATAACATGAAAATTGAGAGAGAAAATCTTTTACTATTTAGCAAAAATGCTAAGCTCACTATTAATTGTTTTATTACTTGAGCTACACAGTGAAAGAGGATTACCAGCACATGCCAGCATGAAGTGGAGAAACATGGGTTCATTACCTACAATTGTCTACACAACTGATTTCTCAATCTCACCTGTAGACGTACAGGGAAGTGCCAAGAGGAGGAAGTTTAATTCCCAGAGAGGAGAAACTGTAGGAAGTAATCCAGAGACTTGATCACATCCAGTGCAGTACTAAGAGAGTGCTGCACTGTCGGAGGTGTCGCCTTTCGGATGAGGTGTTAAACCAAGGCCCCGTCTGCCCTCTCAGATGGATGTAAAAGATCCCATGGCACTATTTTGAAGAAGAGCAGGGGAGATCCCCACCCCGGTGACTTGGCCAATAATTATCCCTCAACCAACATCACTGAAACAGATTATCTGGTCATTATCACAGTGCTGTTTGTGGGAGCTTGCTGTGCGCAAATTGGCTGCCACGTTTTCTATATTACAATAGCGACTGCACTTCATTGGCTGCAAAGGACTTTGGGACATCCGAAGGTTGTGAAAGGCGCAATATAAATGCAAGGACGTCTTTCTTTAAAACAAGTGGAAATCTGCGTAACAATTGGGGCCTGAGGAATGCACGGATTTACACCATAATCCTCTTTATTCTCTTTTGCTGCGTGAAAATTAAAGTTTGGAGCCTACAAACCATTATTTATGCATATTAAGCGCAACATGTTTAAGCAAATGCAAAGAACTTATATTTATTTAGCACCTTATCACAACCATGTCCCAAAATGATACATCACAGAAACAGGCCATTCAGCCTGTCAAGTGTACACTGGTGTTTCCCTCCACATGAGCCATACGGTATAATCCTACTCTCCTGCTCAGTCTCCATGTCTTTTAAGATTCCTATTTTTTCAAGCAACTATTTAATTGCCATTTAAAATAATTTATGGACTCTGTTTCAACAATGGTTTCTGGCAGAGAATTCCACATTCGAACCAACCTCAAGAAATGTTTTTGAATCTCCCCTTTAATTCTTAGGCGTAATTCCTTTCCATGATGTTCTTCCAATCACCCAGTGGAACTTCAGTGGAAACTCTGCAAAAACAGCATTAACAAACTTTGACAAAATTTCTCCAGGGTTTCCACCAAAGTTACAGAGGGAGATCGGGAGATTTGAAATCCATGCTGACTGGCTCCGATTGTTTCTTCAAGTGCTTAGTAACTTCATCCCATATTATGGACACTAAGGGGTCGATTTTGACTTTTGGGTGAATGACTGACAAAGGTTCAGTGGCCTAGATTATTTTCTAGGGGCCATGGAGGAGCACTCCTGCTCTTCCGGGGCCCACAAAAATAATTTGACACTTATCTTTGGTTCCATCGCCTGTGGAACTGATTGGAGCCTACACAGTGCAAAATGGTAAACCAAATATTTATGTCACAGGACCCTGATTTCCATCTTAAAAGGGGCCCCGACAGTCGCTTTGGACACCTGGCGGTAGGCCCCTTTCAAACTGGAACTGGTTGCATCGCCGGAGTTAACTGGGAACTGCCTTGGAATTTCAAGGCTTATCCCTGTTTTCTTTTTTTGAAGAAAAGAGTCATATTTGCCCTCCAGTCCTCTGGTATAATTTTACATTCCACAAGGGGATATGGGACCCTTGTGAACAGGGAAAGCAACAGCATGTCTCTTCAGATTGAAGAATCCTCACTGAGCCACACAAGGTCTAAACCGGGAAGTGTAAGTTAGAATATTTAATTCAATGTAAAATCATGTACAGAAAGTGAAATAAAGAGAGGGGAAAAAAGAGGGATTAAGAGATAGATAAAAGAGACAAGGAAAATGTAAAAAAAAAAATTGTTTTAATTTTTAACCTTTTTAAATCTCCAACAATAATTAAAATCTGAAGAAATGATACTCCGTGCTTGTAAAAGTACATTTTCAGTGTCAGAGAGGTTGTTTGGTAATAATTAAGACTTACCACGCCATTAAAAATTCACTTACATTTGAATGGACAAGCCCTAACTTTTTCTGGCATGTTTAGTGGGTATCTAGTGGGTAAGTACAGTAACTTCACACCCTTCATGTGTTTGAATGCTGAATCACTCGGCGAGATTCCAGAGTAGCGAAGCTTGTGGAGGAGCAGGGTAAATCGGGCAGCAACTTCCTGATTTCCGCGTTTAACTGCTCATGAGTGGATGCTGGAAGTTGCTGTCCGATTTACTCCTTAACAGCGGTGAGCGCTGATAGCCTCACCGTTATTTCTACTGCAAAATCCGGGCCAATGCCCTTCATGTCCTCAGGGTGTCCCAAAGCACTTCATAGCCAATGAAGTACTTTTTAAATATAGTCACGGTTGTAATGTAGGCAAACTCATCAGCCAATTTGTGCACAGCAAGGTCCCACAAGCAACAATAGATAGATGACTAGATAATCTGTTTTGATGGTGTTGGTTGAGGGATACATGTTGGCTACTCTTTTTCGAATAGTGTCGTGGGATCATTTACATCCACCTGAGATGGCAGACAAGGTCTTGTAATTTACAACCTATCCATTTAATGTAGTTCATTTTTTAATGTCTTTGTTTCAGTGTATCTTCAAAGGATTTTAAATGCTTTATGAGTCTGAATTTCTCCCAGTCAGCAGTTAAACTGAAGCGATTAGGAGGCTGGAGTTATCAGAGGCTCCGTAATGGCAGTTTGTCATCTATGAAGTGAGTGAGTGACCATGTTTAAAGATCAATTTTATGATGATGGCTAGTGCATCTTGTTGTTGTCTTTGTTGTTTTGACATTTCAAGGAGAATAATAGTTAGAAATTACTGTAAATATATTATTTACACTGAATACTGTTCATCAATCTGCTTAATGTTAAATTAATTTGTCTGCTAGTTTGTTGCTTGAGCCGTGGTCTGAAGGAGGTGTATATTCTTCCATCTTCTGAAGTCAAGGAGATCATATGGTAACACATATTGGCCCGGAATTTGCGGTCGGGGTGACAGTGAACTGGCAGCGTTCGCCATCATTCCGCCTCTGATGGGATTTGGTGCATGCGCAGGTGCATCTGGAAATCCCGAAGTTGCAATCAGTCATTGAGAGCTATGAAACAGGCCGGCAATCTGTGTAATCAGCCAAATCATTGAAACTGACGAAAACGTCGGCTCTTCCGCAGTAAGTACACTGTTAAATTCCCCACTAAAAGTTAGACCCAAAGGGATTAGGTGTAACTGGGGTTTTAACAGCGTTATTACTGCTAAACAAATGTTAAGGGCCTGGAAAACTAACTTTAATTTTGTGCAGTGTGAAATTTGTCCATTTAAAAAAAATTACAATTTTTAAGAAACTTTAAAAAAAACATTTTTTTTAAAAAAGTTTGTCCATCTTTATTTCAGGTTTGCCTTTTCCCCATGTGAGAGCCCCAATCTTTCTTTTGCTCTCTCTATTTTAAAAAGTTAGACTGTTAAGAGCTTACTCATTTCCTTGTTCGTTGTCTGTGAGAATTCTGCAATTTGATTGGCTGCTTCGACAGCCTGTTGCCTTCACAGCAGCTCGCACTAGGGGATCCCCACTACAGTCCGTTGATTTGAATTGAAGATTGGAAAACCCAAAGTTCTCGACACAGGGATTGCGAGATCCTTGTGCGAAGCGTATTTTGGGGCCAGCAGCGCACACCTTCGCGTCGCTGCTGACCGCAAATTCCGGGCCAATATATTCTAGCAAGAGGCGTATAGTGGCATTGGCTGTTTGTTCAACCACTGGCTCTCACTGCATTTCCCTAGATATTGGTAAGTTAAAGACAGATGCTAGTTTGTAGGAGACACAAGGTCTGTTTACAGAAGGGCCTGGAAGTGCTGAACCCAACAAGAATATCTAGCATAAAAACATAACAGTTCTGTCACTACACCTCACTTCTGCCCCAGAATTGGTCCCAGTGCCCCAGGGTTCAGAACCCTTCCCTCTTGCATCTATCTATCCACACTTGTACCTTTTCACTTAGCTGTTTCTGCACAGGCAAGCATGTGGCACTGGCAGTAATCCTGATATTGGTACATTGGTGGCTCGCCTTCTTAATCTATGTCTTAACTTCTGGAACTCTTTTCGCAGGATCTAAATCGTATTCTTTCCTATTTTGTTGGCTTTATCATGAACTACGACTTCCCTCTGATCCCCCTCCAAGAGCTTCTGCAACTGTCCATTATATTCCATAACCTGGGAGGCAACACGCCCTATTCAGGACTCATGTTTAAGGTCACAGGAGCAACCACCTACTCCTCTCACAATCTAATCACTGTGCACTTACTTTCCACTCTTGGGTAACCACTTTTTTGGTGATGCGGTGGCATTGCTTATTGCTGGCCCTAGCCCTAATTGTCACTCTTGGAACAAATATTCAGCCTAGAAAACCTATTTAACAAGGAAATGCTCTGAGATGACCCCTGCACTTCCTTCGTATTCCTCTTCCTTTGATCGATGGTCATCTGCCTCCAATCCTTAATCACTCTGGTTACTCTGTGCGGTGACCACATCTTGGAATGTGTACCAGAAATCCCTCTGCTTCTTGTACTGCTGGACTGGCACTCCTCAAGCTCAGTAAATTGGCAAAGCAGAAAACGTGATGAATCACCAGTTAATGTTTCTGGTGGTGTGGGTTAGGGAAGAATATTAGCCAGAATACGATGAGAACTATATGATGCTCTTCCAATCGAGAAGTAGGATCTTCTACATCTACCTGAATCGGCAGAAATGGCTTCGGTTTAATGATGCAGCTGAAAGACAGCACATGGAACAGTGTAGCATTCTTTCAGCAGTGCACTGAAGTATCAGCTTCGAGTATGTGCTCAAGTCCTGGAACAGACTTTGAGCCACAACCTGCTGATGCAGAGGCAAGCGTGCTACCGAGTCAAATCGACAGAGCCTCAATGATAGAGGAGTGAATTTTTAATACATGAGCTGAGACGCTCGCCCCTTCTTAGCACTTTCCTTTACCCAGGAATCCATTTATTTGCTGTTCAATATTTTGTCAGTTCCCCATAATTATCTGCATCTTCAGAAAACCACTCTGCTCTACACCGATCCACTACAGTTTGATTGTCATGGTTCAGCACCACTGTTAGTGCTTGTTAATTGAATACTTGAGGGAAAACAAAAACTTATCCCTACAAGAGAGATACAACATACTCATCAGAGAGAAGCACGGAGAAATAGACTGAGACACATTCACTGACTGGCTTATCTTGATTAATTATTGTTTATTTTTTAAAGTATAGTATTAAAAGGAAATTGTGATGTCATCCAGCTTTAAATCTCAGGCTGAGCACATTCAGCATTCATCTCCTTTCATTGCTATATAATTTTTTGTCATTTTAATGTATTAGAACTTAATTTAACAGCTATTGCATTACTATTTCCTTCACCATATGCTTTTTAATATGCCACCAGAGGGCATGCTCCCGAGTGCTGATCAGTTTCATCACTTGTAAGGGGTGGTGGTGGTTTGTGCCAGCTTCACCTCTGGCCTCTGAGCGGTTCGAATCGCTCCCACTCCCTTGGTTCTAGACCTTGGGCTTATTTAGGGGTTGTGAATAAAAGGTGCAGTAGACAATTGAGTTTAATGAGAGAACTCCAAACTTTATTCAAGATAAAACACAATAACAAACATAAACTTCAAGTACAGTAGGGGAACACTTCAGTACAAGCGAGGGAAATGACAGTATAACAGTAATTCACCCCTCCCAACCCCACTACACTAACTAGGTTGGGTTTCAGAGGACCAGGAATAATGCT
The DNA here is from genome assembly GCA_030390025.1 of Squalus acanthias. NCBI lineage: Eukaryota > Metazoa > Chordata > Chondrichthyes > Squaliformes > Squalidae > Squalus > Squalus acanthias. Next base: position 63,170,180 of record CM059433.1, on the reverse strand, counting down.
CACCACTCCTTGACAGTTGAGGTATTTCGCGTTTTCGGGGTTCACTGGGGTTTTTGGTTGTTGGGGCCTGCCGTACCCCAGACGTGGTAGAAGACTTCAGCTGCACTTCAGGTCAGTTTGGGTCTGTCCGCTGATGCGGTAGGGTGCGTTTTGGACTTATCAGGTGAGTACCCGATTTCTTTGTTTCTAGCTGCAGGGTTTAGAGTCTTTGCATGTAAGTCTTACCCAGGGGTAAGCCAGGAGTAGTTGTAGTGTTGGCGTTTCTTCGGTTTTCCCCTGGTTGGCTGGTTTTGGTTGCGGTTACCTGGTGGTTGGTTGCTGCACGGGGCCTTGGTTTCCGTGGTATTTTCGAGTGTCGGTTTACCTCGTGGAGCCCTTGGCGGCTCTTGTTGTTGGTTCGTTGCGTTGGAGGCCTGTCGGGGCGGTACCTCCTGGAGCTGGACCGTGTGTTGAGCGATGCCGACTCGCTCCCAGCGACCTTTGTTAGTGTCTGCTAGAGCTGGACCGTATGTTGAGCGATGCCGACTCGCTCCCAGCTCGTGGTCTCAGTTCTAGCCCTTGCCTGGCCTTGTCTGTCCCTGCCTCCGATTTCGCCTCGGGTCTGCCTGCCTCGTGGCCTGGCTGCTTGTCTCTCCTCCTGCTCGTTGCTTGCGTGTTGAGTTAACTTCCGAGTGTGGTGCCCGACTCTGCTCTCTCCACTCTCTCTCTTTGTGCTAAGGGTCCCCCAATTATACCCCATTGGGGTTCCCTTATCTCCGCGCCAAATCTTGTTTGCTCTTTGTCTGTGCTTCTGTGAGCTCGTTAAGTCTGATGACTTTAACTTTGTGTTAACTTGTCCTGGTGGCTACTGATGTCTTCCATTGAGACAGGGCCTCTATCTATGCGCCAAATCTCGCTTCTTTTGTCTTAGGTTTTGGCGGGCTTGTTAAACTGTTCCGGTCATTACTAGGCTAATCGGTTTTTGATTGGATGATGGGCTATAAAACTGTGTACTGGAAGTTTTATTGTTAGGAATTGTTTTCAGACTTCCAGCATCCTGCCTGGACCTGGGGATTTCAAAAAGGGGTCTTGGTTTATTCGTTTTTGAATGTGTTTGTGATGTTTTGGATGAGGCTCTTCCTCCTTGGTTGGATTGCAGTGCAAACATCTCCCAGACAGCTTGATTTGGTCCCAATACCCAAAAGCTGTGCACTGCCTCACCACACCACTTCCCGGAGCCTGTGTTTCTGTGACTGCAGGTTTACCAATGGCCCTTTTTTAAAGGTATCTTATCATCCAAAGTCATTTTCCTAAGGCTTTTTCTTCCTTGATCCTTTCAAAATGTCCAAAACTGAGGTTTTGACCTCAAATTCCTTCATTTCGGTCCCACCATTCCAAATTCGTGTTAAGATCCAAAAATCACCCCCTTTAGGGTTCTATTCGAGTTTCTGGGGGATTTTGCGAAGCCTACACACTGCAAAACTGGAACTTGCCCCTTTAAAAAGTGTATATTTGTTGGATCTATCGAGGGAATATTTTGGATTTTGTATCTGTTTTTAAAAATATTTTTCAAGATTTGTAGAGATTAAAGTATGGTAAAATTTAGCATGCAAATAATGGGCCATAATTTGTTATAGCAGGACATCGGATGGCATCTGCCATCAGTTAGACCTGCTCTTGTACATTTAGGTTTTTAAATGTTTTGCGTGGCAAGTTGCTGAAAGTGTGAGCTGATAACGTCGCAATGACTGAAACAGGGCATCTGGGACCTGAGTGAACAGGACAAGCAACCAATCAGATTGAAGGATTACGAAGTGCAAAGACTGAGAAGGAAGTGTAAATTAGAGTGGGTGAATTCAATGTCAAATCAGGTACAGAAAGAGAAATAAAAAGAGATGGAAAGAAACATTGGATTAAAAGAGAGAGGGAAAAAAAGAGACAGAAAGGAAAAGTAAATTAAAAGATTTTCTTTACATTTTAAAAATCTCCAGCAACAATGAAAACTTGAAGGAATGAGACTCCAGACTTGTAATAGTTAATTTTCAGTGCCAGAGAGGATGATTGTAATTAATACTCATCACGTCATTAAAAGGGTACTTAGAAAGAAATAGACAAGACTTAACTTTCTGTGATGAGTTTAGTTCATATCTACCACACAAATACAGCAACTTCACGCCATTCAATGCATTTCAATGGTGAGCTAGATGGTGAGATGCGGTTTTTGCGAAGCTAACGGTGGAGCAATGTATCTCAGACAGCAACTTTTGGATTACCACATTTAACTGCGCATCTGCCCATCGCCCAAAGTTGCTGTGCTATTTGCGCATGAATAACGGTGAGCGCCATTAGCCTCACTATTATTTTGACAACACATTCTGGCCCAATATGTTAGTCCTCTCCATCCCCTCCCAAATTAAAACCTTTGGTACAACTTTACAGAAGGGGACAAAGTGCTTTCATTTACAGTTTCCACAGACTGAACTAAATGCATTATGCCACAGATTTCTGGTTCACACTGCAAGTAAGCTTAGGTGGAGAAACTACTCAATGTCAGAAAATTTTAAATACTTATGCTTTAATCTGAATGAGTGATGTTGCACAAAAGTATTAATGTTACAGAACCGGTGTGTTGGTGCTCCAATTTATTAGCACAGCGTAATAGGACATGGGTTCATGACCATGGCTATACCATCAGGGAAGGCAGGGAGATGCTTTCACAGGAAATGGGAATAAATAGTTATAAAGCCACTCACCATTAACTTCCTATGTTCACTAACAAGCAGCTAAATCAAGGGCTGCCAGTAGAGTTCTGGAAGTAGGCCTCCAGTCTACCATATAAATAAGTACATTAGTGACATACAGTGGCAACTAACCAGTACTGCACAAACCACTCCATTTAAAAAAAATCTCAAAACAACAAATAACGACTCTGAAGAGTCTTTAAACTAAACTACTGGTAATGCAAGTGCAGTTTCCATTTGCCTGATATGGACTGTATACTTTCTCCTCCTTTACCCAGAGAATTTAGGCACAGGTTAGAAAGAGGTCTAAGTATGTGAAGGTATACTGCTGGAGTTTAACCAACTGAGATTTCTGATGACTGATAGCAATTTGCTTTATGCATTTTATTTAAAAAATGATCTTACTGAGACCTGCATTATACTTAACCAAAAGTGTTGTTTCCAAGCACTCGCTTCTCTGCACCATGTGTTTTGAAAGACTAAGCATTTTGTGTAGCCTTCCCAATGGTTATACCCCTGATCTGCATAATAGAAGAGGAAGGCAAGAAACTCAGTGTGAGGCAACATAGCAGAGGACAACAGCCCACTCGCTACTACCCCATTGGCAGTGCTGCATTTGTGCTAATTTTAGGCTGTTTTTTTTACCTTCCAGCAATGACAAATGCGCAAGTTCCCATCGGCAAGATCAGCGCAGAGACCGACGTAATTGAAAAACTGCAATTCAGGTAATTTCAGACCAATGTTGCAAGTTTCATCAATTACAGCCTTCTTAAAGAAATAATTCAAACTTAAGCAAAGATGTGTGATTGGTTCAGTTTGTAATAGTAGAACATTCAAAACCCATGAAGTCCCATTAATTCCTTTCTTTTGTTATTCATGTGGGCGTCGCTGGCAAGGCCAGCATTTATTGCCCTAAACCCTAGTTGCCCTTGAGAAGGTGGTGGTAAGCCCCCTTGAACCGCTGCAGTCTGTGTGGTGAAGGTACTCCCACAGTGCTGTTAGGGAGGGAGTTCCAGGATTTTGACCCAGCGACGATGAAGGAACGGCGATAAATTTCCAAGACAGGATGGCGTGTGACTTGGAGGGGAACGTGCAGGTGATGGTGTTCCCAGGCGCCTACTGCCCTTGTCCTTCTAGGTGGTAGAGGTCGCGGGTTTGAAAGGTGCTGTTGAAGCTTTGGCGAGTTGCAGCAGTGCATCTTGTAGATGGTACACACTGCAGCCACAGTGCGCCGGTGGTGGATGGGGTGCCAATCAAGTGGGCTGCTTTGTCCTGAATGGTGTTGAGCTTCCTGAGTGTTGGAGCTGCATTCATCCAGGCAAGTGGAGAGTATTCCATCACACTCCTGACTTGTGCCTTGTAGATGGTGGAGTCAGGTGAGACACTCGCTGCAGAATACCTAGCCTCTGACCTGCTCTTGACACAGTATTTATGTGGCTGGTCCAGTTAAGTTTCTGGTCAATGGTGACCCCTAGGATGTTGATGGTGGGAGATTCGGTGATGGTAATGCCATTGAATGTCAAGGGGAGGTGGAGACTTTCTCTTGTTGGAAATGGTCATTGCCTGGTACTTGTGTGGCGCGAATGTTATCTGCCACTTATCAGCCCAAGACTGAAGATTGTCCAGGTCTTGTTGCATGCAGGCATGGACTGCTTTATTATCTGAGTTGCAAATGGAACTGAACACACTGCATTCATCAGCAAACATCCCCACTTCTGACCTTATGATGGAGGGAAGGTCATTGATGAAGCAGCTGAAGAAGCTGAAGATGGTTGGGCCTCGGACACTGCCCTGAGGAACTCCTGCAGCGATGTCCTGGGGCTGAGATGATTGGCTTCCAACAACCACTTTCCTTTATACTAGGTATGACTCCAGCCAGTGGAGAGTTATCCCCCGCATTTCCATTGACTTCAATTTAACTAGAGTTCCTTGATGCCACACTCGGTCAAATGCTGCCTTGTTGTCAAGGACAGTCACTCTTACCTCACCTCTGGAATTCAGCTCTTTTGTCCATGTTTGGTCCAAGGCTGAAATCAGGTCTGGAGCCAAATAGCCCTGGGGAACCCAAACTGAGCATCGGTGAGCAAGTTATTGGTATGTGCCGCTTGACAGCACAGTCGACGACACCTTCCATCATTTTAGTGATGATTGAGAGTAGACTAATGGGGCAGTAATTGGCCGGTTTGGCTTTGTCTGGTTTGTGGATAAGACATACCTGGGCAATTTCCCCCTTTGTCAGGTAGATGTCAGTGTTGTAGCTGTACTGGAACAGCTTGGCTAGAGGGGCGGCTAGTTCTGGAGCACAAGTCTTCAGCACTACAGGCGGGTTGTTGTCAGGGCCCATAGCCTGTGCTGTAACCAGTGCGCTCAGCTGTTTCTTGATAACACGTGGAGTGAATCGAATTGGCTGAAACTGGCTTCTGTGATGGTGGGGAAGATCAGGAGGAGGCTGAGATTGATCATCCACTCAGCCCTTCTGGCTTAAAATAGTTGCAAATACTTCAGCCTCATCTTTTGTACTCATGTGCTGGGCTCTACCATCATTGATGGGGATGTTCATAGAGCCTCCTCCTCCAGTTAGTTGTTTAATAGTGCACCACCATTCATGAGTGGATGTGGCAAGAGGTCAGCAATCAGCAGGAAGTTTCCTTTCCCATGTTTGACCTAATGCCATGAGACTTCCTGGGGTGCAGTGTCAATACTGTGGCCTCCAAAGGCCACTCGATCCAGACTGTAGCACCAGATTTGTTTAATTAAATTCAAATTCACAAACAGCTATGATGGAATATTAGTCACAGCATCTAGATTACTAGTGCCTTAAGATAATGACAATGTTACCATAGCAGTTATTACCTGCTTCCTGGTTCTTCTACTGTGTAACAGTGGAAACTCCATTTTCAGCTTTAGTACAGAGAATTTCATTGCACAGAAACAGGGCTATGCTGGTGTTTATCTTCCACCCACCTTACTTTCCGTCACCCTATTCCTTTCTCCCTCATGTATTTACCTAGCTTCCCCTTAAATTCATCTATGCCATTTGCCACAACCACACCCTGTGGTAGCACATTCCACAATCTCACCCCTGAAAAACAAGTTTCTTCTGAATTTCTTATTGGATTTATGCATATTCAAGTATTAACAGCACAGACACCAGCCCTTCAGGCCACCAGGACTATGCCTTGTTAACAGCAAATCATGTTTGACTAACTTAGTTAAGTTTTTTTTGATAGGTTAACGGAGGGTGGATGAGAGCAGTGCAGTTGATATTTATCAAACATATAAAGCACCACATAACATACTTGTTAGCAAAATTGAAGCCCATGGGGCAGTAGTAGTATGGATACAACATTGGCTAAGGAATAGAAAACAGCTGTGGTGAACAGCTGTTTTTCAGACTGGAGAGAGTTGTACAGTGGTGGTCCCCACCATTCAACACTCGGACCACTGCTGCTTTTGATATACATTAATGACATGGGGCTATAGGGCAAAATTTCAATATTTGCAGCTGACTCAAAACTTGGAAGTGTAAACACTGAGGAAAATAGTAATTGACTTCAAGGAGGATCTAGACAGGTTGGTAGAATAGGTGGACATATGGCAGATAAAATTCAATGCAGAAAAGGTGATTCATTCTTCCTACCAAAATGTGACGACAATAGAAGCTAAGTGGTACCATTTTAATGGGGGTGTAAGAACAGAGGCCTGGGGATGTTTGCAAATGTTTGAAGGTGCAGGATAGGTCAACAAAGCAGTTATCGGATCCTAGGCTTTATAAATAGAGACAGAGAGTACAAAAGCCAAGTTATGAAGAACCAATATAAGGCACTAGTTTGGCCCCAGTTGGAGTATTGCATCCAATTCTGGGCACCACACTTTTTTAGGAGAGGGTACAGAATAGATTTACTTGAATGATTCCAGGCATAAGGGATTATAGTTATGTGGACTGAAACTGTAAGACTGGAGAAGCTGGGGTTGTTTTCCTCAGAGCAGAGAAAGCCAAGAGGAGATTTGATAGAGGTGGTTAAAATCATGAAGGGTTTGGATAGAGTAGAGAGAGAGAAATTGTCAATGGTTAAAGGGTTGATAGCCAGAAGGCACAGATTTACAGTGATTGGCAAAAGAACCAGAGGCAATAAGGAAAACCTTTTAAAAAAGATTGAGTGGTTAGGATTTGGAATGCAGTAGCGGATAGGGTGGTGGATACAGATTCAGCAGTAGCCTTCAAATGGAAATTGGATAAATACTTGGAGAAAGAATTGCAGAGATATGGGAGAGAGCGAGACTAACTGGATTGCCCTTTGAACGAGTCTGCGCAGACTCAATGAGACAAATGGCCTTCTTTGCTGTACCCTTGAGTCTATGATATGGTAACACTACTGACCAAGGGCTATATAAAGAACAAATATTGGGAAAACAATTGAGCATTAGTAAACAAGGAGCTCAAGATCAATTGGGAATTTTACACTTGTGCAGAGCATATCCTAACTGTACTGTGATTGTAGACTACTGGCTCTATTGCCTGCAACAAAATTGGGATCTCAATAGTTGGCTCACGATCACCATCAACATCTGTCAAACACAAACTCATTCTTGATCCCTTATGATTGCTATATTAAGTGCTGGTCACCCAAAATAAACTTTGGTCATCAGGCAAATTTTCCTTGGTTCAGTGTTTCCTGCATTATTTAGATCTAGATTCTCAGTAAGCCAAGAAATCCAGCCAAGTAAACCCCCCCCCCCCCCCAAGGACTCAACGGCTTAGTCAACTTTAGCTATATACCAGCAACGAATGTAGATGGTGCCTGCAGGAAGCAAGGACCTTTTACTCCTCTTGGTGAAAAGGTGCTGAATTCCAGTCCAGTAACATGGGACTCTCCTCCAATTTGGAACATCTAGCTCAAGAGGTTTTAGGATATTGTTCAAACAACCTGATGCTATTTAGCAATGGATTTTTTTTTTTGAATATCTTTACTTTAGAACAGGCAAAACAAAGCAAAAGTATTCACCCTCGCCTCCTCCATGTCACAGGACAGTCTTCTAAAACATGGCCCTAGGAAGTATCTTTAAATGGTTAGATAACCCACCTCCACAGGTATGGCCCCTCTCCACATTTTCATTGTCGGTTAAGTCCTCCGATATCTCCAGCCACCATTTGGGAGGGAAGCTTTTCAGTTAAATCTGGCACTCTTGTCCAATAAATTATTTGACTGCTTAAACCAGACTGTTAGAATTGATAAGAACTATGCTCTTATTCATAGTTCAATATAGACTTGCACACCCAAGACACATAGCTTGTTCTTTGTCTTGAAAAGGTCAATTGTCTGGAGACTTGAGCACCACAGATTCCAAGGAATGATTTTTTTAAATAAAAACCTAAGGCGGCTAACTCAGATCAGAATATCTGATATTGTCCAATGTGACCTATTGCTTATATTTTTCGTCTCACACTTGGGCAATGTGAACAAAAACAAATGGTTAGTTGCGGAAAAATAAGGTGGCATAATAGCAAACACCCTGAGGGTTGATCTAATGGAAGACTGGAGCACCACTACCTATCTGCAACATTTTCATCTATGTGCTGGCATGTAGTTTTCCCCAGAACACCTCAGTGGTGTGGAGAACACCAAATGAAGATTATGCATTATATAATGGTAGGAAAGGTAGCATAATTTAGAGCACTAAGATGCTATGCCACACAAGCACACACGTGCTACCTCACATGCAAACTGCCAGTTCTTTATCGAGTAATCCAAAATTACTCCCACCGCCCTCTCCCCTGCGCCTTTTATCTTTCTCTGCTTCAAATATTTATCCAATTTTGCCTTAAAAGCTACAATGGTCTGTTTCAACCACTTCATGCTGACAACACAAGTAAAGACATTTCTAACTGCATTCACTTTCACAGAATTATGAATTTGATCCAAGTGTTTCTATTAAGTGTATACTTTGTTCCTGCCAACATGCATCACCTGATAATTATCTACATTACATTCCAATTGGCACCTGTCTGCCCATTCTACTAACCTGTCTTTCTGAAGACTACCTTCCAAGCAATGGTGTGTGCAGGAATGAAGGGAACTCATGCAATGGAGGTAAAGATTCAAAGGATAGCAAAAAATACCATGGCATTTTGATTACAACTCATGGGTTAAACTCATTGACTAATAAGTGAACTGGTTGACTTTAACAAGACTATTTAGAAAAGCCTACTTGGTTGTGCAATTCATGACCTTGGTGTTTCAACTGTTGTACAAATTCCATCAGCAAAACCACCCCTGCCTGAAAAAGCATAAACCAGTGCATTATAAAAGAAAACACACTTAACCATTTATCTAAATGTTTTAAATAAAAATATGAAATTAGTAATTCTACCATTTTATCAGTTTTAGGTAATCTCAGGTCAACACCAGTATAATCCAACAATAAAGCTAATTAGCTAAATGTATCTTGTGTAATCTATATCAAGCAGCTTTAAATGGGACCGTTATGGTTTGAAAACCCTCTTTTGGGTCTACCAATACACATAGAAAACATGATTAAGAGTCAATTAAAGATGAGAAATCTACACCCACTTGTAGGGTTTGTTTGCCCAGTGTGAAGTGCACACACACTTTGACTTACCCAAATTGAGCATTTGGATGTAGATTGGCAGAAGCAAGGTTTAGGCATCAACTGTGCGCAGGAGCAATCATAGTTAAGCTAGCTAAAACCACACAGCTCACTGATAAAGCTCCCCTGCTTGTCCAGCTAGTATCATCTTACCCATTATATTTGAACAAGATTGTCACTATTATTCTGGAGTAAGGAGAGCTGCATTCAATTTTCTTGAAACAATGTAGTAACTCCCAATGGAATTATATTGTACTGTGGAAATACCTTGCAATTATATAGTGCCATCAGGTTGTTTCAACAAATTTATTTTAAATGTAGTTACTGTTATGTGGACAACTATTCTGTGGGCAGCCAATTAGTTGAAAAGCTTTAAAAAGTTTGCCAAAATACTTTAGTGCTTTAAATTTCAAATCACTGCTGACAATTGTAGGAAAAGAGGCTTTAAAAATGCTCAGAGAGGTCCTAAAAAGGCCACGATTTAAAGCCAAAGTGAAAGGAGTTCATCAATAGTCCAGGCATTCTTACCTGAACTGTCTTGTCACAACTATTTACAGCCAAAGTAAAATGTTTTGCAATAAGTAGATCTGGCTTTTCTCAAGCAATTTAAAAAAACTTTAATTCTGAAGTAGTTGACATGTGCCGGTCTACAGTATTCTCACCAAATTATAATTGTGGCCTAAGACAGTACAACATAAGGATTGGGTCATTCCAGACACCACTTAATCTAAACTTTTATTCACCTTTGACTAGCCACTGGGAACCAGCTGCAAACTGACTTTCTCCTCACTCATGCTGTCTTGGAGTACTCATGTTTGTTGACCTTTTGTTACCCCCGCCCCCCCCCACAAGCGTTCAGCAAAATTGTTGCAGACACCTTAAGTATACAAATGGGTTGGGAAAAGTTTGCACTTTGTGAATCAAATTAATAAAAGATGGCGTTTTGACACAAGTCCAGGAGGGTGTGGGAGAGAGAGAGAGAGAGAGAGAGAGAGAGAGAGAATGAACACAGTTCAGCAAAGTTTACCACTAACCAAATAGGCAAATAATGCAGCACATGTATGCATGAGTTAAGTACTCAACAGAAGTAAGGTTAATGCTACCACGAAGGAATATTGGAAGGTGGACGAACCAATACAATGGCAGACGGAGATTCATCACACTGATGTCCCAGAGACAGACCCAAACACCCCAGGAGAGATATATATCCTAATAGGGGTTGATAGTCAAAGTGTAAACATAAAATTTGAAGCGGTTGATGCAAGGCAGTTAAAACAAGCCAAATTCAGCCACCTATTATTCAGCTTTCCCACATTACAAGAGTGACTGCACTCCAAAAGTACTTCATTGGCTGTAAAGAGCCGAGACATCCAGTGGACAAGAAAGGCACTATATAAATGCAAGTCCTTCTTCCTTTCTTTCTCGACAGGGAAATGGGACGGGGGTGAAGACAGTGAATTTCCAGGTGGTTCTTGACAAGGATTTAAGGGTTCATGATTTGTCTGGTACTATTTAATAACACTTAGATTTATTGGTGTACTGATCCCAGTTTCTTACACAACTCAGAAGTCCTGAAAGTTCAGACCTTGAAATGGTGGCAGTTGCTACGGTCAATCAATTTACACATCTCAGGCAAAATGTCTTGTAGAGTTGGGATAGATACATACAATTTAAAAGGCCTGCTGCTTTACATATTGTATTTGACCCAATAAGGGATACATATTTTCCTGAAGAATTAAAGCACCATCTAATCTATTATTGAGTTTGAAGTGCTTCTCTCCAGCTCCCCCAGTGGCTCAGCTGATTTAAGACTGAAAGAGATTAGCACAAACCAGTATGGTCCCAGGTTCAATCACCAATCTGTTCCTTAGCTGATCTCAGCAAGGGCGTGGCAGAGTTCTGTAATTGGCCTCAGCAGCCCTAGATTACATGGGGGGGGGGGAGGAGAATTAGCCACAGTTCCTGCTCCTGGCCACTGATGGAAGTTTGCATGTGTGATATCAGTGGAAGACAAGATCAGGTGATCTGATGGGATAACCTATGCAGTGGGAAAGCCTGTTGCACATGGTCAAAGCTCATAGCTGAATGGTCATTTGAGTGAGGTACCTGTTTTCTCCTGCCCAACAAAAACTGCAACCCAACAGCCCTTGGGGCAAAGGGGAGAGAAGATTGTCAAAAGGTAACATATCACCCCCTGTCCACAGTATATTCTTAAGAAACGCACGGTTATTGGTGGCTATACCTATTATAATATATTTTCTGCTATTAAATTACTGAGACAGTAACCCAATCTAAGAATCTATTTAATCAAGAGCAGTAGCACAGAATACATAGTTCTGTGCTGGTGTGACTGTCAGTTTGTTCCACATACTTTAAGCCTGATATTTACAGAAGATTAATAAACACATGGTCATTACAACAAGTTTGTAGAAAGCCTACAGATACAAAAAATGAAGCCCTATACAGAATCATCACAGAGTTACACAATGTAGTTCTAATATCTCACAGGAACCACCTGCCACACTTGCCCTAACTGCAACATAAAATTTATTTTAAACTCAATGACAAGAGTTTTTTTTCCCCAATTCTGGAAGCCACCAAAATAAAAACTAAATTCATCACAGTGGCACAAATGACTGGACAGTCAAACTACACTGGAAATCATTTTGCATTGAAATTACAAAATCTTTAAATTGACAAATTACTTTATGTGGCAGATGTAACAAAGTGATGATTTCTCCAAATTCCATCTTAATTTGATAGTCTCTTTTCAAGAAAGTGAGTGATATGTTTATTCAATGGAGTGAGGGCTGGACAGTCCTAGAACTTAGTCTGAGGATTCATTTCTACAGCCTACATGTGCATTAAAAGTAAAAATACACCAGTGACTAAGATGGCTTATGAAATTTGAGCAGCAAGACACAGCAAATATTTGATGTGAAACTGGTGAGGTTACTTAACAGCAATTCAACCACATGTATAGATTGTTGCTCTAATTCCAAGCAGTTAAAACATTCCCTTATTAAGCAGAGCAAAACTAGCAATTTCAACATCAGGCCAAAATAATATATTCTGCTGAATATATTCCAATTTCAAATGACTTTAATTCATTGCATTTAATATTTCTTTTGATTTACCAGCATAATATGGGTAAATATACAAGCCAACAATACTCTACTTTCCCAAGATTCAACAGTAACATAACAGTAAACATCTAGAAATATTTTATTGACAATTTTAGTAACATTAGAAGTATTAAACTACAGTCTCCAGTGCTGGAATGGACTGCTAATGAGATTTATTCAATTCTGTGTTGGTCGTCACAAGGTTTACAAATGATCCCAAAGAACTGTACATAAAGGCTAAGCACCACTATATTAGGCAACAGCCCATTAGCGTAAACAAAGAACTGATTACATTGGTTACTTTGTATATTCCCTTATGTTCAGTGCGGGATAAAAAAATTAGGGTGAAAGCAATTTACACTACAAGAGGACTGTGCTCAATATATCAGGAGCGTAACCATTTCAGTATAGTCCAAGGTCCAAAATTTGGTTTGTCAATTTCAAATGCATTGACCGATCCAGAAAAGGCAGCAAATGCACTGCCTGAAACATGCTTTTGATGTCCTACTGACATTACGTAACCAGTAATCCCAACATTTGCACATTTAACTTTCTCATCCATTTCAATGGGAAGCAGCCTTTCAAACATGTTAGAACTATATTGCTTGCAAAACTCCCAAGAAAGTCTGTTCAGGAACCACCACCTGAAGACTGGAAAAAGTGACAAAAAAATTACTATCAAGCGACTAGAAAACACATGTTTGGCTATTTGGAAGCTGCAGAGCATATAGCAAAGCCTAACAAAACAGAACCTTCAGTGGCTGGGAAAACACTGATTACCAATAGGCCAATCACAAGATACCTGGAGTTGCTAGTAAATGTGACACGCTGATATTGACAGCAGACAAAAGGACATGTTTCAGGTTGCAGAACTGCTGGCTCATCAGGATACTGTCTACTGTCTACTGAAGAACACCTGAATATATAGTTATCCTGAAGATTTTTCTTCGGTGGCCCAAATTATGGAGAACTGCACAGTTAAAGAAATGAGAACCACATCACCCTAAATAAAAAAAAATGCAGCAGTATTACATGCATTAATAAATTTCCAATTTCCTCCTCAATGGAATAGCATAAAAACCAAGAAAGTCTGCATAACCAGGAAATATTGATCAAGAAATACTGGAGTTCACCACAAAAAAATTGTGTTCAGACATTGGCAGCTGTAATGGTTTTGTATCACAGTAAGTAAATACTAAAACAGCCAAGTCCGAGAACTGGTCTTCTGCCTCAGCAGTCGTTCAGTTACGCCTGTTTTCAAGTAAGGCACAAGACAAAAATCAAATCCCACCTACAAAGGAAAGCAGTCTACATGGGTGCCTCGAATTTCACTTTTTGCACAAATGTACAAATTAAAAAGTACATTATACATAAGAGAAAATTTCACTGTTGTACAAAAATTTGTTAATTCTAACTTTTATTCTTATACAATTTGCTGAGTTGAAACCATTGTTACTTTGATAATGAATTTAACTATAATACAACCAAATGTAGTGAGTTGAGCACGCACATTTAAAATGAGACAGTAAGTCACAGACATGATTCTATACAGGTTTTCAAAATTGTGTGTCAAGCTGGCAAGATGCAAGAACTAAGGGTAATGAGAATTTTGTTTCTGTTTTAATGGGAAATAACATTTTAGATAGAATGCATAAAGTGGATATCCACAGGGATCGCTCAGCTACAGCATTTCTTCAGTCCTGTTCCACCACCTGCAGTGCTGATATCTACATTTTCCCTGTCAGGTTCTTTTACGGGAGTCTGTGGGGTAAAAGGAAAAGAAATATTATGAAGGACTGCAGCAAACTACATGGAAAATTTTAAATTGAAAGGTCTGAACAAATATACATCTCTTACTCACGCACAAGAAATGGTACACTTCATACGATAATTACAGATATTTGCCCCATCTTAACTGATCCATTCAGAGCGACCCTACAGTTCACCTATTGCAGCATCCAATTGTTTCTTAAATGATTAAAGGGTTTTGGCTCCACTAGTCGATCTTGAAGTGTATTCTACATGATCACCGAGTGAAGAATTATTTCCTGACATCAATATTAAATTTACCTTTCAGTAGCTTGAATCCTTGTCAGACTCTCCCAATTTAATTTAAAGCAATATTCCTGATTTACCATATCCCTTACCACAACTATCTTAGATACCTCATTAAGATCATCTCTCAGGTGCCTCCTTTCCAGGATGAAAAGCTGAAGTCTCTGCAACCTTTCCTCTGAGCTCAGCCCTTGAACACTAGGGATCAGCCTCATGGCCCTTCTCTGCACTGCACCTTTTGTTTAAATATGTCATTCTCGTAAGCCGACGACCAGAATCAAACACAGTACTCTAGTTGGATTCTGGTCACGACTCTCTCCAGTTCCAGCTATGTAGTGTTCAACATTCACTGGAGTTTGTGGAATGCTGCTCTGCAATAAACAGAGGTATAGAGATTCCACTTTGGGCGCGAACGGCAATCTGGGCACAAATTATACTGGTTTTCCGAAGGGAAGTTAAGATTCAAGTTTCCACCAAATCATTTGCATAATCACAAACTTAAAATCTTCCATGAACCAGAACAATCGGGCAGTGCAATAGAACATAATTATCTTTGCATTAAAAAAGAGTCCTTGATGTATTGGAGTGGTAACCGGGTGCAGTTTTATTAATACAGCTGAAAATGGTGTTAGCACAAAAAATAAACATTAATACGTCGAGTCAAACCACCCGAGTAACCCGATTTTAAATTACTTGAACATAAACTAGCGGAAACTCTAGGCCAGTGTCTAGATTGACAGTTCTAGAACCAAAAATACTTTGATTTGCAATGCGTTATTACAGTGGGCAGTGAGGAATAGATCAGTTGCAGATTCTTGTTCATTTTTACCTTGTTACATGATGCTTTGCAAACCTCACAAAAATGATTGTTTTCCACTATATTGGCTTGTTTACCAATCGTACAACTTGGTTTAGCAAGTTTCAACAAGTGATTGGCTGACAAATTAGTTAGAAATTCTTCAGCTCAGAACCACTCAATTACAGATTGTCTTTTCAAAAGGTTACCTTTCGAAGTATGTCTTCTGCTAATGTGAGGAATGCTTTCTCAATGTTGATATTAGCTTTTGCACTAGTCTCGAAAAACCTAATCCCATGTTCTCTGGCAATCTAGAATGGAACACAATTAGTAAAGTCACATACAGGATACCAGCAAGTATGCTACAAGTTAGTAAAACACCAGATAGCTTTTGTTGTCAAGCCATCTTAAAATATTTCACCATGCATTTACACTTCATAAACCTAGCAACTATGATCACAGGTATTATCAGACATCAGATATGTTGCAATATGCTTCAACAGTGGTAGCGTTCAGTAACCATCTATCATTTTTAACAAGAGGCAGTGTTCAACCATACAGCTCAAAGCAAAAACTATGCTATAGTATTGATTATAGGGCTGTTTTACCCTTGCTGAAGTTTGCCTCCACATGCAGGACACCTCATTATCGGTTAGGGGTACTCAGACCATAATCCTACAATGATTGGACTAAGCGTCACTCCTGCAATTTCAGTAAAGCATTATGATGGACAGTGTAGCCTGGGTGTGTGTCACTCCAATTTGAACAGTAATGTGCCAAACAAGATGTTGGTGACTGTTACTTTGTTCTCCCATCCCCCATTTTAGTTTCTGCATTTCACTTTTCCTTCCAGGGCAAATGCATACAATTATTTTTTTGTGCTTATTCTGTTTTGCTACACTTGTTCCAAATTTCTGAATAAATTCCTCTTTAAGTCAAGATGTTAAACAACACTTTATAGTATATGCTTAGTCAGCATGGAAGGTAAAGACAACCAATAGACATGCATCAACTTAAAAGCACAAGACTGTGGGCAGCAGGTCCACCAAGTACAAAGATATTTTATATTCCATGCACCTAAGCATGCACAAATACAAGAACTGATTGCTGGCAAACTGACTTGGGAAAGGAAGGGGCAAGAGGAAGGAGACAGCAGGAAAAG
Source organism: Squalus acanthias (assembly GCA_030390025.1). Classification (NCBI taxonomy): domain Eukaryota; kingdom Metazoa; phylum Chordata; class Chondrichthyes; order Squaliformes; family Squalidae; genus Squalus; species Squalus acanthias. Next base: position 63,153,713 of record CM059433.1, on the reverse strand, counting down.
AATATGGAACAGCCAAAATGCCTAAAAAATACAGGGGCAGGAAACTAGCATTAAGGGCTGCAACAGAGGATTACAAACACCCTGTTTGATCCATGTGCTGTATAATGAGTACAAGCACAATGAGTACAAGCAAACACACTCGCAATCTGCAGACTGAGGGAGAGAACAAAATATAAGCATGCAATAAAACAAAATGTGGAAAGAAATTAAAGAGCATGTATTTCATATGCTGGGCAGAAGCTCTAACCAACATCTTTACTGAAATCCTAACAATGTTGTTTGAAGCTCTTAAAGCACATGTACAGAATTAATAATTCCTAGCTATTTAAAACAATTGAGCAAAAAGACACCTCTAAAAAAGGTAATTACTTCAAAACTGAAGTGATAGTGTAACATACAATTTGTACTGCATGACTTCACAGAAATCAGGCAAACTCAATTGAAAACAGAGCTCCAATCAGTAGTACAATATCATTTAGAGGCATTAAATGAAAGTTAAGTATTTGCAAGAGAGGGAAACAAAATAGGGTCATCCTGGGATGTCTTGCGCACTACAATGGCACAGACATGGATTTGAGGTAAGGAATCCAGCCACTACTCAACTGGAGGAAAGTGTGTGGTGCATTGCACAAAGAAAGAAAGAAAATCAAAAGTAAACCACCTTAACCATGTCACCATCACTCCAAAAATTAACACTTTCTAAATTGAAGGAAACATAGCATCAGGCCACAGACAACCATATCTCATGGTTTTGTTCCAAGCATTTGCCTACTAGTTACACAGGATAAACTAAAATGGCAGGAATTCGCTTCAATCAAAAACACATTCACTCCAGCATGCTAGGTCAAGTCAGTGGTCATGGGTTTGAGCCAGTAATTCCCCAAGCAGCTCATTATTTCAATGCAACCTGAGGAGCGGGAGTTAAGGACGGAAGAGAGCATTTTAATGTAGGGAAACACGGTAGCCAATTTGCACACTGCAAGGTCGCACAAACAGCAATGAGATAAACTGTTATTTTTGTGATGCGAGTTGAGGGATAAACTCCTGCTTAGAATAGTGCCATGGTATTTTCGCACTCACTGAGGGGGCAGATGGGGCCTTGGTTTAACATCTCACCTGAAAGACGGCACCTCAGAGTGCAGCATTCTCTCAGTACTGCACTGAAGTATCAGCCTAGATTATGTGCTCAAGTCTCTGGAGGGTGACATGAACACAGCCTTCTGACTCAGAAGCAAGTGCTAACCCAGGTCAAAGCTGGCACCTTGGAGAGTCAACAAGGAAGACAAAAGCAGGTGACATGGGACCACAGCCTATTAATTAGATTATGCAGATCTAGCTATGGCCTTATAGGTCTAGCATTTGTCCTCTTAATCAAGGAATGTGTGTGACCAAAGTAGACCTAGAGAACAGGATAATAATTTTATTTAAAAAATGAGCAAAGGAAAAGTTCAGAAGCAACCCAATTTACCTGCTCTCCTTTTGATTTCTGCACCACTCGCTTGTCTTCCATGTCACACTTGTTGCCTAGCAACATTCTCTCTACATCTTCATTTGCATGCTGAAAAACAAATTTGGCTAATGTCACAAGGGTTATCAGTGAATTTTGATGGGCAATCAGCACTTATCTAATTGAAGTCTTGATTCAGCACACATCAATAGCCTAACTACTCAAAGACATCACCTATTCATACTACAAAAAAAGTGAATGGTCAAATGCAAGTCATTCATAAACTGTTTCCAATTAGCAAAGCTACCAATCAGCAAGCATCATAAACAAACCAAATTATTTTTCCACCTCCCAAGCCCACCAACCACCACAAAAAGATGGTTGAGATGCTACAAGAGCTTTCAGCCACCATTTTCCCCTCTCAATCACATCAGCGTATACAGCAATGAAAAAAAATCACAACTCAAAAAAATACATCTATTAAATTCATTAAGTAACCGTAGAAATTATTGCAAGTTCCTCCTGTACAAACCTAAAGTTGAAATTCTGTTTCTGCCCCAGAGTTGCAAATTTCACCAGGGAGCTCCAGCTACTATCAGTAAATATTGTGTGCAAGACAATGAATGAAGCTACATCATGGAAGCTGTAGTTTGCATACTAAGGAACAATGTGCAATGCACACAAGTTTATGACAACCAGGCAGACAATTTACAAATGGAGGAGCAAGCCAGAGGAAAACAAATTGAATGATTTAAGCTATTAAATAAAAATTCAGAGCTACACGTCATGTGGGATGAGTTTTATTTGGTCTTGCTGAATGGAACGATTTGCTCCAGGGCTGGGAAAAAACACATTTCCGGGGGGGGGGGGGGGGGGGGGAGGAAAGAGGGAAAGAGAAGGGGAAGAAAAGGGAGGAGAGAGCACACGCGATAAATTTTATTTATATGGCACCTCATCATATCCTGAAGATCTGGGAACCACACTTTACAACTTCATGTCCCTTACATAGGCAAATACTACAGAATGCCACAAACAGCAAACTAGCAAATGGTTAGATCATGTTCTTTTGGTGAGCAAGTTAAAAATATTGCTGAAACCAACTAAAGAACTCTCTTCCTTGAAATGTGCCATGAGATCTTTCTGTTCAGAATAGGCAGGGTTAATTTGAGCACTTTTGGATAAGACATCAAGTAGACATTCCAAATCCACTCAAAGTTGAGCAAAAATACTATTTTACAATTACACAGAATTTACAGCACAAAAGGGCCATTCAGCCCAACTGCTCCACATGAGCCTCCTCCCACCCTACTTGATCTAACCCCATCAACATATTCTACTTCTTTCTCCCTCATGTGCTTATCTAGCTTCCCCTTAAATCCATCTATGCTATTTGCCTCAACCGCTCCTTGTCACAGCAACTTCCACATTCTAAATAAAGAAGTTGCTCCTAAATTTTCTGCTGTATTTTGTGACTTATATTTATGGCCCCTAGTTCTTGTCTTGCCTGTCATTTGAAGCATCCTCTACATCTACGCCATGAAACCTTTTCATAATCTTAACCTCAAACAGGTTACCTGTCAGTCTTCTCTTTTCTAGAGAATAGAGCCCAAGCCTGTTCAATTGTTCAGTTTAGTATCATTCTAGTAAATGTGTTTTGCACCTTCTCCAGTGCTTCTATATCTTACTTATATGGAGACCAGAACTGTTCACAGTACTCGAACCAAGGTTCTACACAAGTTCAACGTTACTTCTGCTTTTCAATCCTATCACTCTAGAAATGAACCAGTGCTTTGTTTGCATGTGTATCTGTACTGAGATCCCTGTTCCTCTACCCCATTTAGACACTTAATTTTCCAAAAGGTATGTGGGCTCCTTATTCTTCCTAACAAAATGTAGTGCCTCAGTTATGTGTTCATTTGCTAATTCCATGCTCATTCTGCAAGTCTTGTATTGTGTTGCAGTCCTCCTCTGTATTGACTACCCCCAATTTGGTATCATCTGCAAATTTTGAAATTGTACTTCTGATTTCAGAGTCCAAATAATTTAGGTAAATGGTGAACAGAGGTCCCAGCATCGATCCTTGTGGGACACCACTTCCCACCTTTCACCAGTCTGAGTAACTACCTTTAACCTCTACTGCTTTGTTTTGTTGCAGAGATGCCGGTGTTGGACTGGGGTGGACAAAAATGAGAAGTCGCACAACACCAGGTTACAGTCCAACAGGTTTATTTGAAATTACGAGCTTTCGGAGCTCTGCTCCTTCGTCAGGTAGTGACTGTACTCACTGTACCTGACGAAGGAGCAGAGCTCCGAAAGCTCGTAATTTCAAATAAAACTGTTGGACTATAACCTAGTGTTGTGCGACTTCTCAGCTTTGTTTTGTAGCCAGCTTGCAATCCATTCTGCTACTTGTGCCCTGACTGCTTATTTATGGCCTCTAGTTTTGGACTCACCCACAAGTGATATACATCTCTACATCTACCCTATCGAACCCCTTCAAATTTTTAAAAACCTGTCATGTCACCTCAATCTTTTCTTTTCTAGAGGTAAAAGCCCCAGCCTGTTCAGTTGTCCCCTCAGTTCTGGTATCGTCCTTGTAAATCTTTATTGCACCTTCGCCAGCATTTCTATATCCTTTTTTAAAATATGGAAACCAGAATGGAGTGCTGAATCTTGCAAACAAATACTATGCAGCTTGTGACGGCACAAAAAGAAAGCGTTTCTTATTTGTGCCTTCACATTGGGGCAGGCTTTCTCACAAACCACCTTGAGAATGCAGAATGGTAATCCGGTTACATGGAACACCATGGCCCAGGATCTGCCGCCAAAATAACAGAGCTTAATGGTGCTCACCGTTACCAGTGTGTAAATCATCCAGCAGCTTGTGGCAAGGAAGAGATACCCCATGAATTGCGAATTGCCACAAATTGCAAGACGACTTGCGCTGCTCTGCCATAAGCCTCACGAAAACGGAATCTCACCTTCAACCTCTGATTTTCACATCCTTGTGCATTTGCACTTTAATTGCCTATTAAACTCACTGCAGAAAGTTGGGGCTGGTACTTAACAGCATAAGTACCCATTTAATGATGTGAGAATTGTTAATACAATGCCAATCAAACTCTCTGGTCCTGAAAGGGAACAATTTAAACTGTAGAGTCTCATTCCTGCAGGTAGTAAATTCTTAGAGACTTGCAAAATTTCAAGTGGTTTCATTTTTTTCTTACTTTTCCTTTCTGTCTGTCTATATTTATCTTTCTGTATCTGATTTGACACTATTTCCTTCTCTGTGGTTCCTCGGTTTCTTTCTCAACCCTTAAAATTCATTGGTTAAGGAGATACACTGCTGGCCCAGTCATTCATTGATGTCCTCGATGCCCCACTGCCCTTGCCACGCCATTATCAGCTCGCACTGCCAGGGCAAAAAACATTGAGCTGAAGATTGAAGGAAAAAGTCTAGCCAACAGGGCACACTGCAAGATGCTGCGCTCCAGCCAATATGTGCTCATAATTGACAGAAATTTTGAAGTGTGGCGTACAGCAAGTATCATTTGTTTCACTTCTCAGAAATAGATGGACAAGGGTTGAACACTCACGCAACAGCCTTAACCACAGGAAACTGAAGCTATTGAAAGATTTAGCTCATGGTTTAAAAAAAAACACGCCAAAACTACTTATCTGATACAAGGCAGATACCTTCAGTGTTAGGGATTTGAAATTTGGTACATCACAAGATCAAAGGTCAGGTACAGCTACTGACAGAAATGTAATTAAGGTTTGAGAAAGAACAAAATGGCAGGTAAACAATATTACACGAGACAAGGCATGTAATATTTGTACCTCAGGTCAGTTACGTGCTTTGTTTTAGTAAATTTAATGTATTAGTGATAGCCAAATGTCTATTGCAGTTAGGCTACAGCATAACTGGTTTTCTCAATTCATTTTTGATTTTACAGATTCAAATTGAAATTTGGGCAACAGGCATGGGGGTAGTGGGTTTGGTAGAAGCAGAGGAAAGAAGGCAGAGCCATCTGTGGGAAGCAAATGTTCTAGACAAATAGTAAACCCAATTCAATATAGACTTTCAATGCGACTCTCCTCCTAGGTCCAGAGTGTAAAGGCCCACCTTTTAAATTCATTATAGTGTACAGGGTCACTAGATGGTGGCCCATGATCATTTTGCTTTGTCACATTCATAAATCTGTTTACCAGATTACATGTGATATTAATTATGTATAATTGTAAGGCATGTTGCAAGTCTGTTTAAAGCAATGTTTTCATATTAAAAGCACCCAAGTTATTTTAAAGGCAGAGCATGTTACCACAGCAGCTCTTGTATATGAATTCCACTTAGTCGTTCCGAGAGTGACAGCTGTGGCTCAGTTAGTAGCCCACTTGCCTCGGAGTCAGAGGTTGCGGGTTCAAATCCCACTCCATGGACTTGAGCACAAAGCTAGGCTGACCCTCCAGTGCAGTGCTGAGGGAGTGTTGCACTGTCGGAGGTGCTGTCTTTCAGATGAGACGCTAAACCGACTTTTACGTCTGCTCTCACGTGGACGTAAAAGATCCCAAGACACGATTTCGATGAAGAGCAGGGGAGTTATCCTCGGTGTCGTGGCCAATATTTATCCCTCAACCAACATAACAAAAACAGATTATCTGGTCATTATCACATTGCTGTTTGTGGGACCTTGCTGTGCGCAAATTGGCTGCCACGTTTCCGACATTACAACAGTGACTCCACTTCAAAAGTAATTCATTGGCTGTAAAGCGCTTTGAGACGTCCGGTGGTCGTGAAAGGTGCTATATAAATGCAAGTCTTTCTTTCTTTAGTTTTACGGTGATTTTTTAAGCACGAGTCCTGTAACCAGGACTTGAAGGGAGTGTCTGTCGCGTTTTCTTTTGAATTTGCCTAATTTCTTTTCTATAAAGCAAACATATGTAACAAGAGCAGTGGAGCTGATCCCTGTTGAGTGGGTTGTGGGAGGTTAAATTACTCGAATTGGGCAGAATCGCGATTTTACACACCGCATTCAACTCTCAATCCTTTGTGGCTTTGGAATCAGAGGACCCATGCGGTTTCCACCTTCCTTCACTTTTTGCTCCTCCCCTCCTTTTACTTTTCTGTTCGTCTCTGGAAAAATGGTCAAAGAGGCCACAGCATCAGTGTCTGGGGCATGGTGGGAAAGCAGAGGTCGAAGTTTGCTGACTAGTGTTTTTGTTGGAGCGAAGAAATTCTGGCATGCTCAGACTCAGCAGTGCTTCTTTTAAAAATCAGGTTGTTTTGAATTGGGTCAGTTGCTCTGTGGTGGGCTTGCCAAGTGTAATGCAGTTGATAAAAAGACACTGCCTCGTAAAATAGTTGGCAGAAGTGGTTGTGGGAATAAAACAACCAAGCAATATTGCCTGCTCTCTTTCGCAGGAGCACAGCAAGAGGGCATCTCCTTGATTCCAAGATCCTCAATCCTTCTGGATACGCATATTGTACAACCAAACCAGTTAGTGATCGGAAGCCTCATTTTGTGGCTGGTCTGTCATTTCTTTCCTCCCCTCATCTGATTTCTCTCAATTTATCTGTTTTTCCTTCTAACTCATTCTTCCATTGCGTCCTCTTGCACCAAATGATGATTCACAGCATGACCAGATAAACCATAACTTGCTCTGGGGTATGTCGTGCTTTTCTTATTGTATTAGCATATGTGCTAATGGTCTCATCATTCAAACTATTAAAATGTCTAGATGGTGACTTTTAAGTGATGTGGTACATTCTATAGCTGAAAACTGAGCACACAAATCCAAAGTGCCTTTTCACACTGTGCATTGTTCCCACACAGGAATCAGAATAGTACAGCACAGAAGGAGGCCGGTCAACCCATTGAGTCTGCGTCGGCTCTTTCGAAAAGCAATCCAGTTAGTCCCACTCCCTCCCCATATCCCAGCAATTTTTTCTCCTTCAAGTATTTATACAATTCCTTTGAAAGCTACAATTGGAAGACACTGCCCCACCTCAGCTCACCTGCTGCTGAAACCCTTATCCATGCCTTTGTTACCTCGACTCGATTCTTGCAACGTTCTCCTGGCATGCCTCCCATCCCCCACCTTACATAAACTTGAGCTTATCCAAAACTCTTATCCATATCTTAACTCATGCCTTGGAAGTCCCATTCACCCATCACCCTTGTACTCACTGAACTACATTGGCTCCCATTTTAAAATTTTCATCCTTGTTTTCCAAATCTCTCCAATAGTCTCACCCCTCCCCATCTCTATAACCTCCACCAGCCTAATAAGACTTTGAGATGCTCCAATTCTGGCCTCTTGCGCATCCCTGATTTTAAAATCACCATTGGCGGCGGTGCCTTCAGCTGCCTAGGCCCTAACCTATGGAATATGCCCTCCCTAAACCTCTCCGCCTCGACATCTTGCTCCTCCTTTGAGACGCTCCTTAAAACCTACCTCTGACCAAGCTTTTTTTTCATCTGTCCCAGTATCTCATGTGGCTCGGTGCCAAATTTTGTTTGATGACCCTCTTGAAGCGCCTTGGAACGTTTTACTACATTAAAAGGTGTTGCAAAGACAAGTTGTTCCATTGAATCCATTTTTCACCACCCTAGCAGGCAGTGCATTCCAAATGCTAACCACTCGTGCAAAATTAGTTTCTCATGTCGCCTTTTGTTCTTTTGCCAATCAGCTTAAATCTGTGCCCTCTGGTTATCAACCCTTGAGCCATTGGAAACAGTTGCTCTTTATTTACTCAAAGCCCTTCATGATTTTAAATACCTCTCAAATCTCCTCAGCCTTCTCTGCTCGAAGGAGAACCACCCCAGCTTCTCGAGTCCATCCACGTAACTGTATTCCCTCACGCCTGGAACCATTCTAGCAAGGTCTCTCCTGTATCCTCTCCAAAGCCTTCATATCCTTCCTAAACTGTGGTGCCCAGAATTGGACACAATACTCCAACTGGGGCCGAACTAGTGTTTTATATTGGTTTAGCCTAACTTCCTGGCTTTTGTAGTCTATGCCTCTACTTAAAGCCCAGGATCCCATATGCTTTATTAACTGCTTTGATAACCTGTCCTGCCACCGTCAAAGATTTGTGCACAAACACCCACAAGTCTCTGTTCTTGCACCCCATTTAAAACTACCATTTAGCTTGTATTCTCTCCTCATTCTTCCTACCAAAATGCATCACCACAAACTTCTCTGCATTGAATTTCAACTGCCATGCATCAGCCCATTCCATCAGCCTGTCTATGTCCCCTTGAAGTCGATTACTATCTTCCTCAATGTTTACTACCCTTCCAAGTTTTGGGTCATCTGCACATGTTGAAATTGTGCCCTGTACCCCCAAATCAAAAGCAGCAGTGATCATAGTACTGAACCCTGGGGACCACCACTGTCGATCGCCCTCCAGTCGGAAAAACAGCCAGCCATTCACCACAACTCTTTCCTATTCCTTAGCCAATTTTGTATCCATGCTGCTACTGCCCCTTTCATCCCATGGGCTTCAATTTTGATAAGTCTATTATGTCTATTATCCATCCTCAGTTACTTCATCAAAAAACTCAAGTCAAACATATTTTCCCTCAACAAATCCATGCTGGTTCTCCTTTGTTCATCCAAGCTTGTCCAAGTGACACTAAATTTTCTCCTGGATTAGTGTTTAAGAGATTCCCCACCATCGATGTTAAACTGACTGGCTTGTAATTGTCAGGTTTATCCTTCGCCCCTTTCTTGAACAAGGTTGTAACATTTGCAATCCTCCAGTGCTCTGGCACCACCCCTGTATCTACCAGGGCCAACTCTCCCCTTCCCAGCATGCCACCATTGTATTCACATTTTGCATCACTCCACACAGGTAGTGCTACTTTTTCCACTTTCAAGCAAGCCACCATTGAAAGTCCACATCTGTAGCCCTGCATACAATCTGCCATTGGTCACCACCAAATTGCATCTCACTGTATGTACCAAGCAGCCGGTGAAGAGTTACTCCTCTACCTGGATGAAGCTATGAATTCGGTCATCCCTGTTTTTTAAAAAAAAACAGTACTTTAAAGTCAGCGTCAAACCCCAACATGGAGATAGCGCAAATATAAATGAGTATCTCCTGTGCAACTAATTACATAGCAGCATCTGAGCATGTAATCAGCCCGCCTTTAGCTTTAGAATCGTGCATGGGGGGGGGGGGGGGGGGGGGGAAAGAGAAAGAGAGAATCAAAGGCAAGGAAGAATGCATGTAGTTTTGCGTAACTAAGCAATTAAGAAAACCTGTAGAAAACAAGATTTGAGTGAAATGGAGATTATACTAGCACTTTGCTTTCGATACTGGTCATTAAAAAAATTGTTTATTGCAGACACCAACAAGCCAAAACTCCTCAGCTCCTTTGAAACAACTACTTCATGTTTAAGGAATTATTCTTCATGTATGCAACATTTTCACAATAGCCCTCATTGATGTTTCCAGAAACAAATGCACAAAATGTGGTTAGCGTTCTTCCCCCTCGATAGTACCAATTACTCAAGCCTGAAATCTTAAAGCAAGACTTCATAAATGGTTTCCTATGTTGAAATAGTTACGACAAATACAACCTTTGCTAGATTGTTCCTTTTTTTTTTTAAAGTCCATGCATAGATACAATTGATCCAGTGTATTTGTAATTTCTGTATAAAAATTTGTACCAGCATTCTTTTTCAACAAAGCAATTTAGCCCCAATGGCATTGTTCAAAGTAAATCAGAAAGATGATGTTTCCTGAGACAAGTATGTTTACATCTTTATGGCCCTTTCCTAATAAAGGGGCTGCCTGCTTAGGTACAGCTGTGATTAACTTTGTCGGTCCCTTTGAAATACTTAGCCACAAGAGTAGAATAAAAGTCATGATCAAATTTAAAAGGGGTCTCATCAGACTGTACCTTCAGTACTGTGTCCAGTGCTGGTTGCCAAGAAACAAGGGTGACATTCTAGCTCAAGGTGTGGAAAGATCCATAAGGTTACTCCATAGCGTCGAAAGGATGAGCTAAGTAGTAATGGAGAAACTTGGACATTTCAATCTGGAAAGAAGCCACCTGAGAAGTGATCTTAAAGATATTCAAGATCATCAGATGAACAAAGTAAATCCAAGGTAGTACTTTAAATTTAAAAAAGCAAGAGGGAACACAGGTAAATTTAAGACCGGTCAAGAAATTGTTCTTCCAACCGTGATGAATATATGGAAGGAACTTCCAAGACATTGCATTGGAGGCAAAGCCCTGGAATCTTTAGAAACATCTGAATGCTGAAATGTTTATGAGCAGGGGGGGGGGGGGGGGGGAGAGAGAGAGAGAGAGAGAGAAGAGAGAGATTCAAAACAAAAATCAAGCTGCAATCCCATCCTCCTTCTGGCATTGAGCAGAATCAAAAGGTTCATTGCCCTTCCAATGCTTCAGATTGGTAGCGGATTATAGATTCGCCTCTCCTCTTACGGAGGGGAAAGATCATCACGAAATGACCAGAAAAATCCGTTAGTTGTGATTTGTTGCAGTTTTATGAATAATTCAGGCAATCAAATGACACTTCAAGATGACAAATACACTAGAAGACAAATAAATATGCCAGATACATACACAAAACAAAACACATACTGCAAAGCCATACACAATTCAAAAATCACCCAAGTTTCATTTCATAAATCGGACTACCCTAGAAATTCAGATCCAAGGTAACTTAGTAAATTGAGCTTCAAGGAAGGACTCATCAACATAAACTGCATGGTGCATGATTAAGAGTTTCAGCACCGGCTTAATAGGCTTTTAAGTTAACTTGTCCAATATACTAAGCCCAATAGTACTCTGCACTGCTTATTTTTAAAAAACTCAAATTAATTCTTAATTTGGGCTAGCCAGTCTTAAACAGCTTGCACAAAGAAAAACAGCTGGGAAAAGTATGGTTCTAGTTGGTAACAGAGTGAAAGCATAACTACGACTATAACAGCATTAGCCAGCAGTGGCACACAAGAGGTCCCAAGTGATCAGGAATAAGCATGGCGCAGCATGAGCTCCCACCAGTTGAGGGAATTGCCTGCGCCAAGTACTCAATACAGGGTACAAAACATTGTCAAGACCTCCCCCTTCCCTAGGCATGGGGAGGAGGAGGAAAAGTAATCAGAAAAAGGGAGTAATATTTAATACTGCTTGCTACTAAACTATCATTGCGTTACAATCACAGAAGGTGGTTAAGAAATGTACAAGCAAGCTACTTTCTGGAATTATAAAGTTGCTTCTTAAATTAACAGCATTTACATCAAGCAAGTGTAGCCACCAGAAACATGCCTGAAATATGAAACTTTGTTAAGCACATACCATGATTTGATACTGATTTAGAACAATTGTTTCAACAACTTCCATTTATATAGCACCTTTAATGTAGTAAAACTTCAAGGCACTTCACAGGAGCATAGACAAAAATTGATTCAACAGCCAGAGATTAAAGCACATTTGGCTCATCATGTCTACCCTAGTACTTAAACAATGGTGTCAATCTTCATAACTATAACTCCTCATCCCTGGTAACAATCTAGGTGAAGCTTCACTATATAAAATAAACAGAAAATGCTGGAAATACTCAGGTCAGGCAGCATCTGTGGAGAGAGAAACAGAGTTAACGTTTCAGGTTGATGACCTTTTGTGACCTGTAGCTTTACTCTACCTTTTCCATGGCTCTACTATCCTTCCTACAACAGGGTGCTGAGAACTGAATATTAAATTTCAAATGCAACCTAACCAATACAAGGTACAAATTCAACATCACTTCCTTGTTTATATATTTTGAGTACTCCAGTATGGCTGCTTTTATAGATAAAACTAACTACTACATTTTTAATTGGTGTTTACATTACTATTTAGAAATTTCATACCTGTTAAGGTTCTATGAGGTCATGCCACAGTTTTGCAAAAAGAATGAGTTCAGTGAGTTAGCACTAACCTTTAAAGGAAGTACTACAGTGCAACTGATCTTTGCACTGACCACGCTCCGCCACCCAAAAACAAAAATCAGACCACTTTCCTAGGACGACATGTTGCCCAAGTAGTCATTGTTACAGCCTTCTCTTACCTCATCTATGTTCCTCAGCCATTTGCTGATGTTTTCAAAGCTTTTGGCATTTGTGATGTCATAGACTAACATGATTCCCATTGCTCCCCTGTAGTAGGAGGTGGTGATGGTGTGAAATCGTTCCTGTCCTGCTGTGTCCCTTCAAAATAAAACAATTTAAATCAGCAAAAGGCCTGACATTTTAAAAACTTGAAATCTTGCACACATTTTTACTTAATACGAAGTCAATGTTACCTATTCTTTAGTGCACTCCCCCCCCCCACAGAAACTTAAAAGCATCAACATGACAAGATTTAAAACTAGAACATTTCAAAAAGTTGAGTAAATTTCTTACATTTTAAGTTGGATGGTTGCACACAAATTTTCAGCTAAAATTCCATGGGAATCAGTACCTCAGCCAAATTGAAATTTTAACCATTGTTGCCAGGTAAAGGTGCTTCAATTTGACCCTATTGGCCACCAAAGCAAATTGCTCTAGTATACCCTACAATTCCCATACCTTAATACACTGGTACACAAAATATGGACAGTAATGCCTATCCAAGTGGAGTATAGTCAGTGGTTAAAATGTGAGCCGTCACACAGTATTACAGCTTTTTAAAAAACTCTTCGTGGTGTCCTTTTCTGGCTGGTAGTGACACTGCTGCTTCGCTTCCTCCCAAGTCTAAATGCCTGAGGAAATGTCTATTAATACATGAAATTGAATGACAGCTATGATATTTTGGGCCATCAGAGCTCAGTGAGATCTCATCTGATTTACATACACATGATCCAGCAAGGGCCACTAGGTAATTAGAAGCACTGGCTGAGTTTTTCCACTTCTTTGCATGGAGACACTGAAATGAATTGTACTGGTATCCTAGCTAAGGTTGTATACAGCTACAACTCAAATAAGCATTGTGTATAAGTGAGATTTATGGATTTAAGAAATGGTTGCTTGCTCCTAGCTACTCTATCTTTAAGGGGAAAAGGTGATTCCAGGAACAGGCCACATTAACTCTTGATTATCTAACTGACCTAGAAATAGAAGGATGTTCCTGTGGTGCATGGGAACTGGACATCAGCTTGGACCTGCAGGAATCAAGCTTCAACTTCCTTCCAGCAATGAAGGTCACCACTCATATCCTTGGAAGTTCTGAAGTCAGATGAAAAACAGCACCACCAATGGTAAAGAGGCCACAAATGAGGAATGTCCATCTATCTCACACTCCCACAGAAGTCTACTGTACCTCACCACAGAATCCAACAACCTCATCGCCACAGTCCTACCCAGAACACCTTTCCTCTTTATTCCTTGACATCAGTCCTATACTTGCCTTTTTACCAGATTGCATCCTTCCTGTCTTGCAGTTTTGGTTTAAATGTAATAATGCGCCAGATTAATCTTGTCTATTTCACTTAGAACCATATGCCGCTATAACATCTCTCGATCACCTCCTTTCAAAGCTGAAGGAGTCCAAGTTTTTTAAGCATTCCTTCACAACCATTAAGCCTTGTGCCCCTCTGCATTACTTCCAGGACTCTGATGATTCAGAGAGTCATAATGCCGGCTCTCTGTAGAGCAATCCAGTCAGTCCCATTCCCCTGCAAGTTTATTTCCCTCAAGTGCCTATCCAATCTCCCTTTGAAAACATTGAGTGTCTCCGCTTCCACCACTTCCGTCCGTCAGTGAATTCCAGGTCATCACCACTCACTGAATGAAAAAGTTTTTCCTCACATCCCCCCTGTATCTCTTGCCCAAAACCTTAAATCTGTGTCCCCTAGTCATTGTACCATCAACTAGTGGAAACAGCCTTTCCCCGTCTAGCCTATCCAAACCAGTCAATCTTGCACACCTCTATCAAATCACCCCTCAACCTCCTTTGCTCTAATGAAAACAAATCCAGCTTCTCCAACCTGTCCTTGTAGCTAAGATCCCCCATCCCCAGAACCATTCTGGTAAATCTCCTCTGCACCCTCTCAAGGGCCTTCACATCCTTCCTAAAGTGTGGTGACCAGAACTGGACGCAATACTCCAGTTGTGGCCTAACCAGCATTTTATAAAGGTTCAGCATAACTTCTCTACTTTGGTACTCAATACCTCTATTTATGAACCCCAAGATCCCATATGCTTTGTTAACCACTCAATATGTCCTGCCACCTTCTGGGACCTAGGCACATCAACTCCCAGGTCCCTCTGTCCCTGCACACTCTTTAAAACTGCACCATTAAGTGTATATTGCCTCTCCCTGTTCCTTCTGCCAAAATGCATCATCTCACACTTCTCTGAATTAAATTCCATCTGACACTTGTCTGCCCATTCTGCTATCCTTTCTATGTCCTGTTTCAGTCGATTGGCATCACCGTTTGCCACACCCCCGAGTTTGGTGTCATCGGCAAATTTAGAAATTCTACTGTATTCCAATATCCAGATAGATAGATAGATATATAGATATAGATATAGATATATCTCACATTGACCCTTGGGGAACACCACTGTACCATCCTCCAGTCTGAAAAATAGCCATTTACCACAACCTGCTGTTTTGTCCTTAAGCCAATTCCTTATCCAAGCTGCCACTGACCCACCTATTCCATGAGCCTCAATTTTGTTAACCAGCCTTCTCTGTGGTACTTCGTCAAATGCCTTCCAAAAATCCATGCAGACAACATCCATTGCATTCCCTTCATCAATCCCCCCGTTACTTCACCAAAAAATTTAATTAGATTAGTCAAACACGATCTACCTTTTACAAATCCATGTTGGCTCTCCTTAATTAGCTTAAACCTCTCCAAGTGCCAGTTAATTTTTTCCTCGATTGTTCCTAAAACTTTACCCACCACTGATGTTAAATTGACCGACCTGTAGTTACTAGGATTGTCCTTACACCCTTTCTTGAACAATGGTGTCACATTTGCCACCTTCCAATCCTCAGGCACCTCCCCCGCATCTAGGGAAGATTGGAAAATTATGGCAAGCCCTTCCGCTATCTCCCCCCCCCCAATTCCCTTAGCAACCTGGGATGCAAGCCATCTGGACCAGGCGACTTGTCCACTCTAAGCATACCCAACCTTTCTAGTACATCCTGTCTATCAATTTTCACCCCTTCCATTGCTTCTACCTTTTCCATTTCTACCGATATTTTGTCAGTATCCACCTCCTTAGTAATCACCGATACAAAGTCCTCATTGAATATTCTAGCCTTGCCATGCACCTCTAAGCATATATCATCTTTTGTCTCCAATAGGCCCCACCCCACCTCTTACTACCCACTTACTGTTTACATGCAGGTAGAAGATTTTTGGGTTCCCTTTTATGTTAACTGCCATTCTACTCTCATTCTCTCTTTGCCAAGCTTATTTTCATCTTCACTTATTGTATTTGGTCTGGTTCTCCCTTGAAGAATTCACCTGACATGCATCATACACCCTCTTTTTTGTTGTTTCATCTTCTCCATCTCCCTCATCATCCAAGGAGCCCTTGCTTTGGTTCCCTTACCCTTCCCTCTTGTTGGAATGTACCTAGCCTGTACTTGGAACATCTCCTTAAAAATCACCCATTGTTCCTTTACAGTTTTCCTGTTAGTCTTTGGTTCCATTTTACCCCGGCTAGATCCTTTCGCATCCCATTGAAGTTAGCCCTATTCCAGTTTAGAAGTAACACTCTAGATTGTTCCTTGCTCCTCTCCATTGCTAATCTAAATCTTATGATACGATGATCACTTGTACCAAAGTGCTCACCCAGACACTTGGTCGACCTGGCCCACCTCATTCCGCAGCACCAGATCCAGCAATGCCTCCTTCCTAGTTGGGCCAAGAACATACTGAACAAGGAAATTCTCCTGAACACATTTCAGAAATTCCTCCCCCTCCTTTCCCTTTACCCTAGCATTATCCCAATCAATATTTGGGCAATTGAAGTCCCCCAATACCACTCTGTAGCTCTTGCATAGCTCTGCGATTTCCCTGCAGATTTGCTCCTCTACCTCCCTCACTATTTGGAGGCCTGCAGAATACCCCCAATAGCGTGATCATACCCTTTTTGCTCAACTCTAACCAAATAGATTCTGTCCTTGTCCCCTCAAGAACATCCTCCCTTTCCAACACTACAATGTCTTCCTTAATCAGCACTGCCACCTCACCTCCCTTTTTTCCTTCCCTATCTTTTCTGAACACCTTGTACCCTTGAATATTAAGTGCCCAGTCCTCACCGTTTTTAAGTCACGTTTCAGTTATTGCCACACGGCTACTTGTGCTTGTAGCTCATCAACCTTATTCACCACACTTTGTGTTTGCATACATGCATTCTAAAGCTTTTTTGAATTTTTCAGTCTTTTAGTCTGCTCCTATCTAATATGGTACTACCACATAGAGTACTATCCAACACAATCACTCTTATGCACCTTATTCCTCTTTTCTACTCCTATATGCTGGTGCCCAACCCCCTGCCAAGCTAGTTTAAACCCTCCCCAACAGCACTAAAACCTCCCCGTGAGAACATGGATTCCTTTATGCCTTGGCAACAAAAAAGACTAAGATGACCAGAACACTATTGAGGTTTAACATGCTGACCTCAAATTCATATTCTGATTTGGTAGTGTGGCTCAATGTCCTGTTCGCTTGGTTGATTTGCAGCTTCATAATGACTAGACAACAACTTTAATTCATGTAGAAAGTGTTCCAAGGAGTTTGAGAACAGATGGTAAACAGCAATTGAGTTATGGATTATAACAAAGCATGGAAAGAGACAGATTTTAAGGAGGCTTTTAAATGTAGGGACAGTTAGCAAGACAGAGGTGGGGCTTAGGGAAACAGTTCCACAGAGTAGGGTAAAGAAAGTTGAAGGTTTTGTCACCGAAGGAAAGGCAAAGGAAAAAAAATGCACAAGAGGCCGGAGTCAGAATATCAAACACAAAATCGATCACAACCAAGCCCACTATGGCATGACATCCAAGAAGTCCTTGACAATTCTTTGCAAGAATCTTTTTGGGAAAAACCTTGTGGGAGAGAAATCTGCTGCTTATGAAGAAAAGGCCGAGTACCATTTGGTAAATAGTCTCATTTACAGCATATTGTGAGACAGCCACCTCATTAAGCATGTTGTGCATTTCTTAAAAAGGGACAATGTCTTTGCGTGTTCTGCACTTACAGGAGGGAAACATTATCATTTCTTCCATATACAAATGGGAAGAATTTATATTGAAATAAAAAAATGCAAATGCTGGAAATATAGATCCACCCTCTCCGGTCAGCATCTAAAAGAACAAAGCCAGGTTATGAAGCTGCGTTAAGGATACGTACCCGTTTTATAGTTTTACAAATGCTAACTTAGAGTGATGTATTTACAGCATGAATTTAGATTAGTACTTCAGACATAAAAACAGAAGCTTTTTGTTATCGTTACCCAGGTTGTTATATTTTTGGCCTTCAGTATATTCTTCCTCGTCATCTCTATGCAATTTTACTTCTATACAAATGCATCGTAAATCAGCAGCCGTACAAACACGTGGAGAGGAAGGGAGGTGGTCCTCTGGTAGCGTACCTAAATCCTTTGGAAATTAGGTGGCTGCCATCTCGAGGAATTGATACAGTGACATGTAAATACACAAGTGGTGGTGGGGGGGAAAATTGGCTACACTATGTGCCAGGGGGGGGAAGCACAAGGACATTTGATAAACTTTTTTTTTAAACACAGATTGAGTCTCATTAAGAAAAAAACATCAAGGAAGCTAGTTAAAATCTTAATTTGTTTATGCACCAGACACAAATGGGAGATTGGCTCAATAGAGGCCAGCATGGAAAACTGCAGTGCCAAACAATTAGTCATTCTTAGCAGTTGAAAATAGTGCATCACAAAATTACAATTAGCTGCCCTACAGATAGCATTAAAACACAATGTACACGAATTCTAACACAAGAGCTTTAACTTCACTGGTGGCTCCGGGCCAGAAAAGGAAGGAGTAGCATAATGATGCATTTAAGGGGAAGCTAAATAAATACATGAAGGAGAAAGGAATAGAAAGATATGCCGATCGGGTTAGATAAAGTAGGGAAGGAGGAGGCTTGTGTGAAGGCACTTTACAGCCTTCCGGACTCAACATTGAGTTCAACAATTTCAGATCATAACCTCTGCCCCCATTTTTTCCAGACTGCAGCTGATGATGATTCTGCTAATTCCATTTACACCTCTTCTGGACCCATTGTGTTTCTTTATTTCTACCATTACCATCATCCCTGTTGTCTTTTAATCGCTCCTGCCCATCACAGATTTTTCTTGTTCTGTGCTCCACTCCCCCATTTCGCCATCTCTGTACTTGCTTTAAACCTGTTACATCTAACATTTCCTAGTTCTGACGAAAGGTCATCGACCTGAAACGTTTTCTCTCTCCACAGATGCTGCCTGACCTGCTGAGTATTTCCAGCATCCGCAGTATTTTGCTTTTGTACTGGCATAGATCAGTTGGGCTGAATGGGTTGTTTCTGTGCTGTAAATTCTATGGAATTCTACATAATTATTACTAATCAATTTGATTTAACACTGTAGTAATAGATCTTGGTATATATTGGTAATTAAATTTTTTTAATTCGTTCACGGGATATGGGCATTGCCGGCAAGGCCAGCATTTATTGCCTACCCCTAGTTGCCATTGAGAAGGTGGTGGTGAGCCACCTTGACCCACTGCAAATGGCACTGAACACTGCAGTCATCAGCGAACATCCTTACTTCTGAGCTTATGATGGAGGGGTCAGTCATTAATGAAGCAGCTGAAGATGGTTGGGCCTAGGACAATGCCGAGGAACTCCTGCAGCTACATCCTGGGGCTGTGACGATTGACCTCCAACCACCACAACCATCTTCCTGTGTGCTAGGTAGGACTCCAGCCAGTGGAGAGTTTACCCTGATTCCCATTGGACATCAGTTTTACTAGGGCTCTTTGATGCCACACTCGGTCAAATGCTGCCTTGATGTCAAGGGCAGTCACTCTCACCTCACCTCTGGAATTCAGCTCTTTTGTCCATGTTTGGGCCAAGGCTGTAATGAGGTCTGGAGCTGAGTGGTCCAGGCGGAACCCAAACTGAGCATCAGTGAGCAGGCGATGAGTAAGTGCTGCTTGATAGCACTGTCGATGACACCTTCCATCACTTTGCTGATGATTGAGAGTAGACTGATGGGGCGGTGATTGGCCGGTTTGGATTTGTCCTGCTTTTTGTGGACAGGACATACCTGGGCAGTTTTCCACATTGTCGGATAGACGCCAGTGTTGTAGCTGTACTGGAATAGCTTAGCTAGAGGCACGGCTAGTTCTGGAGCACAAGTCTTCAGCACGACAGCCTGGATGTTGTCAGGGCCCACAGCTTTTGCTGTATTCAGTGTGCTCAGCCGTTTCTTGATAACAGGTAGAGTGAATCGAATTGGCTGAAAACTGGCTTCTGTGGTGGTGGGGACCTCAAGGAGGCCGATAATGGATCATCTACTCGGCACTTCTGCATGAAGATGGCTGCAAACGCTTCAACTTTGTCTTTTGCACTCACGTGCTGGGCTCCACCATCATTGATGGGGACATAGATGGCGCCTCCTCCTCCAGTTAGTTGTTTAATTGTCCATCACCATTCACGACTGATGTGGCAGGACTGCAGAGCTTTGATCTGATCCGTTGATTGTGGGATCACATAGCTCTGTCTATAGCATGCTGCTTCTGCTTTTTAGCATGCATGTAGTCCTGTGTTATACTTCCCCAGATTTGCACCACATTTTAAGGCACGCCAGGTGCTGCTCCTGGCATGCTCTTCTACACTCCTTGTTGAACCCGGGTTGGTCCCCTGGCTTGATGGTAATGGTAGAGTGAGGGATATGCCGGGCCATGAGGTTACAGATTGTGGTGGAATACAATTCTGCTGCTGCTGATGGCCCACAGCGCCTAATGGATGCCCAGTTTGGAGCTGCTAGACCTGTTCTGAATCTATCCATTAGCACGGTGGTAGTGTCACACACGATGGAGGGTGCCCTCTGTGTGAAGACAGGACTTAGTCTCCACAATGACTGTGCGGTGGTCACTGCTGTCATGGACAGATGCAGCTGCGACAGGTAGATTGGCGAGGACGAGGTCAAATAGGTTTTTCCCCTCGTGTTGGTTCTCTCACCACCTGTCGCAGGCCCAGATTGGCAGCTATGCCCTTCAGTACTCGGCCAGCTCGGTCAGTAGTGGTGCTCTTGATGGACATTGAAGTCCCCCACCCAGAGTATATTCTGTTCCCTTGCTACTCTCAGTGCTTCTTCCAAGTGGTGTTCAACATGGAGGAGTACTGATTCATCAGCTGAGGGAGGGCGGTAGATGGTAATCAGCAGGAGGTTTCCTTGCCCATGCTTGACCTGAAGCTATGAGACTTCATGGGGTCCAGAGTCAATGTTGAGGACTCCCAGGGCCACTCCTACCCGACTGTATACCACTGCGCCTCCACCCGTGGTGGGTCTGTCCTGCCTGTGAGACAGGACATACCCAGGGATGGTGGAGGAAGTGTTTGGGACATTGGCTGAAAGGTAGGATTGTGTGACTATGACTAGGTCAGGCTGTTGTTGGGACCGCTCTCCCAATTTTGGCACAAGTCCCCAGATGTTGGTGAGGTGGATTTTGCAGGTCAACTGGGCTGGGTGTGCCATTGTCGTATCCGTAGCCAATGCAGAGTTCGATGCTGGGTGGTCCGTCCGGTTTTATTCTGCTTGTTTTGCGCAGCGGTTTTTTACGTGAGTGGCTTGCTCGGCCATTTCAAAGGGCAGATAAGAATCAACCACAGCTGTGGGTCTGAAATCACATAGGCCAGAGCAGGTAAGAATGGCAGATTTCCTTCCCTAAAGGGCATTAGTGAGCCAGATGGGTTTTTACGACAATCCGATAGTTTCATGGTCACCATTACTGATGCTAGCTTTTTATTCCAGATTTATTTAATTAACTACATTTAAATTCCCCAGCTGCCGTGGTGGAATTTGAACTCACGTCTCTGGATCATTAGTTCAGGCCTCTGGGTTACAAGTCCAGTAACAACCACTATGCTACCGTTCTACCAAAGATGTTTTTATACTTCAGAAGTCAAGGTGAAACAGATCCATAGGGAATCTCACCAAAATTAAGAGCAGCGAAGAGGTAAAATACTGGTTGGGTGACACTGAATTTTTAAAGTCAGTATGTTGCAGGAGGAAATCAAGACAGGGAAGTAGAGAGTTTCAGTCTTAATTGTGAGTTTAAGGTACAACACAAAATCTGTACAACTGCAATCTCAGTTAAAAGTACATGAACTTTGTTTGGAAAAGCAGAGTACATTAGAATACTGGAACAATCCTCAGCCATCTTCACTTACAATTAAGTTAGTTCTCAAATACACTGGCTTGCCAGGGAAACTTGCTAGATTAACAAATACAGGAACCACTTAAAAAGAAAAATATGTACACCTTTTACTGGTACAGATGTACCCTTCAATCCACAAAATTCCTTTATCTAGAGGGAATTAGTAAAAGTTCACCACTTACCATATCTGCAATTTGATCTTCTTGCCTTGTAGTTCCACTGTTTTGATTTTAAAATCAATTCCTAGAATTGAGAAAGCAACCATTTTAAAATGCTATAAAACTTTGTAATTTTTATTAATCAGCATTTAGACTAAACACTCATTTAAACTCGGAATCAAACCTAGCTTAAGATTTTAGGTTTTCCCCAAGAATGGCCAAGTATCAGAAGCAATTCAGTGTAAAGCCATTCAAAATGGGTAGTTAAAACAGGTCATACTTCATAACCCAAGTTCCCTAGTAAATCTAACCAAAAACTTAGGCAATTCAGACTCATGACTCAATTATTGCAAGGGAACTCCCTTCCTGTTTAACCACAATTAAAGACAATACGATTATGCAAGCATTCAGTGCCATTAACCAGCCAGTCTACTACTTTGACCATGACAAAAGACTGTCTGCAGAATTCAAATGCCTAAAAAAAATGCTGTGTTCGCATAAAGAATTTTTTGACTAAGTAATGTCACAAATTAACTAGTTTAAAACAAAAAAAAACCTCCCAGCAGTATTTCCCTGAAATCATCCATTTATATCAAGGCATCCTAATGAACTCAGAATCATAGAATGGTTACAGCACAGAAGGAATCCATGTGGCCTGTCGAGCCCATGCCGGCTCTCTGCAAGAGCACTTCAGCTAGTCCCACTCCCCAATAGCCCTGCAAATGTTTTTCCTTCAGGTACTTATCCAATTCCCTTTTGAAAACCACTATTGAATCTGCCTCCACCACCCTTTCAGGCAGTGTATTCCAGAGCTTAACTACTCGCTGCGTCAAAAAGTTTTTCCTCATGTCGCCTTTGGTTCTTCTGCCAATCACCTTAAATCTGTGTCCTCTGGTTCTCGACCCTTCCACCAATGGGAGTAGTTTCTCTATCTACTCTGTCTAGATCCAGCATGATTTTGAACACCTCTATCAAATCTCCTCTCAGCCTTCCCTGCTCTAAGGAGAACATCCCCAGCTTCTCCAGTCTATCCACGTAACTGAAGTCCCTCATCCCTGGAACCATTCTTATAAACTTTTTCTGTACCCTTTAAGGCCTTCACAACCTTCCTAAAGTGCAGTGCCCAGAATTGGACACAATACTCCAGTTAAGGTCAGACTAGTGTTAGAACATAAAGAAAAAAGGAGCAGGAGTAGGCCATTCAGCCCCTAAAGCCTTTCAATAAGATCATGGCTGACCTTCAACTTTCCTGCACTATCCCCATATCCCTTGATTCCCTTAATATCCAAAAAATCAATCTCTGTCTTGAACATACTCAACGACTACCCCAAAGGGCTGTGGATGCTCAGAGAATTTCAAAGACTCACCACCCTCATCGAAAAAATCTCTCATCTCAGTTCTAAATGGCCAACCCCTTATTTGGAGACTGACGCCTGGTTCTAGACTCCCCAGTCAGGGGAAACAGCCTCCCTGCTTCTACAGTCAAGCCCTATAAGAATTTTGTATGATTCAATGAGATTACCTCTCATTCTTCTAAACTCTAGAGAATATAGGTCTTGTCTACTCAATCTCTCCTCATTAGGACAAGCCCCCCATCCCAGGAACCAGTCTGGTGAACCTTCGTTGCACTCCCTCTATGGCAAGTATATTCTTCCTTAGGTAAGGAGACCAAAACTGTACACAATACGCCAGGTGTGGTCTCACCAGGGCACTATATAATTGCAGTAAGATGTCTTCACTCTTTATTACAAGAGGATTTGAGTATAAGGCCAACATACCATGCTTTCCTAATTGCTTGCTGTACCTGCATGTTAACTTTGTGATTCGTGTACAAGGACATCCAGGTCCCTCTGAACACCAACATTTCCCAATCTCACCATTTAAAAAATACTCTGCTTTTCTATTTTTCCTACCAAAGTGGATAACTTCACATTTCTCCACATTATATTCCATTTACCATGTTCTTGCCCACTCACTTAGCCTTGAAGCCTCTTGGCATCCTCCTCACACCTAGCTTTGTAACATCACATCCTCAATACAGTAAACTCTCTTATCCGGCACCTACAGGACCAGTATGGTGCCAGTTGCTGAAAAATTCTGGATAACAGAGGTAGGCTATTTTTAACAAACAAAAATAAAAACCACTGACTAACTCGGCCACCGCGGGAGACATGGACTCGGGAAAACGAGTGCTGGATGGATTCGGCAAGATTACCAGTTATCTATTTTGCCGATTATTAAAGAATTCCAGATGATTAAGTGCCATTTAAACAAGAGTTCACTAATAGATTCTAGCATTTTCCCTCCTACTGATGTCAGGCTAGCTGGTCTGTAGTTCCCCATTTTCTCTCCCTCATTTCTTAAATAGTGGGGTTACATTTGCTGTTTGCGGCTAAGTGAGTGAGTGGGCAAGAACATGGCAAATGGAATATAATGGGCCGTATTGTGTGACCCCCTACGGGTGCGGACGCGCCCGTAGCATCCGCGCAAGTTCCGGGTTTAAGCATGCGAAGCGCCTGCGCTAAAACTGCGCTTGCGATGTCAAGAATCCGCGACAGAGCCGCTGCATCCCCAGGAGATGGGCCTCTGCGGGTGGAGAGTTGCGCTATTTGCCCAACTTCCGCCTGCTGAATGCCTGTGAAATTCTTACACCTGGTAAAAGCAGGCGTAAGGCCTGCTTTTACCAGCATGAGCTTTTTAAAAAATAGAATAAAATTTTATCACTCACTTCATACTTTAAAAACCCTGTCCAATAAAGTAATTTTATTTTTAACCCCATTAAAACAATTTTCAAAATTAAATTTCCATTTAAAATATTTAATTAAATGGCATTTTAATTAATTTTAAATAAGTCAATTTTAAAAAATCTCACGTTTGTGTATTTTTTTTTAAAATTGATTCCCATTCATACTTATGGGAGTTCCGTACATACGGAACACCCATAAATATGAATGGGGATTCCTTTTTTTTATTGGTTGGGGCAGCCCACGCGACCTCAAGAGCACTTGCGAACGACATGCGCCCCTGCCCGCACGTACGCGGAGGCGCCCAGGATCGCAAGCCTCCATATCTCCCGGGCCACCAGGTAAATGCGTAGATCTAACAGGTCGGAGGCATCCGCCACGGGAAGCCTCCAATTGCAAATTTTGGGCCATTGGGTTTTATAAAGGTTCATCATAACTTCCTTGCTTTTGTACTCTCTGCCTCTATTAATGAAGTGATCCGGACTCGAGTCGTCATTAGCTTGTTCACAGATGTGATTCCCAGTAAAAAAGTAAAAATTTTCCCAGTAAAAAAGTAAAAAAAAGTTAAAGCTTTTCGTTTTACATACAGACGGCAGCTTTTGACACGTTAGAACCCCTGCGACTACACCTCATTGTCTCAGTTGTATCTTGCTATGTCTTTGATGTGGTACCTTTTTGGCTGACCTGATTAACTTTATCACACCTCGGCAGATAGTCAGGATGATTTAATTTATTGGTCTGCAATTGTAAAGTACACATGCTTTGTTTTCTATCTATATATGCTTTGGAGATTCTGTATCTAATTTACTTCACCTGAGGAAGGAGCAAATCGATAGCTCCGAAAGCTTGTGATTTCAAATAAAACTGTTGGACTATAACCTGGTGTTGTGCGACCTCTCTATTAATGAAGCCCAGGATCCCGTATGTTTTTTAACCACTTTTTCAACCTGTCCTGCCACCTTCAATATTTGTGCACACACACAGGTCTCTATTCATACACCCCATTTAGAATTGTACCCTTTAGTTTATATTGCCTCTCCTCATTCTTCCTAACAAAGTGCATCACTTCTCACTTTTCTGTATTAAATTTCATCTGCCACATGTTCGCCCATTCCACCAGCCTGTCTATGTCCTCGAAGTCCATCACGCTCCTCCTCACCGTTCACTATACTTTCAAGTTTTGCGTCATCTGCAAATTTTGAAATTGTGCCACGTACACCCAAGTCCAAGTCATTAATATATA
Source organism: Squalus acanthias (assembly GCA_030390025.1). Taxonomy (NCBI): domain Eukaryota; kingdom Metazoa; phylum Chordata; class Chondrichthyes; order Squaliformes; family Squalidae; genus Squalus; species Squalus acanthias. The sequence continues at coordinate 63,127,713 of CM059433.1, read as the reverse complement.
TTCCCTGGCAAACAGCGCTGTGCACCTTCCTCCAGTCCGAAAAACAACCAGTCACAGTACTGTTTCCTGTCACTTAGCCAATTTTGTATCCATGCTGCCACTGTCCCTTTTATTCCATGGGCTTCAACTTGGCTGGCAAGCCTATTATGTGGCACTTTATCAAACGCCTTTTGGAAGTCCATGCACAGCACATCAACCGCATTACCCTCAACAACCCTCTCTGCTACCTCATCAAAAAACTCAATCAAGTTATAAAGGCAAACAATTTGCCTTCAACAAATCTGTGCAGGCTTTCCTTAATTAATCCACATTCCAAGTCATACAAAAGCAAAATACAGTACTGCAGATGCTGTAAAACTGAAATAAAAAAACAGAAAATGCTGGAAATACTTCAGGTCAGGCAGCATCTGTGGAGACAGACACAGTTAACGTTTCAGGCCGATGACCTTTCATCAGTCGTTTGTCCAAGTCATTGCAGCTAGTTTCAAAAAGCACAACTATATCAGTTTTAGGTTTTGATAAGTCACATATGTTACAGTATCCTGATTAGACTATACTTTAGGAATGAGAATTAGCAAATTTGATTCCAGATTGTGCAGCTCATCCACAATCAACTGGTCTTGAACCTGGGTGTTACCCAATTCCCAGACCCAGTTGTAGAGCGCCATGTCAAGGAAGGATTTTGTTTTTAAAGTGTGAATTTTATGCTTAGGCAAGGAATCTTAAGTGGTGCAAAATTAAATAGTTTTAGCCTTGCTGGGTCAGCAAACAAAACTCTTCTTACTCAGCCCCAAAGTGCCTCAACACCAACTACAGAATCTCTACCACCATAACTTTTCCAATTCCAACACCTGCCATCCTTGCAGTTTCAGAGATGAGCAATTGACTACCAATTAGAGGCAGTTGTGTTATTTGGTTCATCAGAATGAGAGTCAAGGCTGCAAAAACAAATTTCACATAGAAAGAAGGTCCCTGCCAATTTGAAGGATTCTATCAGCTGGGGTTAGATTCAAATCCACATCCCAGAGATGAAGCGACAGTGTATACAATCTACTGCACCAGCCCTCAAAAAAAAAATCTGTTTTGTAATGTCTTAAAGCATTTTCACCTACTCAAATGGAGTACAGTAATGACCTATGTTCTTAACCACACTACATTTTGCAGCTGGAAGGTTTAGAGCACAGAACACTCTCAGGTTTTATGTAAACTTAAGACACTATTTTCTTCAGATTTGGAAGACACTAGGTTCACCCTTCCACTTGCCATTTTTGTAGCGTTTGAACTCTATACTGGTGCAGAGTTCCACCAAGTAATGTGTAGACCTTGTGTAGAGTGCAAACTTGGGGGATTAGCTCCTGCATTTATGTTGTAGGAAAGATTGGCATTAGACAACAAATGTGAAGATCATATTTTTCATGAGTCTACAACAGTCACTTCCATAAGCAAAGATTAAAAGACTAATCAAAGGATGGGTGGGGACAACTGGAGACCAAAAGGAAATCTTGGAGGCAGAGGGCATGGCTGCAGTATTGCATGAGTACTTTGAATCTGTCTTCATAAGAGAATGCTGCTTGTGTCACAGTAAAGGAGGGGGTAGAGAAATTAGACGGGATAAGTAAGAGGAGGGACTTAAAGGTTGGCAGTACTTAAGGTAGAAGAGTCATCCAATCCAGATGGGCTGCATCCCAAGTTGTTGAGTAAGGTTAATGTGGAAATAGTGGAATATCTGGCCACAATCATTCAATCCTGGGACAATATTAATTGTCACTTGAAAAACGTGGGTTAATAATTGACAGCCATTACAGATGGTAGAGGCAAACTGTGCCTGACAAAGCTTGAGTCTTTTGATGAAAAAACAGTAAGTGTTGATGAAAGCAGTACAGTTGATGTGTTTATGTTCTTTCAATAAAGTGTTTGATGAAGTGCCACATAATAGACTAGTTAGCAAAATTGAAGCCCATAGGATTAAAGGGGCAATGGCAGCATGGATACAAAATTGGCTAAAAGTCAGAATGCAGAGAGTAGTGATGAACAGTTGGTTTTCCAGAGTGGAGGGAATTATGCAACAGTGTCCCCCAAGGTTCAGTACTGGGACCACTGCTCTTTTGATATATAGGAATGACCTAGACTTGGATATACATGGCATAATTTAAAGTCTTAGAAGACAAAACTTGGAAATGCTCAAGTGGGCAGACATGAAATTTAATGGAGAAGTGCAAAATGATGCATTGAGGAGGATTGAGAAAGGGGGTGCAGGAGAGACACCTGGGGGTTCACATACACAAATCTTTGACGGTGGCAGGACAAGTTGATAAAGCTATTAAAAAAGCATGTGATCCGTGGCTTTATAAACCTAAACAGTACCAAAGCAAGGAAGTTACACTAAAGCTTTATAAATCACTGGTTAGGCCCCAGCTGGAGTAATGCATCCATTTCTGGGCACCACACTTTAGGACGGATATCAAGATCTTAGAGTCTTGAGAGGATACTTACTAGAATGGTACCAGGGATGAGGTACTTCAGTTATGTCCAGAGACTTGAGGAGCAGAGATCGTTCTCCTTACAGCAGAAGTTAAGGAGAGATTTAACAGGTGTTCAAAATTGAGGAGTTTTGAGAGAGTAAATAAGGAGAAACTGTTCCCACTAGGTCAGTAATCAGAGAACAAAGATTTAAGATAATTGGCAAAAGAACCAGAGAGAGATGAGGATTTCTTTAAAAAAAATTAACACAGCAAGTTGCTAGGATTGTAATGCACAGCCTGAAAGGGTGGAGGAAGCAGATATAAAAATGAAATCCATTTTCAGGTTTACAATTATACGTGTTTACATATTGTTTTGTCATTGTAATGTTGACAAAAAGATCACAAAATGATCAAAACCTGATGCAAGATTTGCTGACCGGAAGTCAGCACGGTTTTAAATACACGCACGTGATAGTGGTTTGAGGTCTCAACTGTTTTCATATTATGGTCTGAAAATGGTGCATAGACATGCCAAGAGCCAATATTTCATTTGTGGAAATCTCAATGAAAATGGAAAGAAATAGAAACGGAGAAAAAAAAAAGCATCTCAAAATTAAGTACATAAGAGGAGGAAAGAAATACAGCCCAGTGAGTTTCATATCAGCATTCATTTTCTATTGACACAAATTGTCGATTAACCGAAGCAGGACCCTGGTGTTGCAATTTAAAACTGCTGTAAAACACTGATACTGCAGTTCATGGACATTAGTTACTGAGATTATCTTCTGTATAATGTAAATTCAAATTAAAACATGCAATACTAATTTAAGAAAATTCAAGTTTTTAAATACTCCAAACCATGAGCCGTCAAATGCCCACATCCCCCATTTAGTGCTGTATGACTCGAGGTTTCAATTTCAGTTATAAGAGGATAGAAGCCACAGGATTTTGTATCTAACTCTCATTACAAAACTTCATTTGAGAACCACGTTGAGTACTGTAAACTGGTATTATATGATTAATGGAGAGTTAGCTCAAGATACTGAATTAAAGAAAATCCATGAAATAGTATTTCACATATGCAGACCAAGTCCAAAGCTATAATTTGTTTTAATGGCATTCTAAATAACAGCATGACATTTAACATCAATACTGAAAGGTCAGCAAATCTAAGTTCATGATTCTTGCACTAAAATGAAGAGTTTGTCAACCTCCACTTCAGAAAAGGCAGATTTTTTGCTAACTATTTACTGAACTCCTGAAATGGAGATGAACGTAACGTTTTACTTAGTACCACGGTCAGCAAAAAATAAAACCATGCCTTACGCAATTTGAATCCCAGCAGCCTGACCAAAACACATTTGCAAACACCCTAGTCATTAAGTACTATGTAGAGTTACAGAACATTTTGTATAGCATTACAATTAATAAGTTCATAATTGCATTAACAGCAAAACAGTGGTTTAATAAAATATTGCATTATAAACTTCACTTCAAGGTCACAGCTCCGCTTTAGATTGTTTTAAAAACTACATTCTGGCTTGAAGTGGGTTTCATTTTTTTTTATTATTAACTGCAACACTGAGACTTCTCAGTGTTGAATGACAAACACCTTTGACTAAATTGTGAGTACAAATGTGTAAGTCTTGGCTGTTGGCACAGCCATTTTTTTTGTAAAAAAGAACAATGGCAGGCTTGCATATGCAATTTGATGTTCACAGTGGTCATGACAAGTCCACAACTAGATGTACCCAAGATTTTAAGATTTCAACAAAATGCTCTTTTATGTGATCAAAAACTTAAAATCACACATCAAATCTTACATCTCTATATTCTAGATTGGTCTCTAACAGAACTACAGGAATGCAGAAGCAAATTAACAGAACAGCACACTGAAGTACTAGTGTTTCTCTCCCAGACTCTGATGTAAAAGATAAAAGCACCTAGCCAGAGATTTTGCACTCGAGTACTTCTCGCACAAGACCATTGAACTGAATGGACATCAAATGGGGGTACAGCATTTAACAATATGCACCAGGAATTTTAAAAACAGAAATTCCTGGACTCCTCGCCATTCATTAAGCGGGCTGAATTCTTCTTCGAGACCTAGGAGTGCAGTAAAATTTCATCTTGTTCCCAAACGTGTACTTCCAGCAAGGGTTGTCAGATAGCTAGGAAAGCAGGAACCTGGGAAAATTCTCCTTTCCTAACCCAGACCCAGTGACCACATTTATTACATCTTACATCTGCACCCAACTTAAGATCAGATAACTTGTCACAGGCTAGGGGGGTTGACTCTGGGGTCTTCATGGCCCATATAGTGAGTACGTGAGCCATTCACAACGCCACAGATAATGAAGCAGTCCATGCCCGCATGCAACAAGACCTGGATGATGTTCAGGGTAACATTCGTGCCACAGAAGTGCCAGGCAATGACCATCACCAACAAGCTAGAGTCTAACCACCTCCCCATGACATTCAACGGCATTACCATTGCCAAATTCCCTTTCATCAACATTCTGGGGGGGTCACCATTGACCAGAAACTTAACTGGACCAGCCACATAAATACTGTGGCAACAAGAGCAGGTCAGAAGCTAGGTATTCTGCAGCGAGTGTCTCACCTCCTGACTCCGCAAAGCCTTTCCACCATCTACAAGGCACAAGTAAGGAGTGTGATGGAATACTCTCCACTTGCCTGGATGAGTGCAGCTCCAACAACACTCAAGAAGCTCGACACCATCCAGGACAAAGCAGCCCACTTGATTGGCACCCCATCCACCACCTTAAACATTCACTCCCTCCATCACCGGCATACCGTGGCTACAGTGTGTACCATCTACAAGATGCACTGCAGCAACTAGCCAAGACTTCTTCAGCAGCACCTCCCAAACCCGCGACCTCTTCCACCTAGAAGGACAAGGGCAGCAGACGCATAGGAACACCACCACCTCCAAGTCACACACCATCCTGACTTAGAAGTATATCGCCGATCCTTCAGCGTCGCTGGGTCAAAATCCTGGAACTCCCTCCCTAATAGCACCATGGGAATACCTTCACCACACGGACTGCAGCGGTTCAAGAAGGTGGCTCACCACCACCTTCTCAAGGGCAATTAGGGATGGGCAATAAGTGCTGGCCTTGCCAGCGACACCCACATCGCAAAAACAAATAAAAAATATAATCTTGCTGAGGCATTGGAACGGAGTAACAAAACAGTCCACAAAAAAACATCACAATTACAACTAAAATTAGGTTAGACCAGTAACCATAATCACAGTAACTTGTAACCTAACATATTTAGATAGAGGCAAATTGCCAAGTTATATACAGATTATTAGAAATAAATTAATTTTACAACTTGAGAAAAAGGTTCTGCCAAGTTTGTAATTTGATAGTGCAGTGAGGTACCAAATCCAACAGCTCTTCCTCACATTCACTTTCAGACAGGGCATCATCTGTCATATCAGAACATGTGATCGAGTCAGCCAGTCACATTTTATTCAGGTTTTTACACTAGATATTTTTTCAGGTTCAGCATCACAATCCACTCTCATAAGATGACCTCATATCTACAATGTGCATTCCACTTTTCCATTGAATCTCTGGGCAAATGACCCAAGGATCGAGCAGAGAAACCTTACTCTATAACCAGCTACTGGAATACATCACGTGATGTGCCATCATGTGATCATCCCTCAAAGCAGCCGAAGTGCTCCTAACAGACCAAGATTAAAGCTCTGAACTAACAGGTAAGTGACTTTATTCACACAAGTCAGATGAACGAACCACACCACTAAAAAAGGTACCTCACTCCACCCTCCTCGATATAAAAAAGCATTCACTTTCTCTCAAAGGACTTAAATACAAACTCATTCCTTGCTCCATAGAAGCAGCTACTATTCGAAAACTAGCTGAGCTATTTCTGCTGGCTACTCGACAGTTGGCTGCAATTCTGAAACTCTTGCTGTAGACTAACTGCTTAACTATAAGGCCTACTATAATTCATAATTGGAGAACTCTGGTCACTAAGCTGTCTCTTCAAGAGGACTGTAGCCAATAACCCTCAAAGGATTCAGACACAGCTGCCAATCAGGCTGAAGTCGAATTCTTCTTTCAATGTCGAAACGGCATGGGACCATCTCTGCAGCTATACCAACCAAGAGGCAGTCAACTTACGAATCTCTAATTATTAGATTAGATCATTCGGCAATCAATCTTGGTCAATAGCAAAGGAGTTTTGAGAATTTACTGAAAAGTTAACAGATAACCCACTGTATTGATCGTAGAAAATCCCTAGTTCTTACAGCCAAACTAGCTAGTCTGAGTTTGAGTCCGAGCCTCCAACTAGATGGTCTATAGTCGGAGGTGATTGTTTTTCTGTCGAAAAATATATTGTGTAACTTTGGGTGTTAATCTTTTACATATTGTTTCTAACAATACAAAAGACAAGTTCAAAATTCAACACTCGACAATAAATAGATTGTCACATGGCCCGAAAGGAGGTTTCTGACAGCACAAGTGTTTTCATCTGATCGTCAAAAAATCTGTATTGGCAAAGGTAGGATACCCATGGCTATTTTAAAGAGCGAATTAAAGGTCGCCCACGTGAGGGGGGTGGCATCTGGCTGGCTGCCTGCCTGCCTCTTTTCCATGGTATTGTCCACGTCAGGGTAACCTTCAAGAGACTGCATGCGGTGTACGCTTGAGGCCTTCTGCAACCGGTGAGCATCACAGGGAATAGAGTGTAATATCACAATTTAGTTGATATGGTTCATTGTTTTTTGGAGTCTGCTCATTTTAAGCATCTTTTAGTTTGACTGGACCATATGTTTATTATATTAGTGGAGCTGACTAGTCAGGTGACTCTGGGGCAAATCAGTGCCATTGCTATAGCTCCAATTAAAATAGGCCCATGGCACTTTTATATTGTATTGGAGTTTCACCAACAGCACAATACTCATGTCTTTTAACAGCACCCAATATAAAATGGATAAAGAGCCAAAAAAAATGTACCCACTTAAGCCGAAACAGAGGGCAAAGTTTGCCTCCAACCAGCCTCGATTTGAAACAGCTGCAAAAGAAAGCTGAATTAAAAAAAAGACCAGCATACAAAAATACAAATCCCTGTTTTGAGCATCACCATCCTCGGACTCCCAACTCAAACATAAAGGTGCTTCCATTTTCTTCAGTTGGCCCCTCAAATAGACATTCTATTGCTCATTAGAATTCTGGCTCTCCAAACTTTCTATTTGCGTTAATAGCTAGCCAGCCAGGAACTGACACCTCTGCTAAGGAAACACTTCGACCGCCTAGAGGATGCTGGTCAGTTAAGGATTAGGTTTGATACATCTGGCATCACAGACTCATGAGTAGCATTACTGTAGCTTAAACACCTCTGTTTGGAACAGGTAGGTTTCCCTTCATCTCAGCTGCAGTGTAACTGCCCTATGAGCTCTTTCCCAACATTAGAAATGTAATTAACAGTTGAAAGCCACAGAGCTTTGAGCAGGTATTTTAAGTACACATGCAAATTTCTACCTTCCCTGAATTGACAGAAATTTGAGCAGGCAGCATAACTTAGGTGTTATAATTTGATAGAATGTGCACCAAATTATGGGTTGTGTTGTAAATGTGACTTCATACCAATGTACTGTAAACTTACACATACTCCTTTCAGTTAATGCCATCGTCACCAGAGGGTTTGATTTTCAGTATGGTCAGGACTGAAATTGCATTGCAGGTACATTCCCCAATTGATGTCCACATCAACGAAGTTAATTCAGTACAAATGAATGCAAATGTACTGCAGATTGGGACTAAAAATAGGAGGCACAGGTGCTCCAGGGATGGGATAGAATTAACCAAGGAAAAACACAAGACTTAGGAGTATTAGGCGAGTGCCTCTCACAAAGGAATCCAGAACAAGAGTACCCTCATTGTAACCAAGCCAATTAAAACAAGTCTACAATAAACATTTGTTCACATATAAAAGTATTGAGGAATGTGCAATGCACTGTCTATAGATTAACTGGTGTTTAAAAGTGAAAAATGCTTCCTTGAAAGCAAGGGCATTAAGGGATTTAGAGCAGGGATCAGGACTTGGGAGATAAATGTGTTATTCATGTTCCTATGTTAAGAGGTTTCTTTTTTAAAATCAAAGTGATAGTTATTCTACTGAAATTTCAAATGGAATGGCACCAAGGAAACCGATTGTTTTTAGTTTCCAGTCATTATTTCTGCAGAAAAGCTAAAAATGAATCAATTATGCCCACAATACTATACCATACCTACTGGCTGATGTGTCAAAGCATTTATTTGTTGTGAATTCAAGTTCAATGAGCCAATTAGCCATTTCTGCAAAAGTAGCAACACAGGTAAGGTTTGCATAGATAAATGGAGAATTTTATGAACATGCATTTCTATAGCACACCTGGTATGCAGGAAGGTGCCCAAGCACTTTAAACAAAGGGGGAAAATGGACGCTGAGCAACAGAGGAGGTTGAGTGCGTGGCGGGGGTGCTGAGAGCAGTCTTAAGAAACATTTTCAATGAAGGGTAGTAAGATGGGTGGAACCAAAGAAGGATTTCAGTGACAAGGTTAAGGGAATTAAGAGCACTGTTCAGAGGCTAAATGAGTAACCACCAATGGTGAAATAGAAGGAGCAGAGCTTAATGATTCATGTAAGGTGAGCAGACACTGCAGGAAACTACTCAATGCAGGATGAAATCTTCCACAGTAAGGTGGGGCAAGGCCCCAGATGGATTTGAAAGAACAAGAATTTTGAACTTAACCTGGTGGGGAATGGGGGACCAGTAAAGCTTCAAGACATGGACAGTGAGTGCACAAGACTGCGGGTAAATGTGTGTGTGGTGTTTTCAATGGGTTGTAACTTGAGGGTGAACTGATGCAAGTAAGTTGACCAAGAGAGAGAAGTCAAGCCTCAGTGTTAAGGAGTCCTGAATGAAGGTTTTGTTGACAGGGGAGGGGAGTGGAGGAGAAAGAGAGGCAGGTATCAGACACCAATTTTGCAGTGGAAGAAAATGATTTGGGAAACAAATCGCATGTGGGGGGATGAAATCTGAGCTCACAGCCCAGTAGAACACCAAGGTTCAGTACTTCCTGATTCAGCCAGAGGTGGCAGCCAGGGAAATTGATGGCAGTCAAACCAGAGCATGTGGACGCTAGTGAAAGCCAAGGATATGGCTACCGTTTTTCGGATGTCAAGCTGGGAGGAAGTACCCACCCATCGAGCTCTCAGTAGGCAGTGTAGCAACGACCATGAGATTAATGAAGGAGGCAGAAAGGTAGAGCATCTCAAGAAAGCAACATAGATGCAGCATCAACGTCAACCTATCGCACCAGTATGAATTTCCCACATGATCCATGCTTGTGGCCTCTAAATGCTGTCAATTGATACAAAATGAGAGCTTCCCTCCACAGCCTACCTCCTCAGTCCCCCAACCCCACACAGCCTGCTTCGGCATCCTTGCCAAGATCCACAAACAGGACTGCCCTGGTCGACCCATCGTTTCAGCCTGCTCTTGCCCCAGTTTCCTGGCCCTAACCATCTGCTCTTCACCGTGGATGTCCAATCCCTCTACACCTCGTCTCCCATCAAGACGGCCTGAGGGTGCTCAGCTTCTTCCCAGGTGGCCCAACCAACCCCCAAACATCCTCCTCCGCCTGGCTGAACTTCTCACATTGAACAACTTCTCCTTTGACACCTTTCACTTCATCCAAATATTTGCTGTGGGAACCTGTACGACCTCCAACACTGTTCCAATGAAGTTCAACGTAACATAGGAACAGCACCTCATCTTTTTATTTAGGCACCTTACAGCCTTCCGGACTCAACACTGAGTTCAACAATTTCAGATCATTACCTCTGCCCCCATTCCCCCCCCTGCCCCCAGATGGCAGTTGTTGATGATTCTGCTATTCCATTTGCACCTCATCTAGACTCATCTTTTGTTTCTTTATTGTCCCATTATCACCCCCTTTTGTCATTCAATCTCGCCTGCCATGCACCCTATCACAGACCTTCCCTTTTGTTCTTTCCTCCCCTCTCCCTCCCTCTACTTGCTTAAAACCTGTTCTAACTCTAACCTTTTCCAGTTCTGATGCAACGTCATCGACCTGAAACATTAACTGTTTCTCTCTCTAAAGATGCTGCCTAACCTACACCTGAACCATGCTGGGACCAGAGTTCTAGCAAATCGAATAATTAGGAAGGCAGATAGGGCTTTAAACTAAATAAAGGAGGGGGGGGGGGGGGGAAGAAAGAGGAGGGTCCTGGTGGAGAGAAATCTAGAATGCTAAAGAGAAAAGACAAGGAAGCAGTGCAGGAAAGTGATTGGGGTAAGGATAACCAGATTGTGTCAGGAAGGGACAGAGCATACAAACAAGAGTGCACTAACAAATAGGGTCCGGGTAAGAAAAAATGGTAAGACAAATAGGGCCATAGTACAAAAAAATGTTAACATGTCTAAAAATGTTAAAAAGACAAATCTAAAGGCACAGTATCTGAATGCACGAAGCATTCGTAATAAGGTAGACGAATTAACAGCGCAAATAGATGTAAACGGATACGATATAATTGCGATTACGGAGACATGGCTGCAGGGTGACCAAGGCTGGGAACGGAATATCCAAGGATATTCGATATTTAGGAAGGACAGGCAAAAGGAAAAGGAGGTGGGGTGGCGTTGTTAGTAAAGGATGAAATGAGAATACTGGCTCAGAAAATCAAGATGTAGAATCAGTCTGGGTGGAGCTAAGAAGCACCAAGGGGCAGAAAATATTGGTGGGAGTTGTCTATAGGCCTCCAAACAGTAGTGGTAATGTAGGGGATGGCATCAAACAGTTAATTAGAGATGCATGTAACAAGGGTACTACAGTAATCATGGCTGACTTTAATCTACATATAGATTGGCCAAACCAAATTAGCAATAATACTGTGGAGGATGAATTCCTGGTGTGTGTATGAGATGGTTTTTTAGACCAGTACGTTAAGGAGCCAACTAGGGAACAGGCTATCCTAGATTGGGTATTGTGCAATGAGAAGGGGTTAATTAATAATGTTGTTGCGCAGGGTCCTTTAGGGAAGAGTGACCATAACATGATAGAATTCATTAAAATGGAAAGAGAAGAAGTCCAATCTGAAGCTAGGGTCCTAAATCTAAACAAAGGAAACTACAAAGCTATGAGGGAGTTGGCTATGATAGATTGGGGAGCTTCATTGAAAGGCATGACGGTGGATAGGCAATGGCTAACATTTAAGGAACGAATGCATGAATTGCAACAGTTATACACTCCTTTCTGGTGCAAAAACACAAAAGGAAAAGCGGCCCAACCATGGCTAACAAAAGAAATTAAGGATAGTATTAGATCCAAAGAGGAGTCATATAAAGTTGCCAGAAAAAGTAGCAAGCCTGAAGATTGGGCAGAGTTTAGAATTCAGCAAAAAAGGACCAAGTGACTGATTAAGAGGGGGGGAAAAAAAGTACGAGTGTAAACTTGCAAGGAACATAAAAGCGGACTGTAAAAGGGTCTACAAGTATGTAAAAAGAAAAAGATTAGTGAAGACAAATGTAGGTCCCTTACAGTCAGAAACAGGAGAATTTATAATGGAGAACAAGGAAATGGCAGAGCAATTAAACAAATACTTTGGTTCTGTCTTCACGGAAGAGGACACAAATAACTTCCCAGAAATGCTAGGGAACTAAGGGTCTAGTGAGAAGGAGGAATTAAAGGAAATTAGTAAAAAAAATGCTGGAGAAATTAATGGGACTGAAAGTCGATAAATCCCCAGGGCCTGATAATCTGCATCCCAGAGCATTAAAAGAGATAGCCATGGAAATAGTGGATGCATTGGTTGTCATCTCCAAAAATTCTATAGATTATGAAACAGTTCCTGCAGATTGGAGGGTGACAAATGTAATCCCACTATTTAAAAAAAAGGGAAGAGAAAACAGGGAACTACAGACCAGTTAGCCTATCGGTAGTAGGGAAAATGCTAGAGTCTATTATAAAGGATGTGATAACAGGACACTTAGAAAATATCAACGGAATTAGACAAAGTCAACATGGATTTGTGAAAGTGAAATCGTGTTTGACAAACCTACTGGAGTTTTTTTTTTTTTGAGGATGTCACTGGTAGAATAGATCAGGAGAACCAGTGGATGTGGTGTAATTGGATTTTCAGAAGGCCTTTGATAAAGTCCCACATAAGAGGTTAGTGTGCAAAATTAAAGCACATGGGATTGGGGGTAATATACTGGCATGGATTGAAAACTGGTTAACAGACAGGAACAGAGTAGGAATAAATGGGTCTTTTTCGGGGAGGCAGGCAGTGACGAGTGGGGTACTGCAGGGATCAGTACTTGGGCCCCAGCTAGTCACAATATATATCAATGATTTGGATGAGGGAACCAAATGTAGTATTTCCAAGTTTGCTGATGACACGAAACTAGGTGGGGTTGTGAGGAGGATGCAAAGAGGCTTCAAGGCGATTTAGACAAGTTGAGTGAATGGGCAAATACATGGCAGGTGCAGTATAATGTGGATAAATGTGAAGTTATCCACTTCAGTAGGAAAAACAAAGGCAGAGTATTATTTAAATGGTGATAGATTGAGAAATGTTGATGTACAAAGGGACCTGGGTGTCCTTGTACACCAGTCACTGAAAGCAAACATGCAGGTGCAGCAAGCAGTTAGGAAAGCAAACGGTATGTTGGCCTTCATTGCAAGAGGATTTAAGTACTGGAGCAAGGATGTCTTACTACAGTTATACAGGGCCTTGGTGAGACCACACCTGGAGTACTGTGTGCAGTTTTGGTCTCCTTACCTAAGAAAGGATATACTTGCCAGAGGGAGTGCAGCAAAGGCTCACCAGACTGATTCCTGGGATGGCAGGACTGTCGTATGAGGAGAGATTGGGTCGACTAGGCCTGTATTCACTAGAGTTTAGAAGAATGAGAGGGTATCTCATTGAAACGTATAAAATTCTGACAGGGCTAGACAGACTGGATGTTTCTCCTGGCTGGGGGTGGGGGGGGGGGGGGTCTAGAACGAGGGGTCACAGTCTCAGGATACGGGGTAGGACATTTAGGACTGAGATGAGGAGAAATTTCTTCACTCAGAGGGCGGTGAACCTGTGGAATTCTCTACCACAGAAGGCTGTGGAGGCCAAGTCACTGAATATATTTAAGAAGGAGATAGATAGATTTCTAGACACAAAAGGCATCAAGGGGTATGGGGAGAGAGCAGGAATATGGTATTGAGATAGAGGATCAGCCATGATCATATTGAATGGCAGAGCAGGCTCAAATGGCCTACTCATGCTCCTATTTTTCTATGTTTATGTATCTCCAGCATTCTGTTTTTATTTCAGATTTACAGTATCCACAGTATTTTGCTTTTGCGATATGGGCCTGTGCCCACTTGGAATTGAATTAAAACTGTCTGATGTATTTCACGTAGTACTCTACAAGGCAGCAGTGAGAGAAGGCATTGTTCCATGGGTCTGAGTTGGATTCTTGCGATTAAAAATCAACATACTGACCTCACTACATCACTTGGTCCCATACTAAAATCTGACCCTAGATTATCTGACTACCTCAGCTCCTCAGAGAACACAATCACTTCCTGACTCCAGCAAATGAACACATGTTCAACCAATTCAGTGTTTGTCAGTTCATCCCACATGCTGCACACAATGCTTTATCAAAGTATTCAAAGGAGCTTTCAGACATTAGATGTAATGTGATCTTTGGAATGAAAGTTTTAAATGCTTGCATCTAAACAGAACTGAGCACATTGTGAAACTTCAGGAATTAACTTTTCCAAACTGCATTACTACCTGCCCAGTACTGAAGGGATGTTTGCCCGGTCAGACTGAGCTTGAAACAATTAAACATTCTGCTCCATAAACATTTTCATAAACAAATGTGTCAACCTAGCATGTCAACCAAGCACAGAACAGACAAAATGGGAGCAATTCATTTTAATAGCTATTATTTATATTGTTTGAGGTCTTCTGTATGCACAAACTTAGTGTTGAATTGGTAACCACATATCATTGAAACTGCACATCTAAACATTTTTAATGGGGCTTTCCAACAGAGACTTGCCTATCACCTGTAATTGCAAGTCTCCCACTACTTTAGCCACCCAGCTCCAAACTCTCCGGCTTCCTCAGGCTACAGATAGTTCACTGGCACACTCCTCTATCACCATCCCATGGCCCCATTCTCCCACCTGCTTAAGCCACATTTCAAAAGCGGATACCTGACCTTAACCGAGAATGGATTTGAAGTATCACGGAGGAATTCCCTGAAGGGCTTATTTTAAAAATATTTTTTCCAGCTTAAGCAACAGAGCCTTGCCCAAAAATCATGGGGAATCCCTTCAACGATTCCTACCCAAGAACTTCAAAAGCCCAGTTCCCGTTCAGAACGAGAACCAGACTTGGAAATACAGGAAAGGAATTCCTGCAAAGAAATGCTCACGACTTGGAGGCTGTCCCCAAACAGGAGACTGGGAGGGAAATTGAATGATCCCACTCTTCCTCCTATCCCAAGGATCTGTTCCCATGTGCCTTAATCTTTTGGCCTCCCTCTTGCCACATGCCAAACACCTATTCCTTCATGGCCCTGGTTCCCCATAAGCTGCGCTTTGTTCTGCTCGGCCTGTTTCTTTTAATGTGCAGTCCCTTTAAATTTCTGCTCATGCGCGGTATTTACAAATGGAAAAGCTGCTGAGCAGCCTGTGCTGAACCTTGCAGATTTTGCTACGTGGCCACGCAGCTTCGAGGGAACATTGGCCCTGGCCCTGACCTCCCCATAAAAAAATCATATAATTAGGCAGAGTCAACATGGTTTTATGAAAGGGAAATAGTGTTTGATAAATATTAGTTTTTTGAGGATGTAACTAGCAGGGTAGATAAAGGTGAACCAGTGGATGTAGTATATTTGGATTTTCTGAAGGCATTCGATAAGGTGCCACACGAAAGGTTGTTACACAAGGTGAGGGCTCATGGGTTGGGGTAATATATTAGCATGGAGAGGGGAATGGTTAAAAGGACAGAAAACAGTAAGAAACAGGTCATTTTCAGGTTGGCAGGCTGTTTCTAGTGGGGTGCTGCAAGGATCAGTGCTGGGGCCTCAGCTATTTACAATCTATATTAATGACTTAGATGAAGGGACCAAGTGTCATGTATCCAAGTTGGTTGACGGCACAAAGCTAGGTGGGAGAATAAGTTCCGAGGAGGACACAGTCTGCAAAGGGATAGAAACAGGTTCAGTGAATGGGCAAGAAGGTGGCAGATAAAAGTGTGGGGAAATGTGAGGTTATTCACTTTGGTAGGAAGAACAGAAAAGAAATATTTTTTTTTTAAATGGTGAGAAACTATTAAATGTTGGTCTTCAGAGGGATTTGGATGTCCATGTACACAAAACAGAAAGTTAACATCCAAGCACAGCAAGCAATTAGGAAGGCAAATGTATGTTGGCCTTTATTGCAAGGGGGTTGGAGTACCAGAGTAACAAAGTCTTACTACAATTATTACAGGGCTTTGGCAAGACCACACCTGGAGTATTGTGCACAGTTTTCGTCTCTGTACCCGAGCAAAGATATACTTGCCCGAGAGGGGGTGCAACAAAGGTTCACTAAATTGATTCCTGGGATGAGAGGGTTGTCCGATGAGGAGAGATTGAATAGATTGTGCCTATACTCTCTGGAGTTTAGAAGAATGAGAGGTGATCTCATTGAAACATACAAGGTTCTAAGGGGGATTGACAGGGTAGATGCAGAGAGGTTGTTGCCCTGGCTGGAGTCTAGAACTAGGGGGCATAGTCTCAGGATAAGGGGTCGGCCATTTAGGACCGAGATGAGGAGAAATCTCTTCAAAGGGTTGTGAATCTTTGGAATTCTCTACCCGAGGACTGTGGATGCTCAGTTGTTGAGCATATTTAAGGCTGAGATTGACAGATTTTTGGACTCTTGGGGAACGAAGGGACATGAGAAGAAAAAAAAAAAAAAATCGGGTAGAAAAGTAGAGTTGAGGTTGCAGATCAGCTATGATCTTATTGAATGGTGGAGCAGGCTTTTTATTCGTTCCTGGGATGTGGGCGTCACAAGGCCAGCATTTATTGCCCATCCCTAATTGCCCTTGAGAAATTGTTAGTGAGCCACCGTCTTGAACTGCTGCAGTCCGTGTGATGAAGGTACTCCCAGTGTTGTGAGGGAGGGAGTTCCAGGATTTTGACCCAGCGACAATGAAGGAACGGCAATATATTTCCAAATCAGGATGGTGTGCAACTTGGAGGGGAACTTGGAAGTGATGGTGTTCCCATGCGCCTGCTACTCTTGCCCTTCTAGGTGGTAGAGGTCACGGGTTTGGAAGGTCAAAGAAGCCTTGGCGAGTTGCTGCAGTGCATCTTGTCGATGGTACACATTGCAGCACTGGTACGCCGGTGGCGGAGGGAGTGAATGTTTAAGATGGTGGATGGGGTGCCAATCAAGCGGGCTGCTGGGTCCTGGATGGTGTCGAACTTCGAGTGTTGTTGGAGCTGCATCCATCCAGATAAGTGGAGAGTATTCCATCACACTCCAGATTTGTGCCTTGCAGATGGTAGAAAGGATTTGGGGAGTCAGGAGGTGAGACACACGCTGCAGAATACCCAGCCTTTGACCTGGTCTTGTAGCTTAAGTATTTGTGGCTGGTCCAGTTAAGTTTCTGGTCAATGGTAACCCCCTAATCCCCCGCCAGGATGTTGATGGTGGGGGATTCGGCAATGGTTTTGCCATGGAATGTCAAGGGCAGTGGTTAGACTCTCTTGTTGGAGATAGTCATTGCCTGGCATTTGAGTTGCATGAAAGTTACTTGCCACTTATCAGCCCAAGCCTGA
This sequence comes from Squalus acanthias, assembly GCA_030390025.1. NCBI lineage: Eukaryota > Metazoa > Chordata > Chondrichthyes > Squaliformes > Squalidae > Squalus > Squalus acanthias. The sequence continues at coordinate 63,110,340 of CM059433.1, read as the reverse complement.
ATGCTGTCCAGGTGTTGCTGCATGCGGGCATGGACTGCTTCATTATCTGAGGAGTTGCGAATGAATACTGAACAATCAGCGAACATCCCCACTACTGACCTTATAATGAAGGCAAGGCCATTGATGAAGTAGCTGAAGATGATTGCGCCTAGGACACTGCCTTGAGGAACGCCTACAGTGATGTCCTGGGGCTGAGATGATTGGCCTCCAACAACCACAACCATCTTCCTTGGTGCTAAATATATGACTCTAGCCAGTGGAGAGTTATCCCCGATTCCCATTGACTTCAGTTTTATTCGGGTTCCTTGATGCCACACTCGGTCAAATGCTGCCTTGATGTCAAGGGCAGTCACTCTCACCTCACCTCTGGAATTCAGCTCTTTTGTTCATGTTTGGACCAAGGCTGTAATGAGGTCTGGAGCAGAGTGGTCTTGACGGAACCCAAACTGAGCATTGATGAGCAGCTTATAGCTGAGTAAGTTTGACAGCACTGTCGACGACATATTCCATCACTTTGCTGATGATTGAGTAGACTGATGGGGCGGTAACTGGCTGGTTTGGATTTGTCCTGCTGTGTGTACAGGACATACCTGGGCAGTTTTCTACATTGTCGGGTAGATGCCAGTAGCTGTACTGGAACAGCTTGGCTAGAGGCACGGCTAGTTCTGGAGCACAAGTCTTGAGCACTACAGCCGGGATGTTGTCGGGGGTCTACAGCTTTTGCTGTATCTAGTACGCTCAGCCATTTCTTGAGATCACGTGGAGTGAATCGGATTGGCTGTAATCCAATCGGCTCAAGGGGCTGCAAGGCCTGCTCCGATTTCTTATATTCTTCTACCACATCCTACTCTGGTTACATCCATTTCCAACCGCCATCCTGCATTTGCCACAAGAAAATGTGACCGTAGCCTAAACTAGTGGGTAAAAGCCAGGACAGCAGTTGGGGCATTGCAACTAACCTGGTTGCCATTCTAGAAAATACACTTGTGTGGACATTGGTGAGGACAGAATCAGGCTCAGTTAAGACAGTTGAGTAATCTGCCAACATTCACTTTCTGCACTCATGATGAATGGTCACAAGACAATTCAATACATCAGGAGAAATGGAAAGAAAAAGTGATTTTTATTCAGGTTATAACAAACTTGGAATATTAAATGTGAAAGATGAAAGAACAGGAGAGGGAAGTGAGTTGAAGTAAATTAAGTTATAAATTAGAATCATTGATACAATATAGGGTAATCTGGCACTTATTACAGCAATATTTTCCACATAACATGCAAGTACCAGTTTATTTGCAAACTAATTGTTACCAATCAAGCAACTTCTATTATAAACACATGTGGATACCATATTAAAGTCCAGCATTCAAATGGCACAGCTGCTTCATGGAGAATAAGTAAAGGAAAACATAAATCTAGCCAAAGTTAACAGCAAGGAAATAAAGCAAGCAAAACAAAAATGTTTTATGAAGCTTAACTTTTGCCATGTTTCATGTTTTCTGTAAGGCAGTCTCCGACCAAACAGAATTTTTGCTTCAATACTTTTCTTCGCGAATTCTCACCCAAAGATCACCTCCCTAGATCAGAAAAAAAGTTTCTTCCTGATTAGGATGGACATATTTAACTAGAAATTGGGTTATCCAAAACTTCACAAGAAAATGGAAGCAGTGCTAGCAAAGAGCTTTTATTTAATTCCATTGCACCGCAAATTATTTCTATTTCTAAGTTATTGAGACAAGTAATGAAATAGCCACCTTGATTGTTTTGTTTTAATTACATTTCATTAAAGGCAATTTTTCTGTGTAAGAAAAACACTTGGGATTCCAAACATGCAAGATCTTCAGATCCATCAGATAATGGTTAGATACTTATCCCATCTTGGATACCAATAACTAGCAATTACATAGCACCTTTAAGGTAGAAAAAAAGCATCCCAATGTGATCTTTATTGGGGAGGGGATAGAAAGGGAATGTGAATTAAGGGAATAAATAGCAAGCCACAGGAGGAGATTAGGAGGAGTGACAAAAACTTGATCATGAAGATGGAGGAGACAAAGAGGTGGCAAGGATAACAGCTTGCATTTATATAGCCCCTTTCACACAGAAAAATGCCTCAGCATTTTACAGAAATGCAATCTAACAAAAACTGAGCGCCAAGGAAGTAGGTATTAGGAAGTGATTAAAATCCTTGTCAAAGATGTAGGTTTTAATAAGGATCTTAAAAAAAAGTGGAGGAGGTTTAGGGAGAAAATTCCAGAACTTGGGCCCTAGACAGCTGGAGCCACATGAGTCAATGGCAGGGCGAAAGGAGTGGCGGATACACAAGAGGCCAGATTTCGAGAGACAGATCTCTGAGCATTGCAAGGCTGGAGAGGTGGCTGAGATTGAGGGGCGAAGCTGTGGAGGAATTTGAACACTATGAAACAGGAAGCAGAATTTGGGATGAGTTGAGTTTATGGAGGGTGGAGGCCAGCCAGGAGAGCACTGGAATAATTGAGACTAGAGGTGAAAAAAGCATGGATGAGGGTTTCGGCAGATCGGCTGAGACGGGGCAGAAACAGGCAATGATAGAGCTGGAAGTCGGTAGCCTTTGTGATGGAGATGCTATGGGGTCATAATCTAAGCTCAGGATCAAATAGGACGACATGGTCGCAAACAGTCGGCTTCAACTTGAGAAAATGCCCTGGCAGGAGTGTGGAATCGGTGGCAAGGGCCGAAGATTATGGCTTTGTTGTTAATGTTTAATTGATGGAAATTACAGCTTACCCAGGACTGGATGTCAGACAAGCAGACTGACAACAGAGGCAGTCTATCCATTATCTACAAGGCTCAAGACAGGAGTGTACTAGGATACTCAATTTACTTGGTTGGGTACAGCCACCACACAAGAAGCTGAGCACCATCCAGGACGGAACAGTTCACATTACAGAGTGCCCTTGTACTCAATATCCATCACTGGTACACTGCGGCTGTAGTACATACCATCGACACTATCCATTACAGCAACTCACCAAAGTTACTTTGACCACCTCCCTCCCCTGTGACCTTGAGCACCAAGAAGGACAATAGAAATTTGTGGTAACACCATCATCTCCCAAGTTCCCTTCCAAGTCACACACCCTCTAGAATTGAATATATAACCGCCTTTCCTTCATCACTGGGTCAGTATCGTGGAATTTTCTACCCAACACCATTGTGGGAGCACCATAATGAGTGAAGCTGGTTCACCACCACCTATTCAGGGCAACTAAGGATAGACAATAAATGCAGCCTTGCCAGCATCATCTACACCTAAAGAAACAAAAAAGGGAATACATTTAATGTTCCATTTAGAAGCTTGCTGCACTCATTAACAAATTTCTTTTTGTTAAGGGCCAATGAAAGCCAAGGTCCAGTAACCTCTTAATTTTTTGCAGATGAGTAGTCTAATATAAAAAATAAAATTTAAATTTCTTTATGAAAATCAAATTGCATTTACACTAAACTGTCACTAAACAGTATACGTCAAATCACCAACATCTGTAATCATTCAGCGCCAGTTTCCATTTTTGATATTAAAAGATGAAGAGTTACACAGTATATATTTGGTGCTATTTAGTTAACTCAGAGCAGTGGCAACTAATTGGGATCCCATTACAGGAAACTCTTAACCGGCACCCAAATATCCGGAAATCTCTCTTAACCGGCAAAATTCTTGAGTAGGTAACCGGGGTTTTCCTTCATCTCTCGTTTAAAATTAACTTTAAAAAAAACCCTGAGGCGTTTGCCTTGTATCGGAGCGTGTAGATTGGGAGGGGAATGTGCAGCCCGGGTAGGCAGCGGACACGACAGACGGTCAGCTGGCAGTCCCCGGGGAGACGGAGCTCCGAATGCAGGCGCATGTCAATGTGTACGGGGCTCTCGTACGTTGGGAGATATAACTCTCCATTATCCGGACTTTGATTAACCGGCACCACGCCGGTCCCATCAGTGCCGGTTAATAAAGAGTTTCCTGTACATTTATTGGAACTTAGTAATCTCATTGTTACTGCGAGTCATTAAAATTCACAAATTCTTCACTTATGTTGCAGCCAAGAGTGCCATGAGCACTGCTTAGATGAGAGCATGCAAGAGAACACGTGTGCAAGTGAGGTTATATTAATATAGCACCTTATCACGTCCAAGTGTTTTACAACTGATGGATTACTTTTTCAAGTGTAATCACTTATGTAGGCAAAGTAGCTACACAGTTACTTTGTAGGCAGAGCAGCTACACTGCTTGCTCATATGGCTCTGGATTCAAGGAAAACAAAGCTTGATGCACATATGCTTCTATACATTAATACAGCTCTGCCAAGCAACCTCTGACTGCTAGTGAAATTTCTATTACATACTTCCGTCACAGTGGAAATTTAAGGCACTTGTCAGCCACCCAAGCTCCTCTTGAACGCTTCAGTTTCAGACTACATTGGCTGCAGCTAATGCACAGCACTAGGGGTGAGACACCACATTACTACAAACGTCAAATGGTCAGAAATTGGCAACATCCACTGCATGTTGTGAATCAATCATGTGCAACATATCATGCCAAGGTAACACCAAGCAAGCACCATAACTCAGTCTCGAAGAGCAGGGGAGTTCTCGCTGGTATCCTGGCCACACTTAGTGACATCCTGAAGCGCTATGTAAATACAAGTCTTTCCTTCTCCCAAGTAAAGGCACTGATTCGAATGATTTTGAATTTGGCAAGTGTTATACAAGGTAACACATACATTTTAATATAGTTTAAGGATATACAGTAATAAAACAGTAGAATAAAATTGGGGCTAAAAATCCTAATGACGAGTTTGTAGAAAACATCACAATATTGAACACATGCAATGTACAATGTTTTAGTGCTTGCACAGACATCATGGCCTGGAATTTTCTGTCAGCAGTGAACGAACAGCATTAGTCATTCATTATACTTATAATTTGCCCACAGACTTTCTATAGGCCTTTGCACAGCGTACGCCCTCTACAGGGGACCTGTGAACAGGGAAAGCAACTGTATCTCCTGAACAAAATCAGATTGAAAAACCCCTATTGAGACATGCAGTGTCTGAACCAGGAAGTGTCAGTTAGAATAGTTAATTCAATGTAAAATCATGTACAGAAAGCAAAAGAGAGGGGGAAAGAAAGATGGGATTGAGAAATAAAAAGACAGAAAAAAGTTTAATTTTTTTTAAACCTTCAATAATTAAAATCTGAAGGAATGAGACTGCACACTTGTAAAAGTTAATTTTCAGTAGCAGAGAGGTTGTTTGGCAGTAATTAAAACTTATGTCGTTAAAAATTCACTTACACTTGAATGGACAAGCCCCAACTTTGTGTTTAGCGGGTATCTATCAGGCAAGTAGCCCAACCTCTCACCATTGCATGTATTTTAATGTTGAGTCTGGCCAAGGTACAGTTATAGCAAAGCTTCTGGAGGAGCAGGGCAACTCTGACAGCAACTTCCTGATTTTCGCATTTAACTGTGCATGTGTGGTCGCTGGAAGTGCTGTCCGATATACTCTAAACGGTGAGTGCTGTTAGCCTCACCGTTACTTGTACCGCCAATACTTCATCCAAATTCTTATCTTATCAATTTGTTTGCTAGGTATTACAAAGGTCGGATTATTAGAGCAGTTTTTAATCTGCATAATGAAAAGTATGGGTAAAGCGCAATACCATAACCACATTTACAGTGTTTATATTGCCAATGGCAGAACTGTTTTAACTATACAGTATTACCAATTACAACTATGAAAATTAAACAGTCTGCAATTATCTATTTAAGAGTAATGATAATACAATAACTAATTATGCATTCATGGATTATTAATGTTCTGATTTTTTAATTTCAACTCTGGTAAAAAAAAATGCTCACAAGGGTCATCAACAGTTATAGGATAGACAGCACAGAAACAGGCCATTCGGCCCAACCACTCCATGCCGGCGTTTATGCTCCACTTGAGCCTCCTCCCGTCTTTCCTCATCTAAATCTATCTGCATAACCCTCTATTCACTTCTCCCTCATATGCTTTTCCAGCCTCCCCTTAAATGCATCTATACTATCCACTTCAACCACTCCCTGTGGTAGCGACTTCCACATTCTCACCACTCTCTGGGTAAAGAAGTTTCTTCTGAATTCCCTATTGGATTTCTTGGTGACTATCTTATATTGATGGCCTCTTGTTATGCTCTTCGCCATAAGTGGAAACATTCTCTGTATCCACTCTATCAAAACCGTTCATAATTTTAAAGACCTCTATTAGGTCACCCCTCAGCCTTTTTTCAAGCAAAGAGACCCAGCCTGTCCATTCTTTCCTGATATGTATACCCTCGCATTTCTGGTATCATCCTTGTAAATCTTCTCTGCACCCTCTCCAGTGTCTCTATATCCTTTCTATTATATGGCGACCAGAACTGTACGCAGTACTCCCAAGTGTGGTCTAACCAAGGTTTGATCCAGGTTTAGCCTAACTTCCCTACTTTTCAATTCTATCCACAGAATCACAGAATCCCCACAGTGCAGATAGAGGCCATTTCGGCCCATCGAGCCTGCACCGACACATATCCCACCCTATCCCCGTAACCCCACGTATTCAATCCCCCTAACACTAAGGGTCAATTTATCATAGCCAAATCAACCTAACCCGCACATCTTTGGACTGTGGGAGGAAACCGGAGCACCCGGAGGAAACCCACGCAGACACGGGGAGAATGTGCAAACTCCACACAGTCACCCGAGGCCGGATTCGAACCCGGGTCCCTGGCGCTGTGAGGCCACAGTGCTAACCACTATGCCACCGTGTTGCCCCTCTAAAAATAAACACTAGTGCTTGGTTTGCTTTTTTTATGGCCTTGCTAACCTGTGGCGCAACTTAGTGATTTGTATTCCGAGATCCCTTTGTTCCTCTACCCTAAGACTCGCACCCTCCAAGTAATAAGTGACCTCCCTATTCTTCCTACCAAAATGTAATATCTCACATTTATCTGTGTTGAACTTCATTTGCCAATTATTTGTCCATTCTGCAAGTTTATTAATGTCGTAAGTATTGGCTATCGCCCCCCCCCCCCCAATTGAATCATCCGCAAATTTAGTAAGTGTTTTTGATTCCCAAGTCTAAATCGTTAATGTAAATTGTGAACAGTGGTCCCAGCACTGATCCTTGTGGAACACCACTACCCACCTTCTGCCACTGTGACTAGCTGCCCTTTACTCCCACTCTCTGCTTTCTGTCTTGAAGCCAGCTAGCAATCCATTCTGCTACTTGTCCTCTGACTCCACATTCTCTGACCTTATTCATTAGTCTATTGTGAGGTATCTTATCAAAGGCCTTTAGAAAATCTAGATAAATTACATCTACTGCATTACCATTGTCTACTCTGTTACCTCCTCAAAGTTGTCTGTAGTCGTCTGACATTGTACACTACACATTGTTCTCTGTCTATATATGCTTTGCTGATTTGTATTCCTTCACTTTACCTGACGAAGGAGCAGTGCTCCGAAAGCTCATGATTTCAAATAAAACTGTTGGACTATAACCTGGCGTTGTGCGGCTTCTCATTTTTCTCCTCAAAGTTGTTAAAGTAGAATGGAAAAAGAACGTGGTCACCCACAACAATAAAAACAACCTTAAAATGTCCCTCAATCTGCTTAACATGGTGACCTCCATTCCAGCACCAAATAAGTTAGCTCCATGATCACCCTTGGAGAGCATGCAGTAGAGATTTACTAGACTGGTACCAGGGATGAGGAACTTCAGTTCTATAGAGAGACTAGAGAAGCTGGGATTGCTCTCCTGAGAGCAGCAATGGTTAAGAGGATATTTGAGAGAGGTGTTCAAAATCATTAAACTGTTTCCACTGACAGAAGGGTCGGTAACCAGGGGACACAGATTTAAGGCAATTGGCAAAAGAACCAGATGAGACACAAGGAAACATTTTCCCTTTAAAACAGTGTGTTATGATCTGGAATGCACTGCCTGAAAGGGTGGTGGAAGCAGATTCAATAGTAAGTTTCAAAAGAGAATTGGATATATACTTGAAGTGAAAAAATTTACAGGGCTATGGGAAAAGAGTAAGTGAGTGGGATTAATTGGATAGCTCTACCAAAGAGACACGATGGACCAAATGGCCTCCTTCTGCACTATATCATTCTATGATCAATTGAGAAAGAAACAACTTAACGTTGTATAAATGTTAGCCAGGACACTGGGAGAATTCCCTGCTCCTCAGATTAGTGCCAAGAAATCTTTTGCATCCACCTAGTGGCCTCGATTTAACATCTCATTTGAAAGACAACACCTCTGAGATTAGCCTAGATTATGTGCTCAAATTCTGGAACGGGGGGCTTCAACCACAACCTTCTGAGTGAGAGTTGGGTATACTACCACTGAGCCAAGATATCTTTCAAACTGATCAGTAACAGTGATTTCTCTCCACTCAACATGTAAAACCTTTCAATATAGACAACGAGTGGATTTACATGTGGACTTATTGGATAAATGCCTGGAAATACAGATAAAATACACAGCATAAAATTTAAAAAAGTCAGTTGAAATTTTAAATCAAGTGACACTGACTACAGTGAAATGTATTAATTGAAAGTATTCTATATTTGTTAGTCAAAAATGTCATTGCTTTTCAATTGTGTCCTATGTTTTCCCAGAAAGGAAATGCAAACCCATTTTAAGCTTACAATTTTAAAATTAAAAACTACGCCATACAAGTTCTTCTGGGGGCAACTTAAAATGAGTACCACCTTAAAATTTGACAAAGGTTCATCACGGCTGCAATTGTGATCAAAATTACAGCATGACAAAATTTTGCAAGAAAAAAGGGAAAATATTTTTTCACTGCATAGTTACAGGCAATTTTTTTTTTTTTTTTAAGTACTGAATTATAAATTAACTTTTGGACTTTCCAGTGATTTAACAAATTCCATCATTAAGATGACACCTCTGCGAGCCCCAACTCACCTCCCAACAAAACCCTTATCCAATCTTGTTAGCTTGACTTGAGACTTGACTTCTCAAACACCCTCTTCCACAGCCTCCTAAGCTCCTTCCAACACAAATTTCTAACATCTCCCTGGCTCCTGACCAAACTGAAAATCTGCATTCTTGTTCATAAATTCCTCCATGGCCTCACCTCACCCACCCTCCTCCTCAAGCCCTATATCCCAATGTCCTTCTCTGGGTACCAGTCAGCCATTTAGGTCCCACCTTTCCAAACACTCTCACTGAACTACTTCTCTACTCACTTATAAAAGCCTCAAAATCTTGGACTGTGTTGTCACCTCTCCAAACCCTCAGACCAATTTTTCCTGCAATGTGCCTCAAGATGTTGTATTGCATTAAATAAAATTTCCTACCCAAAATCGCTCAATTCTCAACCCTCACAAATTTTCCTAAGAAGCATTTAATCATGCAACAAAATTAGTTACTATTGCAATGCAAAACTAGCTGCACAAAAAGGCAGCACTAGTTCATGAACTAGAGTAACATCCTAAAGTACCCTTCAAAACAAAATATTCACATAATAGATCTCATTTAGTCGTTGTGCTGCATTTCATGAACTTCACCTGAAAGGGTGACTTTGGTCTTAATTGCACAACACAGCTGAAGGATATTTTCCTTCAACCAATTTTAAGACGAGAACTTAAGTGAAAGGTCCCAATGACTGTCCCATTTCAACACAAGTGCACTTAACTTCCATGATAGAGCCTTACCACATACGGATTTACAGCATAATTAATGATAGAGATATGCATTTCATATAAATCTCCAGCACCCCAACTTTGAACATCTATATTCAAATTGTGCCAGCATAACCATAAAGTGTAGCTGATCCAAATCAAAATACATTACACTTTTTCAAACCCATTCCAGCTTTCAACAAATCCTGCCTATATCACAGTAAATGAATACAGCCCTCATGAACTAATGTACTGATTATTTTTTTCCAATCTTACAAGCGTAAACATCAAAAACACATGGCTGGAGTAATTCATCTTACAGGTATGCCCTCAATGGACAGTTTATATATAACCAGTGACATCAAATTTCATAAAGGCATAACTCACTTCTGTTAAATTTGTCCCAAGTAACTCAACTTTTCAGAGTACAGAAAACTCTCGTTTAAACAGCACCTAAATATCCAGAATTCTCTATTAACTGGCAAAATTCAGGAGTAGGTTCAGGTAAGTTTTACTGTATATTAGTGGCCGTGTAACCAGGACTCCCGCACAAGTGGCCGTGTAACCGGGGCTCCCGCACAAATGGCCGTGTAACTGGGGCTCCTGCACAAGTGGCCGTGTAACCGGGGCTCTCGTACCTTGGTAGGTATACATCTCCGTTATCCGGAATTTTTAATAAACCGGCACCATCCCGGTCCCGTAGGTGCCAGATACCAAAGAGTTTCTTGTACTTCACTGGCACAACCTCCCCCCACCAGGGTGTGATAAATGCTGAACACTCCTTTGTGTTGGTGCACTACATCCAGTTTGATTTTTTTTTTTTAAAAAGGCTGGGGAAAACCCTGCTTTTTATGGTCAGAATGTGCACTGGAATATTATTTTACCAGTGAGCATAACAAACAAAGACTAGTATCAGCAGAAATGCATACAAAAACTGCTTTAGATCTACAGGTTGCATTCATCCACAAATGCTCGCAATTACATAAAAACTGTTCTAAAATTGTCTTTCCATTAGCTGAAGTCGGTCATCAGTCAGGGTCAAAAGAGATCCTCTAGGCCAATGCCAAACAAGTCCAGTTCAACAACTTCAAGGGCATCTTAAAGATCTGAAGAAAGCACATCACCACTTTGGCACTGCACCTGTCTGAAATACAGTTTTGCATAGATAGAATGCTTTAATGAAGCACTTTACTGGGATGCAGTGGGCTCCACGCCATATTCTCTGGTATAGCTGCTGAATTTCACTCTAGCAGCAGAGTTAAAATGGCAATGGTCTTCAATGCCAAGAACCAGCTGCTAACCTTGGACATTAAGGTGGCTAATGGGATTCCATTCTTCTGTGCTTACTCCCAAGTACTCTGGAATGCAAATACTTTTCTATCCACAAGGGGATTTTCCCCAAGACTAAAACCCATTAAAGAATTTGACTTCAGTGGCTCTTTGAGGTGTTATTTGAGCCATGGCAGCATGCAGAACAGGTCTGCTGGAAGTCCAAAATGTAACAAATGGAATAGGCTCAATTTCACCCAAGTGAGACATCCATGGAGTATGTCGGGGGCTGTATACAACTGCAGAATGTCTGTCCTGGGGCTCACTGCACACATAGTTTTCATTATTTATGCAAGGTTATCAATCTAAGTCCTCACAAATAAGATCAAAGTTATAGGAGTACATTGCTGAACCCTGGATTTTCAATCACAATAATACAAATGAAGACGACCATCTGGCCCATCTTAGTTCATCCATCCAGAAAGACACTATACATTCCACATTGCAACATCGTAATTCCAAGGTTTCCACCTTTTGTGTGGGAAAACTTCGCATTAACATTCCTAAATTTGTCTCTTAATATAGAACAAAGAAATATACACGACTAGAAACAATGTTGTAGTCCATTTGGCCAGCCACAGTATCTAGGAAACATCATCCCCAATACAACTCATACCAGAGTTTTTCTATGAGGTACGTACTTATCCAACTTAAATTTTATAATAAAATCAGCCTCACTGCCTTCTTAGCATTCCGTATTACAGTCACCACCATCACCAAAATAGTTAATGCTAGTGAACACGACACCTTGCCCCACTCAAATTGGTTTTAAGCAATTTTTGGGTTTACCTGATCAATACCAATACCTTACATACCTCCATAAAAAAGAAACTGCATCAAGAAAGCACCTTTCACAATCTCAAGATGTCCCAAAGCACTTCACAACCAATGAAGTACTTTTTGAAGTGTGGTCACTGTTGTAATGTAGGAAACAGGACAGCCAATTTGCACACAGTAAGCTCCCACAAACAGCAATGGGATAATGACTGGATAATTTGTTGAGGGATATTGGCCAGGACATCAGGGAAAACTCCACTGCTCTTTGAAGCAGTGCCATGGGATCTCTTGCATCCATCCAAAAGGGCAGATGGGGCCTCAACTCATCTCACTCTCAGTGGCTTCCCTTCAGGCAGAAAAGTACAAGTTTTTCCTGTTGTTCCTCAAAACTCAAACCCTGACATGAGGAATCAGCTATGTGGCTCTTTTCTGGAATGCTTCCAGTGCTTCAATGTCTCTTGTGTCTCAGTGACCAAAACTAGACTAGTGAATTGTACCATGTTAACATGACTTCCACTCACTGTTTCGTGTAGAATTCAGCATTCTACCTGCTTTGCATCGAGGATGCATATCCAAGCTTTAAGATCTATGTATGGTTAAATGGAGACTCAGTTGACTTCTCTCAAAACACCCTATTTGATGTCTGCATCACCGATACTCTGGATTGCAGCATAAGGATAGGTTCAAAGTGTTTGCAGTACCCATCCCATAGAAGGTGCTCGACTGCCATTATACTCACCTGGACATCAAGTGTATTCCACTTGCCACGTGAACAATGGGCTAAGCAGTGGGATATGGTGGCAAGAGCCAAGAATTGTACAGTAGCACTGCACCTGCTTGAGAAGGGAATTCATAGGTACAAACATACATTTGCAAACATTTTGCAAGACTGTGGCAAATGATGTTCTGGCCTTCCTAACCTCTCTTCACTTAAAGCCAAGTCCCAACATCAGTAAACCCCATGAACTATAAAAAAAACATGCTCAAACAGTTCTCCTTTAAGGTTCCTAGGTATGAAATAGAAAAGCTTCGTTTAGTACACGTGCAAGATCCACAACCAAGCTATAGGCGGATTTATGGCAAACGGTGCAAGCAGTTGCAAGTACTCCAACCCCACACCAACTTGTCACTCAGCACCTTCGAAGAATAAGCCTCATGGCCAGCACATCTCTTAACCCAAGCTCTTCTGGAAGAGCCTGGATTAAGCAGCTGGGTCACTCTGCTACACCTGGTACTTGCTATTCACCTTGTGCTTAAACTCACTAGTGACAGTAAGTTTTTATGGTTGTACTACTTCTAAATGACATACTTCATGGTGAGAGATTGTTGGAACAACTTGCATTTATATAGCGCCTTTAATGTCGTACAACGTCCCACAGCACTACTCAGGAGCTTTATTAGATAAAATTTGACAGCCATACAAGACAACATTAGGACAGGTGACCAAATGCTGAGTCAGAGGTAAGTTTTAAGGAACAACCTAAAAGAGAGGCGGTGAGGTTGAAGGAGGGAATTCCAGAGGTTAGGGCCTAGAAAGCTGAATTCAGGGCCACCAATGTAGGGGCAAAGGAAGTCAGGGATGCACAAACACCCAGAATTGTAGCGATGCAGAGTTCCCAGAGAGTTGTAGGGTTGGAGGAGGTTAGAGAGGGAGGGATGAGGCCACAGAAGGATTTGTACACAAGGATGATATTTTTTTTTTAAAACAAAAAGTCAATTGTGTGTGACAGACTCAATAAATCAGACAGGCCTGGAGGAGTAAACCCATAGAAACATAGAAACATAGAATCTAGGAGCAGGAGTAGGCCATTCGGCCCGTCGAGCCTGCTCCGCCATTCAATACGATCATGGCTGATCATCCAAATCCAGTACCCTGTCCCTGCTTTAATCCCCACAGTACACATATCCCACCCTACCCCCATAACCCCACGTATTTAATTCCCCCTAACATATCCCATCCTATCCCCATAACCCCACATATTTAATCCCCCCTAACACTAAGGGTCAATTTATCATAGCCAAATCAACCTAACCCACACATTTTTGGACTGTGGGAGGAAACCGGAGCACCCGGAGGAAACCCACGCAGACACGGGGAGAATGTGCAAACTCCACACAGACAGTCACCCGAGGTCAGATTCGAACCCGGGTCTCTGGCGCTGTGAGGCACCAGTGCTAACCACTATGCCACCGTGTTGCCCATCATTGGGGCTGTTGCCCCCAAGCCCCTGATAACCTTGCAACCCAATGCTTTAACAGACAAGGTGGTCCTAGCCAGATAGGCAACAGGAAACTCAATGTCCTGAGCTGGTAAGCTGAACTGTATTATGCTGTTAAATACAGCACTCATTTCAGGACATTGAGCTTTGGCTTGTGCCAACCTGCACCCAAGTTCTGTCGGCTTAGATAAGTAGGGCAGGTCCTTCAGAGAGTGTACACTTATCAGTTAAAATGAACTACTTATGTGGATTTCTCACTACTGTAATTTGAAGATTCTTAGATAGCTTTGCACACAACACCCAGCAAACAAAAAAAATAGATTTAACCAATGCCTGCCACAAAATCTTAAACACAGCATCTTAAATCAAAAGGACTAAAACAAACAGTTAATAAAAAATGTAAAAATGAAATGACACGAGAAGCTTGCGAATATGGTCTAGAGTAACCCGCTTATGGACTGACCTCACCCACAACCAAATTCACAATTGAGCTATGTTAACTGGATTGTATCCCATAGTATTCATTATTTCCTGATTAGACCATGTTAGGTAACTAACAAGTTCAAATATAAACAAAAGGTTATCAACCTGAAACGTTAACTGTTTCTCTCTCCACAGATGCTGCATGACCTGAATATTTCCAGCATTTTCTGTTTTTATTTCAGATTTCCAGCATCTGCAGTATTTTGCTTTTGTATTAATTACAAGCTATATTTAAATGAACTGCAAAGTGCTTGTAGAAACTTGTGAAATGCTCAGCACTATCCACAATGAAATTTATATTCAGAGATTAAATCTCCAGATGTACTACTATGGCTAAGTTAATAACTCATTTACTGTCAAAACTTGCCCTGTAGTCAGATAAATGCCATAAACAAGTTTAAAGGAACTTGGATGTTTGATAAACGAAGCCATTCACTTTTTAAAACAAAGCATCACTTTAAAAAAAAATGAACCATACAAGTGGAAAGACAGAAATATCGAGAGAAGCTCTAACAGCATCTACAATTTTCTCCAAAAGATCCTGAGACAGCATTAAGCAATAAGTTTAATACAACAAAATAGGAGCTTGGTTTAAAAATTAAACTTGGGCTCCAGAAGTCAATGCCAATCATATAGCAGAAAAAAAGGTTTTGAAAAAGCACAAAAAATCATAAAAATGCTCCAAATGCCACTTCCACACACATGTAAACGTCAACATATTAATTTAATACCTCCAACCATGACAAATCAGATTTTAAGAACAGAGTCAAATAAAAACGACTTATGTGGATTTCTCGCCAACTTGATTTGAAGATTTTTACGGATTGTTTCGCACACAACACCCAGCAAAACAAAAAGCATAGGTTTACCAATGTCTTCCACAAAATCACAATCAGTTAAGATATAACACTCCCCCTGGCCGAGGTTCGTTACATTACAATGGGCAGCCCTGTTATTTGGAAAAAGGCTAGAATAAGGCGAAGGCCCAAATCTGCTCTCGGACCGCCGCCCACAACCTCCCCCACCCACCCCACCATTAAATAAAAAATGGGCCAACACAAGCGGCCGCTCTCTCACCTATAGTAGAGATAAAAGTGGTGTTAAAGGCGTCATCCGAGAACCTGAAAAGGACGCATGTTTTCCCCACCCCGGAATCTCCGATCAGCAGCAGCTTGAACAGTAAATCGTAGGTTTTCTTCGCCATAATCGCTTTCTCTCACTCGTTCGCGGTGTTATTAACTGGGGCGAAGAGAGTTCTTTTTTTTTTAAAAAAGGAACAAAATGGCGCCTCGCTCTCTCACTTTAATAACGTTCCGGCCGCAACAAGTTACACGCCATGAATTCCCATTTATCTGCCTATAAAAAAAAATACACCGGCCGGTGACCGTCCCTTCTTTAAACTTTTTTTTCCTCGCTCTTTTAACTTCGCTAAGACATTGGGGAACCGCAGAGGAAATTTCATTCAACGTCGACGTCAATGCTCGGTCGGCTCCCCTCCTCCTCCTGCTGCCGCTGCTCCTCTCACCAGAAACCCGGCCCGCCCCGGCCCGGCGCACTTAGTGCCGCCGGAAGTCACGCCCAGCCCACGCAACCCGCGCTCTGGTTGGTCCCCGGCCGCCGCGGAGCGAAGGGCCAACTGCTGACGTCAGCGTGTCAATCATCCGGCCAGCTCGCCCCTCGTCCCTGAGAGTCGGAACAGATGATGTCATGGGGTGTGACTGCGCATGCGCGCCCCCTGCTGAAAGAGGCCGAGAGAGAATAAAATGCCGAAGTGCAGGTGACGGGAGGTTGCTGCTTCCCTGGGAATCTGTGTGATTTTGATTTATTTTTCTTGTCTAGGCCGCTGATTCAGAACATCACCTGGCCAGTAACAACTTCCCGACTGTATTGAAGTCAGCTGACGGCCAATATTATTTTAATAACCTGGCTTTCGTCAGTAAATCCAGTCCAAACGTAGATACATTTTACTTTAAGTATAATTGTAACTCATTACTTCTGAGGATGTTAGTTAAAAATATGTATTTTCAAATCTATATATTATAAAAAGTTTTGCAATTGGCTCCTGGCTGACATTTCCGTCAGGCATGGGGTAGTGGCCCTATTTCGCAAACCTGCTGATTAGTTCGAATTTCACAAAAGAAACCAATCCAAAAATGCTTAAACCAACAAAGAAACAGAAAATGTAAAACATTGTAGATGTGGGAAACATGAAACAAAACAAAACGAAGGCCAGTCAGGATCTGTTAAGAGAACAGACAAGTTGATGTGGACCCTTCATCAGAACTGGAAAGAAATATACATGAACAGCAGAGAAAAACAAATAGAACAAAGGGAAGGTGAAAGAAAACATACACATTACAGAGAGGAAAGAGAGAAAATGCATGCATTTCTACAGCATCTTACACATCCTCATGATGTACCAAAACGCTTCACAGCTAATGAAATATTTTTGAAGTGTAGTCACTGTTGTAGGAAAACATGGTAGGCGATTTTTACACAGCAAGATCCCACAAATGGCAATGAGAGAAATGACCAGATACTGAGGGAGTGCTGCACTGTTGGAGGAGCCCTACAACCCTCCTCCAGCCCTACAACCAATTTTATCTTTCGTCTGGGGGGTCCCCGCACAGGTCACTTGCCAGCTTTCCAATGGAAAAAGCGCGCATGCACGGAGATTTGAATGGGCTGCGCAGCCAGTTAAAGGTGCTGGGCACCCAAAAAAAAATTACAGGCAACATTGCTTAACCCTCAGAGATCTCCGCACTCCTCCAATTCTTGCCTCTTACGCATCTCCGATTTTAAACACTCCACCGTTGGCGGCCTTCAGCTGCCGAGGTCCTAAGCTCTGGAATTCCCTCCCTAAACCTATCCGCCTCCAGTCTCTACCCATCTGTCCTCCTTTAAGATGTTCCTTAAAACCTACCTCTTTGACCAAGCTTTTGGTCACCTGTCGTAATATCTCCGTATGTGGCTCATGTCAAATTCTGTTTGATAACTCTCCTGTGAAGCACCTTGGGACGTTTTACTACGTTAAAGGCGCTATATAAATACAAGTTGTTGTTGGTGAGTCATTTTTTAGATGTGATGCTACCCTTTCAACTGGACATAAAAATTCCCACGTCACTGTTGTAAGAGTACAGAGTTCTCCCAGTGTCCTAGCTAATGTATATCCCTCAACCAACATACAACGTATGAACGGACACCGCGCAACAATCACCAGGCAGGAGTGTTCCCTCCCAGTCGGGGAACACGTCAGCAGTCAAGGACATTCAGCCTCCGATCTTCGGGTAAGCGTTATCCAAGGCGGCCTTCGAGACACACGACAACGCAAAATCGTCGAGCAGAAACTGATAGCCAAGTTCCGCACCCATGAGGACGGCCTCAACCGGGATCTTGGGTTCATGTCACGCTACATGTAACCCCACCTGACGTAGAGTCATCCAGACTCGAGTCGTCGTTGGCTTGTTCTCTCTACACAGATGCGGCCGGACCTGCTGTGATTTCCAGCAAAAAAAGTTTTTTGTTTTCCATACAGACACCAGCATCTGCCACATTTGACCCCTTGTGACCCCACCTCATTGTCTTTGATGTAATGTTTTCCTGACTGACCTGTTTGGACACCATCCACACCTTTGATTGCCGTGATTATCTCTCTGCCGAGGTGTGATAAAGGGCAGTTAGAAAGATTAACTGTAATCATCTGGCAGTGTTCTCTGACTATATATGCTGTGCCTATATACATCTCTTCACTTCACCTGACGAAGGAGCAGCGCTCCGAAAGCTTGTGATTTCAAATAAAACTGTTGGACTATAACCTGGTGTTGTGCGACTTCTCAATCTTGAGAGAGGACAGCAACTCCCTGCTCGACCGACACACTGGCACTCCCACGGGGCAGCACTTCAGCATCCGGAGCAATCTGCTGGAGCACAGATTGCTGGCCTGCTGCGGCGCGGTGAGAGCCCCAGGGAAATGTGTCCGAACCAGCGAGGTTGGCAGCAGTCAGTGCTCGCGTGGCCTCAATCTGAGTCTGCATGAGAGCAGTCAGAGATGGGGTCATGGCAGCCAGTGACTGAATTGCAGCACTAAACATTTACGTGGCATCCGCCTGTGCTACAGCGAAGTGCTCCACACTCCTTGCCAGTGATTCAATGCATTCGGGCACCCTTCCCACTGCACCCATGAGCTCAGTGTGCATGTCCACCGCCTGGGTGTTCATTTCAGCGATGAGCCGCTCCTCCTCTGCGTCCAGTGCAGTAGGACTCGCTGGCATACTCTCCCTCCGGGGAGAAGGCCCCCGAGCTTCCCTACCCCCATCGCGTTGCTGCAGCCCGCTGGGTCCTGGAGCTTCACCCTCATCAGACCCTTCCCCCCTGCTCCCCTCTAGGGAAGGCGTGTTCTCAGTGTGGGCATGGGCTTCCTCGGGAGAGGGTGGTGCTGATGCTCCAGCTTCATCTTCCTCCTTGCCTGCAGCTTCATTCCCACTGGCAGCTTGAGGGCCCGTCTCCTCAGCTGGTGAATCACCATCTGAAAGCAGGGAGGTACAAGAGTGGCTTTAGCGTGAGGACAGGGTGGCAGTAAGGGAGGAATGAGTGCAGCGATTTAGTAAATTGGATTGAAAGTGTCAAAGGCTGGTGTTGTGAGGGACAAGTGGAAGGAGAGAGGACAAAAAGGTGATGACCTAACCATTGCTGTCCAGAACGGGGTCGGCATCTCCAGTGGCGATGGGACCGATCACCCAGCTTGCCACAATCCTCTGGACGCACGCCTCAAGATCGCTGGGGGGGGTTGCAGCTGAGGCCACCCTCCACCCGTCCGTTGCTGCTGTCTCCTATTATGAGATAGCTTGGCCTGCAAGAAAAAGGACAGCGTCTGAGTAAATATACAGCCATGGTCTTGCCTGATGTGCCTCCCATAGGTGAATAGCCCTTACTGTATGCAGCCATGGTCTTGCCTGATGTGCCTCCCATAGGTGAATAGCCATTACTATATGCAGCCATGGTCTTGCCTGATGTGACTCCTATAGGTGAATAGCCATTACTGTATGCAGCCATGGTCTTGCCTGATGTGCCTCCCATAGGTGAATAGCCATTACTGTATGCAACCATGGTCTTGCCTGATGTGCCTCCCATAGATGACTAGCCATTACTGTATGCAAAGTGTGGAATGTGCATGTGTGTTTCATGAGAGGACCATAGGTGTTGGATGAGTGTTGGGCATTGGGGTTTTAAGACCCTCTGGCCATAGAGTGAGGTTCAGATGGAGGGATGGAGAGGTATTGAAAAAAAGCCACTCACCCTGACGACCCGAGTGAGGTTGTTGAACTTTTTTCTACATTGTATATGGGTCCTAGGCACCATGCTCCTGGAGGAGACGCTCTGAGCCACCTCCCTCCACACTCTTCTGTACTTGCGCGGCAAAGGCCTTCTGCCACTCTCTGGGTACAGTATTGATCTTCTGCGCTCCACCGCGCCAACCTGAGCCTCCAAGGCCCGCTCGCTGAAGCGCTGTGCTCGCTCCCTGGCCCTCTCCATAGTCCTTGGCCGCAAGATTTAGCCACAGGTCTCTCCAGGCCGAGATTCAAGGCTCCAATGAGCAGGGTGTGGCTGGAGAGCAAAATCGAGCCTCCCCTTTAAGAACTGGCCAGCGCCAGTGTGTCTGTGTTCCATCGCTAACTGACAGCACCTGCACTGCGCCCGCGCTCTGAGTTAGCGCCTCGCTCCTCGGCCTTTGCGCCTTAAGACAGGTGTGTAGCGCCTGATTTAGCGCTCCAATCAACTCCAGGGGCGATAAAAGCCAAGTTTGCAGTCGGAGGTGATAATTAGCGCCAGGCGCTAAACTTTGCGCATGGCCGATAATCGCGCCCCAAACGGGGCGATACTGAATTTTTCCCCCACAGAATGTGTAAATCGCTGAGGCATGCAGGTTGGGAGGAGAGGGGGTAAGGCAGGTAGAAATGAAAGCAGAAAAAGCTGGTAAAGCAGAACGGACTTCAGTGGTCCAGTAGCCTAGGAGTAGAAAAAATAGGTCAAAACCAAAGGTGCTGACTGCCCTTCCAGCACAGTGTTCTCATAGAGGGTCCCCACTCCAAGCCTGCCACCCCCCCCACCAAATGCCAACAAAACCATCCCACTTCACCAGCATTTTCTATCATAGAGAAAATGAAAGCTAAGGTTAAGGTCTGAAGTTATTAAAGTCAATGTTAAGGCCAGAGGGCAGCAAAGTATATAATAGAAACAAGGTGCTGTACCTCGAGCTCACATTGAGATTCATTGAAACAGTGTAGAAGGCCAAAGAGAAAGAGGTCAGAGTGGGTGGGGTAACTGAAGTGGCTATTTTCAGGGAGCTTGGGGGTCACACTTGTGGATAGAGTGGAGGTGTTTAGCAGAGTGGTCACCTAATCTGCATTTGGTTTCCTCAATGTAGAGGAGACAACACTGAGCAGCAGATGCAGTATACTAGGATGGAGGAAGTACACATAAATCGTTGTCTCTCGTGGAAAGAATTTGAGGCCCTGGGCAGTGAGGAGGAGGTGAATGGAGGTGTTGCATTTCCTGCATTTACACAGGAAGGTCCCTTCGGAGGCGGGGGGAATGATGTGTTTGGTGGTGGGATCATGTTGTAGGTGCCAAAAATAGTGGATGATGATCTGGCAAATGCAGAGACTGAAGGGGTGGAAGATGAAGATGAGGGGGAGCCAATCATGGGGATGGGCAGGGGAGTGTTAAGCTCAGAAGCATGGGAAATGGGATACAGGCTTGCTCTCAAAAAATTTCCACACACAAAAAAGGAACCATTAACAGCTATTTAAAAAAAGTGAGAAATCATAGCTTCCCACTTTCCCTTAATTTCTCCCCTCAGTTCATCCCCTGCCACTTTAGGGAGTCCTAGCGTGGAAACGTTGATTCCTTGACCTATCGTTTCTTCTGAGGTCCCTTACTTATATTTCTTCGAGTTTCTTCACTGGTCCTTCAATCCCTGGCAACAAGCCTCCCATCTCTTACCAGCCACACTTTTGCATTGCTCTCCCTTCCTGGAGCACCCTGTCGTTGAAGCTTTCATTTACAATCTTTCTGTCCTCTATACATGCACAGTTTTTCCAGACCATAACAAATAGCCCAGTGCCCTGAAGTTTTTCTTTTCGCCCCATGGTGACAGAAGCGGAATGCAGAGCTATTCTGGTTACAGAATAAAAAATACGCAATTATAAAAGGAAAAAGTAATGACCTGGGAAAAAGTGAGAAATTCAGACCTGTGAATACGGAACCAAAAATAAGCAAAAACTTCAATAAACCACACGAGCGGAGATCAGTAGATTGGGAAAACAAATATAACGTTACATTTATACTGTGTAGTTCCAAATTGTGTGCATCAATGCAAAAGTATCCATATAACTCATCAATTGGGTCCAGATTTGCTGTTAATACACTAAAGAGAGATCCATTCCAGGATTATAACACCAGTGCATGAACTGTCGTGTCTGTCATGAACATCCATAATTTTTCTTCTAACGTCTATCAATTGTTCTTCCTCATTGGTTGGTATTTTGGGAAACCCTCATTGGAGTATTGCTAGTATCTAACTTGGGAGTTGCTGCTTTAAAGCAGTGTGTTCTGGAATCTTGGGGGGTAATTTTAATCTAAAAAAAACGGGTGGGTTGGGGCGTGGAAGTAATTAAAGTGTTAAAAATTGGAATCCCGACCTGAACCCGCCGCCCCCCAGCTCCCACGCGATCCCTCCCTCCTCTGTGTGGCCTAGTGCCGCAGGCCTCTCAATCTAGCTGGCTGCGGGTGGGAAACAGAGGTTAAATTAGGCAGGGCCTGCGGGAAACCCGTTCTCCCGGGTTTCCTGGCCGCCTCGGAGCCCCCCCCCCCCCCCCCCGGCCTTCCCCATTAAAATTCAGCCCTTGGTGTGATCTACAATAAAATCAGAAAACACACTTGAAGATCTAGCCTATCCATAAGTAACACCACAGGAGATCAACCACTATATTAAAAAATTGCACGATCCTACAATTAGCCAAACAAGTCCAACTTCGCTCGATCCTGTCCTTGGTTCATATACAGTAATAGCTACAGTGGGCTGTCCTATCTGTCACTGTACAATATGGTAACTGAGAGGCAGAATCAGACTAAAGTAGGTGTGAATCTATAGCTGTTGACTGCTCAATTAGTGCTGTATGAAGTTCACAAGCCTGGTAGAAATACAGCAATGGCAAAAGAATATATTCTATTTTTGGTTATAAGTTTTCAGTGTTGGCAGTAGAATCGCAATGTTTGAAATTCTACCACCATGAATTCAAAACATACAGGTGCTGTTTCTTTAAAGAGAGACAGGAACTCTGCTTAGATTGTATTATAAGTTACTGTCAGCAATTGTACCATTCATGATTCTACATCAAGATGACAAGCATTAGGAAAGGAAGATAGATATAAAAAAAGCTAGGGTTATTAAAAGCCTGAAGGTATTGAGACTAGTCGAATCACTGTGGCCAGAATGCTCATGGAGAAATTCATGAAAAGGGGAAGAAGTAGAACATAAGAACATAAGAATTAGGAGCAGGAGTAGGCCATACGGCCCTTTGAGTCTGCTCCGCCATTCAATAAGATCATGGCTGATCTTTGACCTCAACTCCACCTTTCCGTCCAATCCCCATATCCCTTGATTCCCCGAGAGTCCAAAAATCTATCAATCTCAGCCTTGAATATACTCAATGACTCAGCATCCGCAGCCCTCTGGGGCAGAGAATTCCAAAGATTCACAACCCTCTGAGTGAAGAAATTCCTCCTCATCACAGTCTTAAATGGCCGACCCCTTATCCTGAGGCTATGCCCCTAGTTCTAGAGTCTCCAGGCAAGGGAAACAACGTCTCTGCATCTACCCTGTCCAACTCCCTCAGAATCTTATGTTTCAATGAGACCTCTCATTCTTCTAAACTCCAGAGAGTATAGGCGCATTCTACTCAATCTCTCCTCATAGGACAGCCCTCTCATCCCAGGGATCAATCTAGTGAACCTTCGTTGCACCGCCTCTAAGGCATGTATGTCCTTTCTCAGATAAGGAGACCAAAACTGTGCACCAGGTGTGGTCTCAACAAAGCCCTGTACAATTGCAGGAAAACGTCCTTACTCTTGTACTCCAACCCCTTTGCAATAAAGGCCAACATGCCATTTGCCTTCCTAATTGCTTGCTAACTTTCTGTGTTTCCTGTACGAGGATACCTAAATCTCTGTGAACACCAACATTTAATAGTTTCTCGCCATTTAAAAAATATTCTGTTTTTCTGTTGTTCCTACCAAAGTGAATAACCTCACATTTCCCCACATTATACTCCATCTGCCACCTTATTGTCCGCTCACTTAAACCTGTCTATATCCCTTAGCAGGCTCTTTGCATCCTTCTCACAGCTTACTTTCCCACCTAGCTTTGTATCATCAGCAAACTTGGATACATTGCACTCGGTCCTTCATCTACGTCATTAATATAGATTGTAAATAGCTGAGGCTCAAGCACTGATCCTTGCGGCACTCCACTAGTTACAGCCTGCCAAGCAGAAAATGACCCGTTTATCCCTACTCTCTGTTTTATGTCCGTTAACCAATCCTCTATCGATGCTAATATATTACCCCCAACCCCACGAGCCCTTATCTTGTGTAGCAACCTTTTAGGTGCACCTTATCGAATGCCTTTTGGAAATCCAAATATACTACATCCACTGGTTCCCCTTTATCTACCCTACTAGTTACATCCTCAAAAAACGCTAATAAATTTGTCAAACACGATTTCCCTTTCATAAAATCATGTTGACTCTGCCTGATCATATTATGATTTTCTGTTACCACTTCCTTAATAATGAATTCCAGCATTTTCCCGATGACTGATGTCAGGCTAACTGGCCTGTAGTTCCATGTTTTCTCTCTCCCTCCTTTCTTGAATAGCAGGGTTACATTTGCTACCGTCCAATCCGCTGGGACTGTTCGAGAATCTAGGGAATTTTGGAAGATCACAACCAATGCATCCACTATCTCTGCAGCCACCTCTTTTAGAACCCTAGGATGTAGGCCATCAGGTCCAGGGGATTTGTTGGCTTTCAGTCCCATTGGTTTCTCAAGTACTTTTTCTCTACTGATATTAATTCCTTTAAGTTTGTCACTCCTATTAGCCACTTGGTTCGCCACTATTTTCGGTATGCTTTTTGTGTCTTCTACTGTGAAGTCAGATACAAAATATTTGTTTAAAGGCTCTGCCATTTCCTTATTCCCCATTATAATTTGTCCTGTCTCAGCCTCTAAGGGAGCAATGCTTACTTTTGCTACTCTCTTCATTTTTACATACTTGTAGGAGCTCTTACAATCTGTTTTTATATTTCTTGCTAGTTTACTCTCTTATTCTATTTGCTCCCTTTTTATCAATTTTTTGGTCATCCTTTGCTGGTTTCTACAGCTCGCCCAATCCTCAGGCTTACTTCTATTCTTCACAACATTATAAGCCTCTTCTTTTAATCTAATACTATCCTTAACTTCTTTAGTTCGCCACGGATGGATTGCTTTTCCTGTGGCATTTTTATTAATCAGTGGAATGTATATTCATTGAGAATTTTGGAATATTTCCTTAAATGTTTGCCATTGCTTATCTACCGTCATACCTTTTAATCTAGTTTCCCAATCTACCTTAGCTATGTAATTGTGTAATTGGTTTTATTTAAGTTTAAGACTCTCGTTTCCGACTGAAGTATTTCACTCTCAAACTCAATGTGAAATTTTATCATATGATCACTCTTCCCCAGAGGATCCTTTACTATGAGATTACTAATTAACCCTGTCTCATTACACAATAGAAAATCTAAAATAGCCTGTTCCCTGGTTGGTTCCATGATGTATTGTTCTAGGAAACTGTCTCAAATGCATTCCATGAACTCATCCTCCAGACTACCTTTGCCAATTTGCTTTGCCCAGTCTATATGAAGATGAAAGTCCCCTATGATTATTGTATTACCTTTGTTACAAGCTCCTATTATTTGTTGATTAATACTCTGACTACTGTATAGCTACTGTTTGGGGGCCTATAAACTACTCCCACCAATTGTTTTCTACCCCTTGTTATTTCTTATCTCCACCCGAGTAGGGAAGCTCAGGCAGAAATATTCACTTGTTTGTTGAAGTAGAGAAAAGTGAGAAGTCGCACAACACCAGGTTATAGTCCAACAGCTTTATTTGAAATCACAAGCTTTTGGAGCGCTGCTCCTTCGTCAGGTGAAGTGAAGAAATACAAATGGGCACAGCATAAATAGTCAGAGAACAATGCCAGACGACTACAGTTAATCTTTCTAACTAACCTTTATAACACCTCGGCAGAGAGACAATCACGGCAATCAAAGGTGTGGATGGTGTCCAACCAGGTCAGTCAGGAAGACATTACATCAAAGACGATAGCAAAATACAACAAAGACAAAGGTGGGGTCACAATGGGTCAAATGTGGCAGCTGGAGTCTGTATGGAAAACAAAAAGATTTTTTACTTTTTTTGCTGGAAATTACAGCAGGCCGCATCTGTGTAGAGAGAACAAGCCAGCGACGACTCGAGTCTGGATGACTCTACGTCAGGTGGGGTTACATGTAGCGTGACATGAACCCAAGATCCCGGTTGAGGCCGTCCTCATAGGTGCGGAACTTGGCTATCAGTTTCTGCTCAATGATTTTGCGTTGTCGTGTGTCTCGAAGGCCGCCTTGGAGAACGCTTACCCGAAGATCGGAGGCTGAATGTCCTTGACTGCTGAAGTGTTCCCGACTGGGAGGTAACACTCCTGCCTGGCGATTGTTGCGCGGTGTCCGTTCATACGTTGTCGCAGTGTCTGCATGGTCTTGCCGATGTACCATGCTCCGGGGCATCCTTTCCTGCAACGTATGAGGTAGACAACATTGGCCGAGTCACATGAGTATGTACCATGTACCTGGTGGGTAGTATCCTCATGTGTGATGATGGTATCTGTGTTGATGATCTGGCATGTCTTGCAGAGGTTGCCGTGGCAGGGTTGTGTGGTGTCGTGGTCACTGTTCTCCTGAAAGCTGGGTAATTTGCTACGAACGATGGTACTTTTGAGGTTAGGCGGCTGTTTGAAGGCGAGTAGTGGAGGCGTGGGGATGGCCTTAACGAGGTGTTCGTCGTCATCGATGACATGTTGAAGGCTGCGAAGAACATGGCGTAGTTTCTCCGCTCCGGGGAAGTACTGGACGACGTAGGGTACTCTGTTGGTTGTGTCCCGTGGTCGTCTTCTGAGGAGGTCTATGCGATTTTTCGCTGTGGCCCGTCGGAACTGTCGATCGACGAGTCGAGCGTTATATCCCGTTCTTACGAGGGCGTCTTTCAGTGTCCGTAGGTGTCCATCGCGTTCCTCCTCGTCGAAGTAGAGAAAGACACTGGAAGACTGGAAAGTGACTAATGTACTACTGATTAAGAAGTGGAAAGAAAAATGTCTGGAAATTATAGATCAATGAGCTTAATGCTCATAAGTAGTTAAAAAAAATATTCAGAGATTGCAATCCAAATTGTCTGTCAGGAATGAATGTCCTTAGCAAAGGCAGCATTGATTTATGAATGAAAAATAATAATCGTGGTTTAAAATGAATTCAATTTTTTTAGGTTGTAACCTAAAGGTAATTCTTTTCAATAGGTATTTGTTAAAATTCTACATAGAGCATGTTAGTTAAGGTGACTATTCATATGGTATTATTGAAGTTGTGAAGTGGTGACTAATAATGTTATCCAACATTTAGTCTTGATCAACTAAGAGCAGAATGTTTGTGTTTGTAGAAGACACATAGAAGTTGTAATGTGAATAAATTCATAGTAATGTACCTGATTACAAGATGAATTAAATGTTGCAGCCGGAAGGGGTGGAGCAGAAGGATTTAAGAGTGACTGCAGAATTTTTTTCTAAAAAAACTTCAATATGCAACAGTGATTAATAAGGTAAATAGAATGTTAGGGCGTATTACCAGAAGTACAAGTCAAAGTCCAAGGATGTGTTATTAACTGTGTGATACATTACCGAGACCACACTTAAAAACTATCATATTCACTTTTAATCACCATTTCTCTAAAGGAACATTCATTAGGAAGGACATCAAGGATCACAAATACGGTAGTTCCTATATTTTGATCTGTCTCTTTGTATGAGGGCAGACTAGGGGAAGAAAGCTTTTAGCAAAATGGTTTATTAAAGTAAACAAAATACAGGATAGCATTTTTTACAGTTAACCAGGACAGTCGAAAAGGAAGGACGTTTTTCAAAATTGAAATGGTGCCAGGTAAGAAAAAGTGGAAAAGGAATTCATCACAGGATCGTTATATACAAATACTGTGCTACATATCTATTATTGGTTAAATGTGCAAAAAGATAATCGGAAATTATTTTAAAAGTGTGATGCATTATTTATCTGTTTACAGAAAGAAAATCTGACATTACTTCTTTGAACTCTTAATGATGTCAATGTGCTTTTTAAGTTGTAAATTATAATTTTCTCTCCTTCCCCTTCTGTGGTCTCCAAGTATCATCCCCACCAAGTTGGAAAATAGACATGCAACATACTCCAAGGCTATGTCTTTGCCACTCGGTAATTAGACACTAAAAGATGCATAAAAACAATTAGGAATCACTTGGCCTTTGACTCTTCCCTCCCTCCCTATGGGGCAGGCTTGCTCTCAGTGCAGCAGCTGTCTACGATTACTCAGTTGAGATTGTAAACTTGCCACGTGAGAACGGCAAGGTGAATACTTGCATCCTGCCACTCTGTGGTACGGAGCAGTGAAGCACCAATCACCACATCACCCCATTTTCCATTTTCTATTTCTGAGTTGTGTGCTGAAATCATCTCCATTTCTAGTATTTTTTGGGTTTGCATATTTATTCAATCACTGAAATGTTACATGTTCTCTGCACTGTAGGATTTGAGATAAGAGGATTGCACGGACATATTAATTTTCAGATAGGTCAGATTTTCATGGTGTTGTTCACGGGTAATTCAAGGTACAGAGCATGGTTTGTGATTTTCCCCGTAGCCCTGCATTCAGATCCCAGAACTCCTGTTGCTGCTCTGAAGAAATTGCCCTGTTGTGGCCCTGACTCGGACACCAGCAATGTTCCTTTGAGTACTTATTGGAGTCTTAACCAATGAGGAAGAAGACATTTAACCAATGAGGAAAAAGAAAACTGAAGGACATTGAAACTAGAAAATTGATAGATGTTCATTGCAGACAAAACAATCACGGCCTGTAGTTGGACTGCACTTGGACCCAGATAGTTCGCGCTGCTAGGCTTTACTGTATTCTGCAGTTGGATGAGGACCTAACTCTGGAGTTACACTTGCCCTTTTACACTCATGCCAAATTGCAGTATGTGGCAGTGGCAATGAATATTTTCACATATGGCTGAACATTGTGAAACATTACTATTATTATTTAAAAATAATGGAAGGATAATTCTAAAAAAAAGTTGAGCTAGAAAGGGTTATAATTTTGGGGGGAGCAGGGGAGAGGTGAAGGGCCATTATGGAAAGGGCCAATTGCAGTCCCAAATAATAGGTATAATGAGTCATGACGAAAATGGTCTCCTCTGGTTCCTGTGCTTGTTTTGTTCAGTATGCTGTCTGGGATATTTGCAAGGTGGGCGGCCATAGGAAACCTAGACTGTAACAGGATTATTCACTTTGTATAATGTATACACAGTACACAAGGAAATGTAGTAATGTCAATAAAAATGTTGGGCAGATGTAGTTAGTATCACATCACTGCCAAAGCATATGAGTACTGTGGAGCACCATGCTAATCCAATTTATCTAAACCTTGTATTTTTCTTGTGTGAGGGGTGGACTTTTTTTGTGTTCATAAAGGATGAAGGAAACTATTGCTCGGAATGGAACAGTTCTTTGGCCTCCCACTGTCAGCATCAAACACTAAGTCAAATATAGCTCAACACATATGCAGAGTAAAGCTTCCTGCCCTCTGTCACAACAAAGTGCTGTAATTACAGCTTCAGAAAATTGCTCCCGACTGAATTTTTCCATTTCCCACACAGCCATCATTATGCCCTCTCGGAGAAATTGTCAAACTTGTACAGAGATTTTGGGTAATTATTGTAATGTAGTTTCAGGAACATTCTGAAGTGGTACAAACCCGATTCCAGCCAACAGAAAGCCGTCATCACTTTAGTTTTAGTAGGATTCAAATTCTGATCCTATAGATGAAAGGATCGTGCTCCAAAGAACTGTCTCCCCATTCCCTCCTCTAACGCCATTAGTGCAAGCTCAGAAATGTTCTGCCATGCGTGGTGAAGGTTCGCATTAATGCAACTCTGGTAAGGCTTTCAAGGGCATTTTAAAAGATTTTACAATACTATTCAGCCTGCTTAAACCGTAACTTCTGAAGTGATTCAGTGTTATTACATTGATATTCTTAATAACATTTTGTAAAAGGTTTCTTTTTTACATACACACCACTTAATCAATATGGCTTAGGGTTCTAACCATGTTAGAGCTGTTTTGATTTCTTTTGAGGGATTAACTAGTTTTGCATAGAGAGGATGGTTAATTACCCATTTAAAGTTCTCATAATTTGTGAGACCATTCTGCCTGAAATAACTCAGTCTAACTTCCAGTGCACTGATGTGAAACTAAATTAATTAAAGTGAGCTCATTGATATAAATTCTCACGAAGAGCTTATGCATTGTGATGGTGAATTAACAGACATAACTTAGCACTCTAATTTATACTTCACAATTATAAATAGCAGAAATAAAACTTTTCCCATTGGCTCCTAAGACCCCTTTATTGTATCAACATGACTTCCACCACAATGTCAGGGATAGGGGAATTATTTTGCTTCTGCTTTACAATGGAATTATTTAAGAGATAGCTTTTACCACAAATTTGCCAAATGTTGGGAAACTGCAGTCCCTGGAATGGCCTACTTGAAAACTTCACTTTGACAATGGCATGTTGTCTGTTTCTGCAAAGTAATCACTGTGTCGGCTGTATTTCAAACTTTTACTGTGTTGGATTGCTGCTTAAAATGGGCCAGATGTTGCCGGAGAGGGGCTTAACTTTCTGCGGCGTGTGCACCGTTAGACTTTTTTCTGAACCCTTCAGCTCAAAAATGTTTTGCGTCATAACTTGCTGAAAGTGCGAGCTGGTAATGGAATGGCGAGGGCAATGGGGCAGCTGGGACTTTAGTGAACAGTGGGACAAACAATGTATCACTTTAACTAATAAGAGAGAGATAAACAGAGAAACAATGTAGAAGAAGGGTGAATTAGAGTCAAACCAGGTACAGAAAGAAAAATGAAGAGAGGGAAAGAAAGATTGGATTAAGAGAGAGAGAAAAGAAACAGAAAGGAAAAGTAAGAATGAAGTGTAAAACTTTTAAATTTGACATTTTAAAAATCTCTATGAAGGAATGAGATTGAACAGTTTAAATTGTTCCCTTTTCGGGCCATAAAGATTGATTGCCATTGCATTAACAATTGTCATGTTGTTAAAAAGGTACTTATGCTCTTAATTACCAGACTTAACTTTCTGTGCAAGTTTAATGGGAAATTAATGTGCAAATCCAGCAAGTTCTTAAAAATAACGGGGAGGCTAAGAGCGAGATATTGGGCCTGAATTTGCGGTCGGAGGCTTCCCGCAGGCGGATGCCTCCGACCGGCAAAAAATCTACGAACTTACCTTCTGCCTTGGGATCCACAGAGACTCATGCTCCTGGGCCTCTACACGTACACATGCGCAGAGGCCCACGTACCCCAGGGGCGCACGCGGTTCGCAGGCACCTCTGGGATCACATGGGCCAGCCCAACCAATGACGGAAGGGACTACCCATTCATGCTTATCAGGATTCCGAATGTACGGAAACCCCATAAGTATGAATGGGAATACCCCAAAAAATACCTCAGCACTTTCAATAAATAAAACAAAAATCACATATTTAAAATGGCATTTAATTAAATATTTAAAACAAAAATGTAACTTTTGAAAAATAAATTTACATGTTTTAAAGGGGCTAAAAATAAACTTACCTTATTTCACAGGTTTTTAAATGTATAAATTATTGATAAAAATTTTATTTTTCTGTTTTTTAAAATTTCACGGGCATTCGCTGGGCAGCAGTTGGGCAAATAGCCCAACTCTCCGCCCGCGGTTGCCCTTTACTCGGGAATGCGGAGGATCTGTCAAGAAAATTCCTGACAGATCGCATGTTCTGCGTTTTAGCGCATACGCAGCACTTGCCTAAACCCGGAACTTGCGAGGCCCTGACGAGCGCGTGCACACCTTGTCCGCACCCGTAGGGGCCACAAAATACGGCCAGATGTTTGTGTGAAGCAAACGGTGGAGTGGCGTAAATCAACCAGCAAGTTCTAGAGATTCGCAAATCACGTTTTATCTCTTCATCCCCTGAATTTACTGGCCAAATTGTACACTAATAATGGCGTGCGTCATTAACACACTGTTATTTTTACAGCAAGATCTGGCCCATTAAGTTCTAGTTAATAAACTTGTAGTTACAAATGATATCATTGTACCATCCTCTGTACATAAACATGGTAATGTATCTAGGATTACATTTTACATGTAAAGTTTTGAATGCTTTTTTTTTCTTTGTAAAAATTGACACATTACCTGGATGGGAACTATTGTAATTGGACCCCAATCTCTTTTCATACTGAAGAAAAATAAAGATGCACAAAGATAAATTGAAGATGCACCTTGAAAAAAAACTGAAAAACTAAAGACAAAAGTCCAAAATTGCTCAAAATTAGAGGCAGTTTCACTATTAATGTTCTTTCTTTCTGTACTTCTGCATCATTGTTGGAAACCAGGTGCTTCTCATTAAACTTATTCTTCATGTTGGGAAAGCGAGCAATAATGTCTAGACGATATCTCATCCAATTAACGGTAAACATTTTCATGGCACCAATTTGCAAACTTACAGAAAGCAACTCTGTTGGCTAACAAATTATAGTAATGTGGCTTACATGTGACAGATTGGAGATCTGTCTTCTTTCAAATCATATATCTTAATATTTCTTTATGGGAATTCATAGCTTGGCAGTATTGGGACTAGTTTATAATATTTCCTTTACTTTCTGGAAGGACTGTCTGTTTCTCTGTATTGGACAAACTGCACAATTTGACTAATGTATTAATGCCCACTTCGAGGGGGTTATCTGACCCTGACTAGGTGGCTTGCTAAATACGTATCTCAGACAATTGCCAATATCATTCTTAGCCAATTATCATTCTCTGTATCAGAATTACTTTGTTTTACCGGTGTAAATATTAAATTAGGAAAGCTTGTCAGGCAGTCCGTCTGCCTATGCAACCTAATCATAATTGACAGCTGCATTTAATTGCGAAAGCTATTCTTTTGAACTTCCTTTGTCTTAGTTTCGATTTCAAAGCAAAAAGGCATACAATTTTCACTTCACATCAAGAATTTTTCAGCGAATCTGCTTTGCTAGGCAGTTATGGAGCTGGGACTAGTGGAACAATCTGTGAATATCCATCTTCATGTATAAGCTTTACATCATGGACACTGGTCCAAACTAAGACCGTTACTTCCTGAGATTTATGAGAGCTTTGAGACATTTAATTGTTTTTAATTGGTTAATTAATAAACACTGATTTATCTATCTGCTGTTGTTTTCATTTTTATTTCTGCTAATTTTATTTAGTAAATACGATACATTGATGTAGCTTGTCAGACTGTTATATGTCCATCAGTCAGAGAGGTCGTGAGTTACTGTTTCTAGTGTACGTATTGATGATAGACTGGGCCATGGTTTACCGTGGGCACGATACCTCCCAAATTACTTTGCGTGTAAAGTCATATTTCAGTTTGTATGAAGTGTGAGTTTGCTTGTGGAAGTGATCCTTTGCACTGGGCACAAGAGAAAGTATCTTGTAGGGGCTGGTGGTTTGTGTCAGCTTCACCTCTGACTTCTGAGCGGTTCGAATCGCTCCCACTCCTTTGGTTCTAGACCGTGGACTTATTTGGGGGTTGTGACAAAAAGTGCAGCAGACAACTGGTTTTGATGCAAGAACTTTGATCTTTATTCAAGAAAGTAAATCACAACACAAACACTCTTAACACTCTAAAAGTGGGGAACACTTCGGTACAAGCGAGGGAAATAACATTAGAAGAATACTTCACCCCTCCCAATCCCACTTCACTAGCTAGGTTGGACTCCAGAGGACCAGGGATGATACTCACCAGAATCCTTGACAGTTGGGTTAGTTTGCGGTTTTGGGGTTCGCTCTATATGTTGGTTGGTGTCTGCCATACCCCGTACGCGGTAGAGGACTTCAACTGCGTATCTGGTCAGTCTTCGCGAGTCCGCTGATGCGGTAGGGTGCGTATTGGATCTATCAGGTGAGTACCCACTTTTCTTTGGTTTAGAAGTAGGGTTTAGAGTTTTTTAGGGAAAATCTTACCCAAGGGTAAGTCAGGAGTAGATTGTAGAGTGAAAACTTTGCGGATCTTCGGTTTTTCTTCGACTTGGTTATCTTTGGTCGCGGTGGCCCAGTATTGATACTTGATGTTCGGTTGGTTGTTTTCGTGAGGGCTTTGTTGCCGCGAGGTGTCCGATGGTCACTGAGGCGGTCGTTCTGGTTTCTTCGTGTGTCGGCCTACTTTGTTGGATGCTCTGGCCTTCGAGCTGTCGACCTCCTGGCTGGACACGGAACGCTGAACGTTGGTGTTTTTAGAACTGTGTTGCGGAGAATGCCTCCGTGGATGTCTTGATGTTCTTCCTTCCTCTTCTTCTTTTTCAGGTTGAGAACGGGCCTTCAATTATACCAATTGAAGCTCCCTTATCTGCGCGCCAAATCAGGTCCGGTCATTGTTAGATTTTGGCAGGCTCGTTAACGGTAACTTGTTTGTTAAGGTGTGAAGTGGTTTCGGGATGGCCCCATCCTGTCAATTTGCCACTTAATCGTAGTTGATTGTCCTCAAGTTTTGGGTTTCTTGACTGGGCCTGGGATTTCTATAGAGTAGGCCGAAGTAATCTGTTTTATGCATGTCTTTAATGGGCTCTGTAAATTGGGGTGGAGACTGTTTTTCCTTGGGTTTATTGTTAGGATGTTAATGTCTGATAGGGGCCGATTTAACTCCCAGCGAGGTCATGCGGTTCCCCAGACAGTTTCCATTAACTCCAATACCCAAACTGTCTTTACAGAGGTTGAACCCACCTTCCTTCATAGCCTTTTCTCCCTTACAAGCCCAGACATGTCTTTTAAAATACCAAATCTTGGTTTTTGCTCGAAAATGTCCTTCGGTTAGGCCCAATGCACTTCACCACCCTGTAATAGCTAGAAAAGAGTCCAAAGTCTTTTTCCTTAGGGTTTTTCTTAGAGTTATGGGGGATCTGTGAATTTTGAGAATCTTACAGAATCTGGAGAGCACCCACATTGTAATGCATGGCTTGCTTTAGAAAATAATAATGTAATGAGGTGATCTGGGGAAATGGATAGTGCAGTGGGTTAGACAGAGGTCTTTCATCTCACTCAGAGAGCCACAGGATGGGTGGTGTGGGAAATAGAAAAAATATCAAATTGGTGCAACAGGCTTTGGTTTTTCAAGGTTTGGGCCGAGGCACATTATTGGAACAGAATAGAGGGAGCTTCACTCTGCACCTGGCTGCACTATATCTGATGTGGAAGCTCTTGATGCTGACACTGAGGCTCTGAAATGCGAAGCGTTCTGTTTCCCACCTAATCATGATGAATGCAACAAATGTTTAAAAAAAGGAAGAAAATAAAGAATGAAGTTGCCATTCCTTTATTGCACAAGGTTGTTCAGTAAGTACAGCAAATTTAGAGGATAGAACTTGTTGAAGTCATAATACTGTACTTCATTTGACATAAACGAAAACAGCAATGCTTTAATCCTAACTACTGGTAAGCAGCTTTACAGTGAGTCATTATTTTCTCTTCCTGCATGTTTCAAATGTCAAAAGTGAGACAGCCAAGCAATTCTGTCCAGGTTGTTTCACACAACTGCTCCTCCTATTGTTTCTTCTGTCACCTCTCCCTCCTGTCTTATATCCTTGGATATAGAATTTCCCGTAGCTTTTAGGCTATTCCCGAGTATACTTGTGAACGCATCGTAAGCAATTGAATATCTTTTGATGCATATGCAAATATAAATAATAGATAGTTTTTAAAACAAGTGCCAGGATAACGTGGTGCAGTGAAATGGAGCTCCAATGTGACCCAGCACGGGTGGTGGGATTTTTTTACACCCATTATACCCAGTACTACGGAGTTGCTAATCTGTCACACTGTCATGGGGAGGTGCTGAGTAGAGGAAAGACAATTCCACAAGCAGGTGGGACAATTGGAGGAAGAGTAGTTACCATGTTACTCTTGGGCACCTATTAGGACTGGCTCAATGATGGAAGATGGAATTGGCACAGGCCTGGGAACAGTTTGATCACAGTTAGTATATGGTCGAGGGAGATTAAAACTAAGATGGGCAAACAGAATGGTGAGTGTGCACTGTCACTAAAACAAACATCAAATTAGTGGCATACTGATCAAAGGCACAGTTCCCACTTGGAGACCAGCAATTTGAGCAACCGCCACAACTGCCAATAAGAGTACCTTCACAATTACTCCCAGTAAAGTGAGTTCTACTTCCATTAATCACAATCACAAGTTCAATTTTTTATGTCTGCCGGTCATAAAAATTCTCCATGTTGAGCTTTTAATTTTGTCGGAATATATCAGAAGAAAAACAGGGGGGGAGAAATTCGGATGCTTTGCACCTCCTGTTAGCGCCCTCAGAGGGCACTAATGGGTCGCAAAGCAATTAGCGCCCGGGCGCGGCGATGTTTGCGCTGCTCGCGAAATTGACCAGACATTTTGCGGCGGCGCTGAACACCACTGCCACAATCTCCTGCGCCCACAGATCGTGACGTCAGTCGAGCGTGCAGCACCCCGGACCGGATATTGAGTGGCGCCCCCTGCCTGGGGAACGTTTTGCAGTCGGGAAGGGACTGGGGGAGTGCTTTTTAAAGGCGACTGCTTCCTGACTTTTTTTGTCAGCGACATTTTTGCACCACGCATTCTGAGAGAGAGAGAGAGACTTCTGGAGAGATTCAATGCTGTGTGAAGGAGTTTTGGGTACTGAGCTGCACTTTGCAGGTTCATTTTGATTTGTCCTTCCTTGCATCGATTTAGAAGAGACAATGGGGGCTGC
This sequence comes from Squalus acanthias, assembly GCA_030390025.1. Taxonomy (NCBI): domain Eukaryota; kingdom Metazoa; phylum Chordata; class Chondrichthyes; order Squaliformes; family Squalidae; genus Squalus; species Squalus acanthias. The sequence continues at coordinate 63,073,580 of CM059433.1, read as the reverse complement.
ACTCTGAGCTCTTTCCCTGGGCCTCTCCATTGTTCTTTCCAGCAGAATTGATGTACAGGTCTCTCCAGGCCGAGATTCAAGGTTGCAATGAGCAGGGTGTGGATGGAGAGCAAGATCAATCCTCCCCTTTAAGAACTGGCCGGCGCCAGTGTGTCTGTATTCCATTGCTGACTGACATCACATGAGCTTCGCCAGCGCTCTGAGTTAGCGCCTTGCTCCTCGGCGTTAGCGCCTTAAGAGAGGTGTGTATCGCCTGATTTAACGCTCCAATCACCTCCAGGGGCGATAGAAGCCAAGTTTGCAGTCGGAAGCGATAATTAACACCAGGCGCTAAACTTTGCGCCCAGCCGATAATTGCGCCCCAAACTGGGCGATACCAAATTTCTCCCCCAGGATGTTTTGTACTTTATTGGTTGTGAAGTGGTTTGGGATGTCCTGAGGTCTTCAAGGTGCTACATGAATGCAAGTTCTTTCTTTATCTGCAATGATAACACGCTCTCAAAGTAAAAGTGACTTGTTTGTACCACTTGTATATTTGTTTGACGCAGGCAGATCCTCTCTCAAGGTGCTTTCAAGTCCTTCATGAGGAGTGCGATATAAAGGTAAAAATTAGAGCCTTCTACATTTACAGCACAGCAGATGCCATTCGGCCCGGTGTATCTGTACCACCTCTCTGCTGGAGCAATCCAAAACTATCCCACAAACCTGCTCTCTCCCTATAGCCCTGTACCTTGCTTTGCTTAAAATATTTATCCACTTTCTCCCTAAAAGATGCAATGGTTTCTGCTGTAACCACTGTCTGTGCTCCAATAACTCTCTGAATAAAGAAGATTATCACAACCTTTTTCCTTATTCTCTTAATAACAATTTTAAATTAATGATTCATAATCACTGACTCCCCAATTGGAGGAAATAATCTTACCTTAGTCACCCGATCAAAACTCTTCATAATTAATTTTTTTTTAAAATCTCCTCTTAACCTTCTCTGCTCCAACCAGTCAGCCTTTAAAACCAGACTAATTAAGATGTAATTGACAAGTACACAGATTAAAAGTTATCTGCCGAGTATGTGTTCAGTTTCTGAGATGCAACTTTTATGCATTTACATAGTATGGCCGAATTTTCCTTACCTTGGTGGGTCTGGTGTGGCCGGTGTCTGTGGTCGGTCGCAACCCTGCTGCTGGCTCCATCCCACTGTACAGAATGAATTTACCTTAATGGGGCCTATTAAGCCCACCCAGCGCGTTACCCAGCCCAATTAGATGGGTCTGGTGACGTCATTCACGATGCGTTTTAAGTCGGGATCCTTAAAGGGACACTGGCCACATTAAATTTTAAGTACAATCTAATATAGTGGGTGTTGAATCTTTACTGTACAATCATATAATAAAAGTTATATATGAGTGACAAAGAAATATTTAAATAAAATTATTAAGTAATATGACTCCATCTACAAATACGATCAAGAACATAATAAAAAAGTACATTAATTGTGAGATTATTGGTGCTTTAGTCACAAATCTATAGACATTTGTATCAGTAACTGGTATAAATAAAGGATGTGTGTGTACAGGCAATACATAAAATTAAGCAGATTTTAAATGTAATTGTAAAGGGGTGGATTTGCAATCTTATGCAAGTTCAGCGGAACAGCTGCGGAATCCCTGACAAACAGTGTAAGTGGTGCTTACAATGTGTTTCTGGGATTTCTACAGCTCTTCCGTTGATGTTAACAATTGACAAGGGAGAGGACCTCCGCAGAAATTCACCCTAAAGTCTCAGAGTGAAAAATTAATTAAGTCATATTCAGGGACTGAAAGCAAATTGAACCAGTGGAATGAGTACTGAGAAAGAAATTGTTACGGTTGATGACTTGATTTAATGTGTAACTGGACAATCACAGTATACTGTGAGAGAAACCTAACCAGAAACAACACAAACATTTATTTAAATGTTAATGTCATTTTTTATAGTGCAGATCAATTCACTGTAATTACTGTTCAATTGGAAGGCAACAGCCAAGAATGGCCAGTGAAAAATTAACATTTACCAGTAGCTTTTCAAGTAGTACAGACTCTCCATCAATCTGTTAGCTGATATAATCAACATCTTTTTATTTTGGTTTGTTTTCCACGCTGTCAAGTAATCAGCTGGAGCAATGGCCATGGAACTCACGCCTCAGGTTTACAGACGTGATTCCCGAGCTGTGTGAATCCCGTGGCCATGCAGGGAAATTTAAAAAGTTGGGGGGAAAAAGGCTCTTAAATGCCTGTAAAGTACCTCATAATGATTTCAATTGGGTCCCCGCCGCTGCAGGTTGGGTGAGCTCCACGCTGACAGATGAGCCTGGGGGAAAGGCGCGTGGGAGCGAGTTGACAGCGGGTTCCTGACCCGCTGTCAAAAAAATCAACTTTCCCACCTGACCCGTCACAGATCGCGGCCCGATGTTTTTCCCACATTTAAGACTGTCTCTGCATCTGTAGTTAAAAGGGATTGTCTTCATGGAAAAAACATTTGACAAAACAATTTTATTTACAAATGCACGATGAAAAGATGTAGACAAATCAGTGTCTAGTTACTGCCTTGTGCTTGTGATGTAAGTGAAACAGCTCTTTGGGGTCTCCTTGGTCCCCAAACAAAAACAGGATTTGCAAACAGTTTTTCATGAAGACCTTTTAACTTGAAGAGAAACTAGAAGTGTATTGTCCCCTCTTTAAACTTCTGTTACTTTCCTACAAACACCCAAGTTATGGCAGCAAAGTGGGAGAAGGAAATTCATCTTTAGTAATTTTTGTTTCAGTAGCATTTATATTTTGTACCCAAGTTGTTGGAATGGGTCCAGTTGAGAAAGGGAAGTCATGTAGGGACAAAGTTGAAGTGCTGAGACTGTCTATGGGAAATTCTGAATGATAGAGTGACAGTGGACAGACAGCTGTAGGAACTAACAGAGAGAGAACACAATGCAAGATCTTGTGGCATTTATGGCTAGCCTGCTTATGATAACTGAATACCATGTATCTTTACATTTCTGAGGTAATATATTTATTTTCATACCCTAATTTGGCATTTGGCATTTTGCATACTGTCTCTCCTCATAGGGAAGTATGCTTGAGTAGCTGCCTAACTGTGGCCTAAAGTTGCTAAGTCACTCGTTGCTTCCATTGGTCTGTGTATACAGAGATCGTTTGTGTACATTAAACACAGTGGAATATTAAAATTCAATTCTTCCGGTAATAGAAAAAGAAACCTAAGAACATGTTTATTAATTTCACACCACACATTGTATATTTTATTTCTGTTTCACCTTCATGTATATATAAATTTGAATTCCATTCTAGTTAATTATATCTAGAAGAATATCGTAGTTATCTCTCCAGAAGAGCAAGCCATCCTAAATGATTCAATCTATACATTTCCTGACATGGTATTTATGCATATTTTTTATTCACTTATGTAATTTACTATCCTATCTGAGACCGCTATTTAAACTTCAATGCCCTTAACTATAGTTTGGATTTTTTAAATGTTATCAAAATTTGGTATTTATTTACTAAAATTATTTTGACCCCTACCTTATATTTGAAGATTGAAGACTATTGGAGAAGCAGTTACATGGGATTCCAGAGGAAAAAAGGGATTGAGAGCTTCAGTGAAAAAGCAGGTGGGTGTGTCTGAAATCTATGAAAAGAAGACTTCAACCTAATGGATTTTTCAGTTACCAAAAATCCTTATTTTCTGCAGATTTACTATTATTTAAAATAACAAAAGGTACTGAACATGGACCGTGCAACACTTACCCATAGGAAGGGACTTTAAATAAATATCAATCATCATGTTGCCTTAGGTTTCATTTGAATATCTCATAGCAGTGAGTTCATGATGAGTACAAGAGTAAGGAAGTCTTACTACAATTATACAGGGCTTTGGTGAGACCACACCTGGAGTACTGTGCACAGTTTTGGTCTCCTTATCTAAGGAAGGACATACTTGCCTTAGAGGGGATGCAATAAAGGTTTACCGGACTGATTCCTGGAATGGGGGGATTGTCCTATGAGAGGAGATGGAGTAGATTAAGCCAAATATTCTCCAGAGTTTAGAAGAATGAGAGGTGATCTCATTGAAATATATAAGATACTGAGGGGGATTGACAGGGTAGATGCTGAGGGGTTGTTTCCCCTGGCTGGAGTGTCGAGAACTAGGGGGCATAGTCTCAGGATAAGGGGTAGGCCATTTAAGACCGAGATGAGGAGTAATTTCTTCACTCAGAGGGTTGTGAATCTTTGGAATTCTCTACCCCAGAGGGCTGTGGAGGCTCAGTCATTGAGTATATTCAAGGCTGAGATAAATAGATTTTTGGACTCCAGAGGAATCAAACGATATGGGGATAGGGCGGGACATTGGAGTTGAGGTCGAAGATCAGCCACGATCTTATTGAATGGCAGAGCAGGCTCGAGGGGCCGTATGACCTACTCATGCTCCTATTTCTTATGTTCTTATGAGGCCAAGGAAAAAGATAAAGATAGAACCTAAAAAGAGGAAAGTTTTTTTTGAAGTAACAAAACGTAAGCAAAGCAAATGATACCAAATGCCATTGTGTGCTGCCAGTTCATGGTTTGATGAAAATGTTTGCTTCCTTTTTTTCTAACTTGGGAGTCTGAAGTAATTCAGTTTGGTCCAATTTGGATTAATTCATGAAGGTCCTAGTGTTGTACCAATTTGGACGCTTCACATTTACATGCTTTAACCCTGTAAGAAAATGGCCCACGTGTGAATATAGGGAGAATTTGCTACCTTGTATCTTTTCTACTCATATTTTTGTCACAGTTACAAAGAGAATTATAATAATGTATCTTTGATTTTTATGATACATATGTATTATTGACTGTGTGAGTTTCCTGAATCTGTATGTATCTGTTTCATTTAATACTCAATCGTCATTAAAGAAACAGTTGGCTAATTGCAAAGTGCAGAAGTTTTCATCACCTGAAACTAATACCTTCATGGCAGCAGAACAGGAATCTGCAGTCATTATTTTTTGAGAAACTGGAAGGTAGAAGGGACAGAGGTTGGCCTGTCAAATATACAAAGTGAAGAGGAAGTATCATAAGGACTACATATGACAAACAATGAATTAACAAACATGTATAAGCAGCCAAATCTGCTGCTATTAGATTTGCTTTTAACAAATGGATGTTGATAGCACTGTATCAAGAAAGAAAGAACTTTAATTTATATAGCGTCTTACATGGCCTCAGGACATAAAGCACTTTACAGCCAATTAAGTACTTTTTTGAAGTTTAGTCACTGTTGTAATGTTGGGAAATGCGGCAGCCAATTTGCATATTAAATGGTCTTGCAATCAGCAATGAGATAATGTCCAGATAATCTGTTTTAGTGATTTTTTTGAGGAATAAATATTGGCCAAGACCAATTGGCCAACCAGGGGAGAACTCCCTTGCTGTTCTTCAAATCCTGCCATGGGATCTGTTATGCCCACCCAAGAGATGCCTTGGTTTCACATCTCATCTAAGAGACAGCACCTCCAATAATGCAGCACTCCATTAGTACTGCACTGAAGTGTTATCAAAGGAGGGGAGGGAAGGATACAGTTTGGGTTAAATACAGGGAGGAGTAACAGGCAAGGGAAGCTTTGTCTTGTTAGGTGTAAATGGGGTTGCTGTCAGCTTTAAGGGTGCTTTGTAACTTGTATGTAATTATTTGGAGCATTTCAAATGTCCTTTATTTAGTCCTCCATGAGGAGCTTTCTGGCATCGTGCATTAAATAATACCGTTTTTCAATTGTGATAAATGTTTCACTCAGGAATGATGCAGCAATATTATAAAGCAACATGACTGTTTGCTCTTGCTGCTGCTGGTTTGAGTGAAAGATGTTTCTAAGGGGGAGAAATTCAGTATCGCCCCATTTGGGGCGCAATTATCGGCCGGGCGCAAAGATTAGCGCCTGGCGCTAATTATCACCTCCGACTGCAAACTTGACTTTTATCGACCCTGGAGGTGATTGGAGCGCTAAATCAGGCGCTTCACACCTGTCTTAAGGCGCAAAGGCCGAGGAGCGAGGCGCTACCTCAGAGCGCTGGCGAAGCTCATGTGATGTCAGTCAGCAATGGAACACACACACAATGGCGCCGGCCAGTTCTTAAAAGGGATGGTTAATCTTGCTTTCCATCCACATCCTGCTCATTGCAGCCTTGAATCTCGGCCTGGAGAGACCTGTACATCAAATCTGCTGGAAAGAACAATGGAGAGGCCCAGGGAAAGAGCTCAGAGTGCAGCCCCCATAGTCTCTTCTAAATCGATACAAGGAAGGGCAAATCAAAATGAACCTGCAAAGTGCTGCTCAGTAACCAAAACTCCTTCACACAGCGTTGAATCTCTCCAGAAGTCTCTCTCTCTCTCTCTCAGAATGCGTGGTTCAAAAATGTCACCAACAATAAAAGGCAGGAAGCGTTTGCCTTTAAATAGTGCTCCCCCAGTCCCTTCCTGACTGCAAAATGCTCCCCTCAATCTGTCGTTGCTAGCGGCAGGCGGTAAGGCAGGGGGCGCCACTCAATATCCGCTCCAGGGCGCTACCGGGGCGTTGCACACTCGACTGACGTCACGATCTGCCGGCGCAGGAGATCGTGGCGGTAGTGTTTAGCACCGCCGCAAAATGTCTAGTTAATTTCGCGAGCAGCACAAACTTCGCCGCACCTGGGCGCTAGTTACTTTACGCCCCATTAGCGCCCTCTTAAGGCGCTAACGGGAGGCGCAACCAACTGAATTTTTCCCCCTAAATCTTTGGCCAACAGTGTATCTGTGACCCACTGCAAACACATGGCGATGTGAATAATACCAAAGACATCACTGAACCCTGGACAATATGAAAGGTCACTTTAAATCTAATGATAAAATTGTGCGAACTAAAGATTCTGATTTCAAACCCTCTGGTAACTTATAGCAAAATTTCTTGATGGCCATTATTGTTTTCATTCAAAGATAATATATAAGTCTGCTGCAGTTCACAAATGCAGCTTGATTCGGGTCTCTCCTGAGTGCACAACAACTTTGTTTTTGCTTCCATGTAACCAAGCTTCAAATCTAATTATTTTTAAATAACCTACTTATTTAACTTTTTGTTTCTGACTCTAACATTTTTGTAGCACAACAGATGAAATATTTTGTCGTTTCACACATTCTAATTGATAGAATGCAGCACGAGAACATTTGGGAAATCAGTAATGATCTGTTGTTGCACTGTGTGATGTAATTGTGAGCCAGCCACAACCAATAACCATCAGGTGATTTGTAGAAAATCACTGCTATGTGATATATTGGGGTGTTTTATTTAATTGAGAAATCTATTTGAAGGACCAAGCCTCGTAGTGCAAGACACTTCCAACATTGGAGAGAGTAGGAGAGAAGACAAAGGAAATAAAGATGTAGTGATTAGATAACACAAGCTTAGGTTTTAAGGTAACTAGGGGGAAAAATTCAGTTGGTTTGCGCCTCCCGTTAGCGCCTTAAGAGGGCGCTAATGGGGCACAAAGCAACTAGCGCCCGGGTGCGGCGCCGCCCATGCCTCCTGCGAAATTCAGCGGGAGGTTAGCGGCGGCGCTAACCAGTAGCGCCCTGTGGCGCTGTGCCGCCGGCGATGACGTCATCGCCGTGCGCAGCGCCCCGCTCGCGCCCCAGCCGCGAACTTCGGTCGCGCCCCTTGACTTACTGCCAGACGCTTGTCCGCCGGGGTTGGGGGGGGCCTACCTGCAGCCAGGGCGGCGCTAGTTAAAGGGGCGGTGGCGGGCGGCCATTTTTGTTGCTGGCCACCTGCCAGCACCTGCCCCCGTTGCTGTCCCCGGCCCCCGTGAAGCCCCCCCCCGCGAAGTGCCGGCTGCGCTCCAAGAGCCCGGCACTCTTCTTGAGTGCTGGGCTCTTTTGCCGGCACTCCCGATCCCCGGGGGCCCAGCTGGGCCCTGGTTCGTGCTGCGCAAGGCCCCTCCCCTTTAAGAAGGGGAGGAAGGCCTGCAATACCGCGGTGCGACGTGCCATAGCGCCTGGCGCTGCAGCATGTCGCGCCGCGATATTGATTCGCAGCGCCCCAAGAGGGATGCGGGGCGCTTCCAGTAGCGCCCCGCTTCCCTCTTGGGGCGCAACCACTCAATTTCCGGCGCAGGGGCGCTAATTTTTATGGAGCGCTAATTTTTATGGGGTGCTAAAAGTAGCGCCCCGGTGAAGTTAGCGCCCGAAAGGGGGCACGACTCAATTTCCCCCCCCGCTGTCTTACTTACATTTTCCCATCAGCAGATAAAACTATCTGCTATCAACATTATGTCAACATACACCATTTATTAAACAGTAAAATCACTGTTAAACCATATTATGATATTGATATTATGAGAGCAGCACCATTTGGAAGGTGCAAGTATGGAACTTCACCTTCTTATCATTGTCTGACTTAGTGCCAGGACACTGGGAGATTGCAATAAGACCTCTTATCCAGAGATACAGCTTATGTGATATGTTGAGTGGTTGGAATGTAGTAATGACCAAAACAAAATATTAAGGGTTCTAGATCAGGCATACATCTCCATCATGTACTTCTTCAAGAAAGGTTATAGCATAGCAGATATAAACATGGAAATCCTAGAGTTTACTTGGCAAATCTAGGTCCTGCAAGAACATAAGAACATAAGAATTAGGAGCAGGAGTAGGCCATTCGGCCCTTTGAGCCTGCTCCGCCTGTGCCTGTGTCCTGTGCATTACTAAATGATGGAGCATGGTCCTCAGTATTTGTTCACTGTGCAGGAGCCAGTTATTGTCCTGTAAATGGTAGAATTATTTTATTGTTATTGCTTAATTAGGGGACAGTAAATATGATGCAAGGGAATTCAATTCCTCATACTATAAATATATTCGCAACGATGCATGTTTAAGGAACAAATCTGAAGTAGTGTTTCCTGAAAAAATGAAGTGTATACATTTTGTAAAAGAACTTGTAGGCCTTAGGGGGAAGCTATATTTCCCATCCATAAATAGATTTTAACAAATGTAAAAGTGCAGTGGCTTGGTACAGAAGCCAGAACAGCAGAGGAGTTTAAAAGCTTACAACTTCAAAGAAAAGTCTTGAAAGTAACTTATGAGTATATGAAACTCCAAGCAGTTACTTAGTTTCTGACTAATACAGATGTTGAAGAGCATTTAAATCAATTTTTTAACTTTTGTTTTTAATTTGCATCACTTTTAATAATGTTGCATTATTTTCCTATGACATGCCTGCTTCTCAGTAATTAGAAATGAGGCATGAAACTGGTGTAAGGGGTCTTTTAGATTACACACCCTCAAAAGCTTGAAATTCCATCTCCATAGGAAATCTTTCAACATTGCTGAAATGCAAGATGGCCTTCCCCTAAGCATGTTCAACCAGAAGTGAAATCCCAATTAGTCACACTGGACTGTGGGAGACTTTGCCTGACATCTTTTAACATTACAACATTTTAAAAAGGCTGCATTGTTTAAAGAAGCTATTAATCCGTAGTTTTGTTTGCCTTTATTGTAAATCTGTTATAGCTACTTATATGTTTTAACTCATGCACTTCAGGGTCCAATATTGGAATCTCCATATAGATAACCTATGAGCAAGACACTGGCTTATGATGCCTTGCCCACAACATTCAAAGGGGCTGCAATTCTATATAATCAGGGTAACTAATTAAAAGGAACTAAATAAGTTAAATCCTGTTTTTATTACATGAGATTCCAAGAATTTAACTGAGAGTTTAGCGATTGCATTCCATGATTCCATCGAAGAACGGAAAACCTGTTGACCTGCTGTAAGCAGCAAATGAGATGAATGACCTCTTAATCAGTTGAAGGTGGTGGTGGTTGAGGGAGGGATGTTAGCCAGGGCACTGGGAGAACATACTGCTCATCTTCAAGCTGTGCAATGGGATTGTTTATGTCCACCTGAACTGGCAAATAATGCCTTGGTGTAATGTTTAATTCAAAAGATGGCAATGCAGCCCTCCCTCAGTACTGCACTCAAGTGCCAGGCTAGATTATGTGCTTAAGTCCTGAGGTGAACCTTCAACCCACAACTTTGTAACTCAGAGCTAAAAGTGCAACCAGCTGAGCCAAGCTGACATGTCTTTACATAATTAACTATTAAAGTTGAACCTTTTTCTGTGCCATAGTGACTTGAGACGATTTTTTTAAATCCCCCATTCTACATTTTGCCTTTTTTTCTTCCCTTCTTCTGTCCCAATTCCAACACTAACAATTACGCTGCAAGTAACTGACTCTTTGTTGTGCTTCTTCCTTTTTGGCCCAGCTGAAATCAGGGGCTCACTCTGCAACTAATTACAGTAACAAGTGCTTCTTAATTATATTCACTGGATTTAATGTTCATTATTGGGAGACTAAGGGCTCGATTTTGCCAGGCCCGAGGAGGTGGGATTGGAGGCGTGTGAGTTATTAAAATCGCCAAAAATGGCGGGTGAGCCCGATCCCGCCTCCATCCCACCTCCCAGCATTTTTCCCACATGCGTGTTTTCTGACCCCGTTTCCATCCCGCCTCCAAGAGGCGGGATAGGCCCTTAAGGCCCTTAAGAACCACTTAATTGCCTCTATTATCCCATTTTGAGAGGCCTTTCTGAATTTAACACTTTTCCCCTGTGCTGCACGTCTCCTCTGGAACACGCCAGTGAATCCTGGCAGCATCACAAGTGGATTGCTTATTAACAGCTGCAGCTCCACCATTAAAAAGGAGTTTTCAGCAATCATCATTTGCAGGTGGCAGAACTTTGTTGTCTCAGGTCTGGGGGAACTTTTAGCAGGCCTACTCATTGTTCTGGAAGTTTGGAGCCTGACACCCATCTCCAGTGTGACCTCCTGGGAAACCCCTCTCCCCACCTTGAATGAGCGCTTCCTCAACTGAGGTATATACCAGAAGAATGGGAACTATTTATTTCCTTTCCTCCTGGACATCAGATTCGGATGAAGACCAGCCGCGGCAGCAGCAGCAGCAGCAGAACCCTGAACAACAGCAGCACCAACTGCAGGAGCAACAGCAGGAGCTCCAAGCTGCTGCTCACCCACCTGAAGCTGCACAGGCCAGAAGGCGCCAGCGCATGGAAGCACGTCGGCGCAGGAGATACCCCCAAAACAGGGTCTACAGACAGAGGATCAGCTACCTCAACATGACTGAGCAGCAGTGCCAAAGGAGGCTCCGACTTTCGCGAGAGGTAGTGGGTGACATCTGTGCAATGATGCAGCAAGAGCTGGAGCCCAGAGGAGCAGGTGGACACCCCTTACCAGTGGCCGTCAAAGTCACCACTGCACTCAACTTTTTTGCTTCAGGCTCATTCCAGGGATCAGCAGCAGACATCAGTGGCGTCTCCCAGGCGGCCGCACACACTTGCATCACGCAGGTAACCGATGCCCTCTTTGCTATCGCTCAGAATTACATCAACTTCTCCAAGGATCAAGTCAGTGTAACTGCGCGTGCGGTTGGGTTTGACAATCTGGCAGGCTTTCCAAGGGTGCAGGGCGTCGTTGACTGCACACATGTGGCCCTTAAGGCACCCCATCACAATCCAGGTATTTTTGTCAACCGCAAGGGCTTCCACTCCCTCAACGTACAGCTGGTGTGTGACCACAAGAAGGAAATTTTGCATGTTTGCGCCAAGTACCCTGGCAGTTGCCATGACTCCTTCATCCTGCGCCAGTCTAATGTGCCTCCGCTCTTCGGTCCACCAGACCAACTTTTCGGATGGCTACTTGGAGACAAGGGCTATCCCCTGAAGACGTGGCTAATGACGCCGTTGAGGAGCCCATCTAATGAAGCTGAGGAGTGCTACAACTCCAGCCACATTTCCACCAGATCCATAATTGAAAAAACCATCGGCTTGCTGAAGATGCGCTTCAGATGCCTTGATAGATCAGGTGGAGCCCTGCAGTACTCAGCAGCCAGGGTCTCCAGAATGGTTGTGGTCTGCTGTGCACTTCACAACATGGCACAGCATCGTGGCTTGCAGATGCCTGAGGAACAAGTGGCTCATCACATAGCCTCCTCAGATGAGGAGGAGGAGAGCGACAACGAACAGCTTGCAGAGGCGCATCAACCAGCGGCAGCAGCATGCGAGCACATTGCTGGCTGGGATGCAAGGGATGCACTCATTTTGGCCAGATTTGTTTAGCCTAGCCAAACAAGTACTTTTGCCTCGCAGCCTCTTACCAGAGCATCGACAATGGCCATGAACCTGCGGATTCCTATCACTCTGACCACCATACTGACAATTGCAAGTCACCCTAAGCCCTCAATACGGAAGTCCCATTAGCGAAATGACACACGCCACAACTGCAACAGTTTGCCATCAGAATTTTTTATGACAATAAGCACCTGATGGCTTTTCAAAATTAAACACAACATTACACCCAAGTGACTACCCTTGTGACTACTTGTGCATTATCTTCCTCTTACGCGTGCTCCTACCCCTGTGGCTTCAGCAGATGTGGAGGCCCCTTGCTCACTCTCTTGCTGCTCCTGCTTCTACACCTTTGGCGGGCGTCCTCTGGGTTTGCGAGCCTGTGAGGGCTCGCAACAGTCTGCTGCTCCTGCGGCTGTGCAGGGGTTGAGACGCCAATCTCAGTTGGGTGTGGACTCTGGTGGGGCTCTGACCGAGGGCTCTGCAGTGGCATGGTCGTGTGAGCGCTTGGAGAGGAGCCCCCACTTCCTTGTTGTCTGCCACCAACATCCCTCTCATGGGTCAGCCCCACTTCAGAGCTAGCAAGTGGCTGGACAGCACCTTGCTGCACTGCAGGGGGCCCATGAGGACCCGTTTCTGTACTGGAAGTCCAACTCCAGAGGACTTCCATGAAGGTCTGGTTTCTATGCTCAATAGCTGACCATCGCTCCTCAAGAGATGTCAGTCTATTCTGAACAATTACCATGTTTTCTACACTCTGGCGACTTAGCTCCTCCATGGCCGTAGCCATCCTCTCCTCTACTGTAGCCATCCTTTCCACGGAGGTTGCCATCCTTTCCGTGGTGATGCGTTCATGCGCCAATGCCTCCACAAAGGCTCTGCTCATGTTCGCGCTGGACTCCTCCATTCACTCGACACTCGCAGCAACCCTGGAGACAAAACCTGACAGAGACTCCTGCACCTGTTCCTGGAGTTCCAGCACCACTCTCCTTCTGGATGGACCCGGAGGCACAGGGTCGACATGCAGCTGAGCCGAGCTAGCAGAGTCCTGCGCCCTCCGACGAAGACTCTCCACTGCTGTTCCTGTTTCCACCTTCTGCTGATGCTCACTTGTGAGCTGTGATACACCAGGTGACAACTCTACTCTATGTCCTGAAGGTCCCACCGAGGTGTGAGTGTCTGCGCTGGTGATGTGTGCACTTAATTCTGGTGACGGAGCGCCCTCAGAGGTTGCAGCTTCCTCTGAGGAGTCTGGAAGCTCAGGCTCTTCCTCATGGACAGTGGGGACGGGGGCTCTCGATGGTCCTGTGGGGGAGTAAAGGAAAGAGTTAGAGCTGTGAGGTCAAGGTTACATGCACATTGAATAGTGCAGATGATCATAAGTCAATGTGTCAGAGCATCAGATTCATTATCAGTGACTCATGCAATGTCAATGAGAGAGATGCCAAACTATTCTGTCACCAGCTTGCTGTGATGCGCCCGCCTGTCCGTCCCCCACTTGGGAATCCTCCTCGATCCTGGCGATTTCCAGGGCTGCCTCCTCCGAAATGGTGAGCTGGGCTACTGAGGGTGGCCCTCCTCCTGTCCTCGCTCCTTCCCTCTTATTGTGGGCTCTCTTTTCCTGCAAGAGGGACAGAAGTGGAGTTTGAGTGAGAATGAAGGAGTGAGTGAAGAGAATCCATAGCATAGATTCTTAGAAGGATACCAAGGGCCCTTCCTGTGCGTTGTAAGTTGTTGTCATTGCATCAAGTGATAGAGAGTGTGAGGGCTGCATGGTCGAATAGTTAAGTGAATGTGACCATAGAGAGGGAATGGGTAAGGGTGCAGGGATGTCAGTGTCAAGTGGGATGTGGAGGAAGAGGTTGGCAAAGCAGAGTGCTGGTGAGGAGAGGCGATGGGGATGAGATTGAGGGTGATGGGAATGTAATACTCACTTTTCCAGTGCGGAGAAGGTCATGAAACCTCTTCCTGCACTGCAGCCAGGTTCTGCGGCACATAGAGATGGCATTGACCCCCTGGGCCACTTGCAGCCACACAGCTTTAGTTTGTTGTGGTGGCTTTTTTCTCCCTGAGGAAGGGAAGAGCACCTCCTTATTGGTTCTTGCTCCCTGCACTAGAGCTTGGAGGGAGGGCTCATCAAATCGTGGAGCACATTTTTGCCTGCTGGTGAATATATTCGTACAATAAATTCCTCAGGACAATCAGCATAAAGATTGCAGTCTCCAGAAGAAGCAAGGCTGCTTGCAGGCCTTAAAAGCAGCAGCACTGATGATGTCATCGGAGGCTACTTTCAGGATGGAAAGAGTAATTGGGCCAGGGGTTCCCACACGCTGGAACTCAAGTGCCCAATTAGGGGAAAATCACACTTTTTTCCCACATCACATCGGAGTCGGGGTCCTGACAGGGAAACCACCTGAAACGCCCCAGCCCGCCCACACTGGCAAAATCCAACCCTAAATCTTCCGTGGGGCCAGAAACAGGATACTGCCGCAATCAAAACGACGGTGTTTATCCAAATGTCTATCAATTCCTGCTGTAGTAACTGCATTTTTTGGAATACCCTTTTTAGTAGCCATGGAATAACATAACAGGAAGTACATTCACCAACAGATCTTTAGCGGTCACCTTAAAAATCACCTAAATCTGGAATTGAGGTTAAACAATAATGTGGAATGTTGCAACCCAGAGAGGTCGCCCAATATGGCTCTACTTAGCAATAGTTTTTTTAACGCTCCTGAAGCGAGTGAAAAGATTCAGCTCTGAATTCATAATAGTTGAAATATAAAGGGTTTTATTATAAGTAAGTCCTTTTGAAGTGAAATGAAAATGTTTAATGCCTGTATGGTAACCAATGTCACGATTTAAATTAATCCCTGCAAACAATTTATACTAGGGCTGTAACAGTCCACATTACTTTACCTACACAGCCGCCTAATGCATTTTCAAGAAGGTGATCGAGTATCTCTGAAGTAAATGAAACCTGCCTCACGTGACTGCACTGCATATACTGATGATAATCTCCATTAAATTCAAAGGTGTTTATTATTATCTTTCAAAACAAAACACAAACTCAAACAGAATGCTTAATGGGTACTCATAGCACCCCGACCATATGATGATGATTTTCTAGAATTTGGCATTATTAGTTTAGTCTGTAAATACAAAATGTTCGGTCTTGGTGACTGAAAGTATCAGGAGTTCTGTGGTTTGAAGGTACGGTCCCTTCCCTTTTAATAAAATTGACATTATCTTCTCTCACTTCCTTTGTCATTATAACCTATTACAGTCATCAAATCGCAATATTGTTTTCAAAATCATTTTCAAAGCACGCGCTGAGATGAGTTGACCTTCCTCAGCCGGTGTTGAGGGCAGGGGCTCACATCATGTTCCCGCAAAAACTTTCATAACATTGAGTTGCATTTCAGTGCCCTGAATAGTTCATTAGCAGAACTCATTAAGTATCAGAAACTTGTTGTTCCGTTCCTCTTGAAACTGGAATGAGATTTTGCAAGTGGTTCTGTAGGTAGATAACAACTTCACAAATTTTAAGCCACCCCAGTCTGAGATGTTTCGTAATACTTATAGCATGGGTCTCATTCAGATGGTGGCAACCCAAAGCAAACTTGCTGGATTCGTTAAGGCCAACAATCAGGATGAACCACTTATTTCTGGTTGCTAGCCTTAGCAAATCTGGTAAGTTTGTTTTGGGGTTCCTGATAGCTGCACAAATCCAATGTCTCTGTGAACACAGGAACATAGAACTAGGAGTAGGCCATTCAGCCCCTCGAGCCTGTTCTGCCATTCAATTAAATCATAGCTGATCTGTATCTTAACTCCATTTACCCGTCTTGTTTCCATAACCATTAACACCCTTGCATAACAAAAATGTGTCATTCTCAGTTTTGAAATTATCCATTGACCCAGCCTCAGCAGATTTTTGGGGGAGAGAGTTCCAGAGTTCCACTACCCTTTTTGTGAAGAAGTGCTTTCTGACATCACCCCTGAATGACCTAGCTCTAATTTTAAGGTTATGCCCCTTGTTCTGGACTCTCCCACGAGAGGAAATGGTGTCTCTATCTGCCCTATTAAATCCTTTAATCATCTTAAACACCTCAATTAGATTACCCCTTAATCTTCTATATTCAAGGCAATACAAACCTAGTCCATACAATCTGTCCTCATAATTTAACCCTTTCATCCCTGGTATCACTCACTAAATTCAATATAAAAGCCGTTGATGATGATAAAATATATTTTCACACCATTTATTATCAATGTTGAGCCACCTGACTACAAAATTGTGATCAGCCTAAAAGTACAAGGGATGATTTCCTATTTGTTATTTCCAAGTGGGGTACGACACTTGCAGGGAGTGCACGTTGGGAAATCACAGGCGTGTCGTTTCCAGAAGATGGTTTCAACACAGTTCATCATTATTAATAGCTGATACAGTGCATGAGAACTAAATAGTAATGACAGATATTATTTTTGATTCTTCCTCAATAGTTTCACTGTGATTAGTTTTACTTTGTGTCCTTAAAGGGGAAGTATATTCAACTGAACTTCCTTATAATCCAAAATGCAAAAAAATGGAAAAACCTGTACTGTTACTGGTATCTCTCAGTTGTCACTTGGTAGTGTTTTTTAAATTTTGAACTGTAGCTTAGAAGAAGGTTGAGAGCTGTAGAACTCCACCTTATGTAACATTCTGATATTCCACTCTGGTGAACGTCATGAATAAGAACAATGGGCTGAAGGGGGAATGCCTTCCCACTGCAGATCTGGCTCTGGGCTTTCCCCAGCAGCCTCCACAGGGCCTTATAATGGGTGGATCTTCTACCCACTCCAGACAAGGACAACAGTGCAGAGGAGGTGCGGCCAGCCACAGAGCAGAAGTGAGAAAGCAGGGTAGGGATGAGGACGGGGGAAGGGAGGAGGAGGTGGGCAGCAAAGCACAAGTTCCAAATCTAATTCCTGTGTTATTTTTTTCAACTATTTGTTTGAAGCTTGGCAGCGATAGCAAAAGATGCATCCAGGAACTTTGGTCAGTTTGCAATTGGAGTCAGACCATTAGAACAGTGAAAGCCAAGGTGTGCCTAAAAACATCAAACATATCATCACATTTTCTGTCAGGGTACTGCACATAAGCGATTTGTGAATAGAAACCTATAAAACTCAAAATTAATGATTGCAATATTAATGGATTGAACATTTAACATGTTCATAGAATTACATAGAATATACAGCACAGAAACAGGCCATTCGGCCCAACAAGTCTGCTGGTGTTTATACTCCACAGGAGTTTCCTCCCAGTTCATCTACAATAACAACAACTTGTATTTATATAGCGCCTTTAACGTAGTAGAATGTCCCAAGGCACTTCACAGGAGCGTCATAAAACAAAATTTGACATCGAGTCACATAAGGAGAAATGAGGACAGATGACCAAAAGCCTGGTCAAAGAGGTAGGTTTTAAGGAGCGTCTTAAAGGAGGAAAGAGAGGGAGGAGAGGTTTAGGGAGGGAATTCCAGAGATTAGGGCCTAGGCAGCTGAAGGTATGGCCACCAATAGTGGAGCGATTAAAATTGGGGATGCTCAAGAGGCCAGAATTAGAGGAGCGCAGCTATCTCAGGGAGTTGTGGGGCTGGAGGAGATTACAGAGATAGGGAGGGGTGAGGCTATGGAGGGATTTGAAAACAAAGACGGAATTTTAAAATTGAGGCGTGCTTAACTGGGAGCCAACGTAGGTCAGTGAGCACAGGGGTGATGGGTGAACGGGACTTGGTGCGAGTTAGGACACGGGCAGTAGAGTTTTGGATGACTTCAAGTTAATATAGGATAGAATGTGGGAGGCCAACCAGGAGTGCATTGGAATAGTCAAGTCTAGAGGTAACAAAGGCATGGATGAGGGTTTTTAGCAGCAGATGAACTGAGGCAGGGGCGGAGACGGGCGATGTTACGGAGGTGGAAATAGGTGGTCTTAGTTATGGCGCGGATATGTGGTCGGAAGCTCATTTCAGGGTCAAGTATGACACCAAAGTTACAAACAGTGTGGTTCAGCCTCAGACAGATGCTAGGGAGAGGGATGGATTCGGTGGCTAGGGAACGGAGTTTGTGGCGGGGACCGAAAACAATGGCTTCGGTCATCCCAATATTTAATTGGATGAACTTTCTGCTCATCCAGTACTGGATGTCGGACAAGCAGTCTGACAATTTAGAGACAGTGGTGGGGTCGAGAGAAGTGGTGGTGAGGTAGAGCTGGGTGTTGTCAGCGTACATGTGGAAACTGACGCTGTGTTTTCAGATGATGTCACGGAGGGGCAGGATGTAGATGAGAAATAGGAGGGGGCCAAGGATAGATCCTTGGGGGACACCAGAGGTAACGATGCGGGAGCAGGAAGAGAAGCCATTGCAGGTGATTCTCTGGCTATAATTAGATAGATAAGAATGGAACCAGGCGAGTGCAGTCCCACCCAGCTGGAATCTACCTCATCTCAGCCTCTCAGCATATCTTACTATTCCCTTTTCTCTCATGTATTCGTCCAGTTTTCTTTTGAAAGCATCTAAGCTATTTGCCTCAACCACTTCCTATGGTAGCGAGTTCCACATTCTAACCACTCTCTGAGTAAAAAAAAATTCTCCTTATTTTCCTGTTAGTAACTATCTTGTATTTATGGCTACTAGCTTTGGATTATTGCACCTGTGGAAACAGTCTCTCCACATCTACTCTGTCCAATCCATTCATAATTTTAAAGACCTCTATCAGGTCTCCTCTAACTTTTCTCTTTTCTAAAGAAAAAAGCTCCAATCTGTTCAATCTTTCCTGTTAGCTGCAATCTCTCAGTTCTGGCACCAACATTGTAAATCTTTTTTTGCACTTTCTGCAGTGCTTCTATGTCCTTTTTATAGTATGGAGACCAGAACTGTGCACAGTATTCTAAGTGCGATCTGACCAGGGACCTATACAGGTTTAACATAACTTCACTACTTTTGAATTCTATACTCTTAGTATGAGATTCCACTGATCACTATTGTGGTGGAGCATTAATCCATTTAAAATAAACAGGTTACTGTCTGTGTTGAAGGAACAGACAAAAGAATGCCATACAAACATATTGGCTCAAAAATTGCTGTCAAAATAACGGCGAGGCCAATAACGCTCGCCGTTATTTACGTGCAAATGCTGCAGCAACTTCAGGTAATCGCAGATGTGCGATTAAATGCCAAAATTGAAAAGTTGCTGTTGGAGTAGCGCCGCTCTGCCATTAGCTTCGCAAAAATGGCATCGCGCATTTGAACTGCATTGAATGGTGAGAAGTTGCTGTATTTGCGCGGTAGACACGAAGTAAGCTCGCCACAGAAAGTTAAGTCAAGTCATTTCAAGTCTATGTGCACTTTTAACAGTGTGATAACTGATAACTGTTAATTACTGCCAGTCAACCTCTGTGGCACTGAAAATTAACTATTACAAGTGTGGAGTAACATTCCTTCAGGTTTTATTTGTTGTTTGAGATTTGTTTTTAAGAATTTTTTTTTAACTTTTTCTTTTTGTCTTTTTTTTTCTCGCTCTCTTAATCCAATCTTTTTTTCCCCTCTCTTTATTTCTCTTTCTGTACCTGATTTAACATTGAATTCACCCACTCTAACTTACACTTCCTTGTTCAGACCTTGCGCGGTTCATTTCACAATCCTTCAATCTGATTGGTTAAGGAGATACACAGTTGCTTGTCCTGTTCACTCAGGTTCCAGATGCCCTGTAGAGGGCGCCGCACTGTTTCCATCTCACATATTTGATTTCCAGCTCTTCCCAGTTCTGATGAAAGGTCATCGACCTGAAACGTCAACTCTCTTTCTCTCTCCACGGATGCTGCCTGGCCTGCTGAGTTTTTCCAGCGTTTTCTGTTGTTATTTCGGATTTCCAGCATCTGCAGTATTTTGCTATCACATTTCCAGCAACTTGCCACGAAAAAATATCATGGAGATTAAGGCAAGGGCAACTCTAACTAACAGCGGGCGCAGTTCGTTGGCCTGCCACAGCAGTTTTTGATCCATTAAGTATTCATCTAGAAATAAACCCAGAACCAATTTCTAAGCTTTAATGCAATTTCATTGCATACACAGCTGATCGATTATTCAGAAACGTTCCCAAGGTTTTTAGCTGGTAACATGCAAAACCTTTAAGTTCCTTACATCCTTTTCCAATTCTGGGGTCGTGACATGGGATCACTTTCTAGTATGTTTATTTTAAAACATTCTGATAAGAGTGGGTGTAAACTGAAATGTATCAGTCACATTAAAGGCATCAGTCCTGAAGACAATCAAATTTAGAATGAAATGGTAGTTTGACTTGAGACCACTCAGTCAGAAGATAAACTTCTTACATGTACAAAGATTAGTTCAAAATAACTGATATGACATCTCAGAATTTGATTAGTTTCAAAATAATCTTGTTATGTATACACAGTACTATATTTGTATTACTTTATGTTAAAGTTGCATTATTTAATTATTTTGAAGTATTAATGAAAAAGGGATCTTTCTTGTGGATAATTGTGAAGATACTGGTGTTGTCTTACTTTTCAGTACTCGGTCAACAGCAGGGGCCTTCTCTCCCTGCCAAAGGCTGTCAACTTTTGTAAACTGGAAACTGTTAGGCACTACTACGTAAGTGGAACCTCTTGTTGGTTGGTTTCTGTGTTTTGCTCTATTAGTCTTTCTGCGCAAGCTGTCTATTTTAAGGATTCAAGCAGAGGAGAACGTTTCCTGTCCTGTGTTCTTGCAGTGACGGACATGATTTCAAGGTCTTTGCTTATGTTTCCTGAACAAAAACTGTTGCTGTTTACAGTTTCAAATTATGTGGGTGGATGTTTGTCTTTTATGTGAACTTGCATAATCTGCCTCTGTTCTTTTTTTCTCTCTCTCACCTCAACAATGGACTTTATTAAATGAAAGAATAGGTGCACCAGTTCTGTTATGAACACTGTTGTTACTGCTTGCTATTATCTTGAACTGCTGTCTATGCACCACTTTACTCCTTTGGCTTGTTTATGGTCCAGGAGAAAATGGCTGTTTCTTTTGTCTCCCTTTAATCTTCTAGTCCAGAATGGAATAAGATAGAAAGCAGGACAAGCAACTTTTCTAAACCTGACTTCATAAAAGAAACAGGTCACATAAGGAGCAGCTGGCCACCGCAATCTCTTCACAATTTATGTGCCATCTGAAAAGAAAGAAATATTGGCATTTATCTAGCACCTTGTCTCATCTCTCAGAAACATCCCAAATGCTGCACACACAATTCATTATTTATGTCGGGAAACACAGCATCCAATTTGCATACAGTGAAATCCCACAATCAGCAATGCGATGAATGGCCAATTAATTTGTGTTTGGTAGTGTTTGAGGGAGCAATGTTGGCCACTGATAGGAAGTGGGTGTAAGACTCTGGCACGGCTCATGGCGAGTCAGATGATACAATGGTTTTTTAACAATTGGCATGTTATACCATGTAACGCGTAATGTATTATCCAGGCCGCTGAATTACAGTGACTGAACAAGTCACATTCTGTTTTCATTATATGCTTATTTTTTTTTAAATCAAATGAACTTTACCTGAATAAAGCTTGAGCTTTTCTTACATTGAAATTAGGCCCCTTTCTAAGAGGGCCAATTCAGTCTTCAGGCAGCAATCTTCTGGAGTGTCCCAGGCCATGACCCCAGCTTTGAAACTACTCTGGGCCTCACTTCTGCCACTCCTTTGCACGGGACATCATTATCTTGCTGGCATCCAGTACGATTGGTAGTCAGGAGGGAGGAGCAGTGGGAAATCAGTCAGATGATGCCATGTGCTGGCCCTACTTCCTTCCTCTAGGTGGCAGATGGAAGTTTTGCATGCCCCTGTCCCCACAGGAAACTTGTATTGCCAGATCACCATAGGATAGCGGTCGAGTGGCTGATGGGGTAAGCAGGAGCAGCTGAGAGTGGGCCCACAGTAGACCTAGGGAGCAGTAGTGGCTGAGACTGGGCCCACAGTAGACCTAGGGAGCAGTAGTGGCTGAGACTGGGCCCACAGTAGACCTAGGGAGCAGTAGTGGCTGAGAGTGGGCCCACAGTAGCCCTATGGAGCAGTAGTGGCTGAGACTGGGCCCACAGTAGCCCTAGGGAGCAGTAGTGGCTGAGAGTGGGCCCACAGTAGCCCTAGGGAGCAGTAGTGGCTGAGAGTGGGCCCACAGTAGCCCTAGGGAGCAGTAGTGGCTGAGACTGGGCCCACGGCTGGCCTGGGTAGCAACAGCGACTGGGAACAGGCCCATGGCCACCCAGCAGCAGTGGCAGTAATTGGAGGCACACAGGATGGGGAACACAGCGTTCGAACTGTGGGACTGAATGCTTCTAAATGTACACCAAATAAATCTTGAAATACTACAGGGAGAAACAAAATATTAATAAATAAAATGGGAAATTTGAAAGTTTCAAGCAAACTTAGCTTCAAGCAGAAATCTCTTTGAGTCGATGGTAGTCAAGCTGAGAGAATCATGTTAGAAAGGTTTTCCACAGCCACCTGATTGTACAATTACTCTGACAAGTTTACAGAGATAAAACCTATTATAAATGTTGACACAGGAATTTTAATGGGAAGAAGTTGGCACAAAAAATTACAAAAATGTGGCAACAGGAAGTCAAGTCCTGAAGATGAAGTACATGCAGAGATAAGGCTGGAATTTGAAGTTTTTGACCTGCCCAGAGTGGGGGGCCCAGTAGAATACAGGAAACCCAGAAGTCAGGGTTCCCCCGCACGCTGTGGAGTTTTAACACCACAGTGTGCATGTGACGTCACAGTTGGTTCCCCGCCCGGAAGTCTGCCTGATTGACAGGCTGGATTCCAGCCAGGTGGATAACGCTGAAACGGAGGCCGCAACCACAGGAAGGTGCGACCCCGACCCTGACCCCGGAGGGGTGGGGTCCGATCCTCAATCACGGAGGGGGGGTCAATTCCCAGGGGGGTCCGAATCTGTCCCTGGGGAGGTCTGATCCTCGACCCCGAGGGGGTGTCTGATCCTCGACCCCGAGGGGGGGTCTGATCCTCGGGGGGGTCCGATCCCCGATCCCGGTGGGGGACGGGGGGGGGGGGGGGGGAAGTCCGAATCCTGAGGGGGGTCCGATCCCCGACCCCGGGGGGAGTTTGTATGGGGCGGGGAGCTGGTTGTGGGGCCAGAAGGAAGTACTCCTGCTCCTCCCGGCCCACAAGGATTGTACCCCGAGGCTGTCCTCGCCTCGCTGCAGCTGCTGGGAATCCTGAGGCCCGGGATCCGTGGCCAGCCACAGTTAAATCCAAGGCTTCAAGCCTCATTATAATATTTGAAGTGCCAGCCCGCCTCCTGGGTGTGGGTTGGCTCCCCGCCCCCGGTTCCACCTTCGTTAAACCCGAGGGTGAGCGGGTTAGAGACAGGCTGGTATCGGGATTCACATTTTTAACAATTTAACCTCCCACCCAACCTCAACCCACCCATTTTTTGGGGTTAAAATTCCCCCCCAAAGCTTTTGAAGATGTTTCATTCAGTTCTAATTCGAGCTATTATAAGTTAGGAGGACATTTTAATACTCACCATTATGTTATGTGAACAGAAGTGTATTCCTACCATTTTGTCACCCTCCCCAAGCAAAGATTAAATATTAAGTTTACTGAGCTATCTAGGTCTCACATATAATTTCCTTCTCTAAAAAGTCATAGATTTCTATTAACTCATTTGCTGTATATAAACACCACAAAATGTGAAGATTCATTAAATTCACCTGCTCTTTCTGCACAGAGATAAAATGATCTTATAACCTTAGTTCTAAGCAACAGCTTCTAAATGTGGTATTCCTGCTGTCAGCAGATGAATACAAAGAGACAAGCAGTCGCGCATATCTTCGCTCACTGGACAGGCTGACATGTGATAGTTTGCTACCTGACATACAAAATGTGGAAATAGCATTTCTATTTCTAGTTGCCAGATCACATGAGTGTCATAGCACAAATTGTGGAAGTGAAAATCATGGGAGAACTGTTCTACAAAGCACTTTTGGTAGAAAATATGCAGAAGCAGATGTCCAACCCTGAGCTATAGGCACACAATCAACCCATTGTTATCGAATATCCTCCACTTCAGGGTTTTTTTTAACCTATTTCAATTGTGGCCAATCAATTTCAATTTTGCATAAAATGTTACAAACAGCTGATCATCGTAATCAGTGTTGTGTTACAACTATATCAAAGCGCTTCACAAATGAATTAAATGTTTAGAAAGTAAATTAAATGGGGTTTGTTGGAATAATTGAAGTTTCAAACAATTCTTTGTCTCATGTGTTTCCCACGAGTTCACTAATAAGCCACAATCTTCCAATAACCGGCTCAACGCAAAGGCTCACCTGTGCTTGCCGCTCAGAGGGCGGGTCTGGCTTGTCCCAATTTTCTGATTGGAGCTCCTCTGCCTAATTTGCATAGGCTACAAGCATGGGAAAAGCTTGTCCAGTGAACTTGGCCTGTCGTACACTGAGCTGGGGATCGGAAAATCGGGAAATGCAGCAGCTCTGCAGTTAGTCATCCAAAGGCAAGCTGCAGTGGGCACACCGTGCTATGGCTGAGGTGTGGGCAGCACTGCTCCATTTCATGCTGAAGAGTTAAAGGTCCAGTTGCCATAAATACCACCAAGGAGAGTGAGTCTATTTGTGGCTGAAGACCACCGTCCAGTCAAAGGATAGTTTCCAACTACATCGAGGGAAGTCACTGACTAAGTCACAGAGTCATAACGGCACAGAAGGAGGCCATTCGGCCCATCGAGTCCGTACCGGCTCTCTGCAGAGCAATCCAGTCAGTCCCATTCCCCCGCTCTATCCCCGTAGCCCTGCAAGTTTATTTCCCTCAAGTGCCTATCCAGTCTCTCCTTGAATACATTTAGTGTGTCCGCTTCCACCACTTCTGTCAGCAGCGAGTTCCAGGTCCTCACCACTCGCTGCGTAAAAAGGTCTATGCTGTTACCCATGTCCCCTGCACCTGACTGGAAATGAAGAAGACGTTTGTTGGAGGAAGGCGAAGGTGAATGTGCTTCTTCCCTTTGCACACTTTTCTTATCCTGCCCGTCAAGCATAGCACAAACCTAAGTTGAGAATTCCTGCACCCACTGAGAGGTAACATTTCAAGCATTATATGGGATTGATGTGCGCATTGACGACAGCGGAGGGGCCAAAAACCCTCGGCCTTCCAAAGAATTGCCACTGTAACTCCAGCAGTAGTGTGAGAGAAGGGCTAGAAAATAGGTTAGGACCTGATACGTCGGGTCCTGGCTTGATGTTGAGGACTTTGTGGGGCCTTGTAAGGGTGGAGCCTCCACCCACCCTTACCAGGCCAGTTGTGTAGGAGAGGGCAGGGTTCCGTTGCATCAATGATTTGGACTCAGAAACCCAATGTAATTTGGTCAAATTTGCAGATGATAGGCAAAAAGGTAAATCCGAGAAATTACCGTAACTTAAATTGTGAGAGTATAACAAGGGGTTATAGGTTTAAATTAGTAAAAGGCAAATTTAGGACTGATTACATGAATTTGTTTACACAAAGAGTGATCAACACATGGACTGGAGTTCTGCATTGACTCAGTCAACTATCTCCCTCCATGCTGCTTACACCTCAGTTTTTACAGAATGCCTTCTGCCCCACATAGAGACACCCTCTGCTGCACCTCCTGCAGCAGGACCTCCAAGGTGTTGTCAGCTAATAAGCAGATTTTACCACGTTTCTTGTATCCATTTGTTTAATTGGCAAAAGGTTGTTTTGGACACAATACTTTTTTTTCCCTCTATGGGCTGAGTGGGCCTTAAAAAGCTGCTTCCAGCTCAGATTTTCAGCCCTATGGCCAATAGTGTTCCCAGCCAAGCTCTCTGTGCACGTTTTCCAATCAAATGAAGGGAAGGCGCTTGTCTCAAAAAATTCAATGACACCAGCTCTTCAAACTGGCTGTGTGGGAGCACCCACCCAACAGATGAGTGCAGCCCTGATTTTGTCAGTCTCTCACACACATAAGATGTAAAATAAAATTAAACTTTTTTTCACTCTCCAATTTTATTCCCTCATCTTGAAGGCACTGACTCATGTCTCCAGTGCCTTACCCAAGTTTATTAATGATTCTAGCCAATGAGTGAGTAATGGGAGTGTCATCGCCGAGCCTGATCCTGTTCTCACTTGATGTCCACACCTGCATAATGATTAGGAATAGGAACCAGAGCTGATTTTTCCCCTTCTTAACCCAAGATCGTGGAGGCCAATTGTATCGTCCCTACTGATACTGTGACTGAGATCACAGAACAAAAATCAAACTTGGGAACATCTGCCTTTACCGCCTGAGCCATTAGCGGAGCATATAGGTTTAGGCCCCAGATTTTACACGGCTGGAGAGAGCATATGCAGCAGCTAAACCCATGTGCGGAGAGCCCAGGATAAGGGCTGGATCCTGACTCCTCCAGGATTCTGCCACATTTCAACCGGACTTTGAATTTCTGGTCAGGGACTGTGGGCGGATTCCAAGGGGGAATGTCAGGGAGAGTTCATGGCTTTCTCCAGGAAATTTCTGCATTTACAGCCTTGAAAGGTCTCAGCGGAATTCACACCAGTGGAGATCTGGCGCAGGCATCTTTAAAGCCCCCATACCTTCACTAAAGTAAGGTAAATGATCCCAGAGAAAACTGCTGCTAATGCACCCTTGCAGGTGCTGGCAGCTCACCCTGACTATGCTAACGACCCTGTCCCTAGAATTTGGGAAAGGGTCTCCAGCCTTGGGTAAGGGCAGGGCAGGCGTACAGTTTATAACAACATCTCAGATGGGATTTTCTTCTTTGCTGCAGTGGTGGCAGTTCCACAGCACGTAGGACTTCCACCCACTCCCATGCCTGCAGCCTAACCCCAGCCAATTTCCTGGTGTATGGCTAATTATCATAAAGTAGTTGTCGCCAGAACTGCTTATGCTGCCACCAGGTTGAGTGCCTCAGGTGAGGGTGGAGAATAAACTGCTGGGGTATTGCTAAAGATATGAAAAATAAGTGTTTTTAAAGTTTGAGTTTGTCACTCCCCGCCTGATTTTGCTTTGCTGTCCGTCCAGTTTGCTGGCATAACCTGAAGGGAAATTCAGCTCTGTCTTTCCCAGGGGTGCCATATATTCCAGGAAATTTCCAGAGCGAAAAGAGGATTGACATTCTCTCTGCTTTGGATAGTAAGATTCCACTGAACGTTCCTGTGAAACCAATTATTGAATGTTAATGACACTGTATAGATTTTACATGAGAATGTTTGGATTGTTCTGCCAGCTTGATATTTAATTACGATTCCTTTCAACGCCCCCTCAATTTTCTTGCCTTTTCTCACTTCCTCTCGCATTGAATCTTGCTGGCATGTAATTTCATGGATGATATGTGGCCTTCAGTTTGTTTGTTGCCGAGTGGCCATTCACCACGTGTGCGCAGAATAACGGACTTACTTTTAAATATTGCCGTCATTCTTCCTGTGATCTGACATAGAATTTACAGCACACAAACAGACTATTCAGCCCAACTGGGCTGTGCCGGTATTTATGCTCCATACAATCCTCCTCCCACCTTACTTCATCTAACCCTATTAGCATATCTTCTATTCCTTTCTCCCTCATGTGTTTATCTAGCTTCCCCTTAAATGCATCTATGCTATTTGCCTCAACCACTCCATGTGGTAGCACGTTCCAAATTCTAACCACTCTCTGGGAAAAGAAGTTTCTCCTGAATTCCCTATTGGATTTATTAGTGACTATCTTATATTTAAGAGAGAGTTTTCTCTCTCTTTTTGCCCATCCTTTCTGATTCTCCCAGTGCTCTCTTCTGTTTCTCTCTTTCTGGGTTTTCTTTTCTGATTCTTCTCTGATCCAATCTTCCCACAGTAGGCCATTCAGCCCCTCGAGCCTGTTCCGCCAATTAATTAAATCATGGTTGACCTGTATCTTAACTCTATCTACCCATTAACATTAACATTCAATAATTAGTTGACAGCAAAGGGAAAGTACGTGTGCAGAGTGGTCATGAGGGAGCATGTGCTGCATAATGGCATCATGATATTGTTAACTAGTGATGGCCCGATGAGCAAAATATAAATTGGACAGGAGCATATACATAAAATAAAAACAAAATTTCTGTGGTCAGGTGAATCTGTTACCCCCCTCCCCCCCATCAGCCTGTCAACACTGTCTGGGATGCACAGTTAACCAGTTGATCATCAGGGAAGAAACTTTTCCGTAAGGACAGGCAAGTCAAGTCGATGCCTATTAGAGCATTAGACTGTCCCCCTTCATATCCACACTTCACAAGACAATTAAGGATCAGATACCAAGGCCGGGATCTTACCTGAGGAGGCGTGTTGTGGGCGGAACTGCTGGTCTCTGGGTTCTAGTCCGGCCCCCAGCAACATCTGACGACCTGACGCTATTTTCCCCTGATTGGCCTTGTTAAGCCCGCCCTGTGGGCTTGCCGGCCAATTAAGGGAAAGCCGGTGTCAGATGACGTCAGTGCATGACGCTTCATCTGCCGGTTTTGTTAAAGTGACAGGCCTCATCATTTTTTGACAGATGATTTGACAGTGTTTGAAAGCATTGAGGTGCTGTCAAAAACTGACAATCACTGTCCAAAGGTGAGCCCTTGCACCCAGACTCACCAATGACTCTCTCCTTAGGAGAAAACAGATGGCAGCTGCATGTGAGATTGCAGAAGCCATCTGTCAATTCTCCCGATCAGATGCGACTTCACAGAAACATCAAATCTTGTCACCTGCAGATACATATAAACAGAATAAAAATATTTCTCACTACATTCTCTCACCTGTCATACTTACCTGTGCACCATTGCACCCATCACACTACCTCTGCAGCTGTAATTTGCACACTTACACTGCAGCAGACCCACAGCTTGCCTCGCTGACCCTGGCGGGGTTTCCTGCCGTCGGGAAGGCTGCATCAGCAGGCGGAAGATGGTGAAAAGCCTCTTAACTGCCTGTTAACTACCTGTTGACTACCGGGGTTGGGACCCGCTCCCAATTTTTCCCATTTTTCCAGCAGTCCCGCCTCCAAACCCGCCTCCTCAGGGCTGGTAAAATCCAGCCCCAACACTCCCACTAGAGTAGCTAAGTAATTAAAATAAATAATGGTGATAGTGCAACTTGAGGGCAGTAAAGCCCTCTCGACAGTGTATATAGTGGCAACTTCCTCAAATCAATACCTTAATTTACCTCATTGGTAACTCACTATCACTCTTTTACATCTATCTGCTTGGCACTGGGTGAGCTCGAGTAGAATTACTGCCAAACAGATTATGATGCTCTTAATTCCTTGTGTTTCCTCATATTATGTGCATTACGGAGCTCTATTTGCGTTACAGATTGATAAACTAGTTTGACAGGATTGGGAATTTGTTCACAGGCTTCAGTTAAAAAAACATTTAACACCTGATTACCACATTTCTATCTTCTATTTATATTACTGGAAGTTCCAGGAATTTTTTGATGAAGTAACAGGGAGGATTGATGAAGGGAATGCAATGGATGTTGTCTACATGGATTTTCGGAAGGCGTTTGACAAAGTACAACATAGAAGGCTGGTTAACAAAATTGAGGCTCATGGAATAGGTGGGTCAGTGGCAGCTTGGATAAGGAATTGGCTTAAGGACAGAAAACAGCGAGTTGTGGTAAATGGCTGTTTTTCAGACTGGAGGATGGTAGACAGTGGTGTTCCCCAAGGGTCAGTGCTGGGGCCAATGCTTTTTTTGATATACATATATAGATATAAATGACCTGGATATTGGAATACAGAGTAGAATTTCTAAATTTGCCGATGACACCAAACTTGGGGGTGTGGCAAACAGTGAGGATGACACCAATCAACTGCAACAGGACATAGAAAAGCTAGCAGAATGAGCAGACAAGTGGCAGATGGAATTTAATACAGAGAAGTGTGAGGTGATGCATTTTGTCAGAAGGAACAGGGAGAGGCAATATACACTCAATGGCACAGTTTTAAAGAGTGTGCAGGGACAGAGGGACCTGGAAGTTAATGTGCATAGGTCCCTGAAGGTGGCAGGACATATTGAGAGAGTGGTTAACAAAGCATATGGGATCTTGGGCTTCATAAATAGAGGTATTGAGTACAAAAGTAGAGAAGTTATGCTGAACCTTTATAAAGCGCTGGTTAGGCCACAACTGGAGTATTGCGTCCAGTTCTGGTCACCACACTTTAGGAAGGATGTGAAGGCCCTTGAGAGGGTGCAGAGGAGATTTACCAGAATGGTTCCGGGGATGGGGGATCTTAGCTACAAGGACAGGTTGGAGAAGCTGGATTTGTTTTCATTAGAGCAAAGGAGGTTGAGGGGTGATTTGATAGAGGTGTACAAGATTATGATGGGTTTGGATAGGCTAGACGGGGAAAGGCTGTTCCCACTAGTTGATGGCACAAGGACTAGGGGACACAGATTTAAGGTTTTGGGCAAGAGATACAGGGGGGATGTGAGGAAAAACTTCTGTATGCAGCGAGTGGTGATGATCTGTAATTCGCTGCCGACGGAAGTGGTGGAAGCGGAGACACTCAATGTTTTCAAGGGGAGACTGGATAGGCACTTGAGGGAAATAAACTTGCAGGGCTACGGGGATAGAGCGGGGGAATGGGACTGATTGGATTGCTCTACAGAGAGCCGGCACGGACTCGATATGCCGAATGGCCTCCTTCTGTGCCGTTATTACTCTATGACTCTATGGGGGAAAAATTTGGGGAGCTAACTTCGCCAGGGCCCTACTTTTAGCGCCCCGAAAAAATTAGCGCCCCCGCGGCCGAAATTCACTGGTAGCGCCCCAAGAGGGAATCGGGGTGCTACTGGAAGTGCCCCGCCTCCCTCTTGGGGCGCTGCAGGTGAATATCGCGGTGCCAAGAGCTGCAGCGCCATGCGCTGTGGCATGTACTGTAGGCCTTCCTCCCCTTCTTAAAGGGGAAGGGCCTAGTGCAGCACGACCCGGGGCCCAGCTGGGCCACCAGGGATCGGAGTGCCGGCAAAAGAGCCCGGCACTCAAGAAAAGTGCCAGGCTCACAGATCGGAGCCGGCACTCCGTGGGGGGGGCTGCAGAGGAGGCCGGGGACGGCAGAGGGGGCAGGTGCTGGCAGGCGGCCAGCAACAAAAATGGCCGCCTGGCACCTCCCCTGCCGCAGGTAGGCCCCCCTGACCCCATCGGACATAGTGTCCGGCGGTAAGTATGGGGGCGCTACCGAAGATCGCAGCCGGGGCGCAAGCGGGGCGCTGCGTACGGCAATGATGTCATCACCGGCGGCGCTGCGCCACGGGGTGCTAACGGTTACCGCCGTCGCTAACCTCCCGCTGAATTTCGCGGAAGGCGTTGGCAGCACGTGCCCAGGCGCTAGTTGCTTTGCGCCCCGTTAGTGCCCTCTTAGGACGCTAACGGGAGGCGCAAAGCAACTGAAATTTTAGGCCCATGACTGGGGGGGGCGCTATTTAAAGGGGGCCTCTTCCTGTCTTTTATTGTTGGTGGCATTTTTGAACTATGCATTCTGAGAGAGAGAGGGAGAGACTTCTGGAGAGATTCAACGTTGTGTGAAGGAGTTTTGGGTACTGAGCAGCACTTTGCAGGTTCATTTTGATTTGCCATTCCTTGTATCGATTTAGCAGAGACTGTGGGAGCTGCACTCTGAGCTCTTTGCCTGGTACTCTCCATTGTTCTTTCCAGCACATTTGATGTGCAAGTCTCTCCAGGCCGAGATTCAAGGCTGCAATGAACAGGATGTGGATGGAAAGCAAGATTAACCATCCCCTTTAAGAACTGGCCCGTGCCATTGTGTGTGTGTTCCATTGCTGACTGACATTACATGAGCTGCGCCAGCGCTCTGAGTTAGCGCCTCACTGCTCGGCCTTTGCGCCTTAAGACAGGTGTGCAGCGCCTGCTTTAGCGCTCCACTCACCTCCCGGGGCGGTAAAAGTGAAGTTTCCAGTCAGTGCCGATAATTAGCGCCAGGCGCTAATATTTGCGTCCAGACGATATTTGCGCCCCAAATGGGGCGCGACCTAATTTCTACCCCTATGAATCCTTTATTCCTAGGGCCAATGAATTTTCTTAAAGTTTCAGCTGAAAACTCCCGTAATATTGCAGTTGTAAAATTATCAAGAGTAGCTTTATTATTGTGCTTTTACTATATGATGAAATGACTTTGTGTTATATTTTCACAAGAATTCCTGATTCCTTCGATTGACATTACTTTGTCTGCTATTTCAACAAAGGCACTTTTAAAATATTCAGTGTCGGGATGTGGGTGTCTCTGGCAAGGCTGGCATTTATTGCCCATCCCTTGGAGCTTTTGAGTAGCTTACTAGGCCATTTCAGAGGGCAGTTAAGAGTCAATCATGTTGGGAGGGACTGGAGTCACATAAAGGCCAGAGCAGGTAAGGACGGAAAGTTTCCTTCCCTAAAGGACATTACTGAACTATTTATTTTAAGTTATTTAATACCTCTATTAAAACGGTAAACAAAGTAGTGTCATGCAAATAAAGGATTTATTCACTTATATTTCACTGCCTTCGCCTGGCGTTATCACCTTCAAAATGGTGTCGGTCGCCTTCCCGCCCCGTGAACACTGGCGATGCGGCCAGCTCCATTTTGAAAGGGGCCTACCACCGGGTGTCCAAAGCGCCTGCCTGTTTCAGGCAATAAGCCCCTCTTAAAAAGGAAATTGGGGTCCTATGACGTAACTAGGACCCCAATTGCCATTTTATGTCGGAACTGGTTGGAGCCTGCACCAACGATGGAATCAAAGAGGTCCGCCAAAGGCAGCAGGGCTCCTCCGAGGCCCACAAAAATAATCTGTGCCACTGCCAACCGGGACCCCACTCCTTGCAACTTACTTGTTGGTGGCAGCCCCGGCCTGATCTTGAGGCCTCAATCCAGTAAGCTGCATCGGGAAGTCTGTTTGGTGCCCCACAGCATGCCTGCTAAATTTAAATGAGGCCAGTGTTTCAAAATGGCGGGGGCTTCTTTGCCACTGGAACGGGCAGCCGGCCAGCCCGCTCCACCGATTGGTCATTCAAAATTCAAAATTGACCCCAGTGATTTATAGATTTAGAACTTTGACATTTTAAAATAAAAATAGAAATAATTACCTGCAAATTCTGTGGGTTTCTTCTGTAACTTTGGCGCTCTCCCCCGGAAATTCGACCCCGAAAGGTTTTAGAACCTTCACTTCTGCTTCATCTTTTCCCTACGTTTTAGCATTCCTAATCTCACCTTCTGTACTCACTATTTAAAAAATGTACTATTACATCTTACTTATTCGATCTATTTAAATTGTATTCTACCTTATTTCTTATTTGTTTGAATTTCAAAACCAGGACTCGTCTGTTTTCCTATTCCTACACTGAATTATGCTTCACTAGGGAGCTTGCAACTGCCTCTCACAAATTTGGCCCTTGATTGGCAGAAAATCACCTTGAAAAAGTAGATTTCCAATCAATTAGGGGATTGGACATTAAAGTTTTCATTTTCTTGCAACGTTGCTGGAAATTTGAAACAAAACCTGAAAAATACTTAGCAGGTCAGTCAGCAACATTAGAGAGGACAGACAAGTTAACAAGTGTCTGGTGGAGACCCTGGCCTAGAAATTCGATAAGGCCCGAAAACGGCCGAGGGCACCGACCAGTGTTATTTGCCTGCACCTCTTCTAAGCGGTGCAGGTTTGCAAAATTCATGCTGCCTGCTAATTAACATGATTGCAGCACTGATCTCAGCGCTAAATGTGCTGCTGATTGGCTTAGCACTCAACCGGGGTGGGGTGGGGGGCAATATCGGGTGCTGTCTACTGGCCAATAAAGTTTAGCCTAGGCTCTCTTCACTACTTAAAGGGGAGGTACTTTGTTGCAGAAGCACCTCATTGTCAGATGAGAAGACACAATGGCGCAACAGGGAAGAGAGAGAGCAAGACGTTTTTCTGATGCTGCACTGGAGGCCTTGGTCCTGGGAGTGGTATGACGGCAGGCTGTCCTTTAGCCATGGGGGGTACTAGAGGCCATCAAAGCTAATCACCAGAAGGATTTGGGAAGAGATCGCACAATCCGTCACGGCCACCGGTGTTGTCCCCTGGACATGGATACAGTGCCAAAAAAAGTTTAATGACCTCACACGGCTGGTCAAGGTGAGTGAAGGCTTCAGCAAATGCCATATCTCACCATCTGTACCACAAACCTCACACACTGCTCAATGCACCACACCCCCATTAATCACCTACCAACAATCTCTAGCTATCACCACTCACACCTCACAATCATGGATTCACTTACCCTCACACACTTACCACTGCTGCAACACTTAAACCCACATCGCGCGCCTTGCACACACTGTCAGCTTGTCAACCATGACAGGCACATCACCCAGACACATTGCACTACACTCACTGACACACTTCCCTTTCTCTTGCAGGCCAAGGTGGTTCACAACCGCAGAGAGCAACAACAGACGGGAGGCGGCCAAGCCAGGATTCAGACCCTGACCGACCTCGAGGAATCCGTGTTTCAAATTATTGGAGGGGCAGTCACAGAGTCCGTGGCCAGCGGAAAAGTTGAAACCATTGCTGATGATGACGGTATGGTCGTACCTAATCCTTCTTCTCACATTCCACAATCTCTTCTCACTTACAAGCTGCTGCTGGTGTATGCATGGATATCTTGCTTTCCCCCGTCCCCTCACCACAACGCAACCCTTGTGCCTTTCTGCTTTCAGATACCCAAGAAGTGCCACCAGCACAGCCTGTTCCGCATCAGCTTGAGCAAACTGATGGAAATGAAGAAAAAGAAAAAGAAAAAAAAAAAGAGCGGCACTGCATTTGACACTCACGGACACCAGCTCAGAAATGACACTCCGAGACAAACAGGCACAAAGCATGCCAGTTTAACAGTGGGATAGTCTGCGACCCATCTGCGCAGGCATTGGTCCCATTGCTAAATCATGGGGTCCAGTTTTTAGGAGTCTTGGGCGGATGCCTAAAACAGGCATTAGGCCCCTTAAATATGTAAATTTGAGGCTGAATGCCTGTTGAAGGAATAACAACAGAAAATGTTGGAAACACTCAGCAGGCCAGGCAGCATCCGTGGAGAGAGAAACAGAGTTAACGTTTCAGGTCGGAGACCCTTCTTCAGAACGCAGTATTTTGCTATTGTATGCCTGTTGAAGGACCCCGTTGAGAAATTTGTCGGGCCTGCCTCAGTCAGGATTGCCTGTGGGTGGTCAAGGAAATCAGAGCCCAAACAGGAAACAGGATGTGCATGCTAAACAGAAGAATTGTAATATATTCTAGCGGATTGATATGCTGCCATTGCTGTGAGCGGTCCAGGCCAGGACCCAGAGTTGGACATTACTTCTGCCCCTGACTCGACCTGTAGATCAGGTTCATCCTAGTGTCCACGTCGTTGGTCATTTGGGAGGCCAGAGTCAAGGAAATTCCTAGCCTTCTGATGGCAGGGACCATGTTTGGGGTAAATGCAAATTCAGCCCTCTACAGACCCTTGCATGAATTGGTAGGCAGTGGAATTCTGAGCAGAGATCCAATGTTCCTGGATCTGTCCAGATGTCTCACCTCAGTCAGGCCTCCTGTGCCTGACTCCTGCCCCAGGACTGATGATTTTCAGCCCACAAATTTATTGCTCAGTTTATTTTTCACAAAGTTGAGAAATGTATTTGGATCTCTCTTGCTGCCTGCATTTATATTGGACTCTTGGCCCTTCTAATATTCTTTTTGGTTCCACTCCACTGACTGTTAGTTTCCTACTCTTTTGATTTTTGTATATTTGAAAACAATTCTTCGAAGCTGCAAGGTTATTTTGACATTATTCAGACATGTGGTACGATTCTTTATGATTTCTTCTCTCTTTTCTTATAGGGATACATCTTTTCCACCTACAGTACTTCAAAATAGAGTTTTAAAAACTCAGTTTTTCTTCTGTTGTGACCTTGGGGGTTAGTAGAGCTCCCCTTGCTCATATAGTGTAACTGGCATTGTTCCTCTACTCTGTAAGTATAAATGTTATATTTTGGAACCGATCAGAGATAGATCGAAATTCTGGAGCTATGTTACCTGTTTTGCATTGATCAAATGTTGATGTACTTCGCATCAACAGGATAATTATAGTGTAATTGAAGCCTTTAGGCTTATTCTGATAAGTTAATGGAACGTAAAGGCATTGATCTGCAACAGAATATATAAGGGAAAAAAAGCACAGAAAACAGTGTCTAACGCAATAAAAAGGATCTGGTAGCAAAAGGACTCTCTCTCCAGTGCTATGAACAGAATGATTTTAATCAACAATTTGAAACTTGCCAAAACAACAAACAAGTTGAAACATTATTTTCTGTCGTATATTTTTCACTTGTATTTAACCTTAGTCTCTCTGAGTAATGAATTCTTCCAGTGGGATTTCAATCCATCAAGTTCCAACCCATCAAGATTCCATAGATCCAGCAGTGCGATGTTACACCCATAAGCTACAGTTAACAAGCTCTTTTCAAGTGAGAGAATGATCTAAACCTTTAAATGAATTGGAGTCACTGTTAAGTGGATGCTGTGGATTTGTTGATTGCAGGTCACCTGTATAACATCTAATTTGTCTGTTCAAACCATTACATGTTAATATTTCTAACAAGCCATATGAATCATTAGCTGGACATAACAAACTGTAGCCCACTTAGGATAAATTCCGATAACATGAAATCCCACTCAATTCAGTCTCACTGCAATATTATTATCCTTGGTAAGATCAATTGTTTTTAAGACCTTCTTTTTTTAAATTCATTTATGGATGTGGGTGTCGTGGCACGGCCAGCATTTATTGCCCATCCCTAATTGCCCTTGATAAGGTGGTGGTGAGCAGCCTTCTTGAACTGCTGCAGTCCGTGTGGTGAAGGTACTCCCACAGTGCTGTTAGGTAGGGAGTTCCAGGATTTTGACCCAGCGACGATGAAGGATCGGCGATATACTTCCAAGTCAGGATGATGTGTGACTTGGAGGTGGTGGTGTTTCCATGCGCCTGCTGCCCTTGTCCTTCTAGGTGGAAGAGGTCGCGGGTTTGGGAGGTGCTGCCAAAGAAGCCTTGGCGAGTTGCTGCAGTGCAGCTTGTAGATGGTACACACTGCAGCCACGGTACGCCGGTGGTGGAGGGAGTGAATGTTTAAGGTGGTAGATGGGGTGCCAATCAAGCGGGCTGCGTTGTCTTGGATAGTGTCGAGCTTCTTGAGTGTTGTTGGAGCTGCACTCATCCAGGCAAGTG
Organism: Squalus acanthias; assembly: GCA_030390025.1. Classification (NCBI taxonomy): domain Eukaryota; kingdom Metazoa; phylum Chordata; class Chondrichthyes; order Squaliformes; family Squalidae; genus Squalus; species Squalus acanthias. Next base: position 63,036,039 of record CM059433.1, on the reverse strand, counting down.
GAGAGTATTCCATTGCACTCCTTACTTGTGCATTGTAGATGGTAGAAAGGCTTTGGGGAGACATGAGGTGAGACACTCGCCGCAGAATACCTAGCCTCTGACCTGCTCTTGTTGCCACAATATTTATGTGGCTGGTCCAGTTAAGTTTCTGGGCAATCGTGACCCCCCAGGATGTTGATGGTGGGGGATTCGGCGATGGTAATGCCATTGAATGTCAAGGGGCGGTGGTTAGACTCTTGCTTGTTGGAGATAATCATTGCCTGGCACTTCTATGGCGCGAATGCTACCTGCCACTTATCAGCCCAAGCCTGAACGTCGTCCATGTCTTGTTGCATGCGAGCATGCACTGCTTCATTATCTGAGGAGTTGTGAATGGCGCTGAACACTGTGCAGTCATCAGCGAACATCCCCATTTCTGACCTTATGTTGGAAGGAAGGTCATTGATGAAGCAGCTGAAGATGGTTGGGCCTAGGACACTGCCCTGAGGAACTCCTGTAGCGATGTCCTGGGGCTGTGATGATTGACCTTCAATCACCCACAACCATCTTCCTTTGTGCTAGGTATGACTCCAGCCAGTGGAGAGTTTCCCCCCCGATTCCCATTGACTTTAGTTTTACTAGGGCTCCTTCATGCCACACTCGGTCAAATGCTGCCTTGATGTCAAGGGCAGTCACTCTCACCTCACCTCTGGAATTCAGCTCTTTTGTCCATGTTTGGACTAAGGCTGTAATGAGGTCGGGAGCCGAGTAGTCTTGGCGGAACCCAAACTGGGCATCAGTGAGCAGGTTATTGGTGAGTAAGTGCCGCTTGATAGCAATGTCGATGACACCTTCCATCATTTTGCTGATGATTGAGAGTAGACTGATGGGGCGGTAATTGGCCGGATTGGATTTGTCCTGCTTTTTGTGGACAGGACATACCTGGGCAGTTTTCCACATTGTCGGATAGATGCCAGTGTTGTAGCTGTATTGAACAGCTTGGCTAGAGGCGCGGCTAGTTCTGGAGCACAAGTCTTCAGCACGATAACCGGGATGTTGCCAGAGCCCATAGCCTTTGCTGTATCCAGTGCGTTGAGCCGTTTCTTGATATCACGTGGAGTGAATCGAATTGGCTGAAGACTGGCTTTTGTGATGGTGGGGACCTCCGGAGGAGGCCAAGATGGATCATCCACTCGGTACTTCTGGCTGAAGATGGCTGCAAACGCTTCAGCCTTGTCTTTTGCACTCACGTACTGGGCTCTACTATCATTGAGGATGGGGATATTCATGGAGCCTCCTCCTCCCGTTAGTTGTTTAATGGTCCACCTCCATTCACGACTGGATGTGGCAGGACTGCAGAGCTTTGATCTGATCCGTTGATTGTGGGATTGCTTAGCCCTGTCTATAGTATGCTGCTTCCGTTGTTTAGCATGCATGTAATCTTGTGTTGCAGCTTCCGCAGGTTGGCACCTCATTTTTAGGTACGCCTGGTGCTGCTCCTGGCATGCTCTTCTACATTCCTTATTGAACCAGGGTTGGTCCCCTGACTTGATGGTAATGGTAGAGTGAGGGATATAGAAACATAGAAACATAGAAACATAGAATCTAGGAGCAGGAGTAGGCCATTCGGCCCGTCGAGCCTGCTCCGCCATTCAATACGATCATGGCTGATCATCCAAATCCAGTACCCTGTCCCTGCTTTAATCCCCACAGTACACATATCCCACCCTACCCCCGTAACCCCACGTATTTAATTCCCCCTAACATATCCCATCCTATCCCCATAACCCCACATATTTAATCCCCCCTAACACTAAGGGTCAATTTATCATAGCCAAATCAACCTAACCCACACATTTTTGGACTGCTGGGTCATGAGGTTACAGATTGTGGTGGAATACAATTCTGCTGCTGCTGATGGCCCACAGCGCTTCATGGATGCCCAGTTTTGAGTTGCTAGATCTGTTCTGAATCTATCCCATTTAGCACAGTGGTAGTGCCACACAACACAATAGCAGGTGTCCTCAGTGTGAAGATGGGACTTTGTCTCCACAATGACTGTGCGGCGGTCACCGCTACCAATACTGTCATGGACAGATGCATCTGTAGATTGGTGAGGACGAGGTCAAGTAGGTTTTTCCCTCGTGTTGGTTCTCTCACTACCTGTCACAGGCCCAGACTGGCAGCTATGTCCTTCAGGACTCGGCCAGTTTGGTCAGTAGTGGTGCTACCGAGCTACTCTTGGTGATGGATATTGAAGTCCCCCACCCAGAGTACATTCTGTGCTCTTGCTACTCTCAGTGCTTCTTCGAAGTGGTGTTCAACATGGCGGAGTACTGATTCATCAGCAGAGGGAGGGCGGTAGGTGGTAATCAGCAGCAGGTTTCTTTGCCCATGCTTGACCTGAAGCCATGAGACTTCATGGGGTCCGGAGTCAATGTTGAGGACTCCCAGGGCCATTCCTTCCTGACTGTATACCACTGTGCCACCACCCCTGGTGGGTCTGACCTGCCGGTGGGACAGGACATACCCAGGGATGGTGATGGAGGAGTTTGGGACATTGGCTGAAATTGTGTATCTTGTACGATCAGTTCCCATTTAAGAACATGACACGACTGTCACTCCAGGACAATGGCCTAGAAATTTGTGGCCTCCACAAAAGCTGCCGGTGCCACCGCGGCCAGGGGTTAACGGCCACTGAAAACGGTGGCGCTGGGCGGACCTAGGGCAAGATAAGGGCTTATGGGGTCGGGGGTAATATATTAGCATGGATAGATGCTTGGTTAATGGACAGAAAACAGAGTAGGGATAAATGGGACATTTTCAGGTTGGCAGGCTGTAACTAGTGGGGTGCTGCAAGGATCAGTGCTTGGGCCTCAGCTATTTACAATCTATATTGATCTTTTTGAATGGTGGAGCAGGCTCGAAGGGCCGTATGGCCTACTCCTGCTCCTAATTCTTATGTTCTTATGACCGAAAAATTAGCGCTGGGGACTAATTATCATTAGCCCAGCGCTAAACTCACAGTGTAACGCCATGCTGGTGGCGTTAGTCCAAGTGGCATTGCTGCTTTAACAGTTTCTGCAAGCAAGGCTGTGATTTTGTAAAGCATTGTGGGGTTCTTAAAAGGGCAATGCATTGTTATTTTCTTAAAAGGGCAACGCCTTCTGAAATGATAAACATAAAAATCATTTAAAAATAGGCAGTTTTTAGCCCTTACAGCTCAACTGCCTTCTGAAAAAAAATTAACATTAAAAAGAATTCCCAAATGGGAATCTTCAGCTCTTAAACCTGAATTCCCTTCCGCACCTATGAAAATGGGAAAAGTGCTTCAGCAGTAACACAAATGGCTCAGCAAGCCAGGGAAGGGGCTTACAGGGTCTTGCTCGCAGCACTCCAGCTTTGTGCAGGTCGTCAAGACTGCAAGAGAGGTCCTCTACCCACAGGGGTCAGGAGGCCCTCCAGAAAGTAGGCTCTGGGACGAGATCACCGAGGACGTCACTGCCAGTAGTGTTGCCCCTACGACCTGGCTCCAGTGCACAAAGGAGCTTCATGACCTCAGGTCAGTGAATGCATCTTCAGCTTCCTCTTCTTCAGCTTCCTACTTTTCTGCATTTTCCTCTTCTGCATCTTCTTCTTCTGTGTCTTTCTCTTCTGCATCTCCTCTTCCCTCGGCGAACAGATGCTGTAAATCTGAAAAAAAAGCATAAAATGCTGAAAATACTCAGCAGGTCAGGCAGCATCTCGACCTGAGATGTGAACTCTGTTCCTCTCTCCACGGATGTTGCCTGACCTGCTGAGTATTTCCATCATTTTCTGTCTTCTCAGGGACTTCTTTTACCATCAGAGGCCTTGCAAGCATCCAGCAGCACTCCCTGCACACTTCAAAAACTTTTAACATGTATTGCACCAAGCCACTACGTCAATAAAATAAACAAAATCCAGTCCAAAAGCTTAAATGCAAACTTACCAGAAAGATGTGTGTGTCCCTTTAAGAGGTGCTGACAGGGTCTCTGTCAGTCTGCTGAATGCTGGGTTTTTATGGTGAGCTTAGGGCCCAGCGTTGAACTCAGCGCTAAGGTCCAAGTTCACTGAGGTGACGTTAAGTTGGCGTTGCATGGTGATAGATGTCACCCTCTCTTAATTTACATTTCCAGGGCCAGTGCTGCTATCGACAGTGCTAAGGCCCTCACCAAAATGGCAGCCGCCGAGTCCCGCGCCAGAGAAAGGCACGAGAACGGGGGCCGCCATTTTTAGACCAGATCACGATGAAAACTCATGCGGTAATTGGGCCAATTTCTAGGCCATAATTTCTTGCATTTTCACTGAACTACAATAGCAATTTTGTTTGTGGATATATATCAACATGGCCACTTTAAAATTGTTGTGCGGGCATCAGACATTTTTATAAGGATGCCTTTTCAATGCAAAAGCCATTTGCTCATTCAGTGTATGTGTAAAAATTTTACTTGCAGCTCTGCAATGCATTTAGGTCAATTTTGAGCACTGGACAGGGATGGAACCTAAATAATATATTGTCAAAACATATATGGACCACTACATTAATGACTGTAGCATTTCCATTACACCATTAGCAAACAATGGTGCAAGAAGAGAAAACAAATTAGAAATTAAAAAAATAGGATAACAGAAATGGATTTTTCATAATATCAGGATTGTTGGAGTTAAGTTTTGCTTCCTGTATTTTTGAATTTGGAGAGTTGTTACAAATATTTTGAGTATGCTGGTCACATTTTTAAGCATAGTTCAAATAATGGCTGCTCTTGCAGAGTTAAAAAAAAGGGGTCTTTTTTCCGAGATCAAGATTCCTAGTTCTGGTAGCAGTTGGGGGGACCTCAGCCTCAAAAATTGGGGAGGGCAGAACTTGGGTCTGGAAGCATTGGGGATAGGGTCTTTGTGTTTGGAAGCACGGCTGGAGACTCAATGACCTGGGCACCCTGGCAGGGGAGGGGTCTCAGGATCAGGGAACACTGGTCATGGGTGGATGTTGGAGGGGGTACCAGGATCTGCAAGTGTTGGAACAGGCATTCTAGCACCTGGGAGCATGGGAAAGCAGATCCTAGAATTTAGGAGCACTGAAAGGGTGGTCCCAGCAGATGGGAATACTGGCAGGAGGCTCCCTGGGGAGTGGGTGCACTGGTTCTTGGAGTTTATGAGCACTGGGAAGGATTCCCGAGCTCTGGTGGGTATACGGAATGGGACATCAGGATCCAAGAGCACACTCAGTCTCATCCAAGGGTCGATCAGCTTTCAAAGGGGGACTGTAGTCTGGCAGCATTGAGGGGGTCTTGTGGTCCAGATGTACGGGGAGAGGGCAGGTTCAGGAGAATCTGTGCTGACCTGCCTCAAACCCATTCTAGACCATCAGATTCCCCCACGCTGCATTCATAAAGTTTTTACTCAAATTTCCAGCCTGCCACCAGTTTTACATGTGACATGTATAGAGGCATACAGTACAAAAGCAAGGAAATTGTGATGAACCTTTATAAAACACTGGTCCGACCTCAACTGGAGTATTGTGTCCAACTCTGGGCACCGCACTTTAGGAAGGATGTGAAGGCCTCAGAGAGGGTGCAGAAAAGATTTACAAGAATGGTTTCAGGGATGAGGGGCTTCAGTTATGTGGATAGACTGGAGAAGCTGGGGTTGTTCTCCTTAGAGCAGAGAAGGTTAAGAGGAGATTTGATAGAGGTATTCAAAATCATGAGGGGTCTAGACAGAGTAGATATAGAGAAACTGTTCCCATTGGTGGAAGGGTCGAGAACCAGAGGACACAGATTTAAGGTGATTGGCAGAAGAACCAAAGACAACATGAGGAAAAACTTTTTGACGCAGCGAGTGGTTAGGATCTGGAATGCACTGCCTGAGAGGGTGGTGGAGGCAGATTCAATCACAGTTTTCAAAAGGGAATTGGATAAGTACCTGAAGGAAAACAATTCGCAAGGCTACGGGGAAAGGGTGGGGGACTGGGACTAGCTGAAGTGCTCTTGCAGAGAGCTGGCACGGGCTCGACAGGTCGAATGGTCTCCTTCTGTGCTGTAACCATTCTATGATTCTATGATTCTATGAACCTTCATCCTGTAGTTGTTGACTGTGCATTTATTTCATAACTAATATAGCTGTAATGTATTAGAATATTAACAGTCAGATCGCACAGGTACTGTAATTAGCTTCTCAAATGCAAAGGTTAAAACACAAATGATATAATTAGCCTGCTCTGCTTAACTGAACATTTCAAAATTCCATTTGTTTTTCTTTTAGGGAGGAAAAGACCATCAGAAATAAGCTATCTAGGATAATAAGCACAGAAAAAATCCATATTTCACAACTATGTGATTAAATCTGTGCTTTGTTTCTCCAGTGGGTACCACAGCTGTTTCGACTCTGTCTGATTCTCCCTGACTTTCTCTGTGTCTCGACTTGAGAGAGCCTGTTCATCATGTCACATTGTCCCAATACTGAAATGGTACGAGAAGACAAAACTACAGATATTGTTTTGCCAACAAACAGGACTTTATATTTTAGAACAGAACGGACGCTTATGCTCCTTCAGAAGAGACACTCATTGAAGGTAATTGTCCCATTGTGGACTTCTCTCAATGTATGCTGATTTATGTTTATATTGTACTGTTAGTATTGGTTGTATCTTTGTGTTTCAGATTTCTGTTTAGCTGCAAATAAATATATTAGTTGTTTTAGCCTGTGAAGTCTGATATGTGTTTGATATCCACCAAGCTAATTGATAGTGTAGCATGAAACTGTACTTAATCTACAACAACAACAACAACTTGTATTTATATAGCGCCTTTAACGTAGTAAAATGTTCCAAGGCGCTGCACAGGAGTGTTATAAGACAAAAAATTCTCAAATTAGGGCAGGTGACCAAAAGCTTGGTCAAAGAGGTAGGTTTTAAGGAGGGTCTTAAAGGAGGAAAGAGAGGTAGTGAGACGGACAGGTTTAGGGAGGGAATTCCAGAGCTTAGGGCCTAGGCAACAGAAGGCATGGCCAGCAAAGGTTGCGCGATTATAATCAGGGATGCTCAAGAGGGCAGAATTAGAGGAGCGCAGATATCTCGGGGGGTTGTGGGGCTGAAGGAGATTACAGAGATAGGGAGGGGTGAGGCCATGGAGAGATTTGAAAACAAGGATGAGAATTTTGAAATTGAGGCGCTGCTTAACTGGGAGCCAATGTAGGTCAGTGAGCACAGGGGTGATGGGCGAACGGGACTTGGTGCGAGTTAGGACACAGGCAGCCAAGTTTTGGATGACCTCAAGTTTACGTAGGGTAGAATGTGGGAGGCCAGCCACATACGTTGGAATAGTCAAGTCTAGAGGTAACAAAGGCATGGATGAGGGTTTCAGCAGCAGATGAGGTGAAGCAAGGGCGGAGACGGGCGATATTACGGAGGTGGAAGTAGGCGGTCTTTGTTATGCCGCGGATATGTGGTCAGAAGCTCATTTCAGGGTCAAATATGACACCAAGGTTGCGAACAGTGTGGTTCCGCCTCGGACAGATGTTAGGGAGATAGATGGAGTAAATGGCTAGGGAACGGAGTTTGTATATAATTGGAGAAATTTCTGCTCATCCAGAACTGTATGTCAGACAAGCAGTCTGACAATTTAGAGATAGTGGAGGGGTCGAGAGAAGTGGTGGTGAGGTAGAGCTGGGTGTCGTCAGCGTACATGTGGAAACTGATTGTGTTTTCGGATGATGTAATCTAGTAACAGATTACTATGAATTGGGTAATTGTTAATCCTCAAGTCATAAAGGGACAGATTATTGGTAAAAGTGCAACTTCTGAATCTTAGCAGACCAAGTCCATTTGTGGGAATTAACATGAAAGCACATTGAGACAAAACAATTCTATGAAAACCTGAAATCGTATAGGACAAGATGCAGGATTTTTCATGTTGGTAGAAACACACTGTATCTGGGCAGGGTGAGCTTTGCATCCACACATTTGGCCATAGGCTGATCCTGGTAGATTTTCTAGATTCAGCCTAATTTCAATAATTTTGGTAGACTCTTGTTGGTGTGTGAGGGGGGCGGGTGAAGGGAATTGGCACGTGCAGCAGCAGAGTGAGGTCAGCCGCCTCTGGGGCAACTGAAGAGGAAATCATTTTTTTAAACTTTTAAATCCTGGGACCACGGAAGTGTGGTCAATCACCCTGCAATCAATGATCTTGTCGTGTGGGGGTTTTAAAGACCCTTCAAGCCACCATTACAATGCTGGATGTCAGCACTAGTAGCATCCCTTCCGTCCAGCATTACTATGGCAACAATGATAGGAAATACGCTACATGACGTTTTTCAATCATAAACACATCTTTTGAACATGAAAGCCTATTTTGGGGCAGACATATTCTTTGGACACAGTCAGTTCTCGAAGAAAAATCCCAGAATTGGTGGTGACGGAAGGTGAGCTGGTAGAACTCCTTCCCTGTCGGATTTTCTGCCCTCGTCCACCCCAGATCCACCCAAAATTAGACAGACGGAAAGCAGAAGATCAACCCGAACAACTTTTGTTCCGTTTTTAAAATCCCTTGTGATAGTTCAACAGATCCAAATTGTATTCAATTGGAAAAATGCTTGGCTTCAACTGAACACTTCTCATTCGTGACATAACAAGGCAATATTGCCGTCAGGAAATCATGGGCATAGACCTATCTATCTTTCCTTGTCCCAGTATATTGTCACATTAGTATGCTTTGCCACCATACACCGCCTTCAACCTCAGCATTCACTTAAATATTATCAAGATAAAAGAACATGTCAAAGATTTTCTATTAGCGTTGAGGTCAGAGAATGACTTACAGAATTGTGGCAATATTTTCAATATCTACAGTGCTGCAAGACTTTTCCCCACTTTTTTATTGTAAAGTGAATTTAATTTTCAGCGAATCATTTTTCAATGGCTTGGTTTGTTTTGTCAGTTTGGAGCATTCGGACCCAGTGGAAGGGAATGGGTCGGCTCACATGCACCACAGCGTGACTTTTAAAATGACGAAAATGCTCGCCGGTGTAACCTGGGCAGCCAGGAGCAGAAAACGGGTGGGCTTTCCAATTCTATCAAGCTCTGACCACTTTGTGCTGCATTTGCATTTCTGGGGTCAGAGCCCAGCAGTGTTGGAAGTGCCTGCCTCAATTAGGCGGGAGCCTCATTTCAATATTCATTTGAGGGCAGAACATTTTCTGACATTTGGGCATGCAGCACATCATTGCCTCAGGACATCCACGTGAAAGAGGTGTCCAGCATCGTTAGGGAATTAACGGTTGCAGGAACTGATTTAAAGGCACAAGTAATTAAAACTGCAATTTATCAGTAATTTCTTGTCCGTTTTGGATAAACCGGCTGCCCCCAACCCCCTCCCACCGGCATTTAAGTTATCGTGAGCCTTTGTGTCAGTTGTTCTATTTCCCCCGCCCCAGCACCATTACTGGCACCAATGGTTTTCCCCAAAGGGAATTCCTGCATCTGAGGTGTTTGCAAGAAGGTGAGGACTTAGAGGGATTCCAGGCAGGTCATGTGCAGTGAGCCTCCTGCTTCCCCCATCACTGCCCAGTCAGAATATAACAGAACGTGTGCCATCAATGCTTTTGCGGTGTTTGGCCTCTTCCCCTGATTTTTGGCCTCTGCCCCTGATTTTCTGCCGGCTGGCCTGCATCTGTGCCGCTGGCTGATGGGAGTGGAAGATACGTGCTTAGATTCCAAATTAGGGTATGAAGAAAAACATCTCAGTTCAAGTATCAATTGTGCTTACGTGGCATCACTTTTGAAAATCGAACCCCATACACATGGATATCGAAGCATCCTTTTTACAAATCGATTTTTAAAAACCTGCAATTCCCTTTAACTGCCTCTAGATGAAACCAGCACACTTTGTAAATAGTAAATCCAGTCTTCTGCAGTATGGGATTCAGAAGCAACACGAACAACATCACCTTGTGACAGAAAATTGGTCCTGCATGCATTTTTCTATTATTGGACATATAAAGACTTTGAGCTCATTCAGGATCAAATTTCTGCAGAAAATCAATTGGTGATTCATTTCAGTTGGCTTTTAAGCAGGTTCTGCAGTTTAATATACATTCATTCAGCTATACAGAGTCTGTTGCGATGGATTGAACAATACAGTCAATCCTACATTATAATATCAATCAACACTTCATAGATCAAGCCTACCTCCCAGTCATGGTGTTAGTAGTGGGGTAACCAGTCAAACTGCTCCCAGAGGCAGTCATTGGAATAGGAAATGTTCTGATGAAACATTAACTCTGTTTCTCTTTCCACAGATGCTGCCTGACCTTCTGAATAGTTGCACCATTTTCTTTTTTTCTTTTAGATTTCCAGCATCCGCAGTATGTTGCTTTTGCATTGGAATAGGACATCTGATCTCACTTTCGGGAACTGAGTAAAAAGAGTGGCAAATTAAAGCACTCAGAACTTGAATTCAAATATCTTGGACTTAAATATGCGCCAATCCTAAATAGTTTGGGACTTATTTGATAACACACAAATTACTATATAGTTGTGCTAACAGGTGGATTTGTCAGAATTAATTAATGATAGCTGTGCGTCTCATATTAATTATTGAAACAGATAACCTTTGGGCTGAGATTGTCAGGATGTCCCTAAGGCACTATCACTCAGCAGGAGAAGATGCACCAAAAGACATCCCTGCAGGGATGTGAGGTAATTGCAACTTCATAATGCAATATCATAATATCATTCCTATTGATCTTAAAGAATAATGCCAAAGGGACATGTGGTTATTATGTGGCCACCCCCCCTCCCCCACAGCAGCATCATAGGACATTGGTGCATCCTCAAAGGCACAGACTCGAGCTCTGGAGGACCCGGGGGACAGACTTGAGAAAGACCTGCAATCTGGATTTCAGACGCGTGTGGCAGGCTTGCAGGAGACACTTTCTTGGGACTTTGGTGGGAATTCTTAGATCTGCCACCCCATTGATTAGTGGTCACCCTGAACCTGGGTCCAGTACTAGTGGCGTGGCTAGAGTTGACTGACATGAGGTTGCTGTTTCTCAGGATAACAGCACATGTCTAGCTTTTCAGAGATCTGCTGAAAGAGCACATAGGAGGCAGGGCCAGGCTGCCCAGGATATATCCAATAGACTCCAATGGAAATAAAAATCGGGAGAGATGTAAAATGGGCTACCAATTTGCTAGCACTCGTTTTACACTATCACACAAAGTCAACCGCGCCCCCCCACCCCTGCACACAATGTGTGCACAGACTCCTATTAGCCTTTGTGCTGGTTAGCCACATTGGGGCACACTAAGTGCTTCAGGTGCATTGCTGTGTGCCCAAAATATAGGTGCCCACATTATTGATCCCAATATTTTCGTTGTTCCATTGAAAGGCATACAGTAATTCAGCCTTTGCAATGTATGAGATCTGGAAACTGTGTGTGACCTGAAGGAAACTGATGAATGTAAAAGAATCAGTAAAAGAATAAATAAGGTTGAATGATGAGTGGAGAAGGTCATTGATATGCAAAAGGACTAGAGTGGGAGCTCTATAATAATACTATCATGACATGGAACTAGCATAGTTATGCCTTCCTTATCATTTTATAGCTATCATGCTGGGTTAGCCATAGATACAAATCCTGCCCATACATAATGAGAATTCAGGATTGATAGATGCTGAGCTTTATATGGGTGTAAGTTGACAGGGATCCAACAAGAAGATTCATTCAACAGCCTCAAGTCTATTTCTACACTATTTTCCTTCACATATTTTTGCATTTTTTTCTGCTGGCACTTAGGGTCCCAGGAACATTTGTGCCAATTGATGTATTTTTTATTATTGCTCCTAGTGCCATTCCTGGCATCAAGAATTCTCTATACAAGGTATTTGGAAGAAGAAGAGGTGGAGCAATGGAGGGATGCCAGGTAGATCAGAACACACACCTGTATCTGCAGCCAGAGGTGTCAAGACCTCACTTTGGCAGACTATTAGTGCATGTGGGTGCCCCTATTCCCAACAAAGAAGCTGGGACATAATGTTGGAGATCGGAGTTTCTAACAGGCTCTTTAAGCCATTGATTCTAGTGCAAAGGTCAAACTCTCCTTATCTCTCTCTCTCTCTCTCTCTCTCTCTCTCGAGGTTTTACACATTTTCCAAAATTCTATGAATATTTACAATTATCATTGAATATATTTTATAGCTATAGTTCTCCATAAGCACTCCAATGACAGTATTCTGGATTTCCCGCGCTCTACCGGGTTTCCCCGCTCCCTGCGGGTCCAAATGTAAAAATTCTGGCCATAGTTGCAGTAAAAGAGGAAAAAGAGATATTGCAAGGCAAGTTATGTACAATAATGCTACTACTGTCTGGGCTGAGGGCTGACTTTGCCACCATCACCATGTTTGCCACTGGCCACTTTCCCCACCTAAGCATGTGATCTTCTGAGGATCACCCTCGAGCCCACTTTCTAATCTTTCCTTTCTTTGTATTACTGGAGGATTGTCTTCTGCATCTCAGAAAGGTTTTCAATTGAAAAAGCAAACACCTCCCAGTCTCCAAGTTCTCTCAAACATTTTTCAATCAGTTCACTTCGGTTCGCAGCAAAATCCGAAATTAAAAAAAAAATGTCTCCACAATTTTCAAAACCATTTGAGGTGCAGAATATCCCTGCTTCAAACCTAAGCATAAATTGTGAGCATATCTGCATTTACAGGAAAATATCAGCAATTCCCTTAACTTCTCTCCTTTGCCAAACACATTTCTTTAATTATCTGCACTGCACCAGACCCATCCCTCCCTCCCAAAATTTAAACTGACATGACAAACTGTAAAGTAGGCTGGAATTTTCCCCTAAAAAAACAGATGGGTTTGGAGCGTGGGGGCAGTTGGATTGTTAAAAATGTGAATCCCAACCTGATCCCGTCTCCAACGCGCCCACTTCCTGTTTCCCCGGAGACGGGGCGGGGTGGAGGGCAGGCAGTCAATTTAAATATTGTTTTGAGGCTGCAAGCCTCTATTTTCCCCTCCATTTTGAATTGGGGACAGGTTTCACACAATTCGTGAAACCCGGCAGTTAAACCAAGGCAGGAACTGCTGCATCCAGGAGGTAAGTGACTTTATACCTACCTCCTGGATCCAGGGTCCCTACCATACCCACTCCCCGTGATTGGAGACCTCCCCACGAGGCCTCGGATCGCATTCCCAGGCCTCCCCCACCCCCGCCAATGATGATGATGAGGCCAGCCATGATCCTCCAGTGGCCGGCCCCGATCCTTCGGCCCCCCTGCTGATCCCCGGCCGACCACCCCCACTGCGATCCCTGATCCTCCCCCGCGATCCCCGATCCCCCGGCGATTCCCCCCCACCCCCGTAATCCACGATCCCCGATCCCTCCCCCCCCACGATCTGTGATCCACGACCCCCGATCCCGAATTTTATTTCCATTGAAGTCAATGGAAATATAAATTGGGAGAGATGGGCTGCCAATTCGCTATCACCCATTTTACACTATCACACAAAGTCACAATTACCCCCAGTGAGTGATCAACACATTTAATAAGCTTCCAGATGGAGTCATGGAGGCAAACACCCTGGAATCATTTAAGAAACAATTGGATGCTTCAATAGGATGACATTAGGATCTCACTGGATGGATGAATTGAGATAAGCCAAATGGCTTTCATCGTCCACAATTATCTAGTGATTTTGTGAATGTTACCAACATTAATTTCTGAGTTTATATCTTCTCAAAATTGACATTAAGTTATTATTTTCTATTTTAAAACATTAAGGGGGAAAAATTGGGTCGTGCCCCCTTTGGGGCGCTAACTTCACCGGGGCACTACTTTTAGCGCCCCGAGAAAGTTAGCGCGGCCGAAATTCACCGGTAGCACCCCAAGAGGGAGGCGGGGCGCTACTGGAAGCACCCCGCCTACCTCTTGGGGCGCTGCGAGTGAATATCGCGGCGCTACGTGCGGCAGCGCCACGCTCTATGGCACGTCGCGCCGCGGTACTGCAGGCCTTCCTCCCCTTATTAAAGGGGAGGGGCCTAGCGCAGCGCGACCCAGGGCCCAGCTGGGCCACCAGGGATCGGAGTGCCGGCAAAAGAGCCCGGCACTCAAGAGAAGTGCCGGGCTCACGGAGCGCAGCCGGCACTCCTCAGGGGGGACTTCACAGAAGACTGGGGACGGAAAAGCAGGCAGGTGCTGGCAGGCGGCCAGCAACAAAAATGGCCACCCGGCACCTTCCCTTTAATTTGCGCCGCCCCAGCCGCAGGCAGGCCCCCCTGACCCTGTCGAACATAGCGTCCGGCGGTAATTCAGGGGGCGCTACCGAAGATCGCAGCTGGGGTGCGAGCGGGGCGCTGCGCATGGTGATGACGTCATCGCCGGCGGCGCAGCACCACTGGGTGCGAACGGTTAGTGCCGCCACTAACTTCCTGCTGAATTTTACCGGAGGCGTTAGTGGCGCTGCACCCAGGCGCTAGTTGCTTTGCGCCCCATTAGCGCCCTCAACGAGGCGCAAATCAACTGAATTTTTCCCCCTAAATATTTTAAAATTTAACAAATCCAATATATGTACTGAAGGTTAGGAGGAATTGCAACATTTATTACAAATTGCGACTTCATACATCGGGGGATGGTCATCTCTATTGCACCACCACACAGAATCAGTGGGAGGGCAAAGTGGTGAGGAAAACATCTGTGCTGCTGTGTATCTGCCCCCTCAAAAGACTTCGGAGAAATTCTAACCTACAATATCTAAGCTTTAACATTCCCCCTTTCCTCTTCTACATTGAACTCACCCCTTCCCACCCCCACCAACACACACTGTTATCTGTCTGAAAGAGAGGGGTTACAAATTCAAGACTCTGGTAGATTTCTTTGTGGGTACACTGGTTCTCCTCTAAGTGGTCTGAATGCCTACTTTTTATAAAAGTTTATGAAAGTTAAATCCCACTGCCCTGTGTCTACTTGTGCAGTAGTGGGACCTAAGAATGTAACAATGAAACTTCCTTGTGATCTGGACCGGATAATGGAACAATGGAAAATACAACCCTTTATGGTTTATGTCTTTCCTGTCTGTCTCGCTTTGTTTGTTATTCTTTCTCTCATTTTGCTTCTTTTTCTCTGCTCCAACATTATGCCTGAGCCCCAATCTCAGAAGAGCAACCCTACTGCACCAGTGTGACATTCCATTTCATACATCAGCTGTCCTTGTCAGCTGTCTGAGCGAGATTGTCAATTTAGCACCAATAAATGATGAATTGTCACCTTTTATGCCACAGACATCTGCTCACTAGAAGCAAAGCTGTGACTGTCCAAATAATTTATTTATGATCCTCATAATTATTAAAGAAAGGAGACTCATCACATCAGTCTTGGTTGGATTCAAACACGGGTCATTGAGGTGAAAGGGTGTGTGCAACACCATCAGTCTCTTTCATAAGTTGCTTGTTTTCAATCATTGCCACTGCAAGGGTGAAAGCTCAACACATAGGTTCACATTTTGGTGGTGTTGTGAAGGCATCACATTATTGCATGTATAAGACGCTTTTCCCTGATGGAATTTGAAATGTATCTTGCTGATTCTCAGTGTTTCGTAAAATATTTAATATATTAAGAATAAAGTTTTTGTGCTCTGCGAAACAGTCGCGGTGGGAGCAGAATCCATGTTCATGTAAATTGAGTTTATCTTTTCATGCAATAGCCATGTTGGTGATCTGATTTTGTCTAAGGGGCAATTTTTACTTTGTACTGAGCAAAACAACAGCAAAAAATTGAATTAAATTTGCCTGCATGGGAAACTGAGAATATATAACTGGAGTCACGTGGAATTAGTTTCACTCTTAACATTAATAAATGCTTCAACCATTTGAGAAATGGACACACACATAATGAAATGTGAGAAAGTGTAAATGTGACTCACAGAGACAAGCTTTATTGAGATTATTTATAGCAAGTCACCTCGAATCAATTTTTTGGGTTGACAAGTGTGAAGGATAAAATCATATTGAACTAGGATGAGGTTGCAATTCAGACAGTGTGCTGTGATTTTCAGTGGCCTTGTATTTAGACGACAGAAGTTTACAGCACAAAAGGTGGCCATTTGGTCCATTATGTCTGTGCTAGCTTTATGCTAGAGCATTCCAAAACGAATTCCACTGCCCTGCTCTCCCCAGAGTCCTGGGTCTTGCTCGATTTGAAATGTTTATCTATTCTTCCCTTAAATGTTGCACAGCTCAAAGAAAATAGCAGTCAGACATGCTACACTACAGCTGACGCTGGAGCCATTTCCCTCTGCCCCACTGTGTGGCAGTGGACATTCGACTAGGAGCCCACAAAAAAATGAAATGGGCCTGACCCTGAATGATAAGCTGGTGTGAGTGCTCTCAGAGACAGGTGAGCTCTAAAGCCCACCTTACCATCAATGCAATGGAGTTCCCACCACAATAGGAAAAAATATACTGAAATCTGCAAGATGCTCCTTGTAACACATTTCAGGAGCCACCACATGCCAAATATGATATAATGGTGCCAGGTAAGTTGCCCAGAAGCAGAATGAATGAGTAAAAGTCCTCGAGGGAGGAGAACAACAGAAGAATGGTTTCTGGCCCTCAGATGCAGGTTTTCAACCTTTCCAATGGGAAACATGGAATATCAGCCCACAATGTCAGGGTGAACCTTTCTAGGCATGTCAAGGGCTAGCAATTTGCAGTGCCCCCTCCAGTTTTCAGTATTATAGGCTTCCTTTCCTGAAATCATAAAGAGATTGAAGAACTGCTGAATGGTTTCCTGAGGCTTACCACAGCTATTTTCAATTGGCAACTGTGCTTCAGGCAATGGGGGAGTCAGTCATGGTCCCATCCTCCAATAGTGAGAGGTTTGTAAGGAAGATGAAAAGCATGTACAGGAAACTCTTTATTAACCGGCACTGACGGGACCGGCGTGGTGCCGGTTAATCAAAAAGTCCGGATAACGGAGAGTTATATCTCCCAACGTACGAGAGCCCCGTACACATTGACATGCGCCTGCATTCAGAGCTCCGTCTCCCCGGGGACCGCCAGCTGACCATCTGTCGTGTCCGCTGCCTACCCGGGCTGCACATTCCTCTCCCAATCTACACGCTCCGATACAAGGCAAACGCCTCGGGGTTTTTTTTAAAGTTAATTTTAAACGAGAGATGAAGGAAAACCCCGGTTACCTACTCAAGAATTTTGCCGGTTAAGAGAGATTTCCGGATATTTGGGTGCCGGTTAATAAAGAGTTTCCTGTATATGGGTTGCCTTGAGCTGCTGTTAGTGTATGCAAAGGCATCTGTAAAGATGAGGAAGCATCCCATGTGAGTATGCAGCTAATTGAGAGAAACATCTATGTGTGTGTTGCAGGCATGTCATGGCAGTACACTATTAAGAGATAAGAACAACAGTTATTTATCTGGGCACACTGCTTCGAGGGATTGAATTTCTTCCTCATCTTCAAGAATGACTTGTTTATTGCAGAAACTGCATTCACTTGCTCTGCCTCCACCTCGCAGGCAGCATGACCACTGGGGGCCTCTCAGAAAAGGGAATTGTTCCCTCTCCACCCCTGGGTACTGGCAGACCTCTGGTTTATCTCAGCACAATACTCAGCAGAAGATGTGAAAGTGAACAATTTATGGCCAACAGAACATGTAGGTGCTGTTTTAAAGAGCTGCATCTACACATTTAGGTTCCTGCCCAGTAAACCCTGCACCCACTTCCCACAGCCTCTGTGCTCCCAATGTGTGATACCATCCTCGTTGGGAGCACACCAGGGGTATGCAAATGAGGGGACCTTGGAAAATCTGAGGAGTCCCTCTTCACAGCAGAAATGTGGAACGAACCAGGCAAATGCACTTGTGCCATCATTGTGCCCCCCGTGGAATTGCAACTGCGCCAGTCTATAAACCACAAATCTGTGTGGTAATGTTTGCCATTTTTGAAGAAAATTATATTTAATCCAGTAAACCGATTATTGTAAGTGGGGTAGCCCCTCACATATGCAATCTGTGAAGAGAGAACAAAAAAAAATCATATGGGACAAGGTTTGCTTACAGGAACTGTGTTACTTCCGAAACCCAAACAACCAATGAAGTAATGAGGTTAGTTGTGGAAGCAAAACAGAAAGGATAAAGACAAAATTAAATTTATTTGAAAAGATATAGGCCTGCTTGAAGCCCTCAGAGAAACAGAATAAATAGCTGAAAATGGCCATTCACACCATTTCTCTGGGAGTTCTACTGGTCTCCTGCCAGAGCTACAATGCAAGAGTGGGAGAATCCCCCAGCAATCCAGAGCCATATATTCTAATCTGATCCAAATAATGTTAAAATAATTGTCAAAAATGCCACAAAATTAAAAAACCCAAATTGCTCAGCCTATATATAGACATTAAAGAACCTCGACAAACCTGCAGTATAATTAATACCCCAACTGCAAACTACAACCCTCTGACCTTAACTCCAACCATCTCTCTCTTATTTTAAAAAAGACAAGTCGATACAATTAAAACATGACAAATCATCTGAAAGGTTATTAACTAGTACTCATGGATTATGTTTATATCAAGCTGACCAAAGCTGATAGCTTCAGAAACTGTAAGTAGGTTGTCTGGACTTTTGATAATCAAATTATTATAGTGTATATATTTTTTCAGTCCTGTACCCAAGTCTATATTAGGCCTCAAACAACTACCCAGAATGGCCTTTTCCCATCTTTGACTTTTTGAATATTCTTATTTCATTCATAAAATGTTGAGTAAAACTGCAACTGCTTATTACAATAAAATTTATCAAGTATGCACGTTATGAAACATTGGCCCAGAAATTGATCTCGCTCTGTTCCCGCGGGGGTAAGCCTTCCCCGCGATGTCTCACCTCGCTTGTGCTTTTTCAGATCCAGCTCGCACGAACTTGATGTTCCAGACATCAGCTGTGCTGGGCTTGCGTATCCCAGCGGCGTAGTGAATTCGTGCGAGCGGTGGGATCACGTGACTCAGTTAGAGCCAATGGCAGCACACCATCTTCCATTCATAAATTTCACAGACCTGCTGTGAAATCTATGAATCTTACACCCCCCCAAAATAACAGCTAAACCTCAATTAAATTTTTTTAAAAAACCATCACATTAATAAAATAAGTATAGTTAGTTAAATTAACCATTTTAAATAAAAAATTAAATTTTTGAACAAATTTGAAATTTTTAAAAAAGTTATAAAAATAAACTTACCTGTCTTTAAAGTCTCTAAAAAAGATATACCTGTAAAAAAAAATTCAAAAAAATACTTAATTCACTACTTACCTTCTTAAAAGCGGGTCTTACTCCTCCTTTTTACATTTCCAAAATCTTCCCTACTTACCTGCGCGTCCAAAGCATGAAGTGCACAGCGTGCGCGCAGCCTGTAGCGCGCACATGATGCACCCAGGACCCGCCCCCTTTTCAGAAGAGCAATTGCCGGTTTTCAGCGCATGCGCAGGGCATGCAGAAAACCGGCAATTGGAGTGGGAATACGCGAGAGTACGCAGTGCGTACTCTCGCGTCCCGGGATCAATTTTCGGCCCATTGACTTCACAAATGAAAACATTGCAATTTGCAATCTTCTCCTGACTTCAGCCACATTTCTACCTTCATTAGCTGCACAATGTGAGCAATTAAAGGTTAAGTATATGCTGCTGATAATTTTTCCTTAAACTAGAAAACAGAACCTAACATATAATTACTGGCAACAATTGTTTTTAATGTTAGGTTTGTATGTTTTAATGATATATAACATAGAATGTAATTTAATGCTGATCTCTTCACAAATTTTCACTCAGTGGTGGTTAGCAAAGCATATGGGATCTTGGGCTTCATAAATAGAGGTATTGAGTACAAAAGTAGAGAAGTTATGCTGAACCTTTATAAAGCGCTGGTTAGACCACAACTGGAGTATTGCGTCCAGTTCTGGTCACCACACTTTAGGAAGGATGTGAAGGCCCTTGAGAGGGTGCAGAGGAGATTTACCAGAATGGTTCCAGGGATGGGCGGATCTTAGTTACAAGGACAGGTTGGAGAAGCTGGATTTGTTTTCATTAGAGCAAAGGAGGTTGAGGGGTGACTGGATAGAGGTGTACAAGATTATGATGGGTTTGGATAGGCTAGATGGGGAAAGGCTGTTCCCACTAGTGGATGGTACAAGGACTAGGGGACACAGATTTAAGGTTTTGGGCAAGAGATACAGGGGGGATGTGAGGAAAAACTTTTTTACGCAGCGAGTGGTGAGGACCTGGAACACACTGCCGACGGAAGTGGTGAAAGCGGAGACACTTAATGTTTCAAGGGGAAACTGGATAGGCACTTGAGGGAAATAAACTTGCAGGACTACAGGGATAGAGCGGGGGAATGAGACTGACTGGATTGCTCTACAGAGAGCCGGCACGGACTCGATGGGCCGAATGGCCTCCTTCTGTGTCGTTATGACTCTATGACTATGACTCAGCGGGACTCCCTCTGGGGACCCTCAATTCAGTTATGTTGAGAAGTCGTCACATCAATGAATGCAATAGGAAGTGTAGAGTTCAGCATTAGAAATAATTCAATGAAAAAAAGATAAATATGTAAAGCAGTTTTTTTTATTTTACCAAGACCCTGAACTTTATAGATGTTCCAGTGGCAGCAAAGAAATGAAAGTAAGTACTTCTGCTATCTTGATTGCTATTGCAATGTATTGTAAGCATAAACAGAAGATAAGGTATTGTAAGCCTATATTAATATAAAATGAATACAGTGATTAAAAATGGAGGAGGACATGTGGGGCAGATTAAATTTATCCAGGATCTTTCTGTTGTGTTTGATGCCATTCATCTGTTAAATTTAACAGTGCAAAGTGGTTTCTTAGAATAAAGCAAGCAGTGAGCATTCTTTTTTTTAATTCATTCCTGGGATGTGGGTGTCACTAGCAAGGCCAGCATTTATTGCCCATCCCTAATTGCCCTTGAGAAAGTGGTGGTGAGCCGCTGCCTTGAACCGCTGCAGGCCTTGTGGTGAAGGTACTCCCACGATGCTGTTAGAGAGGGAGCTCCATGATTTTTGACCCAATGACGTTGAATGAACGACGATCTGTTTCCAAGTCAGGATGGTGTGTGACTTGGAGGGGAACTTGCAGGTGATGGTGTTCCCACGCACCTGCTGTCCTTGTCCGACCTGGTAGAGGTTGCGGGTTTGGGAGGTGCTGCCGAAGAAGCCCTGGCGAGTTGCTGCAGTGCATCTTGTAGATGGTACACACTGCAGCCACGGTATGCCGGTGGTGGAGGGAGTGAATGTTTAAGGTGGTGGATGGGGTGCCGATCAAGTGGGCTGCTTTGTCCTGGATGGTGTCGAGTTTCTTGCGTGTTGTTGGAGCTACACTCATCCAGGCAAGTGGAGAGTATTCCATCACATTCCTGACTTGTGACTTGTAGATGGTGGAAAGGCTTTGGTGAGTCAGGAGGTGAGACACTCGCCGCAGAATACCTAGCCTCTGACCTGCTCTTGTTGCCACAGTGGGGGATTTGGCGATGGTAATGCCGTTGAATGTCAAGGGGTCCTTGATGCCACACTCGGTCAAATGCTGCCTTAATGTCAAGGGCAATCACTCTCACCTCACCTCTGGAATTCAGCTCTTTTGTCTATGTTTGGACCAAGGCTGTAATGAGATCTGGAACCGAGTGGTCCTGGCGGAACCCAAACTGAGCATCGCTGAGCAGGTTATTGGTGAGTAAGTGCTGCTTGATTGCACTATCAACGACACCTTTCATCACTTTGCTGATGATTGAGAGTAGACTGATGGGGCGGTAATTGGCCGGGTTGGATTTGCCCTGCTTTTTGTCAACAGGACATATCTTGGCATTTTTTCACATTGTCAGATAGATGCCAGTGTTGTAGCTGTACTGGAACAGCTTGGCTACAGGCACAACTAGTTCTGGAGCACAAGTCTTCAGCACGACAGCCGAGATGTTGTTGGGGCCCATAGCCTTTGCTGTATCCAGTGCGCTCAGCCCTTTCTTGATATCAGGTGGAGTGAATCAAATTGGCTGAAGACCGACTTCTGTGATGGTGAGGACTTCAGGAGGAGGCCGATATGGATCATCCACTCGGCACTTCTGGCTGAAGGTGGTTGCAAACGCTTCAGTCTTGTCTTTTGTATTCGTGTGCTGGGCTCTGCCATCATTGAGGATGGGGATATTCATGGAGCCTCCTCCTCCCGTTAGTTGTTTAATTGTCCACCAGCATTCACGACTGGATGTGGCAGGACTGCAGAGCTTTGATCTGATCCATTGATTGTGGGATCGCTAAGCTCTGTCTATAGCATATGCATGTCGTCATGTTGCAGCTTCCCCAGGTTGGCACCTCATTTTTAGGTACACCTGGTGCTGCTCCTGGCATGTTCTTCTATACTCCTCATTGAACCAGGGTTGGTTCCCTGGCTTGGTGGTAACGGTAGAGTGAGGGATATGCCGGGCCATGAGGTTACAGATTGTGGTGGAATACAATTCTGCTGCTGCTGATGGCCCACAGCGCCTCATGGATGCCCAGTTTTGAGCTGCCAGATCTGTTCTGAATCTATCCCATTCAGCACTGTGGTAGTGCCACACAACACAATGGAGGGTGTCCTCAGTGTGAAGACGGGACTTCATCTCCACAAGGACCATGCGGTGGTCACTGCTACCAATGCTGCCATGGACAGATGCATCTGCGACAGGTAGATTGGTGAGGACGAGGTCAAGTAGGTTGTTCCCTTGTGTTGGTTCTCTCACTAGCTGTCACAGGCCCAGATTGGCAGCTATATCCTTCAGTACTTGGCCAGCTCGGTCAGTAGTGCTGCTACCGAGCCACTCTTGGTGATGGACATTGAAGTCCCCCACCCAGAGTACATTCTGTGCCCTTGCTACTCTCAGTGCTTCTTCAAGTGGTGTTCAACATGGAGGAGTACTGATTCATCAGCTGAGGGAGGGCGGTAGGTAGTAATCAGCAGGAGGTTTCCTTGCCCATGCTTGACCTGAAGCCATGAGACTTCATGGGGTCCGGAGTCAATGTTGAGGACTCCCAGGGCCACTCCTTCCCGACTGTATACCATTGGTGGGTCTGTCCTTCCGGTGGACATTAGTGAACCTGATGGCTTTTTACGACAATCCAATAGTTTCATGGTCACCATTACTGATACGAGCTTTTTATTTCAGATTTTTTAATTTAAATTTAATTAACTGAATTTAAATTCACCAGCTGCCGTGGTGGGATTTGATTTCACATCTCTGGATCATTAGTCCAGGCCTCTGGATTACTAGTCCAGTAACATAACCACTATGCAACTGTTCCTCTTTTCCAATAACTATTAAACTAAATAAAGCATTTAACTGGAAATGCACACATGAATTCAGATTGTGTCTGGTGAACCAAGTGAGGTTATTGGTTGTTGCAATTGACTGCGGTTGATCCTTCCTCATTCATTTACTTACACGTTAATTTTCTTATATCTTAACTCTGTGGATTATTCCTGCATACCAGAAATATATTCACATACACAACATGTTACTGTTCATGCTTTGATTGTGAATCTTTATTCAATACTGCTCCACAAGATAGTTTATGGCCCGGAATTTTCTCACTATCTTCAGCATATTTCAGCACCTTTATTGGGCTGAAATTATGGAGAAAATTCACATTTTAGCATATTTGGGTACATTTACACCGTTATTGTGCTGAATGCAATTTTCCTCGATCTTTTTACCAGTGCAAACCTTACACACCTCAAAGCCTCTCAGGGTTGCACTGTTCAAGTTTCCTGGGTATAAATGCTGTTCCTGCAATCGATGTAAGTTTACACGGAAAAAAAACCTGATCTAAAAGCTTCTCCAATCATTTCAGACAAGCATAAATGAGGAGTTGGTGAGCTGAAGAAGGCATCTTATACATTAGTCAACATTTGCTGAAAACTCCTGGGCACATTCTCCAATGACTACAACCATCTTTCATGCTTAGAAAACTTCTTTCTTCTCTAAGGTCTGTATCCATGTCCTCTTCAGCAGAGAATGGACATGGGCTTACTCTCTGACCAATTGATTCTTTTCCCTCCAGTGCCATTGTCATCTGCCCCTGCTCGCTTGTGCCCTGTGTATCACCCAGTCACTGCCAAACTCCCAGGAGGTGAATGTTCCTGAGCTGATGCTTTGCAAATTTAGACTAATGTTCAGAGATACTTCCTTCGAGCATCTCTTTGGACATTAACTATGGTGCATGTAGCATAGTTAGAAAAAGAGAAGAGGAATGAGGGTTATGATGCAGCCTTGAATTGCAACTTGGCCACATTTCACTTTCTGCACAAGGATTGCAAAAGGAATTGATCTTCACTGTCTGCTTTGGTTCGATTGAGAGAGACAAAATGAATGAATTGGATGAGAAAGTTAGGCACAAATCTTGAGCTGGGATCACACCTCTTGGTTCCCCAGCCCCTGTCTCCTCCATATTCTTGTTACTCTGGATATCTTGTACTGCTTCCTTGAATAGTGTCAGAGGACAGTGTTGGGGTTGTGGGGGCGGCGGGTGGGAGGGGGGTGGCGGTGGACCTACTCCTATGTGGCTTCCCCGCCCCCCCTTGTATTATGGGCAGTCTTCTCCTGCAAACAAAGTAGAAAGGGATGAATTATTGACATTGGCGGGAGGATATATAAGCAGACCTATGCATCAGCAAGCTGCTCATAGTGGATATGATTACAGGAACACATATCATACTTTTACAGTAGATGGACGAAGTTGTCGGGGAACAGCATTTCAGGGTGTTAAGAAAGGATCTATACAATGGGCAAACAGGAGAAGCTTTCAAAGTACTGTCAGACTGTAGGGGTAGAAGGGTAAGTGTCATGTCCTTCAGAGTTGAAACATTACACTTAAGTGGGATTTTCTATCTTGACACACCTAGTAAGATCAAGCAACTTTTTCCAATACTGCAAACAATTTCTTGAAACAGTGCAATTAGCTTTTTTTATGGCTCATTACCTCCTGACATGTATCCTTACCAGATCATTCACATTGAAGGGGTCTTCTCTGCTGCACTTGTTCTAATAAAATGTTCCACTCCCATCAGACAAGCGAGGTGTCCTACCGCTTGCATAAATGCTCATTGGCCTGGCATTGTGAGAGGTGACATCTGTCTGATGAGATACTAAGCCAAGTCTTTATCTGCTTGCTCAGATGGATGTAAAAGATCCCATGGCACTAGTCGAAGAAGAGCAGGGAATTCTCCCAGGGTCCTAAGCAACATTCCTCCCTGAACGTACACCATGAAAAACATCTGATTATCTGGTTAGTCATTAATTTGCTGCTTGTGGGACCTTGTTGTGTGCAAATTGGCTGCTGCATTTTCTTACGTAACAACAGTGACTGCACTTCAAAAGACATGCTAAGGTGGCTTTTTTTATATTCGTTCATGGGATGTGGGCGTCGCTGGCAAGGTCAGTATTTATTGCCTATCCTTAGTTGCCCCTGAGAAGGTGGTGGTGAGCCGCTTTCTTGAACCGCTGCAGTCCGTGTGGTGATGGTACTCCCACAGTGCTGTTAGGGAGGGAGTTCCAGGATTTTGACCCAGCGACGATGAAGGATCGGCGATACTTCCAAGGCAGGATGATGTGTGACTTGAAGGGGAACTTGGAGGTGGTGGTGTTCCCATGCGCCTGCTGCCCTTGTCCTTCTAGGTGGTAGAGGTCGCGGGTTTGGGAGGTGATGCCGAAGAAGCCTTGGCGAGTTGCTGCAGTGCATCTTGTAGATGGTACACACTGCAGCCACGTTACGCCGGTGGTGGAGGGAGTGAATGTTTAAGGTGGTGGATGAGGTGCCAATCAAGCGGGCTGCTTTGTCTTGGATGATGTTGAGCTTCTTGAGTGTTGTTGGAGCTGCACTCATCCAGGCAAGTGGAGAGTTTTCCATCACACTCCTAACTGGTGCCTTGTAGATGGTGGAAATATAAATGCAAGTTATTTTCCTTTCTTTAATCATTAACTATACAAAAAATTGTGTCCATACCTTTCTAAATTTAGGTTTTTATTTGTCATTGGCAATCGCACTTTTAAAAATGTATTTCTGGAATATTCTGAGCTCCTGATGTTAGCCACAGCACCAGTCATCCATCGCTGCTTACCAGCCGCTTGTGATACAGCGACATTGGGGGGAAAGGGACAGTCACTGAGAGCTGCTCTCAACGAACCGATTATTCACAAATGTAAATCTCCAACCTGCTGCAGTTTCATCAATCTCAGCAACAAACAACAACTACACTTCCCGATGTACACTGGGATCTTTGTGACAGCTTCTTTGGGGCGGATCAGACATGATGTCATTCTGCTGGCTTGCTGTGGCTGGGTTTGCTACCCATCCTCCCCAGGATTGTGCGTCCTCCTCTGGTCGGAAGGAGCAGCATCTCCACAGTCAGCAGCCACCCTGCCAGCGGTGTGTGTGTAGCCCAGCGGCTGCAATCGCACAACTCTCACCATCCAAATGAAAAAGGCGTTGCCAGCTGCAAATGGGCGAGAATCGCAACCGCGAAGTATCCGATCTCCCGTTACCCTCCCCTGAAGATCATCACTTGGAATCGCCGCCTCGAGCTCCGTTCAGGTTAGTGTGATGCTATCGCAGAGCGAATGCATTGCTTTGCGTGCTGGACTGAGCGATGATGCGTAACGGGTGCTTTGCTTTATTGCAGACACAATACATCCAGTGAGGTGTTATGCTCTTTGATCTGCATTAAGAAGACTGCATTTTGAGCAAACAAGGGGACCGGCTACAAAACAAAACAAAATGTCTAAAGCCAAGGTTTGCGAGTCGGTGAAGGTAGTTGTCAGATGCCGTCCAATGAATGGTAAAGAAGAAGCGGCTGCTTCCGACCAGATTGTGGACATGGATGTGAAATTGGGACAGGTGTCTATTCGGAACCCCAAAGCAATATGCAGTGAGATGTCCAAGAGCTTCACGTTTGATGCCGTCTATGATAGCAGTTCCAAGCAAAGCGACCTGTACGACGAGACAGTCCGCCCTTTGGTTGACTCGGTTTTGCAGGGGTTCAATGGGACAGTCTTCGCTTATGGGCAGACAGGGACTGGGAAAACATACACCATGCAAGGAATATGGGCCGACCCAGAGAAAAGAGGGATCATCCCTAATTCATTCGAACAAATTTTCACTCATATATCGCGATCCCAGGACCAGCAGTATCTGGTGAGGGCTTCCTACCTGGAGATCTACCAAGAGGAGATCCGAGATCTTCTGAACAAGGATCAGAACAAAAAACTGGAGTTGAAAGAAAAACCAGAAACTGGTGTTTACATTAAAGGTAAAGTATGAATCTGTTTCTTTAAAATTGCAAATAAAATAAGTTCATTTTATTAAAACCATAATAAAGAAAATACGTAAACATTCGGCAACGAGGCTTGGTGGAGGCTGCCTTGGGTCTCGCGGCTGTGTTATGGAGGCCAGTGATTCTATTTGTTTTGTTCCCAAGATAATGGGAGGAGGAGGGCGGAGAGGGGAGGAGTCAGTTTCATCAATCAGTTGACATTCTGTTTTTACATGAGAAATTAAAAAGCAAGCCAATAAGTCCACTCCACGCCAGTATGTTAATCGTCCCTGTTCTTGGTTGAGGACTAATCTTAATATCTGAGTCATCAAAAATGAGCCATTTTTTTAACCCAAAATTTTGCTGATTTATCAAATTATCCTTGATACACATATAACTGATTAGTCAGATACACATGGTAATAAACCAGAACAAAATGACTAAATCATCTGGTTGGTTAAAGGACCTGTAAATGGCTATATGCAGATGATATCCAACTGATTCTAATGCTGCAATAACAAATCAAGCACTGGAATACACTTTTAGCTTGCAGTCTGTTAGCTGGGCACAGCCATGAATCAGCTGAAAAATACAATTTGAATAAGTTGGTCCTGACTAATGTCGTTTCCTGTCTACGACTATTCGATATTCCTATTCGATATCCTCAGCAAAATGCTGACATCATTCTGAATGGGCATTGGCTCATTATCTTCAATAAAAGGCTTCAGTAATTGGTAGAACTGTCAATTATTTTTTAACAATGGCTCAACTAATTGCAGTTAGACTGGGTTTTTGAATTCATTTGTCTTAGTTTTATATTTTCCCATTTACAATTCTCTTTTTGGATTCCAGTAAACTGTTCCATCTTCCTTGCCAATGCCTTAGAGTTAGGGGGAGTAGATAAGCCCAACAATTAACTATTCTTCACTTGCCAAGATTTCTACAGTGTTTATGGGTGACTTGTACTCATGCCCATTTGTCCCTGAGTGGTATAGGCCCAGCTGAGAAATGACATGTTCATGTTTGATAAATTTATGGTAGACTGGCTTAAGCATTGACTTAGCCAGAACAAAAACTTGCAACAATAGAAATGTGAAATCAGCTCCTTAGTGTTAAACTGATTTTAGATTAAAATGACTTAGCTGTTACCTAAACTTCTGTCAAAACTAATTTTATCCATGACCTGGTTGAAGTACTGTACATATTCTACATATTTACTGTCTCATTCAATTACATATGTTTCTGGAGAGAGCTTCTGCTGAAAATGACAGTTCGGACAAGCGTTGGTATCTGTCTCTGTAGGATATCAACACAAGTTCACAGAAACATTTGTATGAATAAATCTAAATTTTGGGGCATTTTTTGTTCAATCAACAGTTTATTTTTGATAAATCCAAATAACTATTTTGGTTTGCTTTGATTATCTGGAATGATAATTTAGATATGAAACAGGATTCTTTAGAAGTGAACGGTCCAATTACATGTCTCCTTTGTTGTAGCAAGATCAATGATAAGACTCATTTTAAAACATGGAAAGAAAGTGAAGCCTGTAGCAGCATGTTTCCCCAGTGTCAGTAGTGTAAACTTTATGTTGAAGTTAAATGGGGAAACCTTGTAATTTAGGAACGTGGGTCTTTTGTATAGTGAACCACGGTCAAATGTTTTCATTCTTAATTTACAGACCTATCATCCTTCGTAACTAAGAATGTCAAGGAAATAGAACATGTAATGAATGTTGGAAACCAGACCAGATCAGTAGCATCTACCAATATGAATGAGTACAGCTCAAGATCTCATGCCATTTTTGTTGTCACCGTTGAGTGCAGTGAGCTTGGACTGGACGGCGAGAATCACATCAGAGTGGGCAAGTTGAATCTGGTTGACCTTGCTGGTAGTGAGCGTCAGAGCAAAACTGGAGTCCAAGGAGAGCGTCTGAAAGAGGCAACTAAAATCAATCTTTCTCTTTCTGCTTTGGGCAATGTAATATCTGCTCTAGTGGATGGCAAGAGTACCCATATTCCTTACAGAGACTCAAAACTGACTCGCCTGTTGGAAGACTCCTTAGGTGGTAATGCTAAGACAATTATGGTGGCCACTATTGGCCCAGCATCCAGTAATTATGAAGAGAGCTTAACAACATTGAGGTATGCCAACAGGACCAAGAATATTAAAAACAAGCCTAGGATTAATGAAGACCCCAAAGATGCTTTGTTGAGAGAATTTCAAGAGGAGATTGCACGATTGAAGGCTCAATTGGAGAGAAGAGGGATGCTGAGCAAGAAAAGAAGAAAAAGTCAGAGAAAAATCATTCTGGAAGGAGAAGAGATCACATATGAAGGTGAGGAGACTGAAGATAACATAGAGAAGGACATGGAAAATTATCTAAAAGAACAAAAAGAGACGTTGGAGAAAGAGAAAGTAGCAATCCAAGATGATCATAATTTGGTGGCAGAAGAGAAACAGAAATTGTTAGAAGAGAAGGAGAAAATGATGGAAGATCTGAAGAAGGAGCAAGAGGCCACAGAGCAGCTAGCAGCCAAATTTAAGGTAGGCTCATGAACAACAATGTTTTGGGATTTCAGCATTACAATCCTCAAGGTTATTGGGTTTTTGAGTAAAAACAAACCTTATTAAAATAGGATTTTATGACAAATCTAGTGAAGCATAAGAAGTAGACATTGTTGTTTCATGTGTTTGCATTTTTACCTGCAGTTGTTCTTATAAATGTCTCCGGTGTCTAATATAGGGATCATTTTCAAGTAGTTGGGCATTTATTGGATGTGAAATTAAACTACCTGTAGTATAATATGATATGTTATACAGAAGATACTGTGTATACATTCCATTTTCAATTAAATTCCTGTAAACTTTTAGTGATGGTATTATGCATGTACTCTTTCAGTGACAATACAAATGATCATCTCCAGGTTCAGATGCAAAAACTGCTGGAACTTCACACTCAGGGTTTATGACATCTCGTCAATCCTTTGAGCTGGAGCTTGTTTTCTTGTAATCACGGCCACCTACACATTGTTGTCTATTTTACTGTAAAATGAGCTGTGTAGACTAAACAGTACATTTCTAATTTAGATTTAGACTGATATACAGATTCATATTGTTTATAGAGTTGGTTTGGAAATCCAAATTGTGTTTCATTTGTTCCAACAAGGTTTATGGTTGGTGGTTCATGACTGATAATGGACTACTGCTGGAACTATTTTCAGGACAAATGATTGAAAACAACAAAGCTGCATCACCTGCCTTTCATTCTCTTAATAACCCAGTAACCTAAGATCTGGAATTCCCTTCCTAAACCTCTCTGCCTCGCTACCTCTCTTTCCTCCGTTAAGACGCTCCTTAAAACCTACCTCTTTGACCAAGCTTTTGGTCACCTGCCCTAATTTATCCTTATGTGGCTCGGTGTCAAATTTTTTGTCTTACAATACTCCTGTGCAGCGCCTTGGGTCGTTTTACTACGTTAAAGGTGCTATATAAATACAAGTTGTTGTTGTATCAGCCAGTCTCAAATTGGCAACGCATTTTTGTCTTACATTATGATTTCTCATGTTAATAACACAGTCAACAACATACAGCAAAAATGCATTTTATATAACACAATCATACATAGTATAATAACCATATTATGCCTTTTAAGGACTCACTATTTTCTGAGAAATAAACTGCTGTTA
This sequence comes from Squalus acanthias, assembly GCA_030390025.1. Taxonomy (NCBI): domain Eukaryota; kingdom Metazoa; phylum Chordata; class Chondrichthyes; order Squaliformes; family Squalidae; genus Squalus; species Squalus acanthias. The sequence goes on along the minus strand of CM059433.1, from coordinate 63,004,994 downwards.
CTTAATGATTTACTTTTCACAAATGATGGATCTATAGTGAGTATCACAACTTCATGGTCACACCATTATAGTTATTTTCTTCATGAAATACCTCCTAAAAGAGTCCAACCTCCGAATATTTCACTACTAAGGTGTAGAGAGGTATAGAATTTTAATATTTTTAAGTGCAATAACTCAACCAGGTGTTAATTACTAGGACCACAGGCTGTGGTCTGACAGTAGTTGGTACAAGCCATGCCCCATGTGGGTGGCTGACCAACTCTAAAGGGGAACAAATATTCCCTTTATCGCAGTATTAAAGTAAATGAGAGGTTCCTATTTCTTTAAGTTGGGTCTATTTTGGAAAGCACTTTATCATTAAATTAAGATTTTGTGGAGGCATGCACATGTACCTGAAGTCAGTTATGTGTTTAATACATGATTTCAAAGTGAATGTTATACCCTCATCATCATGATCGTGATCTGTACGTCCTGCTGTAAAGATCTGGAAATAAATATCAAGGAATTTGAAGATGCATTTCAGGGTTTCTACTTGAGGAGTTGCATCTGGCCCCCTCAAACTTTGAGTTCCTGTCTGCTTATGGTTGATATATTTTACTGGTAGAAGATCACTTCATTCCACAGAACCTAAAAAAATGTTAATCTACTGTTAAGAGTCCTGTGATTTCTTTTTTGGGTTGGGACTTGAACAGGAAGCTTGAGCTGGAAAGCAGCTTTCTCCCCGATGAATATGTTCTTGTCCAGGCATGTCCTCACCTGCAAGCTTCTCCGGGGTTTGGATTTGATTTCTGATTATGCGTCGCGAAACTGCTACCTAAATTTTATTACATAACAGTAATGGGCAGTAAATAATTAATGTACACCAAAAAAATGCCACACTTGCTTCCAGCTTGCTATGCAAGTTACTTATTTCTTTTTTCTGTTTTTAATGATGTGTTTTCACGTTAATCTTATTAGTTGGAGCATATAGAATGCTATGGAAACTGGAACTCATTATTTGTGAGCAGTTCCATCTGCTTCATGTATAAATAAGATTCTGTTATGCCACCAGTTCTATTATAAAGTCAGTGGACTTTGGTGTCTCAACACTTTCATGTTATATATTACTGACATTTGCCATAAACCCTGTCACAATACATAAAATACATGGCTTTCAAGTGAAATGACCGAATGTATTAATAATGATAAAAGATGCCTTCAGTACTTTGGAAAACAATTGATCAGTGCTTTTTCAAGACAATCTTTCATTGTGAATGTAGACTCCATATTTATGCGGAGAATACAATAAATGATTAAGAAATCTGAGGACAGTAAATAGAAATAAGTATTAAGAATTTTAAACAAAAATGTTGTTGAAAAGTATGGGAGTTGGTATCTCCCGTCAAATCCTGACATAAAGGTCTGAATTTCAATCTGGAGGCGGGTTGGGGTCGGGATTCAGACTTTTAACACTTTAACTACCCACACGCCCCCAACCCACCCGTTTTTTTGGATTAAAATTCCCCTCATATTGTCTGTGGAATGAAGGCTAAAATAAATTGGAATTCCAGTAAAGGTATCATGTTACAGACAGCGGTACAGTCTCTTTCTACTGATGAACATGTATATATACACAAGTTGCCTTTTTTAGCTTGTCATCACTGACCAGGTATTTAAATTGTTGACAAAGGGACTTTGGGTTACAGTCCTTTGTTTGTGAAGTCACTTTTGAATTTATCTTCTTCCCTTTCTTTAGGTCTTTCTGTGTCATACACCATTCTCTGACTAAGAGGATGAAAAGTCTCTTGCACTGTTGCCCAAGATGGTTAGCTCAGTGTGACTCATATTCTGTTTTCAATCACACCCAACATATGGGAATGTATCCAGCATCCACTTCACATGCCCCATATGAGTACAGTTAAGATTGGGAAATTGTGATGAGGGTAATTGTGGGATGAACCGCTGTCCTACCAAACCATGGCAACCTATCTTTAAGCCCATATTCTTAAGCCTTTATTGAGTGTCACGATATGGTATCATTCTGTGCTGGGACATCAAGATGCAGTACTATGGAGTGGGAGGATGCAGCTTCCATCCCTTGCTCTGCTCAGTTTCCAATCTGTGCGGAATGGAGGATGCAGTAGTTGGCATGGAAAATGCGATGAAAGTGTCCATCTGTCAACAAGTCTGGCCACTTTTCCACTCCAAGCAGCTGGTCGAAGAGGCTTGGAAGCAGTCACCTGCCCTTTCAGTGATAGAGGCATCAGTCCCAGTTTTAACTCATGGCATGAATCACTCGAGCGGTGGCCGAGGCAGCCGACAAACTGTTCTGACCTCAGCAACCCAGGGGATTTTAACTCCTGGACCTCATCTGCATGCCCCGGTCAGCTTCCCAGCCGAAACCGGCAGGACGCAACAGCTAGCTGGCGGAAGCGTAATTTCCGGTGGCAGGAGGTCACTGCCGGGGGCCAAAAGAATGGTCCCTGGCACTCAGAGAGGTTGTGGGGAGTGGGTTTCGGGAGGCCCTCACAATCAGGGTGTGGGGGAGCCTGGGGCACGAGCGCCCACATGAGAAGTAAAGAAAAGTAAAATGACTTACCTGTTTGGGCCTCTTACCTTCAGGTTGACCTGGCGGGAGAGCCACAATCACTTCCATAATCTGGCCCACAGTTAAAATAGCAGTCGGGCCCTGATGACGTCATTGGAGCCTGATCTGCATATTTAAAGAGGACCTCGCCAGTTTCCAGCAGGTGTCCTTCCTGCCTGCTCAGAAGAGCAGGTTAAAATGGTAGCCTGCGAGATTGGTGCGGGACGTCGACAGGTAAATCCCATGGGTGATTTTAACCGGTTTCAGGACAAAAGAAAATGGAGAATCCAAGAATGTATAGCACAGAGGAGGCCAGTCAGCCCATTGTGCCAGTGTCTGCTCGCTGAAAGACCTATCCAATTATTCCCATTCACGTTCCATTTCCTTATATTCTTTTACACTTTTCTTTTTTGAGTATTTATCCACTACGCTTTTAGGAACTATTATGGATTATGCTTCCTTCACTCTTTCTATTGTGGATTATGCTTCCTTCACTATTTCTGACAGAACATTCCATGTCCTAACAACACTCTGTGCAAAATAAAATTCTTCTAACCTCTACCTTTGTTCTGTTGTTGATTTTAAATTTATGCCCCTAATTATTGACTCACCAACCAATGGGAATAGTTATTTATTTAGCTTATCAAAGTCCTTCATAATTTTGAACACTTGTATCAGCTCTCCTCTTAATCCTCACTGTTCTAATGAAAGGAGGCTTAATTTTACTGGTCTCAACTATAGCTGCGCATTCCTGGTACCATCTGAGTGAATCTCTTCTGTACCTTCTTGATGGCTTTGACATCTTTCGTAAAGCAGGGCACCCAAAACTGGACACAGTATTCTAACTGCGTCCAACCAATGATTTGTACAGGTTCATAGAATCATAGAGTGACACAGCACAGAAGGAGGCCATTCGGCCCATCATGCCTGTGCCGGCTCTTTGAAAGAGCTATTCAATGTGTCCCACTCCCCTGCTCTTTCCCCATAGCCCTGCAATTTTTTCCATTTCAAGTATTTGTCCAATGACCTTTTGGAAGTTATTATTGAATCTGTTTTCACCTCCCTTTCATGCAGTGCATTCCAGATCATAACAACTTGCTGAGTAATTTTTTTTTTCTCATGTCACATTTGTTTTTTTTGCCAATTACCTTAAATCCATGCCCTCTGGTTTAGCATTCGCTTTTTGCTTTTGTACTCAATGCCACTATTTATAACATCAATAGATTTATCAACTTGTCCTCTCACTTTTAAAGATTTATGCATTTGAATGACTGTCTTTCTGCTCCTTTAATCCTTTTAAAGATTCACCATTTAGTGTAACTATGCTCACCTACCAAACTGTATCATCCTACATGGCTCTGAATTAAATTTCAGCTGTCCTCCATCTACAAATTTACTATCTTTTTTAAAATTCATTCCTGAGATGTGGGCGTTGCTGGCAAGGCCAGCATTTATTGCCCATCCCTAATGGCCCTTGAGAAGGTGTTGGTGAGCCACCTTCTTGAACCACTGCAGTCCATGCGGTGAAGGTACTCCCACAGTGCTGTTAGGGAGGGAGTTCCAGGATTTTGACCCAGCGACGATGAAGGAACGCCGATATATTTCCAAGTTAGGATGGTGTGTGCCTACTTCATAAGATCACATAATTAGAAGAAGCTTATGAATGAAGAAGGCCATTCGGCCCATCTTAATTCATCTCTCCAGAATAACCCTACAACACCCCTACTTTTGTATCTAATTGTTTCTTAAATCATTCCAGGATTTTTACCTCCACCACTATGCCGAGAAGCCCATTCCAAGTGTTGATCACTCTTTGTGCGAATAAGAACTACCTGACACCAGAAGTCACCTTTTACTAGTTTGAAATAGTGTTTCCTTGTCCTACTCCAATAGATTAATTTGAAGTAGTATTCTGGATTGACATTTCATCTATCTCTGTAAAATCGCCTCTCGATATCTCCTTTCCAGGCAGAAACCTCACGTCACTCCAGTTTTTTCTGATATCTTGGACCTTTGACAATAGGGATCAACCTCATACTCTTCTCTGCACTACCTCCAGCACTTGAATGTCTCCCTTGATTCCAGGCAATTAGAACTGGACACAGTACTCAAAGTACGGTCTGACCAGAGTCCTGTACAGTTTGAACATGACATCCTCTGATTTGTATTCTACTTTGTTGAATGCTGCTCTGAATGGGTTGCACTCATTGAGCATTGAGTCTACTAAGACTCCTACATCTCTTTGAACTTCATTCTTTGGCTTTCTTACAATTTTCTTCACCCGATTTTTGTGTTGTCTGCAAATTTTGATATTATGCTTCACAAGCCCAAGTCCTTATCATATGAGAAGAGCAATGGTGCCAACACTAGTCTCTGGGGGACATCACTGTTTACACTAATCTAGCCTGAAAAACATCTATTAACTACTATTGTCCATGTTGCCACATTACCCTTAAAACAAAAATATTAATTTTATTAATAAGCTTCCTATGCAACTCCTTATCAAACATCTTTTGAAAATCTGTGTACGCAACATTCCTTTATCAATACACTGCATTATTTCCTCAAAGAACTCTTTTGGCCCAGACTTTGCGGTGGGTATGACGGCATACTCTCAGAGTATGCCGTCATACCACCTTTGAAATCCACCGCAAGTTTGGGATTTAGTGCGTTGACAGGCCATCCGCTCCGCCTCCGAAAACCTAATTGCTAGCGCAGGGCCTGTTTCCACAGGGCTAGGGGGATACCCGAGATGAAAAAAGTGATTTATTTAATTAAATGTCTTAAACGCTTTAATGAGAAGCAATCCTAGTGTATGTTAAAACGGCAGGATTTAAAAAAATATTTCATAACTTTCTGCACAGTGCACAGTATTTGTTTAGAAGTGGGAATTATGAATAATGAATTGGATTCCTACGATAAAAGCTAAATCTGTATGTATTTTAAAGGCTGTAGTAATGAGTATTGTAGTCATTTCAATGAATGAATGACAATCTGTTTCCTGATTGGAGGACCAGGCCTACGTGATCCCAGATACGCTTCCGCACAGGCTGCGTCCCTGGGATCGGTGGGCCAATACGCTGCCCTCCCACTCTCAGCGTCAGAGCGCAAGTTTACACAGGAGGGCCGCCATCAGGTCGGTGCGTAGTCTTTTGGCAGGTCGGCAGCCTACTCCGGAGGTACGCGCAGACCGCAGTTCTTGGCCCATTAAGTTTTTAAAATTCATTTTTATGGGATATGGGCGTCGCTGGCAAGGCCAGCATTTATTGGCCATCCCTAATTGCCCTTGAGAAGGTGGTGGTGAGCCGCCTTCTTGAACCGCTGCAGTCCGTTTGGTGAAGGTACTCCCATAGTGCTGTTAGGGAGGGAGTTCCAGGATTTTGACACAGCGACGATGAAGGATCGGCGATATATTTCCAAGTCAGGATGGTGTGTGACTTGGAGGGGAACTTGGAGGTGGTGATGTTCCCATGCGTCTGCTGCCCTTGTCCTTCTAGGTGGAAGAGGTCGCGGTTTGTCAGACTTGCTTTTTTTGCAAACCTGTGCTGGCTGTTCTTAATTAACCCATATCTTTTGAGGTGAGTATTAATTTTATCCCATATCTCTAGAAGCTTATCCATTAATGATGCTAGGCTAACTATTCTGTAGTTATCTACTTTACTCCCTTTTCTCTTTTTTTGAACAGAGGTGTTGCATTGACAACCCTCCAGTCAAACCTTCATATCCAAGGATGTTTGAAAGATGATGGTCAGTGCCTCTGCAGTTTCCTCCCTGACTTCCTGCAGCACTCTAGGACGGATGCCGTTATGGCCTTTTCCACTTTAAGCTCCACAATTTTTTTATACTACAGTATTTCCTTAGCTATATTTATCCTCTCTAATTACTCCATCTCCTCCCTTCTGTGAAAACCAAGACACAGCATTCATTTATTATCTCCTCCATCCCTTCATTCTCCAGAAGATTTCATTTTTATTTGATTAGCCCTCCCCTTTTATACTATTCCTTTTTTAACAACAACTTATATTTATTTAGTGCCTTTAACTTAATAAAACATCCCTAGGTGCTTCTCAGGAGTGTTATCAAAAAAAAATTGACACCGAGCCATATAAGGAGATGTTAATGCAGATGACCAAAAGCTTGGTCGAAGAGGGAGGTTTTAAGGAGCGTCTTAAAGGAGGAAAGAGAAGTGGAGAGGCGGAGAGATTTAGGGAGGGAATTCCAGACCTTAGGACCTAGGCAGCTGAAGGCACGACCACCAATGGTGGAGCATTTAAAATTGGGGATGTTCAAAAGGTCAGAATAGGCGGAGCGCAGATTATAGGCTGGAGGAGATTACAGAGGTAAGGAAGGATGAGGCCTTGGAGGGATTTGAAAACAAGGATGAGAATTTTAAAATCGAGGTGTTGTTTAACTGGGAGCCAATGTAGTTCAGCAGGCACAGTAAGCATTTATAAAAATCTTTACTATTTCCCTTTATGTTACCTACCAGTCTTTCTTCATACCCTCGCCTAGATATTTGTGCTCAAGTCTCTAGAGTGGGCCTTGAACCCACAACCTTCTGACTCAGAGGCAAGGGTGCTACCAACTGAGCCAGGTTGAAGATCAACCATGATGTTATTGAATGCGGGAGCAGGCTCGAGGCCACCAATGGTAGAGAGAACAATTACCACAGATTTATGAGCTATTGTCTTGGTTTTTAACAGAATATTTTACCTGTTTACAGCAACAGAATTTTCATGGTATTTATAAATCTACCCAACAACTTAATAGTTGCAAGTTGTATGTGACAATTGTAACTTCCATTTATAAAATATATTGCCATTACACAATCATTACAGGATAAGTTTGTGTCACAGTTCTAAGTTGCAAATGTCCTTGCAACATCAGAAATCCTTTAAAATTTGGTCCGTATACATTCTATGTGGAACAACAGACAAAAGTATGAAGGAGCTTGATAAGGTAAGGCGGGAAAAGCTATTTCCACAGAGTGAAATGATGTTTTTATTTTGTTTTTGGAGGAAAGCTCCTCCCTGTCTCTTAGCTGAAATCTGGGCGATGCATCCTGAGAACCTGTGAGAGGAAACAAAATGGGAATATCAAAAAGTGAAGTAGGGAGCTAGAACAATCATTCATATTCTCCCTAAAATAATCACAGCCATCCTAACCGTTCCCAACTGTAACCTCTAAAAGTAAAATGAATCACAATAAATGTCCAGAAATATATCAAACGTTTACCACTTCGCCCATCCTGTTTTGCAACTGATAAAATTGGGAAAATTCTTGATTAGCTCAACTAAAGTAACAAATCACAGTTAACTGAAAGATGCAAATTGCCTTATACATTATAACACAAGTAGCAAAACTATCAGTGAACAAAAATAAAACATACCCATGAAGAAGCAGGAAGCACCAAATGTACAATCAGCATACAACAATGAAATCACTCAAAAGAGTTTTTCAAAATGTGATTGATACAAAACCAGGTAAAATGCAGCTACTCCCTCATTAGAATAATTTTCGAGCCTTTACTGAGGCCTCCTTGAGGCCTCTAATGAAGTGTCCATCTTGGCTTGTCACCAGGTAATTAAATTTGTACGGTCATAAAAACATAACATTTTAATAATACTGAAAAAAATAATTTGACTCACCCATATACTTAGCTGTATAACCATCTTAAAAATGCTTCCGGAGCAGGGATGCCCATCTCTCTGGGGCCTCACGCTTTTGCTTCATTCCGAGAATTGAAATATTTTACCTTCGCCTTTGTTACGTTCTCTGCTCCTCGGTGCTGTAGAGTCCGTATGTGCTTGTGACATCCCATCCTCTGGCCCAACTTCCTCATTTTTCCCTTGATACTTTGATGACCTGCTCCAGGCTTCCACGATGATTTAATTGCCTGCCCAATCCTCCGGGATGTTTTGACAATCTGCTTTGGACCTTTGGGAGATTTTGATAGCCTGGCTTGAAGATTGCTGCGTGATATTTATGGACATAAACCGTGATTTAACAAGGCTCTGTGTTGGGAATGGGGCTAAACTATGGTTGACAATGAATCGTAAAAGCAGGCCAGGAGACCCTTATGCCGGGAGTGAAGTTGCGTCCCATTTTGCAGCGAAGAATTTCCTGATTGTGAAGGAGGTTATGTTACTGGCCTGATAAAGCATCATTGGAGGCTCGAAAATTATTCTAATAAGCGAGTAGCTGCATTTTACCTGGTTTTGTGTCATCGCCCCCAGTGCGGAGGTTTCCCATATAAAATGGGCTAATAATAAATAAGCCTGGCACCTTTTCTGCTCAAGTAAGCTTATTAAAGAGAAACATGTTTCACAGCTGTTGTTAAATGTTTCAATTTTTTTCTGCATTTGCAGTTAGACTTCAGTGAATTTTACTCCGTAGGTTAGTTTTTCTTGCCGGATAATCTGCCATTTTTGCATTCTTATTTTTTTTCCTGCCAATATCTTCCTTTATTATTCTTGGTGACTGCTACCATTTAGTTCACAGTGGTTAGAATGGGGGTTATCATAGTCCTGCATGATTTAGACGAGGAAAACAATTTTGAGATGGGACAACCAAGGCAGGTGCAATGATACCTCCGATGTTTTGTCCACAGCCATCAGCACCCTAGCACCCACACTTATAAAACCTCCCCCCCAGTGCCGTAACATATCTGAGGAGACCAGTCATCACTGCCTGCACTTCAGGAGAGAGGCTGTGTACTGCATCTGTCTGCTATCTACTGCAAGTGTTGCAAGGGGCAACACCATCATCACTTTCATTGTGAAAAGGAGGCATCTGCTTTACAGGGCAGAGTTTTCACTGGGTGGCAGGGCATTGTAGATGTCATCTATGTGGAAATTAGACTCCTCATTTCTACCCATGCCTGGCATGAACAGAAATGGTTTGCACTCAATTCACTCAGTTCAGGAACATCATTATGAACTCAAATGGACATTATCTCGAAAGCACCCGTGCTGTATTCATTATGTGGTGGTCCACAGTGCCCGCATTGTTTGAAGGTAATCAAAAACTGGATAGATGGCTGTTAGGAGACCAAGATTAATCTCTGCATTCATGGCTGCTGAACTTACTGAGAAACTCTCTAACACGAGAGGAGTGACTCAGGTTGGAAGCCTGAGCAGCTACTTGCTGTTCCTCAGCAGCCACCTCCCCCTGTCAGAAGCGATGCAGATTTGGCACAGTGAAAGATGTGTCCAAAAGGGCAAAGGTTGTGTAAAATGCTTTCCGTGGTATTTTCCAGAGGGTGCAGTAGTTCCCAGCTAAGTTCTCTGCCAAGCCTGATGAGCCCCACAAGAAGTGTGTGCAATAGTAAGTACAACACAGATAAATGTGAGGTATTACATTTTGATAGGAAGAATGGGGAGGTCACTTATCAAAGCTGTCAAACGCTGACAATTCATCTGTCAAAAATTTTTCGACAGATGAAACGTCATACGCTGACGTCCTCTGTCACTGGCTTTCCCTTAATTGACCGGCTAAGCCCGCAGGGCGGGCTTAACAAGGTCAATCAAGAGAAAATAGCGTGGGTTGGTCAGACGTCGTTGGGGGTGGGACTGAAACCCGAAAATCAGCAGTCCCGCCCACAAGGCGCCCTCATTGACAAAATCCAGCCCACAGTTTCTCTCTATCTACCCTGTCAGTTCCCCTTAATATCTTGAAAAATTTAATCAAATCACCCTTAATCTTCTAAACTCGAGGGAATACAACCCTAGTTTGTGTAATCTCTCCTCGTAACTTAACCCTTGGAGTCCAGGTATCATTCTAATAAATCTGTGCTGCACTCCCTCCAAGGCAAATAATTCCTTCCTAAGATATGGTGCCAGGAACTGAACACAGTACTCCAGGTGTGGTCTAACTAGGACTTGTATAGCTGCAGCATGACTTTTACCCCCTTCCAGTTGTCTAGATACCCAGCATTCCGTGAGCCTTTTTGATTATTTTCTGTACCTATTCATGATATTTTAATGATCTATGTACATGAACCCCTAAATCTCTTTGGGCTTCCACTGTTTCTAACTTTTCACCATTTAGAAAGTACCCTGACCTATCCTTTTTGATCCAAAGTGGATGACCTCACACTTTCCTACATTGAAATCCATTTGCCACAGTTTTGCCCATTCACTTAATCTATTAATATCTCTTTGTAAGTTTATGCTTCCATCTACACTGATTACAATGCCGCCTATCTTTGTGTCATTAGCAATCTTGGATAAGTGACTCTCTATCCCGTCATCTAAGTTGTTAATAAATACAGTGAATAGTTGAGGCCCCAACACAGATCCCTGCAGGACACCACTAGTCACATCCTGCCAATTTGAGTACCTACCCATTATCCCTACTCTCTGTCTCCTGCCGCTCAGCCAATTTCCTAACCAGGTCAATAATTTGCCCACAATTCCATGAGCTTCAACTTTAGCGAACAGTCTCTTATGGGGGACTTAATCAAATGCCTTCTGTCATATAAATAACACCCATAGACATTCCCCTGTCCACTACTTTAGTCACCTCATCAAAAAATTCAATCAGGTTTGTCAGGCCTTTCTAAATCCATGCTGGCTCTCTCTGATCAGCTGAAAATTTTCAAAGTGTTCAGTCACTCTTAATTATAGGATCTAGTAATTTCCCAACAACAGATGTTAGACTAACTGATCTATAATTCCCTGGTTTCCCTCTCTCGCCATTCTTAAAAAGCGGAGTGACATGCACAATTTTCCAATCTAAAGGGGACAGTTCCTGAATCTAGAGAACTTTGGAAGATTATAGTTAGGGCATCTGCAGTGTGCTCACCTATTTCCTTTAAAACTCTGGGATGGAAACCATCTGATCCTGGGGATTTGTCACTCTTTAGTGCCATTATTCATTATTTCTTCATTACTGTTAATTTGCTTATGTTAATTATGGTGAGTCCCCATCCCCGATTCACTATTAGTTTCCTTGGGGTGTCCGGCATGCCATCCTCTTCCTCTACTGTAAATACTGACGCAAAGTAATTCTTTAATATGTCCGCCATTTCCTTATTTTCATTTACAGTATCACCATTATTAGTTTTTAAGGGGCTGGCATTGCTCTTGACAACCCTTTTTTTCCTAATATAATTGTAAAAAATTTTGTAATGATTTGGATATCGCTTGCAAGTTTATTTTCATACTCCCTTTTTGTAGCTCTTACTATCTGTTTTGTCACCCTTTGGTGTTCTTTGTATCTCCCATTCGCCAGGATCTGTGCTTTTTTTTGCATTTTTGTATTTTTTTTAGTTTTATGTTGTCTTTGTCGTCTGTGGCTGTTTTTTTTGGCAAGTAGAGCTCTTGCCCCTCAGAGGTATAAACTAGTTCTGTATCATACTAAATTCTTTTTTGAACACCTCCCTTCTGTCGTTTTACCCATTAACAGATTTGTCCAGTTTACTGTGGACAGTCTCTGTCTCATTCTGTTGAGGTCAGCCTTACCTAAATCTAGAATCTTAGTAGCTGTTACGGGTTTCCCCTTTTCAAACACAACTCAATCTTATTATGGTTGCTATTAGATAAATGTTCACGTACCGTTAGGCTGTTAACTAAATCTGGCTCATTACTCATTATTAAATCTAATATGGCCTGCCCCCTTGTTGGTTCTTGGACATATTGTTGCAGAAAAATGTCCTGAACATACTCAAGATATTCGCTACCGTTCTGACATGAGCTTGTCTGTTTATCCCAATCTATAAGGAAGTTAAAATCCCCCATTAAAACCACTCTGCCTTTGCTACATGCTTGCCTAATCCCTGCATTTATAATCCCTGCTGTGCTGTTGTGAATCATCAGGCAACTTTACTGCCACCATCACTACCTTTGCTTTAATGACAAGTTACAACTGTTCTAGAGCTGCTGCCTCACCTGGTTCTAAATACCCACGCCAAGTGTTTAAAGCTCAATTTCCCTGGAAATGCTTCTCATAGGCTAGTAGCCTATTCAAATTGGGGGAGGTACTAGCCCGCTCTGCTGCTGGCACAGCAGCGCCCACGTCATGGGTCACCTCAACCCCATTTTTGCCACTCTCGAAAACTGAGTTATACTTTCTGGATCTGTACTCACAGTCCAGGTTGAGGGTACATTATCCATGCCTGTCACTGCTTTGGAGACCTAGATCTGAAGAATAATTTTCTGATTTCTTAGCTAGGCCCCGATTTTAACTCCAGGTGGATTCCATGTTCAGGCCTGAGTTAAAATTACAGTCGAGTCTCAACGATGTCATTGGGCTGCAACATGCATATGTAAAGGAGGACCCTGTTGGCTCCAGGTGTGTGTCCTTGCTGCCTGCTCGGGAGAGCATGTTGAAATTTTAGATGTTGTGATCATGGCGGTTTTCGGACAGGTAAGAGCCAGGGCAATTTTAACTGCCCACCCATCAGGTTTCTGCTGACGAGTAGGGTTAAAATCGCCCCTGGGAGTGTCGCCCGCCAAGAATACATATCAAAAATTCAATTGCCTGCTGCCCAAATTTTCAGTAGGTGCTTCTAATGGGAAAGGCTTCCAAGTGGGAACACAACGTTGGAAAATAACCCCATGTCTTTTCTCAATTAGCTTTTCTTCAGTGAAAACAAAGGTCATTTCTATCTTTCTTTATAACCTGCAGCTTATGCTAAACTTATTTTTTCTTTAAAGAAGTAGGCACTTAAATACCCCATAGAATGATGGGTAGCAGGGATAAGATGGCATTTCCATCATAAGTTTTAGATGATGTTATATATAATATTGAAACTTGATTAAGGGCCTCTGAGCCCCAAGACAGAATTACTGCCTTTAGTTTAATAGCAATTTTTTTCTTATTTTGTATGATATATGTGACATGTGTTCGACACTGGCTGTAGTCATTCCTTATTAAGGAGCAGGGGATGTTGGTGCTGGTGGCTGTCAGTGGGAGAGTGTAGAATACATCAGTGTGGAAGCTTGAAGGTTTTGGGGGCTAAATTCGGTTGATTTGTGCCTCCCGTTAGCGCCCTCTTACGGGGCGCAAATCAACTAGCGCCTGGGTGCGGCGCCGCTAACGCCTCCCGCGAAATTCAGCGTGAGGTTAGCGGTGGTGCTAACCGTTAGCGCTGCAGCGCGCTGCACCGCCGGCGATGACATCATCACCATGCGCAGCGCCCCGCTCGTGCCCCGGCTGTAATATTGGGTGGCGCCCCCCGACTTACCGCTGGACGCTATGTCCGCCGGGGTCAGGGGGGCCTACCTGCGGCCGGGGCGGCGCTAGGTAAAGGGGAGGTGGCGGGCGGCCATTTTTGTTGCTGGCCGCCTGCCAGCACCTGCCTCCGCTGCTGTCCCCGGCCCCCATGAAGCCCCCCCACGGGGTGCCGGCTGCTCTCCGTGAGCCCGGCACTCCTCTTGAGTGCTGGGCTCATTTGCCAGCACTCCCGATCCCTGGTGGCCCAGCTGGGCACCGGGACGTGCTGCGCCAGGCCCCTCCCCTTTAATAAGGGGAGGAAGGCCTGCAGTACTGCGGCGCGACGTGCTGTAGTGCCGTGATATTGGCTCGCAGCGCCCCAAGAGGGACGTTGGCCGCTTCCAGTAGCGCCCCTCCTCCCTCTCGGGGCGCTACCTGGGAAAATTGGCCGCAGGGGCGCTAACTTTTTCGGGGCGCTAAAATTAGCGCCCCGGCGAAGGTAGCACCCCAACTACCCAATTTTTACCCCTTTGTGTTTTGTGAAATGGAATTAAGTATTTACGAGAACATATTGGCATGAGTGGTTTGAAGAAACATGGAGGTGCTTTTTATTCCTGATTATATTTCAGTGCTTTGTGAAGTGCTGTTTTCTTCACAGCCAGTGTTGGGAAGATAAGCACTCTGTAAAAATGACATAAATGTAAAGGCATTGTAACAGCCGCTATTGTTTGACCTGAATAATATTAACACCACACGTTACAAGCACAGTATTATAACAATGTACATTTTGCAGCGGATTACTGGAAAATAGGCAGGCAATACGTACAATAAGAATATATTACCTGGAACATAACAGAATACATATTATAGAGTACATATATTCTATGCTGTATATATTAGATAGAAAGTAACAGAATATATATTATAGAGAATAACATGCAGTATATGTTATAGCGATTAATACATAGAGTATATTGCAGAAAGAATAAATTTTATATATATGATAGATACAGGATATGATTTTCTAATTTGTTCTCAGGATGTGAACGATGCTGGCAAGGCCATATTTATTGGCCATCGCGAGTTGCCCTAAGAAGGTGTTAGTGGGCCATCTCCTATTTTACAGAAAATAACACATATTGTATTATAGATAGAATAATAACAAAACTGCATGCCATCTAGACATTTAGAAGAGGTGTACTATAAATTATTTAGAAAAAATAACACAAAGTTGTTGTGGAGCCTCGCAGGTGATGGCCACAAGGCATTACATCAATCAGGTGATCTTATTAACTCAATTCACTGCACAGCATCTTTTGCGATTTGTAATTCTGGGGGTCAAAGTGGTGCACTGGTGGCTGAAGCTAAGCCTATACTCTTCCCTTGTCTACATACCTAAAGAGAAGGAAATGCTTTCATTTACTCTGTTGTTTTCCAGAGTATAGCATCAGTAACCAATGCTGATGTCTGCTTGCATTCATTATTCGTATTTTAACAAATATATCTTTAATATCTACACACCATATTTAACAACTGATGCAGACATCACTAATTCACTTAGGAAATCTGTTGTTGCTGTGGCTTAATGCAAAGAACTGTTTCATCCATTCTAGTTTGAAAATAACATTTACAATTTGATCCTTTTGGAACACAAGCATGTCAGACGAATGATTAAAGAGATAGTATCCTTTTTGTTTGCTGCTAGGAGGCTGGTACCAATGACATACAGAGGATACATCAAGAAGCAGGGCTGAATTTAATCAAAGGGCTCATTCATACAATAAATTTTCAAAGTATCAGTGCAAAATTGAGGAGAATATCTTATTTAAAAGTAATACTTAAAAAAATATATATTTCTTATTTTTGTTACGTGGTGTCCTGTCTTCATTTTTTTCTTGTTTCTTTCTTAACTTCTCTTATTTATGTCCTTCCAAATGTCCTAATGTCATATATTTTTTTCTTTGTTTCTTTCAACCCTTTTGTCTCACTGAAGTGAATTTTCACTTTCACTGCCGAGCGGAAAACGGGCGATAGCGGATGGTCTGCCTGTTTTACACCAGACTGATTTTAATTTCCATTGAAGTCAACGGAAACACAAATTGGGGTGGGTGTGTAACCGG
This sequence comes from Squalus acanthias, assembly GCA_030390025.1. Classification (NCBI taxonomy): domain Eukaryota; kingdom Metazoa; phylum Chordata; class Chondrichthyes; order Squaliformes; family Squalidae; genus Squalus; species Squalus acanthias. The sequence goes on along the minus strand of CM059433.1, from coordinate 62,989,151 downwards.
GGGTGATGCACTTCCACCCGGTGTAAAGTGAAAATTCACCCCATTCTCGCTGTAATTACTGCTGCTGTGTATTGTGTTTCCATTAATCCTGTCTAGATACAGTTGCTAGTTGTAGGAATTATTATATTAGTGATCTCTACCACATTGCTAACAATTGGACCAATTCATTAAATCAGAATAACTACACTAAGAGCCGCTAATTTTTTAATACACTTTTTAAAAAGAGAGCTCTCTCTCACATGGACCCGTGGCATTCTCCTGTGCTGCTGGAGCAGTCTCCCTTATTTCCCTGTCGGTTTCTCTTTCAATGTATTCTGTTGATTTCTATCCCCTCTGTTAGTATATTAGATCCAAGATAACCTGTGAGCGTCCTGAGGTTGGGTTACTTGAAGGTGTACTCTTTAATACAAAAAAATGAAAACATTTTTATAAAGAAAACCCACAGGTGAAATAAGGACATTTTGGTTTCAGAATTGCACGTAAATTGTGTTGCCTTTTAAACACATACTTATATGATTTCTATTACTTGTTATGCTTTATGAAGAATTCAATAAAAAACATTGGGCGCAGTCTTCGACTTCTCCCCGAAATGGAGCAGCTCTGCTGCCACCCAAAGCCGCTGTTGGCAGGCCTGAACCATTTTTGGTTTGGACCTCATTTAAATGCCATTGTGAAGCTGCTGGCAAAACAGGCCTCCCAGGCACTGTTGGGAGAGGAATCCATTGAAAGATTTACTTTTTAAAAAGTAAAACACCTTCCTTCGACAGATTAAAATGAACCTACTTTTGCAAGAATGCCAACATAGGCCATTTGCCCTGTTTTTGCGTCAGTTTTACAGATGTGGATGTCAGGCTTGGATGTGGCTGTGTCGCCGCGCATGGATGTGTAGCCTGCTGACGCTTGTAGTTCAGAGTCATATGTAAAGAATAGCCACTCAGGTTAAGCACCAGAGGGCTGCCAGCATCCATAGAACCAAGACCAGCAGAAGTAACGGTCTTCAAGAGAGGAGGGAGAAAAATTGAGAAGAAAAGGGCTGATTGTGCAATCCAGCACCAAGCAGGAAGCACATCGTGGGTGCACACTCTGTCATTTCCCTCCAATATTACAGCTTGTACCCCTAATTTCCCGCAGTGTGCTCCCTGAAAGTTTGGCTCCCTGCTGGGAGCTGGGGATTATGAAATCATCCCAAAGTGTCTCCTCTCTTTCCTCTTGCACCATAAAACTGCTCAGTTGCATTATGCTTGAATAAGGTGCTCATGCAAGAGAGCTAATAAGGGGTGATTCTGCAATACAACGCTCTTATTCCATCTGGAAAATCATGGGCTGTGTCCCTACAATTTCCCAAGATACAATTTCTGCGAGTGCCACTCCGCCTTGGGAGTGCTGGAGTGTGCAATCATCCCTAATATCTCCTTCTAATATTATAACCCACTGAACATGATTACATTCTTGAAAGTTTCAAATTAAAGTCCAAACAGGAATTTTGGGTTCCAGTATATTTGAGTTCGGCACCCTTACTATGCTCGATAAACTGGAAAGTTTGGCATATCACAGCTGATGCTTGAAGGGTCAAAATGAGCTATTGTGTGTAAACACTGTTCATTCTGTGTGTGGAGGGAACTTGTTAGGCAGTCCTGCTTGTGGTCACAGGTCACAGTAACATTTAGAAAGTAAGAGTCATGTTAATCTTCTGAGCTTGAGATTAACATGGGGACGAGGGAGGGGGCACATGGGTACAGATTTTCCTGAAAATACACTGTCATATTTGTAAACTCCAGCCCCTTGCCACCGTTTCCAACTCCCTCCCCGGGCACTGTTCCAGGCTGAACCAGACTGTTACGCAACCTCGGCGTACGATTCAACCTCGAGCTGAGCTTCCGACCACCGAGCGACTCCATCACAAAGACCGCCTACTTACACCTGCCTCCACACTGCTTCAGCCGATCAGCTGCTGAAACCCTCATCTATGCCATTTTCACCCAGACTTGACTATATCCTTTGCTTTCATGGCCTCCCATCCACCACACTCTGGGGGAAAAATTAGGTCGCGCCCCATTTGGGGCGCAAATATCGTCTGGACGCAAATATTAGCGCCTGGCGCTAATTATCGCCACTGACTGGAAACTTCACTTTTACCGCCCCGGGAGGTGAGTGGAGCGCTAAATCAGGCGCTGCACACCTGTCTTAAGGCGCAAAGGCCGAGCAGTGAGGCGCTAACTCAGCGCGCGAGCGCAGCGCAGCTGCTGCCAGTTAGCGAGGGAACACAGACACACTGGCGCCGGCCAGTTCTTAAAGCGGGGGGGGGGGCCAACTGTTAGGATCAGTAGGCAAAACTACCTCACAAAGCGTTGAGTCAATGCAGAAGTCTCTCTTTCTCTCTCTCCGAATCTCTCTCTCTCTCAGAACGAGTGGTGCAAAAATGTCAACCACAGAAAAAGACAGGAAGAGGCCCCCTTTAAATAGCGCCCCCCCCAGCCCCACAGCAATTGATAGCGTTCCAGTCTTCCGGTCGTTGGATGCGCCAGGCGGTAAGGCAGGGGGCGCCACTCAATTTCCGCTCCGGGGCGCCACAAGGGCGTTGCACCATGGAATGACGTCACAATCTGCACGCGCAGGTGGTCGCAGCGGTAAAGTTTAGCGCCGCCGCACAATGTCTAGTTAAGTTCCCGAGCGGCGCAAACATCGCTGCGCCCGGGCGTTAGCGGCTTTGCGCCCCATTAGCGCCCTCTTAAGGCGCTAACGGGAGGCGCAACCAACTGAATTTTTACCCCTCTGTATTTTAGTATTTCAGCTCATCCAAAACTCTGCGCCCCGTATCTCACCAAGCCCCGCTCACTCATCGCCCCTGTCCTCGCTGACCTACATTGGCTTCCAGTTTCCCAACGCTTCAAATTTGAAATTCTTATCCTTGTGTTTAAATCCTTTCATGGCCTCATGCCTTCCAATCACTGTAACCTACTCCAGCCCGACAATCTCGCCAAAACTCTCTGTTCCTCTTACTGTGGCCTCTTGTGAATCCACTCTCCTTTGCCCCACGATTGTCAGCCATGCCTTCAGCTGCTTATGCCCCACTTTCTGCAATTCCATCCCGAAACCCCTCTACCTCCCTCTCCTCCTTGAAGACCCGCCTTAAAACATACCTGTTTGACCAGGCTTTTAGTCACCCCACTTAATATCTCCTTTAGCTCTGTGTCCATCTTTCTCTGTTTACGCCTCTGTTAAGCGCCTTGGGATGCTTTTCTATGTTAACGATATTTTATATATGGATATATATCAATAAAAGTTGTTGTTCTTGTTGTGTCACAAATAAAAATATTTATTAGGTGGTTCAGAAAGAAATAGTTGTCATCATATTCTGAAAACTCAAATGATGTGAAATTGATATGTGCTGCTGCCAGAGTTAAAACAGGACATGGGAATTAAACTGACATCTTGTGGCACAGAAAAAAATAAGCTGGTCAGTTAAGATAGTAAACACAAATTCATAAAGTATGCTATCCTTTGCCGTTATCACCTGGCACTATGGGGTTTTACCTCTCTGTATACCTTCACTGATCTCAGGTCCGTTGTCTGTCTAACTGTCTGTTCAACATTAACACCCTGGATGAGCCAACATTTCCACCAGCTGAATGTCGGGCAAACTGAAATTAAATTAAAAAAAACACTGCAATGAAAAGTAACAGCAGACATTAATTGGTGAATCACTGTAGAGATGTGAAGATGGTTTTAGTATTTTACTAATCAAGTGTAGCTACTGTATTTTTTTTGTGTTATTCAGACGCTGTGTAATTAGCCTTATGCACCAGTGAGTTGTTGTAATTAATGATGCACATCTGTCAGCACTTTGGAGTAAAAGCTTTGACATTTACAGATGTACTGTTAAATCTGAGCAAAATTTATGGACAAAGAAAAAACGAACTTAACCTGCTGATTGCTGCGATCATGGCTGAATCCGTTCCAGTGTTGGCCATATTGCACTTTACTGCTGGCAGTTTCATTGTGCTGTTATCTTGTATAAAAGCTTATGTGGCAGCAAATCCTACCACGGCAGCTGGGGAATTTAAGAACATAAGAAATAAGAGCAGGAGTAGGCCATACGGCCCCTCGAGCCTGCTCCGCCATTCAGTAAGGTCATGGCTGATCGTCGACCTCAACTCCACTTTCCTGCCCGATCTCCATATCCCTTGATTCCCCTAGAGTCCAAGAATCTATCTATCCCAGCCTTGAATATACTCAAAGACTCAGAAATCACAGCCCTCTGGGGCAGAGAATTCCAAAGATTCACAACCCTCTGAGTGAAGAAATTCTTCCTCATCTCAGTCTTAAATGGCCGGCCCCTTATCCTGAGACTATGCCCCCTGACGTAAGAAAATTACTAGGCACTTGGTCTAAGCGTTAAACAAAGCTTTAATCAACTGTTTTCCAACATGGAGATCTAGTTGTGTCCTTTCCTAGTTCCTGTTGAGGAATGTCCCCAGCAAGCTGGGCCCATGCCCGAGTATTTATACTCTCCCTGGACAGTGCCACCAGCAGGCCGCCCAGTATTACTTCATACAAGATTCATGTCACCCCCTAGTTCTAGACACCCCAGCCAGGGGAAACAACCTTTCAGCATCTACCCTGTCAATTCCCTTCAGAAATTTGTATATTTCAATGAGATCACCTCTCATTCTTCTAAATTCCAGAGAGTATAGGCCCATTCTACACAATCTCTCATCATAGGACAACCCTCTCATCCCAGGAATCAATCTAGTGAACTTTTGTTGCACCGCCTCAAGGCAAGTATATCCTTCCATAGATAAGGAGACCAAAGCTGTGCACAGTAATCCAGGTGTGGTCTCACCAAGGCCCTGTACAATTGTAGCAAGACTTCCTTACTCTTATACTCCAACCCCCTTGCAATAAAGGCCAACATGCCATTTGCCTCCCTTATTGCTTGCTGTACCTTTATGCTAGCTTTCTGTGTTTCTTGCACGAGGACACCCAAATCTCTCTCAACACCAACATTTGAAAGTTTCTCACCATTTAAAAAATATTCTGTTTTTCTATTCTTCCTACCAAAGTGAATAACCTCACATTTCCCTACATTATACTCTGTCACCTTACTGCCCACTCACTTAGTCTGTCTATATCCCTTTGCAGCTCTTTGTGTTCTCCTCACAGCTTACTGTTCCACCTAGCTTTGTATCATCAGCAAACTTGGATACATTACACTCGGTCCCTTCATCTGGCCCCAACACTGATCCTTGCGGCACCCCACTAGTTACAGCCTGCCAACCTGAAAAAGATCCGTTTATCCCTACTCTCTGTTTTCTGTCCGTTAACCAATCCTCTATCCATCCTACTATATTACCCCCAACCCCCAACACCATGAGCCCTAATCTTGTGTAATAACCTTTTATGTGGCACCTTATTAAATACCTTTTGGAAATCCAAATATACTACATCCACTGGTTCCCCTTTATCTACCCTGTTAGTTACATCCTCAAAAAACTCCAATAAATTTGTCAAACACGATTTCCCTTTCATAAAACCATGTTGACTCTGCCTAATCATGTTGTGATTTTCGAAGTGACTTGATAACCACTTCCTTAACAATGGATTCCAGCATTTTCCCGACGACTGATGTCAGGCTAACTGGCCTGTAGTTCCCTGTTTTTTCTCTCCCTCCTTTCTTGAATAGCGGTGTTACATTTGCGACCTTCCAATCCGCTGGGACCATTCCAGAATCTAGGGAATTTTGGAAGATCAAAACCAATGCATCCACTAACTCTTCAGCCACCTCTTTTAGAACCCTAGGATGTAGGCCGTCAGGTCCAGGGGATTTGTCGGCTTTTAGACCCATTCGTTTCTCTAGTACTTTTTCTCTACTTATATTAATTACGTTAAGTTCCTCACCCTCAATAGACCCTTGGATCCCCACCATTTTTGGTATGCTTTTTGTGTCTTCTACTGTGAAGACAGATACAAAATATTTGTTTAACGTTTGTGCCATTTCCTTATTCCCCATAATAATTTCTCCTGTCTCAGCCTCTAAGGGACCAACGTTTACTTTTGCTACTCTTTTCCTTTTTACATACTTGTAGAAACTCTTACAATCTGCTTTTATATTTCTTGCTAGTTTTCTCTCATATTCTATTTTTTCTCTTTTTATCAATTTTTTTGGTCAACCTTTGCTGGTTTCTGAAACTCTCCCAATCCTCAGGCTTACTATTATTCTGTGCAACATTATAAGCTTCTTTTTTCAATCTAATGCTTTCCTTAACTTCTTTAGTTCGCCACGGTTGGATCACTTTTCCAGTGGAGTTTTTGTTTCTCAATGGAAGTTATTTTTGTTGAGAATTATGAAATATTTCTTTAAATGCTAGCCACTGCTTATCTACCGCCATACCTTTTAATCTATTTTTCCAATCTACCTTAGCTAACTCGCCCCTCATACCTATGTAATTCGCTTTATTTAAGTTTAAGACTCTAGTTTCAGACTTAGGCAAGTCACTCTCAGAATTAATGGAAATTCTATCATATTATGATCATTCTGCCCCAGAGGATCCTTTACTATGAGATTGCTAATTAACCCTGTCTCATTACACAATACAAGATCTAAAATAGCCTGTTCCCTGGTTGGTTCCATGACATATTGTTCTAGGAAACTGTCCCAAATGCATTCCATGAACTTGTCCTCCAGACGACCTTTGCCAATTTGATTTGTCCAGTCTGTATGAAGATTAAAGTCCCCCAAGATTATTGCATTACATTTGTTGCAAGCTCCGACTATTTCTTGATTAATATTCTGTCCAACGGTATAGCTACTGTTAGGGAGCCTATATACTACTCCTACCAGTGTTTACTGCCCCTTGTTATTCCTTATCTGCACCCATACTGATTCTACTTCCTGATCTTCCGAGCCGAGATCCTTTCTCGCTACTGTCCTTATGTCATCCTTTATTATCAAGGCTACTCCCCCTCCTTTTCCATTAAATTCAGTTAATTAAATAAATCTGGAATAATAAGCTAGTATCAGTAATGGTGACCATGAAACTATCGGATTGGCGTAAAAACCCATCTGGCTCACTAATGTCCTTTAGGGAAGGAAATCTGCCGTACTTACCTGGTCTGGCCTATATGTGACTCCAGACCCACAAGCAATGTGGTTGACCCTTAACTGCCCTCTGAAATGGCCTAGCAAGCCACTCAGTTGTAACAAACCGCTATGAAAAGCAATAATAAGAATAAAATTGGACAGACCACCCGGCATCGACCTAGGCACCGGCTTCGGACATGACAACGGCCCAGTCGACCCTGCAAAATCCTTCTGACTAACATCTGGGGACTTGTGCCAAAATTGGGAGAGCTGTCCCACAGACTAGTCAAGCAACAGCCTGACATAGTCATACTCACAGCCTGACATAGTGTATCAGTAGAGTCATACCTTTCAGCCAATGTCCCAGACTCCTCCATCACCATCCCTGGGTATGTCCTATCCCACTGGCAGGGCAGACCGACCAGGGGTGGCGGCGCTGTGGTATACAGTCAGGAGGGAGTGGCCCTGGGAGTCCTCAACAGTGACTCCGGACCCCATGAGGTCTCAGCGCTTCAGGTCAAGCAAGGGCAAGGAAACCTCCTGCTGATTACCATATACTGCCCTCCCTCAGCCGATGAATCAGTACTCCTCCGTGTTGAACACCACTTGGAAGAAGCACTGAGAGTAGCAAGGACACAGAATGTACTCTGGGTGGGGAACTTCAATGTCCATCACCAAGAGTGGCTCGGTAGTACCACTACTGACCAAATGACCGAGTTCTAAAGGACATAGCTGCCAGACTGGGTCTGCGGCAGTTGGTGAGAGAATCAACACGAGGGAAAAAGCTACTTGACCTTGTCCTCACCAATCTACCTGTCGCAAATGCATCTGTCAACACGGTGGCATAGTGGTTAGCACTGTTGCCTCACAGCACAAGGGACCCGGGTTCAAATCCGGCCTCGGGTGACTGTCTGTGTGGAGTTTGCACATTCTCCCCGTGTCTGCGTGGGTTTCCTCCGGGTGCTCCGGTTTCCTCCTACAGTCCAAAGATGTGCGGGTTAGGTTGATTTGGCTATGATAAATTGACCCTTAGTGTTAGGGGGGATTAAATACGTGGGGTTACGGGGATAGGGTGGGATATGTGTCGGTGCAGGCTCGATGGGCCGAAATGGCCTCTATCTGCACTGTGGGGATTCTGTGAGAGCCTGTCCATGACAGCATTGGTAGCAGTGACCACCGTACAGCCCTTGTGGAGATGAAGTCCCGTCTTCACACTGAGGACACCCTCCATCGTGTTGTGTGGCATTACCACCGTGCTAAATGGGATAGATTCAGAACAGATCTAGCAGCTCAAAACTGGGCATCCATGAGGCGCTGTTGGCCATCAGCAGCAGCAGAATTGTATCCACCACAATCTGTAACCTCATGGTCCGGCATATCCCTCACTCTACCCTGAACATCAAGCCAGGTGACCAACCTTGGTTGAATGAGGAGTGCAGAAGAGCATGCCAGGAGCAGAACCAGGTGTACCTAAAAATGAGGTGCCAACCTGGGGAAGCTACAACACAGCTACATGCATGCTAAACAGCGGAAGCAGCATGGTATAGACAAAACGAAGCGATCCCACAACCAACGGATCAGATCAAAGCTCTGCAGTCCTGCCACATCCAGTCGTGAATGGTGGTGGACAATTAAACAACTAACGGGAGGAGGAGGCTCCATGAATATCCCTATCCTCAATGATGGCGGAGCCCAGCATGTGAGTGCAAAAGACAAGGCTGAAGCGTTTGCAACCATCTTCAGCCAGAAGTGTCGAGTGGATGATCCATATCGGCCTCCTCCTGAGGTCCCCACCATCATAGAAGCCAGTCTTCAGCCAATTCAATTCACTGCACGTGATATCAAGAAACGGCTGAGCGCACTGGATACAGCAAAGGCTGTGGGCCCTGACAACATCCCGGCTGTCGTGCTGAAGACTTGCACTCCAGAACTAGCCGTGCCTCAAGCCAAGCTGTTCCAGCACAGCTACAACACTGGCATCTACCCGACTATGTGGAAAACAGCCCAGGTATGTCTTGTCCACAAAAAGCAGGACAAATCCAATCCAGCCAATTACCGCCCCATCAGTCTACTCTCAATCATCAGCAGAGTGATGGAAGGTGTCATTGACAATGCTATCAAGCGGCACTTACTCACCAATAACCTGCTCACTGATGCTCAGTTTGGGTGCCGCCAGGACCACTCAGCTCCCGACCTCATTACAGCCTTGGTCCAAACATGGACAGAAGAGCTGAATTCCAGAGGTAAGGTGAGAGTGACTGCTCTTGACATCAAGGCAGCATTTGACCAAGTGTGGCATCAAGGAGCCCTGGTAAAATTGAAGTCAATGGAAACCAGGGGGAAAACTCTCCACTGGCTGGAGTCATACCTAGCACAAAGGAAGATGGTTGTGGTTGTTGGAGGTCAGTCATCACAGTCCCAGGACATCGCTGCAGGAGTTCCGCAAGGCAGTGTCCTAGGCCCAGCCATCTTCAGCTGCTTCATCAATGACCTTCCCTCCGTCATAAGGTCAGAAGTGAGGATGTTCACTGATGACTGCACAGTGTTCAGTTCCATTAGCAACTCCTGAGATAATGCAGCAGTCTATGCCCGCATGCAGCAAGCCCTGGACGACATTCAGGATTGGGCTGATAAGTGGCAAGTAACATTCGCGCCACACAAGTGCCAGGCAATGACTATCTCCAACAAGTGAGCGTCTAACCACTGCCTCTTGACATTCAACGGCATTACCATCGCCAAATCCCCTACCATCAACATCCTGGGGGTCACCATTGACCAGAAACTTAACTGGACCAGCCACATAAATACTGTAGCAACAAGAGCAGGTCAAAGGCTAGGTATTCTGCGGCGAGTGTCTCACCTGCTGACTCCCCAAAGCCTTTCCACCATCTACAAGGCACAAGTCAGGAGTGTGATGGAATACTCTCCACTTGCCTGGATGAGTGCAGCTCCAACAACACTCAAGAAGCTCGACACCATCCAGGACAAAGCAGCCCGTTTAATTAGCACCCCATCCACCACCTTAAACATTCACTCCCTCCTTCACCAGCAACGTGGTGAGTTGCTGCAGTGTGTACCATCTACAAGATGCACTGCAGCAACTCACCACGGCTTCTTCGGCAGCAGCTCCCAAACCCGCAACCTCTTCCACCTAGAAGGGCAAGGGCAGCAGGTGCATGGGAACACCATCACTTGCAAGTTCCCCTCCAAGTTACACACCATCCTGACTTGGAAATATATCGCCGTTCCTTCATTGTCACTGTGTCAAAATCCTGGAACTCCCTAACAACACTGTGGGAGTACCCTTACCACGCGAACTGCAGCGGTTCAAGAAGGCGGCTCACCACCACCTTCTCAAGGGCAATTAGGGATGGGCAATAAATGCTGGCCTTGCGAGCGACACCCACATCCCAGGAACAAATAAAAAAAAGCTTGACCTTAACAGTTGGTAGAGTTGAGCCTGAAGTTACAGGATGTATGAAATATGGAGCTACGGATTAGATGGGTGGGCGGGGGGGGGGGGGGGGGGGGCGGGGGGGAGGGGATGGGTGCGGGGGAGTGAATGGGACAAAAGTTGATGGTTATTTTATTGCGTTGCATAGATGTTTTCAGATTAAACATCTCAAAGCTACTTAAGGAAATAGTTCGAGTGAAAAGCATTCACATACTGATGGAACGAAGTATTGCCATCAATACTACTTTAAAAAAATTATCAATAATTAACATTATTTCAGTTCAGCTTCAGTTTAAAAAATGCATTTTTGCTTTCGTGGTGAGTCTTGATGACAACTGACTTGGAGTTGCAGGTAGCCTGACACTAAAGGAGCGAAATCAACATCAGTGGAGAGACAAGTCATTAGCTGTAGGGTGCTTCAGCTTCAAGTGTGCAGATTCAGCTCAGCATCCTATTGGGTTAGAAACTCAGTCAAGTTTGTACTTCTGTAATCAACACTCACTATTTAAACAAAATGTTATTTCTTGGCAACTGGTAGTGTCTGTAGCTCCATGATATAATGTACTGATGGAAGGGTCCTGCATCCTCAGATTGCTGAAAAAGTGGTTAAGGCTGACACCATTTGCTACCTCCAAAACGGAATGGGGAATATTAGAGGTGGGCTAGAGGTCACATTACTCCACAGAAAGGATTTAGAAAAAAGAGTTACTGTTACATTTTTTTAAAAGGAAAATGTATTTAAAAACATATTAAAAGGGCCATGGAGACGGTAGGTGGTTAAAATGGTAGTGACCTAGTTTTGATGCTGTAAATAATAAGCAATTTGTTAGCCTGTCTCAGTAATTGATAAACATCTCACACCCTTTGTGTTGGGAAGTCTCAGTTCCTTTTTGGCTATGCACAGAGGGAGATTAAAAAAAAGACAGAGATACAGGCAGTCAGTCAGCTCAGAAGTAGCTAGCAGGAGAGCAGGTAACCGTTATTGGGGATAATTTTCACCTTCAGTGCTTGGGTGGTAAACTGAGGGAGTGGATTGCTTGCTTATTATAGAGCCCACCCAATGTAGCAAAGCACAGGATGTAATTTATTTTGTATCATTAGTGAATCTGATCATAACTGTTGCTCTGTATGTTCACGTGCTGTGAAATAAAACAAATGAACGATTCATATCCAGCCTCGTCTTCCAATTGTTCTCTTGGTCTTCCTTCAAAAAGTTTGGTCAGGCACATGAGGACATGTATGAATATCCAGCTCAGATCACACGGGAATACTATTGTTAGACACCATGGGTTATGCTATTGTATGGTTAGATGTTGGACAGTATGGGCACGCCCTAAATGTAAGATCTTCAGACCACTTACAGGAGTGACTAGCACCATTGCAACACTTAAAGGCCAATTTTAACTCCCGGCAGGCAGCTGGTGGGAGTGGACGGCAGCCCTGTGCGGGAGTTTGAATCAGAGGCTCAGCAGATTTTAACTGCTGGGCCTCATTTGAATGCCTTCGGTCAGCTACCCGGCCATTTCCGGTGGAAAGTGGCAGCGGGCCGGTGGTGGAGGACAAAGATCCGGCGGCTCAAAGGCTGCCCGGCAGCATCAGCAGAAGGTTGCCAGCACCATGTTAATTCTGGGAAGGGAGGGGTGAGGGGTGTTGCAAGGGTCAGATGGCTGAGGAGGGGTGGAGCCCAGGGCAGCAGAGGCCTGGACTTACCTTGTAGGGCTTGTACAAGTACTCTTGCTCCTCCAATCCCCACTAAGGTATTTTTCTTAATGTACCTTCAGTGACCTTTCTGACTTCCCGACAGCTTCACCTGGCGAAGTGGCCATGGTACGTCATGGGACTCTGATTTGCATTTATTCAATCTGAGTCACTCCTCTACTGTTAGAGGGTTTCTCAGGAAGTTCAGCAGCCATGAATGCAGAGATTAACCTTGGTCTCTATCACTATTTAACCAGTTTTTGTTTTCCTTCAAACAATGCAGGCACTGTGGATCACCACATAATGAATGCAGCATGGATACTTCTTGGATAACGGCCATTTGAGTGAATAATGATGTTTCTGAACATTATAGAATCATAGAATGGTTACAGCACAGAAGGAGGCCATTCGGCCCATTGAGCCCGTGCCGGCTCTCTGCAAGAGCACTTCAGCTAGTCTCACTCCCCGCCCTTTCCCCGTAGCCCTGCAAATTTCTTTCCTTCAGGTACTTAGCCAACTCCCTTTTGAAAGCCGTGATTGAATCTGCCTCCACCACCCTTTCAGGCATTGCATTCCAGATCCTAACCACTCGCTGAGTAAAAAGATTTTTCCTCATGTCGCCTTTCAGACTGGAGGAAAGTATACCGGGAGTCGGTATACCCAAGTCCAGGTCATTAATATATATCACTGCTCTTTTTTTTGATATATATTAATGACTTAAACTTGGGTATACAGGGCATAATTTCAAAGTTTGTAGATGAAACGAAACTCGGAAATGTAGTAAACAATGAGGAGAATAGTAACAGATATTAGGAGGACTTAGACAGACTGGTGAAATGAGCAGAAACATGGCAGATGAAATTTAACACAGTGAAGTGATAAATTTTGGTCGGAAATTTAGGAGAGACAATGGCCTGGAAATTGCGGTCAGAGGCTTGCCACCGGCGTATGCCTCCGAACCGAAAGAAAAGTACAAACTTACCTGTTGTCTCCGGAGCTTCGGACTGTTCCGGTCCTGGGCCTGCAGGCAAATGCCTGCGTAAAAGCCCCACGGATCACAGGGGCGCAGGCGGTTCACAAGCGCCCTGGGATCACGTGGGCCAGGCCAACCAATCACAAATGGGGGACTCCTATGATGCTTATGGGAATTCCATTTACGTACGGATAAGCAGAATAGAAATCACCGAATAAATAAAATTTCACAACACTTAAATAAAAATAAATGATCACATGCTCAAAATTATTTAAAAGACCCTTTAATTAAACTTTTAAAATAAAAATTTAATTATTTGAAAAATAAATTTAAACATTTTTAAACTGGACAGAATTTACCTAAACTAATTTTAAATGTATCTGTATGTTTAAATCATTTAAAAAATTTTACTTTAACATTTATTTTAACCCTTACGCTGGTAAAAGAAGGCCTTACTCCTGCTTTTACCAGGTATAAGGGTTTTGTGGTTATTCGCTGGGCAGTAGTTGGGAAAATAGCGCAACTCTGTGCTAGCGAAAGTGAATTTGTAGCAGACACGGTGGATCTGTCCAAGCGAAATTTGACAGATTGCAAGTTCCGGGTTTTCGTGCATGCGCAGCGCATGTGGAAACCCGGAACTTGCGGGGCCTTTCTGAAGGCTTCCGACAGCGTAAAATCCGGGCCAAGATAAACTAAATGGTACAATTTTAAAGGGGGTGCAGGAGCAGAGAGACCTGGGGGTGTGTGCACACATCTTTGAAGGCGGCAGGACAAGTTGAGAAAGCTGTTAAAAAGCATACGGGATCCTTGGCTTTATTAATAGAGGCATAGAATGTTATGCTAAACCTTTATAAAACACTGATTAGGCCTCAGCTGGAGTATTGTGTTCAATTCTGGGCACCACACTTTCGGAAGGATGTCAAAGCCTTAGAGAGGGTGCAGAAGAGATTTACTACAATGGTACCAGGGATGAGGGACTTCAGTTATGTGGATAGACTGGAGAAGCTGGGGTTGTTCTCCTTAGAGCAGAGAAGGTTAAGAGGAGATTTGACAGAGGTGTTCAAAATCATGAACGGGTTTGACAGAGTAAAGGAGGAGAAACTGTTTCCAGTGGCAGAAGGGTCGGTAACCAGAGGACACAGATTTAAGGTGATTGGCAAAAGACCCAGAGGTGAGATGAGAAAACATTTTTTTATGCAGCGAGTTGTTATGATCTGGAATGCACTGCCTGAAAGGATGATGGAAGCAGATTCAATAGTAACTTTCCAAAGGGAATTGGATAAATACTTGAACGGAAAAAATTTACAGCGCTATGGGGAAAGAGCAGGGGAGTGGGACTAATTGAATCTACCAAAGAGCTGGCACAAGCACGATGGGCCGAATGGCCTCCTTCTGTGTTGTATCATTCTATGATTCTAACATAAAATATTATTAATTTTGATGGCTGTGGTTCAAACTAAGCCATTAGTGAAATACTTTTATCCACTGGATGACTATTTGGGGCACAGTATTGAGTGAGTGATGGAAAAATATCTCTGTGGTAATCAGTGATTGTTACCTTGAATTGTTGGTCCTTGGGGACAGTATTTACAGAAAGAAGTACAGATAGCTATTATCCATTCCTCAGTCAGCGCATCTTTTTCTAAAAAGACAAAGGAGAAGGTATTTTCCTGCTTTTTTCCAGTTCTGACGAAAGGTCTTCGACCTGAAACGTTAACTCTGTTTCTCTCTCCACGGATGCTGCCTGGCCTGCTGAGTTTTTCCAGCGTTTTCTGTTGTTATATCAGCATTTACTTCTTCATTACTATTGTTGTGCCCTCCATTTCGCTTTGTTCCTTTTCAAATGTATCTTTTGCTCTTTATTGTATATCGTGAAAGTATCTGATATTTTTTTAATTTTTACTATTTATGTTATGCAGATGCAATTTTGTTCTCCATAAAGAGTAAAATATATCTTTTGGGAAGTCAGTCGAGATTGAATGATGTCTCCTCTGTTAGTTAATAAGGCAGTTACACAAGGCTCAAACATTTAGGTTCAATGGTTTTCATAACTTGCTCAATCTTATTTGATTTTCTTTCAGTCTGCTATTCACAGAGTATTTTCAAGGTTAATGGTACCTGTATGGATTTAGAACTGTGATGGCTGTGTCTTTGTGTGACTGAGACAGTTAACACCTTTAGGGGGAAAGATTGAGTCGCGCCCCCTTTGGGGAGCTAACTTCACCAGCGCCCCGAAAAAATGAGCACCCCACTGCCGAAATTCATCGGTAGTGCCCCAAGAGGGAAGCGGGGCGCTACTGGAAGCGCCTCTCCTCCCTCTTGGGGCGCTGCGAGGGAATAACGCGGTACGTCGCGCTGCTGTACTGCAGGCCTTCATCCCCTTCTTAAAGGGGAGGGGCCTAGCGCAGCGCGACCTGGGGCCCAGCTGGGCCACCAGGGATCGGAGTGCCGGCAAAAGAGCCCGGCGCTCAAGAGAAGTGCCGGGCTCATGGAGCGCAGCCGGCACTCTGCGGGGGGAGGGGGGGCGGGTCAGGAGGCCGGGGACGGCAGCGGAGGCAGGTGCTGGCAGGCGGCCAGCATCAAAAATGGCTGCCCGGCACCTCGCCTTTAATTAGCGCCGCCCCGGCCGCAGGTAGGCCCCCCTGACCCCATCGGACATAGCGTCCGGCGGTAAGTCAGGGGGCGCTACTGAAGATTGCGGTCGAGGCGCGAGCGGGGCGTTAACGGTTACCGCCACCGCTAACCTCCTGCTGAATTTCGCTAGTTGCTTTGCGCCCCGTTGCAAAGCAACCGAATTTTTCCCCCTTAATGTCTTTACTCCCACGGAGGAAATTCAGAAAAGTGAACCAAAGTTCACTCATCTGAGAAACCCAACTTCAGGAATAGTCAAAGTAAAACTTTACAATTTAGATTTTAGATTTTACTGTCGGATTAGTTGATTATCAGCTCACCAGGTGAACAAGCCAAAGTAAGTTCAAATACGGCCAGGGTGAGCGGTAAGCTCATTTCATGGTGTCGCATCAGGCACGGGAGATTTAGCCTCCTGGGCGTAATGTCCATGTTCGAGGCCGAACTTTCACCCGAATCTGGCGGGAATCAGTTGGTGGCTGATGAGCAGGAGCAGGATTTTGGCCGGCATGAAACCACTGTCGCGGAGTCCAGGTAAGTGGTTAAGGGATCTTCAAAAGGTTAAACAGATTGATGATCGAAAAGATATGTGTGTGTAGGACTGCGTCCTGTGGGGTGAGGTAGATAATTGGGAGGGGATCGTGGGAGGGAGAGGGGGGAAAGCATTTCTGCTCCCCCTGGCCCACAAGGAAACTATAATTTAAAAAAAAATCTTACTTTACTGGGCCCCTTCTGACCCCGATCCTGTTTGCTGCCAAGTTTCTCTGGAGGCTCTGGCACTGTTCGAGACTTGCGAGTTAAAATCGCATCGGGGTCCGACTTGCATCATAGCAACCTGACCATTGCATACATATAAGGCCCTTGACTAACTGCCTCCTGAATCCTGGGAGTTAAATTGGCAGTGGGCTGGAGCGCGGTGGGGATTTAACTACTCTGTCCCTATTTTAACAGAGGGTATTTCTCTTAAATTGCAACCTGATCTATGCCCTTCCATCGCCCACTTTAACCATATGCTCATCCACCCATCAAATAACTTCCGAATGCATCATTTCATAGTAACACGGCACCAAACTGAGCTCTGTGGTGCCATTGCTGCGTGCCCCTTACTGACAGTACTGAGAAATATTGACATTGAAGCTGTGGAGAAGATGGCCGCCTGTTTGCCCTCCATGTCAGATGTGGGGGCGGGGTGGAGGGGTGGCGGGGGGGAATGTAACAAGCGTGGGAGGGAGAAACCTTTGTTATTTCACTGAATTTCTTCATGTGAAATTGTGTATTGTGAAAAAGATGAATTCACAATGCAATAATTTAATGGAACATGAATGTGTTAAACAGCAACATGGTAACATTGATGTCCATTATATTTCAGAATATCACTAGAGCTAACATTTTTAGTGGAGACAAAAAAACATGCCCCTGAGACATCCCTTTGTAACCCATTTTAGGTTGAGCTATCTGGTGGTTTATGATCACCGCAATGGGACGGTGTGATGACAATGTGCCTTATATTTCGTTATGATCTTATTGTTGGATCTTTGAATTCCATCAGCATCACATGCTCCACTCCAGAACTGAACAAAGGTGTCACATTTCACTGACTGCAGTAATGGTGGTACAATTACAATTAAAAGCAGTTTTATTTCATTACGTGCCTCTGTGTTCTGCTGACAACCAATCCTGCAGAAAGAGATAGGGGTTACATTATCTCCCCCACCCCTCCAGACATAGTCATACACACACATATCTACACGACCATCAGTCTGCTTAACCTTTTGAAGACCTGAAGTAGCAATTCTGTACCAAAATCAAACTTTGTAAACTGTCATAGATTAGATAGATAGCAGGTACTCTCCTGGTAATTGTTGAAACTATTTCCCTGTAAATGACCCCACACAGCTCTTGCACCAATGTAGTGTAAGCTATTTTTCTGTAATTCTTTACCTCCTCCCTGTGAGAGACCCTGGGGGAATTTTAACCTAAAAAAACGGGTGGGTTTGGAGCGTGGGGGTAATTAAATTGTTAAAAATGGGATTCCCGCCCTAATCCCGCCTCCAATCCGCCCAATTCCGGTTTTAACGGAGGCGGGATGGGGCGGGAGGGGGACGGGCGACCAACCCGCTCCCTGGGGGGGCGGAATGTCAATTTAAATATTATAATGAGGCTGGAAGCCTCTTTTTTAACCTCCATTTTGTTTTTAACTGCATGTGGACGGGTTTCCACACAATTCGTGAAACCCGGCAGTTAAACTGAGGCAAGGACCGCTGGATCCAGGAGGTAAGTGGCTTTGTACCTACCTCCTGGATTCAGGGTCCCTACCTAACCCGCCCCCCGCAGCCTCCGATCACCTCCCCAGGCCTCCCCCCTCCACCAGCCCCCGCCAGGCCTTCCCCCCCACAACGATGATGCTGAGGCCAACCACGATCCTCCGGTGGCAGGCCCCGATTTTCTCTCTCCCCCCCGATCTCTACCCGACCTCTCCCCTGATCCTTTCAATGGCACGGCCCGATCCCCGATCACTATCCGACACCTCCAGATCCTTTCCCTAGCCCCCGATCCCCAGTCCTCTCTCCCCCCCGATCCATCGCCCGGCCCCTGACCCATTGCCCGGCCCCAGATCCTTTCCCTGTTCCCTGATCCCTAGTCCTCTCTCCCCCACACCCCGATCCTTTCCCTGGCCCCCGATCCCCGGTCCTCTCTCCCCCCACCACCGCGATCCATTGCCCGGCCCCCAGTCCTCATGCAAACCCTCCCTCCTTGTTAGGTGCGTCCGCAGGCCTACCTGCCCGCAGCCAGTCAACCTCTCAATCTGGCTGGCTGTGGGCGGGAATCCGAGGCCTCACATGCAAATCAGGCCCTGCTGTTAAAGTCGGCAGGGCCTGCGGGAAACCCGGCCTCCCGGGTTTCCTGGCCACATCGGAGCCCCCCCCCCCCCGTCCCCAACCCGCCTTCCTCCAGAAAATTCCGGCCCCTGTGACTGTCCACATTTCTCATTAGCAACAGTCCCACCAGCAAAAAGGGAAGACTGTGAATGTGAGCAGCTCCCACTTTATTGCCACAGTAATTAGGCCAGAAGTGGGTTTTGGGCAGGCCGGGGTGCAGCGAACATCAAACCTACCCGACGTCATCGGTTTGAAGCCCAGGCTATTTTAACTCCTGGGCCTCACTTGCATCCTGCCGGCTGGCTGCTTACTGGAAAGAGGCAGCTGGCTGGCTTCGAGCAGGCCCACCAGCACTAAGGTAAGTCATGGGGAGGGGGAGTGAGGGCCGTTTCATGGGTGGGAACGAGGGGAGCCCAGGAGTCAGCAGAAGCCCAAACTTTCCTTGTGGGGGTGGGAGGAGCAGTCTCCTCTTCGTCCCCTCCACATTTTACTGAGCAGGGTGTCCCACTCAGTCGGCTGTTAAAATGCCATCAGGGTCCTGCTGACATCATAGGACCCCAATTTGCATGTATTAATGAGGCATTCGCCTGAGTTAGGCGGGCACTTCGGCTGCCTAAACAAAAGGACCCAATTACATGATACAAATGAATATCCCTGCTAGAATAACAACAACAACTCGCATTTAGACATCACCTTTAACGTAATAAAACATCCCAAGGTGCTTCACAGGAGCATAATCAAACAAAATTTGACACCGAGCCACGTAAGGAGATATTAGGAAAGGTGACCAAAAGCTTGGCCAAAGAGATAGATTTTAAGAAGCGTCTTTAAGGAGGAGAGAGGTGTAGAGGTAGAGATGTTTAGGGAGGGAATTCCAGAGCTTAGGGCCTAGGCAGCTGAAGGCACGGCTGCCAAAGGTGGAGCGAAGAAAATTGGGGATGTGCTAGAGGCCAGAATTGGAGGTGTGCAAAAATCTTGGAGGGTTGTAGGGCTTGTGGAGGTTACAGAGATAGGGTGGGGCATAAGACATGTTCAGGGAAGATTTTGAAAGGGACGTGCATCCCAGGTTAGTTTTGCGTTGCATTCCTGAAGAAGATGCTCTCCGACCAGCAAACTAAAGGCAACATAATAATCCAAATACATAGGAACAGGAATAGGCCATTCAGCCCCTCGAGCCTGTTCCGCCATTCAATGAGATCATGGCTGATCTGTATCTGATCCATCCACTGACTTTGGCTCCAAATCCTTTTATACCTTGTCTAGCAAAAATCTATTGATCTCAGATTTAAAATGATTAATTGAGCTAGCATTTACTGCTTTTTGTGGGAGAGAGTTCCACACTTCTACCACCCTTTGCGTGAAGAAGTGTTTCTAACTGCTCACCTGAATGGCCTGGCTCTGATTTTATGGTTATATCCCCTTGTCCTAGAGTCCCTCACCAGCGTAAAATGTTTCTCTCTATCTACCCTATCAATTCTTTCAAAATCCTAAATACATCAATCAAATCGCCCCTTAACCTTCTATATTCCAGGGAACACAAGCCTAGTTTATGTAATCTCTCCTGATAATTTAACCTTTGGCACACTGGTAACATTCTAGTGAATCTGTGCTGCACTCCTTCAAATACATCCTTTCTAAGGTGCGGTGCCCAGAACTGTACACAATACTCCAGATGTGGTCTAACCAGGGCTGTAGCAAAACTTCCTCCCATTTATATTCTAGCCCTCTAGTTCTAAAGGCTAACATTCCATTAGCCATTTTGAATTTTTTTGAACCTGTTTACTACATTTTAGTGATCATGGACCTCTAAATCTCTTTGGACCTCCACTGTTCCTAGCTCTTCACCATTTAAGTAGTACTTGGATCTATCCTTTTTTGGTCCAAAATGATTGACCTCACACTTACCTGTGTTGAAATCCATCTGCCACAGATTTGTCCACACACTTAATGTATCAATGCCACTTTGTAATTCTATGCTCCCATCTACTCTACTTACTATATCACCATTTTTTAAATTTTAAAGTTTATACAGACTGCATTTGACACATTAGACCCCCTGTGACCCCACCTCATCGTCTTAGCTGTATCTTGCTATGTCTTTGATATAATGCCTTCCTGACCTGATTGTTTCTCTGCCGAGGTGTGATAAAAGGCAGTCAGAAAGATTAACTGTAGTCGTCTGACATTGTACGCTACACAGGCATTGTTCTCTGTCTATATATGCTTTGCCGATTCGTATTCCTTCACTTCACCTGACGAAGGGGCAGCAGCTCCGAAAGCTTGTGATTTCAAATAAAATTGTTGGACTATAACCTGGTGTTGTGCGACTTCTCACTTTTGTCCACCCCAGTCCAACACCGACATCTCCGCATCATGGCTACTATATCACCAATCTTTGAGTCATTGGCAAACTTGGATATACGGCTCTCTATTGTGTTATCTAAGTCATTAATAAATGTAGTGAATAGTTGAAGCCCCAGCACAGTGGGACACCACTAGTCATTTCCTTCCAATTCCAGTACATATCCATTATCCCTACTCTCTGTCTTCTACTGCCGAACCAATCTCCTAATCAGCTCAATAATTTTCCTTCAATTCCATGAGCTTTAATTTTAGCTAACAGTCTCTTATGTGGAACCTTATCAAATGCCTTTTGGAAGTCCATATAAACTACATTCCCTGTCTACTACTTTCGTTACTTCCTCAAAAAATTCAATTAAGTTTGTTAGACATGACCTACCCTTTACAAATCCATGTTGGCTCTCTCTAATCAGATCAAATTTCTCTCAGTGCTCAGTCACTTTGTCCTTAATTATAGATTCCAATAACTTCTCCACAACAGATGTTAGACTAACAGGTCTATAATTTCCTGGTTTCTCTCTCTCACCTTCCTTAAATCATGGAGTTACATTTGCAATTTTCCAATCTAAAGGGACAGTTTCTGAATCAAGAGAGCTTTGGAAGATTATGGTTAAAGCATCTGCAATTTCCTCACCTACTTCCTTTAAAACCCTGGGGTGGAGACCTTCAGGTCCTGGGGATTTGTCAGTCTTTAGTGCCACTATATTATCTAATACTATTTTCTTGCCTATGTTAACTTTAGTGAGTTCCAGACCTTGATTCATGATTAGTTTCCCTGGAATGTCAGGTATATTATCCTCTTCCTCTACTGTGAAGACTGACACGAAATAATTAGTTAAAGTCTGCCATTTCCTTATTTTCATTTGCAATATTACCCACATCTGTTTTTAAAGGGCCCACATTACCCTTGACTACCCTTTCTTTCTAATATAACTGTGAAAACTTTTTGTGTTAATCTTGATATCTCTCGCAAGTTTCTTTTCATATTCCTTTTTGCAGCTCTTACTATATTTTTTGTCTTCCTTTGCTGTTCTTTATATATCTCCCAGTTCTCTGGATTTATACTATTCTTTGCACTTTTATACGCTCTCTCCTTTAGTTTTATGTTATCTCTCACCTGTTTTATTGACCATGGCTGTTTTTTTTATTTGGTAAGTAGAGCTCTTTCCCCTTAGAGGTATATATGGGTCCTGTATTAACCTAAATTCTTTTTTGAACACCTCCACTGTTCAGCTGTAGTTTTACCCATTAACAATTTTGACCAGTTTGCTGTCGTGAGTCTCTGTCTCCTCCTGTTAAAGTTAGCCTTACCAAATCCTAGAATCTTAGGGGGAGAAATTCAGTATCGCCCCATTTGGGGCGCAATTATCGGCCGGGCGCAAAGATTAGCGCCTGGCGCTAATTATCGCCACCGACTGCAAACTTGACTTTTATCACCCCTGGAGGTGATTGGAGCGCTAAATCAGGCGCTTCACACCTGTCTTAAGGCGCAAAGGCCGAGGAGCGAGGCGCTACCTCAGAGCGCTGGCGAAGCTCATGTAATGTCAGTCAGCAATGGAACACACACACAATGGCACGGGCCAGTTCTTAAAGGGGATGGTTAATCTTGCTTTCCATCCACATCCTGCTCATTGCAGCCTTGAATCTCGGCCTGGAGAGACCTGCACATCAAATCTGCTGGAAAGAACAATGGAGAGTACCAGGCAAAGAGCTCAGAGTGCAGCCCCCACAGTCTCTTCTAAATCGATACAAGGAATGGCAAATCAAAATGAACCTGCAAAATGCTGCTCAGTACCCAAAACTCCTTCACACAACGTTGAATCTCTCCAGAAGTCTCTCTCTCTCTCTCTCAGAATGCGTAGTTCAAAAATGGCACCAACAATAAAAGGCAGGAAGCGGTCACCTTTAAATAGCGCTCCCCCTTTCCCTTCATGACTGCAGAACGCTCCCCTCAACCTGTCGTTGCTAGCGTCAGGCGGTAAGGCAGGGGGCGCCACTCAATATCCACTCCGGGGTGATACCGGGGCGTTGCGCACTCGACTGACGTCACGATCTGCTGGCGCAGGAGATCGCGGCGGTAGTGTTTAGCGCCGCCGCAAAATGTCTTGTTAATTTCGCGAGCGGCGCAAACTTCGCCGCACCTGGGCGCTAGATGCTTTGCGCCCCATTAGCGCCCTCTTAAGGCGCTAACGGGAGGCGCAACCAACTGAATTTTTCCCCCTCAGTAACTGTGTTAAGTTTCTCCTTTTCAAACCCAACGTTGAATTTTACCTTATTATGATCACTGTTCGATAATTGTTTCCTTACTGTTAGATTATTAATGAAGACTGGCTCATTACTCATTACTAAATCTAGTATGGCACGCCCTCTTGTTGGTTCTGGAACATATTGCTCCAGAAAACTATCTTGAATGCACTCAAGAAATTCACTACCTTTCTGACTTGAGCTGCTCTGCTCTTCCCAATATATATGAAAATTAAAGTCTCCCATTAAAACATCTTTGTTTTTGCAACAAGCCTCTCTAATCTCTGAATTAATACATTCTGCCACTTCATTGCTGCTATCAGGAGGGCTGGAGACCACTCCCATTACAGTTTCAAGTCCTCTTTTATTCCTCAATTCTAATCATAGAGTCTCCACTGATTGCTTTCCCTTACTTATATTCTCTCTTAGTAATGTTGTAATAGCATCTGTGATCATTAAGGCTATGCTATCCTTTCTAATTCCAGCTTCCCTATCCTTTCTGAATACCTTATAACCTGTTATATTTAACTCCTGATCATGACCAGCTTGCAGCCACATCTCAGTAATGGCTACCATGTCATAGCATCTCAACTGTATTTGAGCCTCTAATTCGCTCAATTTATTTCTTACACTCCGTGTGTTATTACAAAAACCTCTTATTTTGGCAAGAAACTCTAACCTGTCCTGCTCTGATGCTGCCTTTCTCACACCGTTTAACTGAACATGTTTCTTATTTGTCACTTCTGCTCGAACTACTTTAGTAGCTATTTTAGTATTCCTTACACCTGAAAGGAAAGAAAGGAAAGGAAAAAATGAATATGTTTCCATGTATTTTACAGAAAACCCCACCTGGAGTGGATGAATGGGGGTGATACAGAGCTCCAGTATTGCTCTGAAATATTGCTGTTATCTTCAGTTTCTGCTGCATGTTTTCAAAGCAAATTGATAAATACTCAGCAAAGGCTGAGGGGAGGGAACAGGTCTGGAATTGCCTTAGAAAGCAATTGAAAACCGTGATCCTCATGTTTCTCAGAGACCATACTCCCATATGTGATTCCCTGCAGGCCAATCAAAAAAACATCAGGTGGGACAGGTTGAGCATGATTGATGGATTTACATGGCTTTTTATTCATGAACGTGTTAACCAGATCTTAAGAATATCCCCCACATTTAAAGAAAAATCCCTCCCCTCCACTATTCTCATCATTCATCGAGTGAGTTGTGTGGTAATTTGGCCTTCCGTGCACACACATTGTGAATGATAAATCAATTTGCAGTATTAGTTTTTGGTACCATTCTGTTTTAGTTAGATGAGAACAAATGCCAGGCATTGCCCCACAGAGAGGGAAAACTGAACAGCCAGCAGATCTAAGCTGCTCCCTCAGCCAACTGGGGAGAGTTACCAAGCAAGTCCTTAGAAAAGGTATCAAAGTCATCCTCCTAAGCAGAGAAAGTATATGGGATAGAAATTCAAAACAGTAGCAATACTGAACGTTTTAATGTCAGATTATTCTACCAACAGCTGAAACAAGAGTTCGGAGCTGATACGAGTAGCAGGAAGGGTCTTTAAGAAAATGAGGGGCACATTTGCTTGCCTGGTGAAGGGTAGAAAGTAAAAAGGAAGTAAATGGTCCCAGAAAATCTCAGGAGGGGTAAAAAGGGAACAAAAATAATAAAGCTTGTAAGTGTAGTTTAATGCCATGTGGTAGAATCACTATATTAACAATTGGTCTCTCAACGTGATGTGATGAGGAATCAAGCGCAACATCTCCAAAACCCATTCTGTAATGTTTTTATAAAATGTCATTTTATGTAATCTGAAGGGCATACTTCAGCGTTCGGTCTCGTGTACTGATGTATCAGCACACTGAGTATAGGTTCATACCCACAATTCTCAATTCAAGGAGCACCTGATCGTGACTGTGCCTTCTTGATGGAGAGGGAGGGGCAGATTGAAGTAAATGCTCATTTCTTCCCTTCTTATCAGAAGACAAGTCAACCAGGACACATTTGTTGACCTTTTAACAACACCACAGGAAACAGGTCAGCTACTTGACTTCTTGTTCAGTATATGTTGGGGGAGGAAGAAAGGAAATTTGAATTCTTCAAGGAATAAGTCATACAGGAGTGTGCAGGAAGACCCCGGACTTTCAGCCCTGAGGTTCCAAGGGTATCCTCAAAGGGAGTTAAGGGATGGTAATTTGTAGTAATCCTCCTGTTTGAATCTATTTCTTTAGGCATCTTGTCATGCAGAAAGAGAAGTAATCGTGATATTGTGTAAATACAAGGAGCACCTACACAGTGACAGGCAGATGCTGAAGCTGAAGCCCATTTTGGGCCATCATTAAGCAAGCACATGTTCTGTTGCAACACTTGAAACATTTTGACTATATGCGTGTGTCTCAGCTTTATCGCTTTATATGTGCCCAATGGTTTGCATTGACAGCAGTGAAAGAATATGGCCTTGATATTAACACCCCCACCATGGGTTGCGGGGGGGGGGCCGTTAAAGACTTAAATACAGGGAACGTGTCCACAACACGCCGCGCACGCACCCACGGCCTTTTTTACAGCCGCGGATATCGTGACATCAGAGTGTCGCACCATGGAGAGGCGGGACACTTCATTAACATATTTAAATCAGGCTCCCACAGTGCAATTGGGAACCCAATTTAAAATTCATTTCTGCTACGCAGGTTTCCCAGGGCTCGGGAAACCCGGCAGTGAAAGGTAGGTGAGAGCTGCCGGCTCCACAAGGTAAGTGGCTTTCTTAGTACTTCTTGTGGGCCAGGAGGAGCAGGAGTGCTCTATCCGGCCCGTCAAAGAAGCCTTCGATCTCTCCCTGCCGGGCACGGCCTCTCGTACCTGCTGCAAATAAATGTGCAAAGTTTGCCCAGCAACACTGTGGGATGCACACGTGGGCCATGTACCTCGTAACTGGAACCATCGGGTAGCCTTACCTGGGCAGCTTTCTTACGCTGTGCCATCTTCTTCTATGTTTGTTCCCAGCTCTTGTGAGTACTGCATACAGTGTTAAGACTGGCCACCAGCTCCTTCCAGATATGCTGCCCAAACGTCCTTTGGGGAAAGGGGCTGGAGAAGTAAGCACCCACCTCACGGAGCAGACGGTCCACTTTACCAGTCATCAAATAGGGGGTTCCAAATATTGCACTGCTCCATCACAGCCTACAGACTTTGTTTCCTGCCTCCATATTGTGCATCTGCCCCACTACACCCCTCCCCCCCCCCACCCCGCATACCTGCCCCACCACAACCCCCGCCACCCCCCCTGTTCCCAGCATGGCGTGATATCAGTAGGTTGGCACAGTGGCCGCGATTTCGCCGGCCGAGGCGGGTTCAGGGCGGGAGAGGTCGTTGTCGGGATACGGTCCCGCTGCCTACTGAAGTCCGGCGAAAAAAAGGATTTTACGTTAATGAGCCTTGTTAAGCCCGCCCGTCACGTTCCCCGACCCTATCAGAAAGTGCGGATCAGGTGACGTCAGCGCTGACACTTCTCTTGCCGGTTTATTTAAAGGGCCCATGGCCCCACTTCATTCCACTTCCTGAACTTGAAACGACCATTGCTGAGATAGCTTGTTCAACTCCAAAAATGAGTTCACAAAGGCAGAGGGCTGCACCTTGATTCAGTGATGACTCCCTGCATATTCTTGTGGATGGAGTCAGAGCACGCAGGGAGGTTCTCTTCCCTCCCAGTGGTCGGAAGAGACCTCCCCAGGAATGGCTTGGGCATTGTAGGGATGCTTTACGGTGTTGGTGTGGGGTGGTGCTAACCTGGCGCATCATGTGGCAGCCAGGGCGTACTGCGGCAAGTGAAGTAAATCTGGCCATGGTGAGGCCATCCCAGGCCTCCCGGGCAGTAATGTGGTCGTGTGCTGATGCTCTCTGTCCTGTGCAGCATCAGGTGATTGTGGAGAAGGTTGGTGTTATTGTTGGTGCTGCTGGTGTTGGGGCTGATCGTGGTCAGATTCTGAGGACCAAGGTGAGAGAGTGTAAACCGTACCCAATCTGATGTCATAGATGGCAGGCGACGGAGAGATGACAGAAGCAAATCCGTCAATGGTGAGAGAGGTTGTTCCAATGAGGTGCCACTGGATAGAGAGTTGGCTCGAAACACTTGCAAGCTACAGAAAGCTATATGTCTTACAAATCCAGTAACCAACAGTTTCTGAGCTCTGAAACTGAACAGCTGTAACATGGTATCCTTTATACCACTTCTGCAGCTGTCAGGTAATCAGATAAATCAGAGCAGACTCAACTCACGCCAGGGTGAGCTGGCGTGTTCCCCGAGCAGCGGGTAACCCATGGGGGAGCACGTAAAATTACAAGGTAGGCTCAAAATAGAATTAAATTGGCTGTTAACAAGCCATTTAATGATCTAAATTGTCTCCCCCGCCGCTTGGTGTCGGGTCAGTTTTGTTCAGATAGACCCGACACCTGGGAGACTCGTGTGGAGACGGGATGACACCGGGTTTGCTACTCACTGTCAATCTTTGCTATTTTGACAGCGGACCCGCCTCCGAACCTACCCTCTGAGCACCGGCAAAATCCAGCCCAGTATGTCAGAACATCAGTCCACTGCACTGGGTGATTGGTTAAGGCAAATTCTGTGAGGCTACGCTTCCAGCATGGAGTTTCATTCAAGGGGAGTGTGGAATGACAAATCAGGAGTGGGAGGAGGTGCACCTGATTCACATCACACCCAATATTAACGTAATTGAAATGCAGAGATTTGTAGAAATCTTAAAAAAATAGCATGAAAGCAGAAAGATGCGCTGGGAGTAAATGCTTAATTACTTGCGGATACATTGCCCTTTCAATTTAAAAATTGTTCCGTAGCTTCCTGTAATTCTACTTTATTACATTCATCATTACAAGATGACAGAGAATAATGTTTGCAGGTGTTCTGTGAAAGGTGATATGTGTGAAAAGATCAAAAGTCCTGCCACTCTTCAAAGCGCTGAAGGGTTGGAATCCGAATATCTTTGTGGAGGATGGGGAATAGGACAGGAGAAAGGGCTCGTTGGGTTAGCTGTAACGCTTTTTCATTTAAGAAATGGCTGGATTGGTTTTAAAATCTGTTTTGTAAAAGAGGCCACATTTTCATGGAAGTTAAAGCTGTCTGCCTATCTACGCATCTATCTTTCAATCTCTTTCTGAATGTGATATATTCATTTTGTATTTAGTCGTTCTATCAAATATAAAAATGGGGTGATCTTGTCAGTTGGCACAGTACGTCAGAGCACCAGTCCGCTGCAGCACAGAGCAAAACATTTCATCTGCTGTGCTATGAAGAAGCATTAACTGAAGGGCTTGGTGCTTCCTTCATGGGTGGGTTCACAGAGGAGAAATTGACAGTAAGTGGAAGAGCCACCCCAGGTGCACTGGGTTCAGAGCAGTTTTGGTGGCGGCCTCACAGCAAGTCGCCCTCCTGAACCACTTGGGTCTTACATAGAGTAAAGAGAAAAAAAGGGTGGAAAAATGGAGTGACTTTAACCACACCTAAAACAATACATTAATAGAGGGCAGCCATTGTTGATTTTCATTTTTTAATTTCATATATTGTAGAACAGCCATTTATTTATTTGCTTTTTAAAATGAAAATCTGTTCAAGAAAAAAAATGAAAATCATTTGCATGACACTATATGATGCTGAGATGTCTGTTGGTTGCCAAGTAACAGGCCATGAATCTACTGGCGTGATAGCTTCCCAGTCCTTTTAGGGCTGCATTCTCCTCTTTACATTAAGTTCAACGGAAAAGTAGTTGCAACTAAACGGAGGTGGTTAGGCCGCCAGAAACTGATAATGGATCTTACTTCTGTTTTTGCGGCATATTGAATCTTGCTGTCCTGCTAAAACGTGTTCAGAATAGTTGGTGAAAGAAAGATTGCTGTTAAAGACTGGCATGGCCATGTTAAAACCCAAACAAGAGAAACTCTAACAGAATCATCACAGGGAGAAGGGGATGAGGGGGAGAAATAGAAAGGTAAATTGAGATAACACATATTCAGACCTTTTGTTAATTATTTGAAGAAAGGGCAAGATTATTTAGTGTTAGATCCGAATGTAAAAGAAACCCCACAGGAATAAATAACTTTGAGAATTATTAAATATCTCAGTAAAACAGTATTTGTTTCCCAAAAGTGAATTGAAGCTCTCCAACATAAGAACATAAGAAATAGGAGCAGGAATAGGCCACTTGGCCCCTCGAGCCTGCTCCGCTATTCAATAAGATCATGGCTGATCTTGGGCTCAAAGCCACTTCCCTGCCCGCTCCCCATAACCCTTCACTCCCTTATCTTGCAAAAATCTGTCTATCTCCACTTTAAATGTATTTAATGACCCAGCCTCCACGGCTCTCTGGGGCAGAGAATTCCACAGATTTACAACCCTCTGAGAGAAGAAATTCCTCCTCATCTCAGTTCTAAAAGGGCGACCCTTTATTCTAAAACTGTGCCCCCGCGTTCTACATTTCCCCACGAGGGGAAACATCCTCTCTGCATCTACCTTGTTGAGCCCCCTCAGTATCTTATATGTTTCAATAAGATCACTTCTCATTCTTCTAAATTCCAATGAGTATAGGCTCAACCTGCTCAACCTTTCCTCATAAGTCAACCCCCTCATCTCTGGAATTAACCTAGTGAATCGTCTCTGAACTGCCTCCAATGCAAGTATATCCTTCCTTAAATAAGGAGACCAAAACTGTATGCAGTACTCCAGGTGTGGTCTCACCAATACCCTGTACAGTTGTAGCAGGACTTCCCTGCTTTTATACTCAAACCCCTTTGAAATAAAGGCCAACATTCCATTTGCCTTTTTGATTACTTGCTATACCTGCATGCTAACTTTTTGTGTTTCATGCACAAGGACCCCCAGGTCCCTCTGAACTGTAGCATTTTGTAATCTCTCTCCATTTAAAAATAATAATTTGTTTTTTTATTTTTCCTGACAAAGTGTATAACCTCACACTTTCACACATTATACTCCATCTGCCAAATATTTGCCCACTCACTTAGCCTGTCTATATCCCTTTGCAGGTTCTTTGAGTCTTCTGCACAACTTGTTTTCTCACCCATCTTTGTATTATCCGCAAACTTGGCTACATTACACTCGGTCGCTTCATCCAAGTCATTAACGTAGATTGTAAATAGTTGAGGCCCCAGCACCGATCCCTGTGGCACCCCACTAGTTACCGTTTGCCAACCGGAAAATGACCCATTTATCCCGACTCTGCTTTCTGTTAGTTAGCCAATTCTCTATCCATGCTAATATATTGCCCCCAATTCCGTGAGCTCTTACCTTATGCAGTAACCTTTTATGTGGCACCTTATCGAATGCCTTCTGGAAATCCAAATACACCACATCCACTGGTTCACCTTTGTCCACCCTGCTCGTTACCTCCTCAAAGAACTCCAGCAAATTTGTTAAACATGATTTCCCTTTCATAAAACTATGTTGACTCTGCTTGACTGCATTATGCTTTTCCAAATGCCCTGCTACTGCTTCCTTAATGAAGGACTCCAGCATTTTCCCAACGACAGATGTTAGGCTAACTGGTCTATAGTTTTTTGCTTTCTGTCTCCCTCCTTTCTTAAATTGGGGTGTTACATTTGCGGTTTGCCAATCCGCTGGGACCTCTCCAGAGTCCAGGGAATTTTGGTATATTGCAACCAATGCATCCACTATCTCTACAGCCACTTCTTTTAAGACCCTGGGATGCAGGCCATCTGGTCAGGGGACTTGTCATCTTTTAGTCCCATTATTTTACCAAGTACTATTTCCTTAGTGATAGTGATTGTCTTTAGTTCCCCCCTCCCTGTGGCCCCTTGATGATCCATTATTGGGATGTTGTTAGTGTCTTCTACCGTGAAGACAGATACAAAATATTTGTTCAGAGTCTCTGCCATTTTCCCGTTCCCCATTATTAATTCCCCAGTCTCATCCTCTAAGGGACCAACGTTTACTTTAGCTACCCTCTTCCTTTTAATATACCTGTAGAAGCTCTTACTATCTGTTTTAATGTTTCTTGCCAGTTTACTCTCATAATTGATCTTTATTATTTTTTTAGCCATCCTTTGCTGGTTTTAAAAAATTTCCCAATCCTCTGGTCTCCCACCAATCTTGGCAACATTGTATGCCTTCGTTTTCAATTTGATACCATCCTTTACTTCCTTAGTAAGCCACGGATGGTGCTCCCTTCTCTTAAAATCTTTCCTTCTCACTGGAATATATTTTTGTTGAGAGTTATGAAATATCTCCTTAAATGTCCGCCACTGCATTTCAACTGTCTTACCCTTTAATTTATTTTTCCAGTCCACTTTAGCCAGTTCTGCCCTCATGCCATTGTAATTGCCTTTGTTTAAGATCAGGACACTGGTTTGAGATACAACTTTCTCAGCCTCCAACTGAATTTGAAATTCAACCATGCTATGATCACTCTTTCCTCGAGGATCCTTTACTATGAGATCATTTATTAATTCTGTCTCATTACACAGTACCAGATCCAACATAGCCTGCTCCCTGGTCGGTTCTATTACATACTATTCTAGGAAACCATCCCGGATGCACTCTATGAACTCCTCCTCAAGGCTACCATGGCCAATTTGATTTGTCCAATCAATATGGAGATTAAAATCACCCATGATTATTACCGTACCTTTTTTACAGGCCTCCATTATTTTTTGATTTATACTCTGTCCAACAGTATTGCTACTGTTTGGGGGCCTGTAGACTATGCCCACCAGAGACTTTTTCCCTTTATTATTTTTTATCTCCACCCAAACCGATTCTACATCTTGATCTTCTGAACCAATATCACTTCTCACCACTGCACTGATCCCATCCTTTACCAACAAAGCCACCCCACCTCCCTTTCCTTTCTGTCTATCCTTCCGAATTGTCAAATACCCTGGAATATTCAGTTCCCAGCCATGGTCACCTTGCAACCACGTCTCTGTAATGGCGATCAGATCATATCCATTTGTATCTATTTGTGCCGTCAACTCATCTATCTTGTAACGAATGCTGCGTGCATTCAGATATAGAGCTTTTAACTTTGTCTTTTTCCCATTTCTCCTTGTTTTTGGCCCTATTTTCTCTTGCACTCTTATTTCTCTTATTTTTAAACATTCTGTCCCTTCCTGTCACACTCTAGTTATTATTTCCCCCATCTCTATCTTGCTCTATTGCTTTCTCATTTCTCATTGACTTTTTAAATTCCTGCTCACCTGGATCCTCCCTCCCACTATTTAGTTTAAAGCCCTCTCTACAGCCCTAGTTATTCGATTCACCAGGACTCTAGCCCCAGCATGGTTCAAGTGAAGCCTGTCCAAACGGAACAGCTCCCTCTTATCCCAGTACTGGTGCCAGTGCCCCACAAATCGAAACTCATTTCTCCCACACCAGTCTTTGAGCCACTCGTTCATTTCTCTGATCTTATTTACCCTATGCAAATTCGCTTGTGGCTCAGGTAGTAATCCAGAGATTATTACCTTTGTGGTTCTGCTTTTTAATTTAACAACATGCCATTTATCATATTGGTTAAATCTTAATTACTGTGTAGTTCTTAATTCAAGTGTTTCAACAGAATATTAATAATTGTGATGTCTAACTAATAATAACAGATAGTTAATCAATAAATATTTATTTGAAATCCACTGTATGGAATAACTGCCTTTAGAAGTTTGGATGGTTTCGGATATAATAGGGCAACCACAGGACCAGATTGCGAATTCTTGGGGCCCAGTGCACCAAGAACATTCAGGGCTCCCTCTGCACCCACCGTACAACCACCCCCCCGATCCACTAAAACATCAACGTGTAGTAAAATGCATGAAGAAATAAGCTCATAGAATGTTTACACACTGCATTAATAATATACAAATCATATCATAATATACTATGCTTAAATGAAACTGATTAATATTTTGATCCAGCGGTTGTTTGCAGTTTTTCTGCATTATGATGAGTTTTTCCAGGGGCCCCATATTTGGCTGGGGCCCTTTGGCACAGGTCTTGTGGGCTCCTGCCTGAATCCACCCCTGGATAAATGTCTGATGTCAGTTTCAGTTTCCTGTGATATAAAATCAGTGTTTTTTTTATTCATGCTTGGGTTTTGGGCATCACTGGCTTGCCCATCCCTAGTTGCCCCTGAGAAGGTGGCTTTGGGCCTTCTTCTTGAACTGCTGTAGTCCATGTGGTGAAGGTTAGGGAGGGAGTTCAAGGATTTTGACCCAGCGACGATAAAGGCATGGTGTGGACAAGTCGGGATGGTGTGTGACTTGGAGGGGAACTTGGAGGTGATGGTGTTACCATGCACCTGCTGTCCTTGTCCTTCTAGGTGGTGGAAGAGGTGGGTTTGGGAAGTGCTGGCGAAGTGGCCATTAGGACATAATGGAAATGTCATGCGAAAGGTTGAAATATAACTGCAAAAAAGGAATTAGTACCTCGTGCCATAGAATTGGACATGTAACAAAATAATAGCAGCTTCCCAGCAACCTCTGGTGCAATAGGTTCATTGTACTGGACATTAATTCTCCATTGACATGTGGTGATCACTGTCATTTGTAAATAGGTAGCTGATTCTTCGTTGGCATGGAATTGACATCTGATGCCATTCAGACCCTTTCCTTTCACTCTGGGTCAATATTATTTGTAATACAGTGACTGCACCTGAATGTTCAATATTTGAATAAGTTGGATTTGTGCCAATGCATTGTGAGTCCAATAGGAATGCTGATTTGACCAGATGTGGAGATGCCGGCGTTGGACTGGGGTGGACAAAAATGAGAAGTCGCACACACCAGGTTATAGTCCAACAGATTTATTTAATTTTACAAGCTTTCGGAACAGTTCGCTCCTTCGTCAGGTAACTAGCTAACTTACCTGACGAAGGAGCGAACTGTTCCGAAAGCTTGTAAAATTAAATAAATCTGTTGGACTATAACCTGGTGTTGTGCGACTTCTCAGATTTGACCAGAGTGATTGCAACTCTGTGCGCAGTGGTTAAGACTGAAGACTGTGAACTAAAGCTCCATCCAAACAAACGCCAAGAAACAATTCCTGTTGCATAATTTTGTACCAGTTTTTTTATGTTTTGAAAGTTGTACTGTTAAAATTCAATTCTGTTTGCTGCAAGGCATATGGTTGGGCAATAAATGCCAGCCTTGCCAGTGATTCATCCCGAGAATGAATTAAAAAAAGACAGGATCCAACTTCATCCTGATGCCCCATCGTTAAGTAGCTTGCTGATACTCACTGTCAAGCCTTACAGATGAATTATGGGCAGTTGGATGAGGGAGCAAGGAGTCAATCCCTTACTGAAAGAAAAAGAGGCTGAAAGTTGGCTTCGTGTTCAATTATTTTAATTGATTTCCCTTTGAAACCTAAATTACATCATTTCCACGGGGGTTCTCTGGATCACCGACTGTAACTCCAGCAGAAGATCCACAGAGACCCTGGCGAAACAGTGTAAATGTCATTTGAACTGTTCCTCCAGGGTTTCCATGGATCTTCCATCGAAGTTACACCGGACAATCGGTGGAACCCTTGTGTTAATTCAACTCCATGATTTTTATGAGTACGGTGCTTAGTCATAACTGATTTTCTTCCATGGTGGAAATGCCTCTAATCCAGCGCATGTCCTTCCCCATGACAACACAGCCGACATGGAGAACTCCTGTGTTGTGCAGGATTGTGGGTGTGTGCCTATGTCCCATCAGTCTATGGCTGTCCAAATTTGTGCTGTTATGCACTGTGCTGCCCATTTCTTCTATTTTTCTGCTCACGGAGTTTGCCTCTGTTTCCATGATGCAGAGAATAACTTTGTAACTTTGAAAAACCTGCCAGGAACAGCAGCCTGGCCCATTAGAGGCCCAGCAAAGTAAGCTTAACATTTTTAATTTAGTTTCCTTGTGGGCCACGATGAGCCTTCCCTTCCCTGGCTTGCTTCCCCGCTTCCTCCGACTGGGATTTCCCTCCCTGAGCACGTGTGCTGGGGACCGTACCTCTGGATCCCCGGCGGCAGCCTCCTGCCGCCCGTTTTTAATGGTCAGGCAGCCACTTCCTGCCGGCTTCCTGAGCACCATCACCACAAGGACCGCAACAGTTGAAGGAGAAAGCCCACCATCACGTTATTGGGACAGCTAGAGATGGGCAGTAAGTGTGCCCTTGACAAATAACAAACAAGTCCCAGGAATGCAACATAGTTCATACACAAGGCTTCATTAGAACCCTGTGGGGAAACTTCTAGCTTAATGGATAATTCCAATGTTTTCCCCCCAGAATTATTTAGTATGTCAGCCATTTTATTTTTGAGGCTCTACATGCAGTCGGGTAAAAACCAACATGGCTCCAGAAAGCATTTATAACTTTAGTGGGCCCAATTCCGATCCAGGGAGCTGAAATTGGAGCAGAGTGTTGGGGAGTTTAGGAATATAATGAATTTAAAAACTAAAACTGCTGCATCTCAGGACAAGTAAGGGTTTACCTGTGTAATAGCACCAGAGATGTGGCGAACCGTGATGGCAATTTTTTTCCTGAATCTAGTTAACAATCAGAGAGCTGTAAAAGTATTTTGTTTGGCCAATCAGAATATTGGGATATTTCTTTAAAGCATGAGCATTTTTTAATGATTGACAGCAAGACTGGCCATTCACAGTGTGAGTTACAATTTTCTATTTGTTACACCTGTCCCATACGTCCAGTACTATATCACACTGAGGGCAAAGTCGCAACCTTAACTGCTTTCTGGGAGTTGTCCATTAGCTGGTGCATTCTGGAAGTCTCCTACTTGATTGAGGCTCTTTACTCAGAGTAGGCACAGCTGGAACTTGCCAAAAGCTGCAGAACTCAATCCCCAGGAAAAAGAGAGAGAGAGAGAGAGAGAGAGCAAGCGCGAGCAAGATCTTTATGGGACAACGTATTGAAGGCACTTCTAACATAAAATGCCAAATTGTATGGTTAAGTTTAGTTTTTATTGTGGGTTTGTTAGCTTAGAAATATGTCTATATATTGAGTTGGTTATGCAGTAAAAATGGCAGCTTGAACCAATTTGAAACATTAAATACATTAATGTGGTTGTTTGAAATCACAGCCTTTCATGTGGTTGTGTTTCTGTGGGATCTTTGCTGATCTATAGGTCAGTGCTTATCATGCTTGTTTGATTCAAGTGTGACACATGATATTTTCTGCTACGAATAGATTTAATGTTCTATCCACAGATTTAATCTGTGACATGTTACATATAATATAATTATACAGACAGATATTTTCAAATTTGATCCCACTTTCCTTCATATAGTATTGCTATAGCAATTTATTGCACATGGGTGCTTCAAGATATTCATCTATTCATTTTAAAGTTACCAGCTATGTAATGAATATATCAGGTAACATTCAGTACGTTTATATAATACAAATATTTTGTCAATCACTATAAATTTTCAGAATAGCATTTCTTTATCGTGTTGCAGTTTCTTAACCTTGACGACACTGAGTTGTTTGGTCAGGTGATAAACATAAAGATAATTAGCAGCATTCAGAGAGATCTGAACCAATGAAGCTGTTGTGCTAAAGAACAGCAAAGGGACTTAAGTATAAAGGAATGCATATTAGAACATAAAATCTCATGATGAAGAATGTTGGTGAGGAAAAGGAATTACTCATAATATTGATCATTCACTAAATGGTTCCAGTCACTGTCAAGTTGACATTAACAAAACTCATAAAATATTAGGACCTGTATTGAGTTCCATGGACTATAATTCAAACATGTTATTTTAACCTTGTACTGACTGATAAGGCTATATTTGGAATATTATGTGCAATTTTTGACTTGTAAATTTTCAAAAGGGTGTTGATGCCTTTGAGTGGGATCATCGAAGAAGAGTAATGATGGTAACAGAAGTCAGAGCTCTCAATCATTCGGAGAGGTTTGAATAACTGAATTTGTTTCATTGCAGAAATGAAGAATGGGAGGACCTAATCCTTGTCTTATAATACTGAGTGGTATCGATGATATAAGTGGAAACAGGCTATTTAATTTAGACTGAGTGCCGAGCAGGTTAAAAATAAACAATTCTCAACTGATGCCAGAGATGAGAAGATACTTTTTCCCCTAAGAATAATGGATGTGAAACAAACTCCCAGCTAAAGTAGTTCATACTGTTTATTAAGTATTCAAAAAAAATGGGTAATCATTTGATTGGGAATGGAATTACAGGTTATAAAGATTGGTGGGTGGGACTATTTTCTGTGGACCACAGTCAATTAGACCAATGAGGAAGCTTACAAGTGTGGACAAGTATCCTAGAGTTCACTTGATTATGTTAAAGCAGAACTTTCCCTCAGTTAGATGAAATAAAGCAAGAACTTTTATCTATGTAGTGCCTTACTTATTGCCCTCAGGTCATCCCAAAAATAGCAAACCAATGCAGAGGCATCTAGGCTGAGCAGCCAGCTGTGGAATGACCCTCGCTTAGTCAGGAGCTTCAAGAAAGGACTTTTTACTAACATCGTTAGATACTCAGATAAGGCCTGTGCATGTCAACCGTGAGGCCTCATTTTCCTGCATAAATCATCCATTGGAAAAATGGCATGATATGAATTGGGCATGTGAGGTCAGAGACCGGATTTTCTAACCCGTGCCTTCTGCCAACTAGGCTGCGTGCTGCGGGCCTGTAGAATCATGGAGGTTACGGCACAGAAACAAGCCTTTTGGCCCATTGTGTTTGCACTGATATTTTTCTTCATACGAGCCACCTAGTCTAATCTCCTGCTCACACTCTGCACCCGTTAATATTTCTCTTTTTCAAGCAACTATCTCATTTCCTTTTTAAAAAAAATCTGGATTCTGTATCAATATTGATTTGTGGCAACAAATCCACATTCTAACCACCTGCTGTGTAAAGATTTTTTTAAGCCCTATCTGCTGTAATTATATTTACAATTATCTTAATTTTTTGCCCTCTTGTTACCATCTCACCAACCAGTCTATTGCTTTTACCATATTATAATCCTTCATAACCTTGAAGACCTCTGTTGGATCATCACGTCACCTCTTCAGCTCTCGTGCAAAAAAACCCTAATTTCTCAAGTCTCTCTTCATAACTATAACATCTCATTACTTGTGAATCTATGCTGCACCTTTTCAATTGCTTTTATATCATTCCTATAATGGCATGCCCCAAACTGTACACATGACTTCGAAACGGCATAACTAAAGTCTTGTGCAAGTTCCGCAGTACCTGCTTTTTGTATTCTGTGTCTCTAGGTGCAAAACCAAATTTCCATTTGCCTTTTAATAGCCTTATCTGAGAACATAAACATCTACTTGTACTACCATCTTTAATGACCTATGTATTTGCACAGCAAAGTCTTTCTGCTCTTCTACTACTTTTAAGATCTTGTCATTTAAAGTTTATTTCCTTTCCCTACTCCTATTTCGAAAATATAGTACTTGACATTTTTCTACATTGAACTGTATCTGTCACTGATCCTGTTAGTCGATGTCCCGCTGCAGTCTTTCACAAGCCTTGTCCCAATTTGCCATACATTGCATTTTGGTGTTGTTAGCAAATTTCAATAGCAACCCCAACACAGACACCTGTAGACGACCACACACTACACCTTTTTAGTCCAAGAGCCTTCCTTTTATTGCTATCCTTTGCTTTCTGCGCTCCAACCATTTTCTCTTCATGTGGCCACATTCTCTTCAGTTCAATATGCTGTTACTTTTTCTATAAGTCTCTTTTATGTGATACATTATCAAATGCCTTGTGAAAATCCATATAAGTCACATGCCGACTGACAATAAATTCATCAATGGTGTCTTTAGATACAATGGCAGACAGTGACATCACTTAAAACTAAACCTAGAGCATGAACTATTAGCAGAGATTGTTGGAATGGTGTGGAAGGATGGGAAGTTTGTTCACTTGCCCCAAATTATTGCACAGCAGTGTTTACTTGACATGCACCATTAATACTGCAAATAACTTACTTTCAGAAGGACAACTCTAATACTGCCGGTTCAACCTGGCAGATGACGTGTTAGAAAGGAGTGACAACACCTCTAGAGTTGCCGATGATGTAATAAACTGTGAGAGCTATTAATTCATCTCACCCTATGGTGCTGCCTTGAAACACTTCTGTTCTGTTCTGGTAGCAGAGTTGAGGGGTGATCTGTCAGGCAGCAGATGCTACTATCACATGCCTCAGTGATAATGCCTTATATGACTCCAGTGTTATTATACTAAGTGGCTCATGCTACAATGATATGGACTTTTATTTCACTTTGTTTCAGAAAGTACGATGGGGTAGATTTTCATCTTCACCGCCTGTACAGTAATCTGGCAGGGCATATTGCCTGCTTTTTATAGAACCCGCCTGATTTTAATTCCATAGATTTCTGTAAAGGGCGCGCAATCTGCTCCCCCACATTACTGTCCAGGCAGTGAAGATGAAAATCTACCCCTACATGTTTTATATACCCTGCAATGCTGCGTGGGACTTAAGAGTACAAGCCAACTTGCAGGACCTTGCACAAAACATATTGCGTAATTAGTGACACAGTCTTCTAGATCATGTGAAGCACAGCTCCCAGTTAGAACAAAATAAATACTAAGGTCGAGTGTACTTTTTCTCCTTGCATCCTTCCCACGTCAGGCTGTTTGATCACATTTTAATTCAGTTTGAACGTCCTCAGACAGCCACATGATTGTCTGCTCCAGCACTGCTCTATATTCCTCTGACTGTCTTGGATAAACTGTGGAGCAACAGCAGACAGACCATTCGCCACCCCCGCTCTGCCTCCCCTCCCCCCCGACTGCGGGATCTCTACTTTCTTGAGGCATCGCACTTACGATCGAGTAAGCTGACCTTTATCTCCCCGCCCCAATCCTCACACCATCAAAGATATTGAGAAATGCTATACTTTCTGCTTACATGCTTCATTGCATTTAGTGACATTTAATTTTAGCACAGTAGTACAATCATGATATAGGCACACAAATTGCACATGATTCACAGATTTAAAAGGACATTGTTGCCGATTTAGAGAGTTTTGGGAACAGTCTGCTCTGAAAGCTGGTTACCCAGCTGCCATATTTTTATTCAGGGAACTTGGTTGCAATAATAAGATGTTCCTTTCATGGGTCCATTTTCATTTTTTAAATAAATGTTTTTTCCCAAACGAAAACTGTGGGGTTACTTTTAACCTACCACACCCAGCGGGAAACTGACAGGATCAGATCGACTGCCTGTTTTACTCCCCGCCCAATTTTACTTTCTGTTGAAGTCAATGGAAAGTAAAACCAGGCGGTATGTAACACAAGTGGCTGATCTGATCCCGTTAGTTTCTCACCAAACAGGTTAGGTTAAAATTACTCCTGTGGCGGATCGCCACCTCAACGGGCGCAATCCACTTTTCTGTCCGTGGACAATAAATCGGGCACCTTGCCTTTAAGGCACATGCTGCCTTTAAGGCAGGAAAAAAGGAGTGGGCGTGGCCTCTGGGTTTTTGCAGAGAAATGTTAGCAGCCATTTTACCAGAGATGTGATTAAAAGCTATGGGGTAAAAATTCAGTTGGTTGCGCCTCCCGTTAGCGCCTTAAGAGGGCGCTAATGGGGCGCAAAGCAGCTAGCGCCTGGGCGCAGCGATGTTTGCGCCGCTCGCGAACTTAACTAGACATTTTGCGGCGGCGCTAAACTTTAGCGCCGCGATCTCCTGCGCCGGCAGATCATGACGTCACTCGAGTGCGCACCGCCCCGGTATCGCCCCGGATATTGAGTGGCGCCCCCTGCCTTACCGCCTGACGCTAGCAACGACAGGTTGAGGGGAGCGTTCTGCAGTCATGAAGGGAAAGGGGGAGCGCTATTTAAAGGTGTCCGCTTCCTGCCTTTTATTGTTGGTGCCATTTTAGAACTACGCATTCTGAGAGAGAGAGGGAGAGACTTCTAGAGAGATTCAACGTTGTGTGAAGGAGTTTTGGGTACTGAGCAGCACTTTGCAGGTTCATTTTGATTTGCCATTCCTTGTATCGATTTAGAAGAGACTGTGGGGGCTGCACTCTGAGCTCTTTGCCTGGTACTCTCCATTGTTCTTTCCAGCACATTTGATGTGCAGGTCTCTCCAGGCCGAGATTCAAGGCTGCAATGAACAGGATGTGGATGGAAAGCAAGATTAACCACCCCCTTTAAGAACTGGCCCGTGCCATTGTGTGTGTGTTCCATTGCTGACTGACATTACATGAGCTTTGCCAGCGCTCTGAGGTAGCGCTTCGCTCCTCGGCCTTTGCGCCTTAAGACAGGTGTGAAGCGCCTGATTTAGCGCTGCAATCACCTCCAGGGGCGATAAAAGTCAAGTTTGCAGTCGGTGGTGATAATTAGCGCCAGGCGCTAATTTTTGCGCCCGGACGATATTTGCGCCCCAAACGGGGCGTGACTGAATTTTTCCCCCTATGTGTTTCACATATTGACTCGGCCTCAATTCGTGCTTCGCGGCAGCCACAACATTGGTGACCCCGACGCTCAGAACGTATTCTGAGCATTGCAATGGCGGACACGAATGCAGTTTCCGTGAAACTGCCAGAGTTTTGGGAAAACCAGCCCGAAGCCTGGTTTCTCCAAGCCGAGTCCCGATTCCGGCTGCAACGCATCACCACAGATGGGATGAAGTACGACTACCTCGTCACATCACTCGGTAGCTCCACAGTTACGAAGGTCTGGACAGCGCTGCAGAACCCACCAGAGGGGGGCAAGTATTCACATCTTAAGGCCGCGCTCCTTAAAAAATTTACGGCCTCGACATACCAGCGAAACTGCCACCTCCTCGACCTTCCAGGCCTCGGTGATGCCTCACCGTCAGACCTCCTCTCCCACATGCTCTCCCTCACCGACGAGAGCCCACCCGGATCCCTCTTGCGCACGCTGTTCATCCGCCAGCTACCTCTCAGCATCTGTCCCAGCGATCGTGGCGTCCGGCCTCACGGACCTGGAAGCCCTGGCCGATGAGACCGACAAGCTGCTGTCCGCTCACTCCAGCCGCGACGTCACTCCGGACCTGGCAGCCACTGCCTGGGCGCGCCCCTCACCGGCCACCACGCGGCCACAAGGCCCAGTCACCGGGCTCACGGGGCCTTCGCGCCCCACTAACCCGGGCCATTGTTACTACCACGCACGGTTCGGCACCAGGGCACAACGGTGCACACCTCCCTGCTCTTTCAAGTCTGCCCCCGTACCAGCCCCCGCGATGCCCATGGGCCACGCGGGCTCC
Source organism: Squalus acanthias (assembly GCA_030390025.1). Lineage (NCBI taxonomy): Eukaryota > Metazoa > Chordata > Chondrichthyes > Squaliformes > Squalidae > Squalus > Squalus acanthias. The sequence continues at coordinate 62,946,541 of CM059433.1, read as the reverse complement.
CTGCTGTATGTCACGGATGACAAAACCGGCCGCCGGTTCCTGTGCGACACTGGAGCTCAGCACAGCATCATCCCGGCCTCCTCCCTCGACATCTAAAAGGGCAAACGAGGACCGGCGCTGGCTGCTGCTAACGGCTCGGACATCCTGACGTACGGCACCCGCACAGTCTCCCTCAACCTCGCTGGTCGCCGCTACCGATGGGAGTTCATCACTGCCAAGGTGCTCTCCCCTCTCATCGGCGCGGATTTCCTGTGCGCCTACGGCCTTCTGGTAGACATCCCTCGACACTGCCTCGTGGACATGAACACCATGTCCCCCATCCTGGGCGCCATGGACCCCCGTCAACCCGCCGACATGGCGTCACAGTGCCACGCCCGGGCCACGGATGACTACTCGGCACTCCTGGCCGAATTCCCGGCCCTTACCAATCCGACCTTCTCCGCGGAGGCCGCCAAACACGGGGTGGAACATTTCATCCCCACCACAGGCCCCCCAGTGTACACCCACGCCCGCAGGCTGGACCCGGCCAAACTGGAGATCGCGCGGACCGAGTTTGCCACCATGGAACAGCTCGGCATCATCCGCCGCTCCAACAGTCCCTGGGCCTCCCCACTCCACACCGCCCCCAAACCAGGTGGGGGTTGGCACCCCTGCCTCAACGACGCCACCACCCCTGATCGGTACCCCGTGCCGCACATCCAGGACTTCTCGGCTAGACTGGCCGGCCGCTCAGTCTTTTCCAAGGTCGACCTGGTGCGCGGCTACCACCAAGTCCCCGTCCACCCCGCGGACGTCCCCAAGACGGCTGTAATCACCCCCTTCGGCCTTTTCGAGTTCCTGCGGATGCCCTTCGGCCTCAAAAACACGGCCAAGGCATTCCAACGGCTCATGGACTCGGTCCTTCGGGACCTGAAGTTCCTGTTCGTCTACCTGGACGACATCCTGGTAGCCAGTTCCTCCAAGCAGGAACACCTCGAACACCTTCGCATCCTGTTCGGGCGCCTCAGCGACCACGGGCTCATCCTCAGCCCAGCCAAATGCCAGTTCGGCCTGGACAAGATCGACTTCCTCGGCCACCACATCACCCATGCTGGGGCCATTCCCCTGCCCACCAAGGTGCAGGCCGTCCAACAATTTCCCCGCCCCACCACCATCAAAGGCCTCCAGGAGTTCCTCGGGATGGTGAATTTCTACAACCGCTTCATCCCCAAAGCGGCGTCCCTCATGAGGCCCCTGTATGAAGCCCTCCGGGGCAGGAGCGGCAAGATGGCAGTCGAATGGACGGCAGACGCGTCAGCCGCCTTCGACTCCACCAAGACCGCGCTCGCCAACGCCACCCTGCTCGCGCACCCACAGCCCAATGCCAGGGTAGCGCTCACCACGGACGCCTCCGACCACGCAGTCGGCGCCGTGTATGAGCAGTGGGTCGACGGCGCCTGGCAACCACTTGCCTTCTTCACCCGCCAACTACGCCCCCCCGAGGTCAAGTACAGCACCTTCGACCGCGAGCTCCTCGCGCTGTTCCTGGCGGTCCGCCATTTTCGGTTTTTGCTGGAGGGCCACCCCTTCACTGCGCTTGTCGACCACAAACCCCTGACATTCGCAATGGCAAAGACAACCGACCCCTGGTCCGCCAGGCAGCAGCGCCAGTTCGCGGCAGTGTCCGAGTTCACCACGGACATCCAACACGTCTCCGGCCGAGACAATGTGGTAGCCGACTGCCTCTCCCGCCCCGCCATCCACGCCGCACACCTGGCAGTCGACTACGCTCAACTCGCAGCAGACCAGATCACCGACTCTGATCTGCTCTCCGCACCTACCAACCTACCAGGGCTACGCCTGGCCGACGTCGCCTGTGGCCCGACCGCAGTCACAGTCAAGTGCGACATATCCCTATGTCAACCTCGGCCCGTCGTCCCAGCGTCCTGGCGCCGCCGGGTATTCGAGATTCTTCACAACCTCTCCCACCCCGGCGCCCGCGCATCCATCAAATTGGTAGCCAACCGCTTTGTCTGGCGCTGCCTTCGCAAGGATGTGCGTACTTGGGCCAACTCCTGCCTGGCCTGCCAACGGGCCAAGGTGCAGCAACACATGAAAGCACCCCTCGAGGAGTTTACCGTCCCTTCGCGTAGATTCGACCACATCCACGTGGACATCGTCGGGCCCCTGCCGCCGTCGCAAGGCCACACGCACTTGCTGACGATCGTTGACCGCACCACGCGCTGGCCCGAGGCAATTCCACTGACCTCTACCACCACCAGCCGACATCGCCAGAACCTTCGTCAGCACCTGGGTCGCACGGTTCGGCGTCCCCTCCGACATGACGTCGGACAGAGGTCCGCAATTTACCTCTGAACTCTGGACCGCCGTCGCACGCAATCTCGGGTGACCATTCACCGCACCACAGCGTACCACCCCCAAGCCAACGGACTGTGTGAGCGGTTCCACAGATCCTTGAAGGCATCTCTTCGAGCCAGCCTCCAGGACGGCGCCTGGACCGACCGACTCCCGTGGGTCCTCCTCGGCCTGCGTACCGCGGTTAAAGAAGACCTCCACGCATCGGCAGCAGAGCTCGTGTACGGCCAGCCGCTGCGCGTACCCGGCGAGTTCCTGCCCACCGCCACGTCACCCTGGTCAGCCGACCAGCAACGCCACGACTTCGCCTCACCGGCACTACAGTTCGCCCATTGCCCGACATGGCGAATCCACCTCACACGTTTCCACTAAGCCTGCACCAGGCACGGTTTGTTTTCGTCCGGCACGATGCCCACCGCGGACCCCTTCAACCCCCGTACGACGGGCCCTACAAGGTGCTACAGGCTGGGGACAAATTTTTCACCCTGCAAGTGGGCGACAGGACCGAAAAAGTGTCGGTTGACCGACTCAAGCCAGCACACTCGGAGCCCGGTGAGCAAGTCCCGGTAGCTCGTCCACCGCCACGTGGCCGACCTGCCCTCAAGCCAGTTCACCCGGCTGCTCCACGCCCGGCCGTTCCACGTCCACCGGCGTCCTACAAGAGCCGCTCCGGCCGGCCCATCAGACCGCCGCACCGTCTCGTCCACACCTCCTAAGCGGATTCTGGGGGGAGCTGTGTGGCGGATCGCCACCTAAACGGGCGCAATCCACTTTTCCGTCCGTGGACAATAAATCGGGCACCTTGCCTTTAAGGCGCATGCTGCCTTTAAGGCAGGAAAAAAGGAGTGGGCGTGGCCTCTGGGTTTTTGCAGAGAAATGTTAGCAGCCATTTTACCAGAGATGTGATTAAAAGCTATGTGTTTCACATATTGACTCGGCCTCAATTCGTGCTTCGCGGCAGCCACAACACCCCCATCTTTAGTCGGACATTTACAGAATAATTGCATCACCAGTTGTGTCACTGAGCTTCTCTGTTTACAATTTTGTCAAGATCATAGCGTGCCTTTAAAAAAAAATTAAAATTTGAGAATTTGGACATGTTTAGTGAGTAAAACTAGTCAGATTAACTACACCTGAAATGAATGAAAGCCAGCTCAAAATATGGAAGATGGATCCTAATGTTAGACACCAGAGTCGAGCAGTGGAGGGACTTGAATCATTGTGATAGAGAGGAATACCTTAATATCAGTCTAAGGAATTACTTCAGAGTTTTATGAAAGCAATCTGAACACAGCAAGATGTTACGTGCCCCAAAGGTAGTTATCCAAAAGCAGCCTGACCGCGTTTACCATATGGTTTGTTTACCCAATCTGATAACGCAACATCTCTAATATTGTTTCCTCATGTCATATCCTACACTCATGTAATGACAAATGAGCAATGACGCCAGTAGAATCACTACTATTTTTGGACACCACTTAAATAAGGGCAAATCAGTGTGTGAGGTACCTTACTATGCAGGTACATTGTAAACAAAACTTTGGAAGCTTAATATTACTTTATTTTTATGCTTTTTGGATGTGTGGTTAAAATTTTACATTAAAGTTGAAATACATCTGTACAGATGTTGGACTGTATTGGTTGCACAACCAGAGCCACAGGTCCAGTCTATCAGTTCTGCATTCCAGCCATCCTGTCAATTAAATCATTTATTTTTCTTTGTTTAGTCGGCAGGCAAAAATGACTGTACCTCTTGTGTTTTGAAAAAAAATCCCGATGGCTGCTAATGTAGTAGCAGTCCGCAAAAATCAAAAGAACCTATTCTCTGGGCCATCTTCTGAATTACAGATCACAAACTTAAAAGATCACAGTGATTGCAGCAGATCTGTTTAAAATGAAATCCTCACCAATATGCCATGTAGCACTACATGCAAAAGATTGACTGTGAAAGTTAGTTAATAGGTTAGTCATCTCGACAGTCCATTTTTACTCGTGATTTCAAGACTTCACTAGTAAAATGCTAATTTATTTTGTATGGAACTATTCCCTTGTGATAGCGCGGAGGGGCAGAGGTTGTGCTAGTTCCATGCTCTCATAAAGGATTTTTCCTGTACTGGTATGCAGAATAACAATCGTAATGTCTGAATTGATCCGCAACACTGCCGTCTTTGTGGCGTGGAGTCAGATAATGAGGCTGTGACAGCAGCTGCAGAGGAGGCTGCATCATTACTGAGCAAAACCGTTCACAAAGACCTCACTGCTGAGCACGCTCAAAGAAACTCCTTTTTGTGTGCCAGCATTATGCAGGGCTTGAAATGAAGGCTGCAGAAGTGTTGAACAGCAGTACAGTACCCGAATCCAGTAAAAATGATTCGTCCGTAGTTAAAAAAAACACACACTGGTTGACCAGTGTTATGAAAATTAAAAATATAATTACTGTATCTGATACATATACAGCTGTTTATTAAATGCTATTTACCAAAAACCTGCCTGAATAGCTCTCTGAGAGTGAGAGCCATGAGCATGTGCTGACATTGGAATGTATTCACCAGTCCTTTAAATTTAAGATAACTAATTTCCTCATCGGCCCTCTGACTGTGTGTGTACTGTATTGTATCAATTTGGATATGCAACAACTTGTCCTTTCACTCCTAGTTCAAATCCAACTCCGATTGACAGAATGATGGTTTCTGCTGGTTGTATTGATCCTATGTTAAATAAGTATGGGCAGTCTGAATCCAGTTCCTAACGAGTTAAGACTTATAACACAATACTGCTCATAATTTGACACATGTCACTCAAGAGGCCATAGGATGGCTGATGTGGAATCTACAAAAACTCACACTGGAGCAGTAAGGAATGCTATTTTGAGGTTGGGGTTAAGGCGTGTGCTTTCCAGTGCTGACATCCCCACTTTAAGAGAATACTCTGGGGTGGGGGAGGGGGCGTATTTCCTTGCTGTTATTCGTGTATAAATGGCGCAGGAATTAATTTTAGGCAGAAAAATCAGGTGGAAGTTGTTTCTGCCTGTTTTGCACAATTAAAGCACTTCCCCCAATTTCCCTGTGGCTTTTTGAGCCTTCTGGTGACCCGCTGTCGAGTACTCACATACAATATTTGCATATGGCGGAGTGGGTTAGCAGTTTGGCATTCCCTGGGTTTGTACTGCGATTGTACACACAATCTGGACACAGAGGAAGTGGAAGCCCTTCCTGTTGATATGGTTGAGTGGGTGTTCTGTGGACGCCATCAGTTGCAACCCCATAAATCTGTATGCTCCTATCTTGCTGCTGCCTTGCTGTAATGCCAAAAGTGATAAATTGACCTGCTTTTCTGTAAAGAGTGTCAGAGACCTGGTGAGTGTATCCCCCTACTGCACCCTGACTGATGTTACATAGCTCCCCCATCTTGTACCATAGAAGTTGAAGGCGATGGTCACCTTCATAGTCACTGAGAGCAGGTGAGTGTGGCTTGAGGTCTTCCTGCAGCAGATCACAGAGGTGCCCAGTTGTCTCTTTGCTGAAGCGCACTCTACTTGTGCACAACTCCTGTGAAAGGTCCTAATAAGACCTATTCTGCTTGTATATTCTATTGGGGGCGGGACCGGGGACGGTGGCGAGGTGGGTGGTAATATCTAGTAGGCTGCGTCCTCCATAAATAGGCCCTGACTCTCCTTACCTCCATCCTGTGCTGCTCCTTTGCCTTTGCCATAATGATGGCATACAACGGTATGCCCATAGGGAATTCAATACCTGCTCCTGAAAAGCCCTGCCGGCAGGTGGAGGGGGTCCCAAAAAAATGCCGGTGGGTTGTCCCTGTCAGAAACAAGTGCAGATATTTGTATTCAGAAATATGACAAAAATAAAACATACTTTATGAAGTGTTTCCCAGCAGTAGAAATCAGTGTTTAAACTCTTCGGGATCAAATATCCCTCACTTCTGCCTTGATCAGGTATTCCTGGCATCTGGAGCACCGCATAGATCTCAGTCTAGGTTCCCCAAAGTACCTCAGCAGCGCAAATCCAGGAAAGCTGCAGATGCTAACGACTGTACTCCACTCTGAGATGCAAATAAATTCCGTGGGGACTTGGTATTCAGATCACAGGAAGGCTGACAAAACACAAGGGAACTTGGTGGGGGCGGGGGAAGTGTTTGAATTGCACAAAATGGTAAGAAACAACTCTCATCTGATTTTCCTACCTCAAAAGAAATTTCTGCACCATTTATGCACTGTTAATGCAAAGAAAACAGCGATGGGGGCGGGGGGGGGGGGGCGGATTTTAACCATACTCGCTCAGTAGAAACCTGGCGGGTGAGCAGGTAAAATGGCCCTGGCTCTTACCTGTCTGAAAGCCGCTATGATCGCAACATCTGCAATTTTAACCTGCTCTCCTGAGCAGGCAGCAAGGACACGTGCCCGGAGCCAACTGGGTCCTTCTTTACATATGCATGTTGCATCCCAATGACATCATTGAGACCTGACTGTAATTTTAACTCAGGCCTGAGTGGGGAATCCATCTTGAGTTAAAATCAGGTTAAGTGTCACATTTACTTCCTGGAACATGTTACCTGTCATATACAATTGCCCTCGTCTTTGTTTTCTGGCATTTGGCTCCAAGTTGAATCAGGCCAATGGGATAAAAGACTTGTCTCTCTCATGCTTGCTATACTTCCTGAGTGAAGTGGATTCACAAAATCTCAATCAAGTTATTGGTAGCTGTGGGCTGGATTTTGTCTTGGGGTCGGGTTGGGGTCGTGTCATCCGCATTTTGTGTTCCCCCCCCCCGACTCCAGATTAATGTGGATGAATGATGCAATTTTGACTTAATTGGGCAATTGAGTTCCAGCATGTGGGAACCCATGAACTAATTAGTGGTTTCAGTCTGAAAGTCGTCTCTGATGATGTCATCATTGTTGCTGCATTGCAGGTCACAGACTGCCTGGCTGTTGGTGAGAGAGGACCTGCCTGGCTTTTGCTGTGAGTGGACCTGGATGCATATGTGTGTGTGTGAGAGAGAGAGAGAGAGAGAGAGAGAGAATGAATTTTTTGCATCCAAGTCCTCTCACAGCAAAGGCCATGCACATTCAATGCAGCAGCATCAGAGGCGACTTTCAGACCTAATACTACTACCTTCATCAGATCTCCGTTGTAATAGTGGACCTGCAGCTGATAGTCAGCTATCCACTTGTGCTCCCGCCAGGTTTCACTGGAGTGTTTCACATCAGGCGTACTTCACGTCGGAAAAGGGTTAAACTAGCTAAAACGTTTCAAAATGGCATTACAGAGCCAATTTAGGGCTTGTTAAGGGCTTTAATGGCCTCTCCCGCCTCTTCGAGGCGGGACGGAGTCGGGAACCCCGCGACTGATTTTGTCAAAATTGCGTGGAGGCGGGATGGAGTCGGGATGGGGTCGGGACCCCCGACCCCGCAAATTTAACCCCCCACACGCCTCCAAACCCGACTCCACGGGTCATTCAAAATCCAGCCCTATGACTCCGCAATACACACGTTCTCTTATATCTGGTACCAATTGGCAATTTGAAAAAGCAGCAGTGACTCACAAGACCAACAGCTGCAAGTGCAGTATGGAGCTCTGTCTTTTAGATGTTAATTTACAAGGAGAGTGGCAGATTTCCGTAATCCAAGATTTGATGCAGAGAATGCTGGCAAAATGACCCAAAACATAATTTCAATCCAGCAGACATCTAATTTGCTTATTGGCCAATTTTGGTGCCTAGTTAAATGAATTTAAATACTAACAATTTAGGCTTATGCTGACTGATGTTGCAGTCTGACCTCTTTGAAGTTGGAGTGCTGTTATCATCATATCACATGCTCAAAATGACACGCGCTACGGCACAGTCAGAAACACATAGTAATTACATATGGTGCTATCTTTGTGTTATTTTTAAACTTACTTTTAATAAATCCTGGGACAGAATTGTGAACACCGCATTGCAAAAGTTCGCACTGCTGTCGCATGAACTTGTTGCACCCTCATTGACAGTATTTCAATTAGGTTCACAGCCGATTCTTCCTGACTGAGGAACCAAGCATTCTTGAAAACTCCCTGATACAATAAAGAGTGTGTTATAGATAAATATCCCCTTCACTGTAGCACTACCAGCGAACATTGATACTGTCCTATTGCACCTATTTTAATTGATACTGTCTTTAATTTGTGGGCATAAACTCTCCAAAATGCTGTTGTAGCTTTGAACAAATAGCAGAAATTGTTAACCAAAAACATTTTTTTTCAACCAAAACATTTAATGTATATATGACTGGACTAGATTATTCATTATCCATGTTATGATTAACATAGAAACATAGAAAAATAGGAGCAGGAGTAGGCCATTCGGCCCTTCGAGCCTGCTCCGCCATTCAATATGATCATGACTGATCCTCTATCTCAATACCATATTCCCGCTCTCTCCCCATACCCCTTGATGCCTTTTGTGTCTAGAAATCTATCTGTCTCCTTTTTAAATATATTCAGTGATTTGGCCTCCACAGCCTTCTGTGGTTGAGAATTCCACAGGTTCACCACCCTCTGAGTGAAGAAATTTCTCCTCATCTCAGTCCTAAATGTCCTACCCCATATCCTGAGACTGTGACCCCCCAGCCAGGGAAAACATCCTCCCTGCATCCAGTCTGTCTAGCCCTGTCAGAATTTTATACGTTTCAATGAGATCCCCTCTCATTCTTTTAAACTCTAGTAAATACAGGCCTAGTCGACCCAACCTCTCCTCATACGACAGTCCTGTCATCCCAGGAATCAGTCTGGTGAACTTTCGCTGCACTCCCTCTGTGGCAAGTATATCCTTTCTTAGGTAAGGAGACCAAAACTGCACACACTACTCCAGGTGTGGTCTCACCAAGGCCCTGTATAACTGTAGTAAGACATCCTTGCTCCTGCACTCAAATTCTCTTGCAATGAAGGCCAACATACCATTTGCCTTCCTAACTGCTTGCTGCACCTGCATGTTTGCTTTCAGTGACTGGTATACAAGGACACCCAGGTCCCTCTGTACATCAACATTTCCCAATCTACCACCATTTAAATAATACTCTGCCTTTCTGTTTTTCCTACCGAAGTGGATAACTTCACATTTATCCACATTATACTGCACCTGCCATGTATTTGCCCACTCACTCAACTTGTCTAAATCGCCTTGAAGTCTCTTTTCATCCTCCTCACAACTCACAATCCCACCAAGTTTCGTGTCGTCAGCAAACTTGGAAATATTACATTTGGTTCCCTCATCCAAATCATTGATATATATTGTGAATAGCTGGGGCCCAATTAGATTATTAAGTATGTATACAACTTGAATAAAAAAGCACACTGACACTTGTTTTAACTAAAATCAAGAATGCCTTGCTCTCATTTTGAAACGGCTAATGAAATGAAAACCAAATCTCATCTATCAGCCAACACTAAAAGGAGTTCTTGTGACATTTGCTGTTATTGAATGTTTCAACCATGAAGAAGTGTAATCTGGACCAAGAATTTGTGGCCTGCCGTCTGCTATTTGCAAAATGGGTCTGTAGTTTGGTAATGCAATGGATGCCAGTATTTGCCATTAGGAATGTGGCCACAGTCTGTCATTACAAAAGCAGGTGTGCAGTCACACACTGGGAAAGTGGGCCTACAATCTGAATTGCAAAGTAGACTGATAGTTTGGCGATGGTGCACCCTATCAGAAGACTGCAATGTTGACTTTTTTAATTTTGGAATTACGATCCATAATAAATTCCAATAAAGGTTGAAGGTACTTAACTCAATTATTTGCACCCAGGCCTTGTTTATATAATCCAAACAATCAAAATCTGTATATGATTGGCTACTTTAGTACCTGTTGGCAGATTTAGTTTTGTTTTAGATGTTTATATATGCACTTTAACATTACTGTTTGATTAGCATTCCCTTAAATGGCCAGCCTCTCAGGCCCCAAAGCTCCTGTAAGGCTAAGTTCAAGGAAATAGTGTCAACCCGACCATATCTGTTGCCATAACAGCATTAGCAGGGAAATGGGAGTCCGACGTATATTGGAGGAAATCATAATTTAAAAAAATTGTGCTTGCACACTGCTACTGATAAAATAACTATTTTAGTTACTTTTAACTAATCACTCAGTCCTGGGTAGACTGCTCCTGTAAAGAACAATGCTTGTTTTTCCATGGTTCTATAAAGTAAACCTTCTAAAATAGCTGAAGAGTTCCTTCAGTTGGCTTATAATTATTATTTTGCTGTTGGCTGATCTTCATTTCACATATAAATGTAAAGCAGACAAACCTTTCCACTATCCCTTGAATGATCCCAATTTCATTAAATTTATGTTTCCAATTGGAGCAGGAGGGGGTTTATCAGTGTGCATGAGGAATTAATTAAGTCATAATACTGTAATACCAATTACAGAGCATTCTGGAATTCACTGAGCATAAGTAACATTCTTCTATACTTCAAAATATATAAAAATATCATTATTTGTTGCAAATGGTGATGTTTTCAGAATGATTATCCTAATTCTGCTTTCTTGTGCAGTTCAGTTGTGCACTGAACTGACAGTGCACTCCAAGTCTTAGAGTACTAGCCTGCAATTTGGCATATCTCAGCAATTAGATTTCAACCGCAGACTTCAAGAAAGTAGATTCCTAAGATCTGTCAGTCAAGCTTCCAAGTGTCTCCCAATTTTCTGTGTTGCATAAATCCAGTAAGGGGCGATTTTAACCCTACCCACCCGGGGAACCTAGCAGGCAGGCTGTTAGAATCAGCCATCGCACTTCCCCACCGACGTCCCGTACGGATATCACCGCCTTCAATTTTAGCCTGCTGTTCAGAGCAGGCGGCAAGGTCACCCGCCTGAAGTCAGCGGGGTCCTTCATTAAATATCCAAATCAGGGTCTGATCATATCATTGGGCCTCGACTACAATTTTAACTGTGGCCTGAACTGGGAAGCTGTTGTGCCTTTCCCGCCAGGTGAAGACAGGGGTAAGAGGATCCAGGACCAGAAGAGACCATTTAAGATAATTGTTTATGTTTACTCTCATAGTGAGGCCAGGAGGAGCAGGTGATTGTACCTCTGGTGACGGCCGGTGGCCTCCTGCCACCTGAAATTCCACTGCTGCTCACCAGCCAGCTGCCACTTCCCACCCGTTCTGGGCGAGTAGCTGACCGGGGGCATGCAGATTAAACCTGAACACTTTGAGGTCAAGGTGCTTGGCAATCGCCTCACCTCGCCTCCCCGATCCCTGCTCCCGGTTAAAATTAGGGCTGTAGTATGAGAACCAATCTAAACTATGGTGTTTGTGCATGTAAATAAATGATTGAAAAGTCTGGGCTGCATGTAAAAAAAAAAGTTAAAACTTTAAAAACCTGCTGTTTATCCGCACAACTGTAGCCCTGACCTGTTTTTTATTTTTTTAAAAACAACTTCAGCCATTTTTGACAAGAAGGATTCGTCAAAAAAGTTGTTAGTTGCTGATGGCTGCCTCTATTTACGATTATCACTGAGAGTTTTAAAAACTTGGATAATGGTTGGTTGTTCTGCAGCCCTCAGCTTTGGGCTTGAAATGATCCGAGTTGACCTTATCAGCAGCGAACCAAGCCCATTACTGCAGTGTGGGCACCATCGAGGCCGTCGAGGAAGTGATTTTGTCAGCAGGTACGATGACTGTGAGAGCAATCCGAGCCTTTATGTCACTACAATGCTTAATGAATGTACTATAAAGGAGTTGTAAAGCACTCCAAAGACTCAACTGACGGTGAAATGACACCAATGAATATTTTATCGAGCCATTTTTTGAATCTGAATCAGATGGCTTCACTTTTTTTATTTGTTAAACCCCATTTATAGCTGGTGTTGTTTCAGTACAATTAGCTCCAGGCACCATTAGGAATAACTAGATTGCATTGTTCACAGTCCAACAGAAAATGTTGCGACTACCAATTTAAATCCAGCATGGAGTACACCCACGAACAAAAACAATTCATAAATGGTATGACTACGGGGTATATATTTTGAGCATTACTCGTTACAAGTTAGTGGAATAAGCAACGTATAAAAACAGTGCAAAAAAAAATACACAGGAGCCGGAGGGTAAGCAATAATTAGAAAGTCGGGAGGTTGCCTAGTATCTGTTGCCTTCACTAAGACAAATTGCCAGTTTTTGCAGATTATTTGTCATTAACTCATGCTGTATTAGCAATTTACACCTGGGTAGTTTACATTAGGGACTTGTTCTGACTTAAAGCCCAGTACCAAGTCTCTAGAAGGGAGCTTCAAACAGTGCTGGAACAGTCACTTCTACATCATCTACTGCTGCCACTATATTTTAGATGAGTAAATGCACATTAATTCATTTAATGAGGCATAATGTTGTAGGAAAACTAGATTTGCAATTGCATTTTTTCACGCCTGTTTTCTCCTCTACTCTCCTGACTGTGCTTGCGAACTGTTCGACAGGTATCATTCACCATTTAGTCCCCTATTAGCTATTCTTCATATGTGAGTCAGGACAGAAAGTGTTGCCAATCTATTCACGATAAAGTGCACCACAGCCAAGCCCAAAGCTGTCCTCATCCAATGTTCAAGCAATACACTTTCCAGCACAACTCCCTTTTGGTTGCTCTGGCCAATTATAGTGCCGCTACTAATCCCCACCTCACCCCTCAGCTGAGACCAGTTAACTCAGTACAGACTGGGAGCCTTTTCTCGTCTTTAAGGCTGAATTCCATACTGGGTAGCGCGATTATCAACTGAGCCATCAAGAGCGTTGCAGCCGGTATTTAAAATGTTTTTTAAGATGAAATAATTTATGGAATTTTCAAGCCTACAGGCATAGGATAACATAACTCAGTATTTCTCCAATGAGAATTAAGTTTTGAGATATATGTGACGTACTGAAGGTATCAAGCTCCAGATGCTACAATTTGTACAAAACACCATCAAATTATGACACCAGGAGTACGGTGGCCATAAAGGGACAGGGCTGGTTACAGTTAAACATCACAACCATGCTGCAGACCCAGACTACCCATGACCAATAGGAGGTCAGCTAATAATTTTTTAGCCGGTCTGTTCTCTATAACTGCTTATCCTTGCTATCCTGCTTTCATGCTTCCCTTTGTTGGTGGGGCTTTCTTTCAGATGAGACATTAAACCGAGGTCTTGTTCCCTCTCAGGTGGATGTTAAATATCCCATGGTACTATTCAAAGAAGAGCAGGGAATTCTCCTGGTGTCCTGGCCAACATTTATCCCTCAACCAAAACCTAACAGATGATCATTTATTTCATTGCTTGTTGAACCTTGCTGTTGTCAAATTAGCTGCCGCCTTTCCTATACTACAACAGTGACTACACTTCAAAAGTACTTCATTAGTTGTAAAACACTTTGAGACATCCTGAGGTTATGAAAGGTGCTATATAAATGCAAGTCTGTATTTCCTTTTTCTTTTGAGGTTACCGAGCAAGCAATCAGGTATGATGAGCGATTAGAGTAAAAATTAGAGCTGAGAAAGAAATAATGGTTGATACCTGGACAGGTGCTGTCGTCAACCTGGGCTCTCACCCTTGAATTTATACACTTGTCATCAGAGAAAAGGGATCTTTCTTGCTATCTGATTATTTCTCTGGGGCCAGGGTTTTTGCCTCCCTTTTAAAGTAGTCAAAGTAGCAGATAAAGCAACGTCATCTTTAATGTCCTTAATGGTTACAAAGATAGAGCTGTTACTTTCAGTATAATAATATATGCATTCTCTACCTTCATTACACGCATTGCATGCATGGAATAGTAATTACTTAATCGCGTGGTGGCAGATGTTATTTATTGAATAATATGACTTTTTTTCTATCGTACTACCTTTTGTTTTGCTGTCAAACGTGAGATCTTTGCGGGTTTGCAGCAGTGCTGTACTTGAGTAATAATGACAGAAAAATAATTGCATGTAAATAATTCTGTGGGGATTTCAAGCCATATGGTGCACTCACTGAAATTGGCTGAAGTGCAAATGCTATCGGGCACGGGAAAAAAATCACTCTGATTATAATGATTGTTGGTGCATTGATTTCTGAGACTGTCAGCCATAAACTAGACTTGTATTCCATGAAATATAAAAGGTTAAGGTGTGATTTGATTGAGGTTTTTAGGATTTTGAAGGGAATTCAAATTCTAGGGTAGATAGAGAGAAACCTTTTATGGTGGTGGAGGAGTCTAGGATGAGGGGACTTAACCTCAAAATCAGAGCCAGGCCATTCAGGTGAGGAGTTAGGAAACACTTCTTCACGCAAAGGGTGGCAGAAGTGTGGAACTTTCTCCCATAAAATAGCATTAGATGCTAGCTCAATTAATCATTTGAAATCTGAGATCGATAGATTTTTTGCTAGCCAAGAGCATTAAAGGACATGGAGCCACGGTGGATAAATGGAGTTAGGATACAGATCAGCCATGATTTCCCCAGGAAAAAACTCTCTCCCAACTTCCTTACAACAGCACTTACGAAATCCCAACTGTCCAGCTTTGGCCCTCCTTTCACCACGACATTTCTGCAGCGACCGAACTGCTCAACCACACCCTCACCACCACCTTTGGTGTCCTAGTCCTTATTAAAACCATTACTCTCTCTCACCCTGGTCGTTCCCCCTGGTACGGCCCTCATCTTTGCTCCCTTAAGTCCAACGGGCACAGACTTGAACGGATATGGTGGACAACTGGTTTAGCCATCCACTGCCAGATCTGGCTGGACCACATAGAGCATTATCGGGTCCTGCTCTCGTCTGCCAAAACTGCTCACTATTCCAGGCTCATTCTGTAATGCAAAGATAACCCCTGGCTTCTATTCTCTATTGCTAACCATCTTCTTAAACCCCTCTCCCCGTCTCCTCCACCCTCGCCTCCAACAAGTGCAAGGAGCTCATGGATTTCTTTGTCTCTAAGATTGAGACCATCCGATCAGTTGCCTCTGCGACTTTCCTTCCTTCTCCAGCCCACCGGGCCAAACGTCTTCTAAGGTTCCCCACTGCCCTAGCCCTGAACTCACATCCTTCTCCAGTTTCTCTCTGATCTCCTCTCATGACCTCTCCGCGCTCATCTTGTTCCCACTAAACTGCTGACCACCCAACTTCCTTTTCTGGCTCCCATGTTCACCGACATTGTTAATAGTTCTCTCTCCTCAGGTACTGTCCCCCTCTCCATCAAATCTGTCATCATCACCCCTCTCCTCAAAAACCAACCCTTGACCCCTCCGTCCTTGCAAACTACCACCCCATCTCCAACCTCCCTTTCCTCTCCAAAGTCCTTGAACGTGTTGACGCCTCCCAAATCCGTGTTGATCTTTTCCTGAACTCCATGTTTGAATCCCTCCAATCAGGTTTCCGCCCCTGCCACAGTACCGAAATGGCTCTCATCAAAGTCACAAATGACATCCTTTGTCATGATTGACACGGTTGACAACTCCATCCTCCTCCAACGCCTCTTCACCGCCGTCAAGCTGGGTGGGACTGCACTCGCCTGGTTCCATTCTCATCTATCTAATCGTAGCCAGAGAATCATCTGCAATGTCTTCTCTTCCCACTCCCGCATAGTTACCTCTGGCGTCCCCCAAGGATCTATCCTTGGCCCCCTCCTATTTCTCATCCACATGCTGCCCCTTGGCGACATCATCCAAAAACACAACGTCAGTTTCCACGTGTACACTGATGACATCCAGCTCTACCTCGCCACCACTTCTCTCGAACCCTCCACGGTCTCTAAATTGTCAGACTGCTTGTCCAACATCCTGCACTGGATGAGCAGAAATTTTCTCCAATTGAATATTGGGAAGACCGAAACCATTGTCTTCGGTCCTCGCCACAAACTCCGTTCCCTCGCCACCAACTCCATCCGTCTCCATAGCATCTGTCTGAGGCTGAACCACACTGTTTGCAACCTCAATGTCATATTTGACCCTGAAATGAGCTTCCAACCACATATCCATGGCATAACTAAGACCGCCTATTTCCACCTCTGTAACATTGTCCGTCTCTGCCCCTGCCTCAGCTCATCTGCTGCTGAAACCCTCATCCATCCCTTTGTTACCTCTAGATTTGGCTATTCCAACGCACTCCTGGCTGGCCTCCCATGTTCTTCCCTACGTAAACTTGAAGTCATCCAAAACTCGGCTGCCCATGTCCTAATTCGCACCAAGTCCCATTCACCCATCACCCCTGTGCTCACTGACCTACATTGGCTCCCGGTTAAGCAACGCCTCGATTTTAAAATTCCTTGATTATAATCGCTCAACCATTGGTGGCCGTGCCTTCAGCCGCCAAGGCCCTAAGCTCTGGAATTCCCTCCCTAAACCTCTCCGCCTCTCTACCTCTCTATCCTCCTTTAAGACGCTGCTTAAAACCTACCTCTTTGACCAAGCGTTTGATCATCCGCCCTAATTTCTTCTTATGCGGCTCGGTGTCAAATTGTTGTTAGTAACATTCCTGTGAAGCGCCTTAGGATATTTTACTATGTTAAAGGTGCTATATCAACTTGTTGTTGTTGTTGAAAAAGACAAGGCTGATGTGTTTGCAAACATCTTCAGCCAGAAGTGCCGAGTGGACGATCCATCTCGGCCTCCTCCTGAGGTCCCCACCATCACCGAAGCCAATCTTCAGCCAATTTGATTCACTTCACCTGATATCAGGAAACGGCGGAGCGCACTGGATACAGCAAAAGCTGTGGGCCCCGACAATATCCCAGCTGTCATGCTGAAGACTTGTGTTCGAGAACTAGCCGCGCCTCTAGCCAAGCTGTTCCAGTATAGATACAACACTGGCATCTACCCGACGATGTGGAAAAGTGCCCAGGTATATCCTGTCCACTAAAAACAGGACAAATCCAATCCGGCCAATTACCGCCCCATCAGTCTACTCTCAATCATCAACAAAATGATGGAAAGTGTTGTCGACAGTGCAATCAAGCGGCACTCACTCACCAATAACCTGCTCACAAATGCTCAATTTGGATTCCGCCAAGAACCACTCGGCTCCCGACCTCATTACAGCCTTGGTTCAAGCATGGACAAAGGAGCTGAATTCCAGATGTGAGGTGAGAGTGACTGCCCTTGACATCAAGGCAGCATTTGACCGAGTGTGACATCAAGGAGCCCTAGTAAAATTGCAGTCAATGGGAATCAGGGGAAAGACTTTCCACTGGCTGGAGTCATACCTCGCACAAAGGAAGATGGTTGTGGTGGTTGGATGTCAATCATCACAGCCCCAGGACATCGCTGCAGGAGTTCCTCAGGGCAGTGTCCTAGGCCCAACCATCTTCAGCTGCTTCATCAATGACCTTCCCTCCATCATAAGGTCAGAAGTGGGGATGTTCGCTGACGATTGCACAGCGTTAAGTTCCATTCGCAACTCTTCAGATAATGAAGCAGTCTATGCCCACATGCAGCAAGACCTGGACGACATTCAGGCTTGGGCTGATAAGTGGCAAGTAACATTCGCGCCACACAAGTGCCAGGCAATGACTATATCCAACAAGCGAGCGTCTAACCACTGCCCCTTGTCATTCAACGGCATTACCATCACCGAATTCCCCACCATCAACATCCTGGGGGGTCACCATTGACCAGAAACTTAACTGGACCAGCCACATAAATACTGTGGCTACAAGAGCAGGTCAGAGGCTGGGTATTCTGCGGCGAGTGTCTCACCTCCTGACTCCCCAAAGCCTTTCCACCATCTACAAGGCACAAGTCAGGAGTGTGATGGAATACTCTCCACTTGCCTGGATGAGTGCAGCTCCAAGAAGCTCGACACCATCCACGACAAAGCAGCCCGCTTGATTGGCACCTCATCCACCGCCTTAAACATTCACTCCCTCCACCACTGGCGTACCGTGGCTGCAGTGTGTACCATCTACAAGATGCACTGCAGCAACTCACCAAGGCTTCTTCGACAGTACCTCCCAAACCCATGACCACTACCACCTAGAAGGACAAGGGCAGCAGGTGCATGGGAACACCATCACCTCCACGTTCCCCTCCAAGTCACACACCATCCTGACTTGGAAATATATCGCCGTTCCTTCATCGTCGCTGGGTCAAAATCCTGGAACTCCCTAACAGCACTGTGGAATTACCTTCACCGCATGGACTGCAGCGGTTCAAGTAGGCAGCTCACCACCACCTTCTCCAGGGCAATTAGGGATTTGCAATAAATGCTGGCATTGCCAGCGATGCCCACATCCCAGGAACGAATAAAAGAAATGTTGTTGATTTCATTGAATGGCAGAACAGACTCGAGGGGCTGAATGGCCTACTCCTGTTCCTATGTTCCTATATGCACCTACTGTAAGATCTGGTGTCTAAGCCACATTTTGTTACATGTCATGACACTTTTTAAATAAATGGCCACACTGTATACCACAATTTAAAATATTATCAGTTCATAAAACTGGGAACAATTTTATATTCATGGCGGAACAGGCTTGAGGGGCTGAGTGGCCTATTCCTGTTCCTGTGTTCCATCAAATACAACTCTGGCCTTACCCAGCTCAGCTAGTGTCAGGAAGAAGGTTTAAAAGTGCAGCATTTTCCCAAGTAGAGATTCTCTTACACTATGTAAATGTAATGCACCTCATCAAATCAACATGGGTCACTGAAGGAGGGACTCCTTGAGAGGAGCAGAGTTACAAAAGGGGAATATAACATCTAAAAGCATAGAAAATATAAAAGTTTTGATATTTTATATGCGCTTGCTGTTGGGCTATCCAAAGTAAACCCATAGCTGCTGTTTCACCTGATAGCACCATATGGGACAAACAGAAAAATGCAGGCATGAGGTTTTGCTGGCTGTGCCCGTCACAAACACCTTGCAAGCCAGTCCAGAGAGATCGTGCTGCTTTTATCTGAACAGTCAAAGGATGACCTCTGGCAAAACTGGGCTGATAATCACTTAAACACATTACAGAGGTCCAGCATTACTTGTTTACTGGTTCAGTGGCTTCACAACACCTTGATGTGCATCATTTATGGATCAGGAGGGGGGAAGACTCCCTGGCAATTTCCATCTTGTCTTCTCTGCAATAAGGCCATGTTCTCAGAATTGTAGTTCTTGTCAATACTGCGTGTTTTCAAAATGCGAATCCTCCGCTTCCGGAAGCTGATTTGCAACTCATTTCCCTTTTGCCTCTTTGCAGAACCCTTTGAATGCACTAAGCTGCAGGTGATGCACCAAATACATGCTGGGTATAGGAGTGAGATATAAAAAATGGCTCTTTTAATGGCTAACTGAGTGAGTAGGTGAACAATGCAGACCAGTTCTTGTGTTTTATCTGTAGTCCACATTGAGTTTGTTGGTTTCAGCCAGAATGACAGCAGGGTTATGACAATTAGTCTCAGCATCTGCATTAGGGAGGACAAAATCAGCCACTCTCGATTGCTAGCCAGATACCACTGCTGTAATTGTGCAGGAATATGCTTGGCTGTAACGGCCGTGTATTCAAATAGGCCACTGACACTGTCAAGGCTTGCACTTAAATAATGTCTACTTGGGAGAGGTAACCACAGGGCAGCTGGCACCCATGGAGCGGCACCCAAACCAACAATTGGCACCTTCATCAGTTGGGGGCAGGGAGAAAATTGCTGCGAAAAATTATTTTTTCACCTCCACAGCCAGTACTTTTTCAACAGTGGCAAATAGCACAAATCACTGAAAACTGCAGTCTGTGTATCTGCTAAGAGATTGTTGGTGTCTCAGTGAGGAGCAGCTTGAAAAAACGAATGACCTTGTCGGGCACGGACAGTGATCTGAACGTCGGCCTGAGCGGGGCTTTTCCACCAGGTGAAGGTCGGCGTGAAGAGGATCGGGAAGCTGAAGGCGTCCTCCAGGTGTTTTTCTTTAAATGTTACTCCTGTGAGGCCAGAAGGAGCAGGAGTGCATAGGCCTCTCCTGCCCCGGCCTCTCCTGCCCCGGCCTCTGCTGCCCCAGCCTCCTCCCCGCACCCACCGCCACCTCCCTCCGCCGTCCTTCCCTACTGCGAGACCCTTCCTGAGTGCCAGTGGGTGGCTGTTGGCAGGCCAGCTTTCCGGATGCCGGCAGCCACTTTCCTCCTGTTCCAGGTTATTTGTGCAGGTATTAATTTTAAAAGAGAAAGGTGTGATGGTGCCCAAAGAAGTAAAGGGACAGTAGCCAGTGTGTTGTCTTGCCTTTCCTCGCCACAGTGCCACAGCCACCTCCCTCCACATGGCAAACAAGACATTTTTTTGTAATTTCCTCCCTTGGAGATCCAGCAATAAAGCAACCCTGAAAATATCAGGTAATGAGGTTTTAGAGTCCGTCCGTTTCCTCCCCCCGCCCCGCCACCCGTCTTCATTTCAGACCACTAGAGCTCAGACATGGACTGCCACGAGAGCCAGGAAATTATACACTTGTCAGCTGCTGGTTTAATGGCACAAAATACTCAGGAACAGCACAAAATGCAGGCTGCTAGGATACATATTTATTCTATACGGCCGCAAAACACAAAGGAGCTGGATGGAGTGAAGGCTATTGGGACTCTGATAAATCCTGCTATTAAGAAATATGAACCTGACACCATATAGGTTAGCAGGAGTTGGATATATATTGTCACTCAGCATTTGAGAATTGGACAGCGAAGAAACTGCCAAGACTCAGACCTGTATCGCTAGGGAAGCAGATGCAATATAGGGTGCCAGAACTCAGACACAGTCAGCCAGTGGGCATCAGAATTGAACACAGTAGTGTCTAGACGACCAGAATGTGTGAGTATACTACACTAAATACCAAAGGAACAATCTCTCTGACTCTATGGGCTGGATTTTACCTTTCGATGCGGCTTGGGGGCAGGTCAGCTGCCTTCCGGGTTCCGATCCCGCCCCCAACAACGTCCGACGCACAGACGCTATTTTGCGTCAATTGGCCTTGTTAAGCCTGCCCTGCGGGCTTGCCGGCCGATTAAGAGAAAGCCGGTTTCAGATGACGTCAGTTGATGACGCCTCATCTGCCGGTATTCTTAAAGGGGCCACGCACAATTTCTTTTGACAAGTGATTTTTCAGTGTTTGACAGCATTGAGGTGCTGCAAACACTGACAATCACTGTACAAAGGTGTACCCTTGCACCCAGACTCTCCAGTGACTCCCTCCTTAGGCTAAAACAGATGGCAGCTGCAGGTGAGGTTACAGAAGCGATCTGTCACTGGTGAGAGAGGTTCTCCCAATGAGGTGGGACTAGACAACCAATTCAAAACTTGTTACCTACAGAAAAGTCTAAACAATTAAAAATGATTTTCCCAACATTTTCTTACCTCTGAAACTCACCAGTGTACCATTGAATCCTTCACACCACTTCTGCAGCTGTCATCAATGAAGAAACATTACAGTAGACCCACAGCATGCCACACTTACATAGCGTGGTGTCCAGACGTCGGGAAGCCCGCAGTAGACCTGTCAAAATTGGAAAAAGCCTCTTAACTGCCTATTAACAACCTGTTAACAAGCAATTAAGTGGCTATAATTCTCTTCCCGCCGCTAGGTGTCGGGTCCATGCGCAAATCGGGGACCCGACACCCGGGAAGATTGTTTGGAGGCGGGTTGACAGTGGGTTCAGGACCCGCTGTCAATCTTTGCAATTTTGCCACTGGTCTCGCCTGAGCGCTGGCAAAATTCCCCCCTATGTGTCTAGGCAAATGGAGCACGTTATGCCAGTTTCAGGCCCCTTTGCAAAATTGGATCGCGACTGTCTGCAGCAAGCGCCGCACATGATGCAATCAGTCTTCTTAGGCTTGAAGCAGCCAAACCTGTGCTCCTCCTGACACAACATTGAAACTGCGACAGCTGCTGGCCAAGGCTCGGTCTCCTTCCCCCACCCCGACTTCCAGTAGGCTCATTGCTGGCGTCTCAGCTGATTTTCCTCCTCTGCCACTGGCGCACTGCCTCCTGGGACATGACTAGTGCCCCCAGCACGCTGGTCACACCCTGTTAATGCAAGAGGACCAATTTTGCGTGGTCTTCTTACACGTCACTTTCAGCACAGCGGTCGTTGCTGCCGCTGGGTTCCCGCCCGGATTCAGGAGTAAACTGATTTCTCGGCTTTGTTTTCTGGGTTGCAAAGCCCAAATTTCTCAGTTTTTCCTCAAAATCTCAGATCCCTGACACTGGGATTAGCCTTGATGCTCTTCACTGCACTGCTTATAACACTTCAATGTCTCTTTTGTTTCTTGGCAACTAGTACTGGACAGTTTTCTAGGTGCAGTTTTATCAGAACATTATAAAGCTTGACAATTACCTCCCTGACTTAAATTCGACTGTTTTGGCTATTGGTTCAATGTCCCATTGGTATTGTTGATTACTGCTCTGCATAGTTGGACATGTTTATTGTTGAATCTCCTGGGGCTCTTTCAGTTTCACCCTTTGTTATTTCAACACCATTCACGCAGTAAGCATGTTGTTTATTTTTCCTCCTTATGCATAACATGTCTGCATTAAATTTCATCCGCCATTGTTCAACTCATTGTGCAGTTTATGAGCTGCCTCTTCCGATCTGACTGTCCCTTCGTGTCGGCTCATGTGGAGCAGAAACGCCAGCATAAACCAGTTGAGCCAAATGGCCTGTTTCTGTGCTGTAGACTCAATGTTAATCCCGAGTGTGGTATTGACCACTTAAATTTGAGTTTTTGAAACCAGGCCATTTATATAAATTATAAATAAAAACAGAAAATGCTGGAAATACTCAGCAGGTCAGGCAGCATCTGTGGAGAGAGAAACAGAGTGAACGGCTGCGATTTCCCCTCCCTCAGTGGGTCCGTGGCGGGCGACGTCAGTGGCGGGTCCTGACCCCACTGCTGGCTCCAGCCCACTCTGTAGAATGGATTCCCCTGATTGGGCTTGTTAATCCCGCCCAGCGCGTTTGCCGGCCAATTGAAGGAGTTGGTCTGATGACGCCATTTGATGACGCGTCATCAGCCGGTTTCCTTAAAGGGACCATGCGTAAATTAATTTTGACAGTTGTGCTGTCAGTGTTCTACAGCATTGAGGTGCTGCAAACACTGACGAGCACTGCACAAAGGTGCATGGCTGCACCCAGGCTCTCCCATGACTCGGGAGTCACAGCATGCAGGGAGGATCTCTTCCCTGCCAATGGGTGGAAGAGACCTCCCCAGAAGACCAACGCAGCCTGGTTGCACATTGCACAGGAGGACACAAGCAGGGAAGTTGTCAGGGGGACCAAACCTTTCAATGATCTCAGTAGATCACGAAACGTTACTGCAAAGCCACACTCAACCTCATCTTGCTGTGCCACTCATCACATCCCCATCACTCTGCCTTCCCTACCCTACTCCTGCACATCCTTACTCACACCAACTTACCTTGCACCTCCGCCCATCCCGCTTGGTTCCCGACCCGCTGTCAAAAAAAACATTTTCCTACCCGACCCGCCACCAACCGCGCCCGTTGACCTCCCGAAAAATTCCCCCCAACGTTTCAGGTTGATGACCTTTCGTTAGAACTGGAAAAGATTAGAGATGTAACAGGTTTTAAGCAAGTACAGAGGCAGGGAAAGGTGGGAGGGGAGGAAAGAACAAATGTATCAGGGTAGAAGGCAGGAGAGATTAAATGACAAATGCTTCTCTATAAATTATAAATAGTAGTAGTCCCAGCACTGAACCCTGAGGCACCCCATTCAGTACTCTCTTTCTCCCCCCACCAGCCCCCTGTCCCCCCCACCCTGACATAACTCCTCTTTCAAGCATTCATTGAGGGCGATTTTGCCAGCCCTGGGGAGGCGGATATGGAGGCGGGACTGCCGGGAAAATGGCAGAATTTGGGAGCGGGTGCCCAACTCGCCTCCATGCCATCTTCCCAGGAGGCGGGTAGCCGTCCCGCGCCAGGTCCCGTCTCCTTGGAGGCGGGAAGGGATTAAAGCCTATTAACTGCCTGCTAACAGGTAGTTAACAGGCAGGAAATAGGATTATCCCCTTTTTGCCCTCACAAGTGCGGGCTTCCCGAAGGCTCCAAAACACGCCAGCTCAGCGAGGCGAGTACTGGGTCTGTGGGGGTCGGGGGGGTGCAAAAGTGTGGTGTGAAGGTAAGTGATGGGTGCAAGAGTGTAGAGGTGAGTATCTGAGGTAAGTGCAAAGTGCTTTTAAAAGCGTACTTACCTTTGTTTCTTCCTGCAGGCTTCAGTCGGTTTCCAGTTGCAGATGAGACATGGCCGTTGCATTCTCATATGCAACAACCATCTCATTTCTGTTAAAGAAAGAAGGTTGATGAGGTCTTGTATGCAAGAACTCATCAAACTACAGAGAATGTCACTGTTTGACAGCTTCAC
The DNA here is from genome assembly GCA_030390025.1 of Squalus acanthias. Lineage (NCBI taxonomy): Eukaryota > Metazoa > Chordata > Chondrichthyes > Squaliformes > Squalidae > Squalus > Squalus acanthias. The sequence continues at coordinate 62,921,853 of CM059433.1, read as the reverse complement.
AGATGAAACGTCATATGTTGACGTGCTCTGCAACCGGCTTTCCCTTGATTGGCCTGCTAAGCCCGCTGGGCGGGCTTAACAAGGTCAATCAAGGGAAAATAACGTGGGTTGGCCACAAATCGATGGAGGCGGTACATCGACCCGACAAGCAGCTGTCCCGCCTCCAATGCGCCCCCATTCACAAAATTGCCCCCATTGTTTCCTACCCTTCAGACAGCTTCTCATCCAGTCCCAGGATTTACCCTAAATCTACACAAATTTGAGTTTAATTAATAGCCTTTCACGTGGATCTTTATTAAAAACGTTTTAGAAGTCAAAATATACGACTTGATGGGGCTGACCACCGTCTACTCGGGTTGTCACTTTCTCATTGTTGTTGCAGAGGTTGGTCAGGCAAGATTTTTCCCCTTCTGAATCCAATCTGACTGCTGTTAACTAGGGTATTAAACAAATGATCCTCAAGTTTACTCCTGATATCGAATTCCATTATTTTACATGGAATGGAAGAAAATTAAATGGGTGTGTAGTTGCCTGGCTGCCCTTTTTGAATATGGACACCACATTAGCCTGTTTCCAATCTGCTGATCCCTCCATAATGTACAGTAACACTTTCATCATTAATATCTGGGCCTCACACGTCTCCTCCCTAGTCTCTCTCAACACCTTGGAATAAGTACCATGTATTTTTGGTGATCTGTTTGCTTTGAGCCCATTACTCTGTCTGTGTCTCCCATCTTATTTATCACATTGATTTTACTGAGGATTTCTTTCTTAGGAAAGGGGATGTTGCTCATGTTTTCTCTTATGAATCTTTTGAGGAACCATTCATTCAGAATAGTTATACTTTATATGCTCTTGCTCAGTATTGAGCCCATTACCTGGTCTTTACATTCTGGCAATATGGAAAGGCTTATTTGTGTACTTATTTATTCATTCTCGGGTTGTGGGCATTGCTGGCAAGGCCTAGATTAATTTCAGTCTTTGGATTTTGTCACTGCTACTTAAATTATGCATCCTCTGAATCCAAAGACTGAATTTATGTAAACACTGACCCAAGTTACAAGAGTTGGGTGCGTTACTTTGGAAAGATATGATCAGCAATGTTTGACCTCATCATTGTTTGAATTGGCAAAGAATTTTGTGATGTTTATTTAGTCATGCGACCAATCATGACTGAGAAAAGTGAACTTGTGCCTGAAGTGCTTTATAAATTGAAGTTGCTTTCATCATTGTCCTTGTGTGCTGATGGGAGAACAAGGTTGGGGCTTTCTTCCATTTCAGTCAAAAGAAAACCAAGTGCTGAGTATATTTTACACTGAGATTTTCAGCTCACATGGACATTTTGATGTATCTATGCTCTCTCATTCTGAGTCACTTTCAAAACCCTCTTTAACAATACTTAGGATAGTAAAGCTTTCTTAAGACAGTATTACGCATTTTTCTACACTTTTTATCTGCCGGTTAACAAAGGATTCATTGTGTAGACAATGTTAAGGTGCCTTGGGGCCAGGAGTTTTTGCTTCTGCTGGTAAATATTCTAATGACAGGGTTCATTGTTCCTCTGGTTCTTGCTAAACTTGCATTACGTGGTGTTTCTACAATTCAAAAATTGTGGATTTAATATATATATCCGTGCATTATATGTTTCTAAATTTGTAATTAATTCTGTTTTATTGGTGGTAACTCTGGCTAGTTAATTTCACAAAACACATCCATTTCATTTTCCTTTTTGGTTCGCCAGGTGTCTGACCCTCGTGGAAACCCATCACCATATTTAAGAGTCTCCAAACTAACTGAGGAATTCACACAGGAAGAGTTTCTGTTCGGCTTATAAGAGTGCTCTCTCTCTCTCTCTCTCCCTCCATAGGGACACCTCACTGACCTAAGTCCAAAGAGTCTAGGCACAGGTTGGCAAGAGCCAAAGCTTACGGATCCTCAACTGTGCTTTTAACCAGCTACAACCCTGCAGCTTGCTAGCATGGAGCAATAGTGAGCTTCCTGTTTCCTGTCTAGCCAGGAACACCCTACCCATTCATGCATTGGCTTGTAGGGTTATCTGAAGCTGAGTGGGAAGAATCTTAGCTTCCAGTGACAAGTCTACACCTCCAAGTTGTATTAATGAGCCAGGCTGGCCATCCCATATAACAGTACCCCAGAGTACAATGGTTCAGATATTGGATTACCGAGTTCCTCAGAGCGGGGGGTCATTTCTTCCATTGATTTCAATGGAGTGAAAATCAGATGGGTTCTACAACGGATGGGTAATCCACCCTCCCAAATTACTGCCCAGACCACAAAGCTGAAAATTACCCCATGAGGGTTGACATGTTTCTGACCATCTACACCCAGGTGCACCACCTACAAGACATGGGGAATGATTGATTTAATACCTTGTAGTTTTTGGTAACTATTCCTCTGTGGTAGTCCCACTAAATTTAGGGGGGCAACTTCAGAATGTGATGTTCATGAGGGTGTGATTATTAAAGGATTCAGTGCAAATTTAAAGCTCACCTATTCACCAAATATAATCTGGGTATATGGAAATAAACAGACACTAAGCATATCATTGAAAGAAACAGGGTAATGATCTGTAAGGTATTATCGTTCGTAAGAGAATTCAGGGAGGGGCCTTATTATAGAAACCTGTGGCCAATTCAGAATAAATTGTCATCTATGTGTGTTCCTTTTCCAGCTGCTAAGGCCCTAAGCTCTGGAATTCCCTCCCTAAACCATTCCCGTCTCTCTACCTCGCTCTTCTCCTTTAAGAGGCTCCTTAAAATCTATCTCTTTGACCAAGCTTTTGGTCTCCTGTCCTAATATCTCCTTATGTAGCTCGGTGTCAAATTTTGTTTGATAATCACTCCTGTGAAGTGCCTTAGGAAGTTTTATGTTAAAGGTGCTATATCAATACAAATCGTTGTTGTTTATAGAACAAACTTACTTTTTAGTACGGGTAGTTTTTCTCCAATTTACCTTAAAAGTGAAGCAGCACAAATTGGTAGGATCAGAATTTGAAATATTACAGATTGCTGCAGAATAAAGGCACAAAGCACTTCGATACAATGCTTAATATACCAGAGCATACAGAATTTAAACTTGTTGCAGAAAACTTCATGTAGCACACCTGTCAGTTATTTTCTGGTTGTTGATGCGGTGAAACCTGCTCATCAGATTGATATCACGTCATGAGCTTCAAATTTTACCAAACGTAATTTTCCTCTGAATTTTTAATTTCTTGTTGGAACCTAACAAATATTACCCAGAGGCAAAAAGAAAAAACTTAAAATGATGGAAATCTGCAATAAATGTTGGAAATACGCAGCATCTACAAAGAGAAAGTCAGGTCATTGGCCCAGAATTTGCTGGCAAAATAACGGTGAGTTTTATGGCGGTCGCCGTTATCAGTGTGTAAATAGCCCAGCAACTTGTGGCGGGGAAGAGATACCCTGCGAGTCGCGAATCACCGCAAATTACTGGATGATTTGTGCCGCTCTGCCTTTAGCCTTGCGGAAATGGCAGCTCACCCTCAACCTCCCCGTGGGTTTCAAGAAATTGCTGCATTTGCACATTATTTGTCAATTTAACTCGCCGCAGAAAGTTAGGGCTCGAACTTAACACCTTTTTAATGACGAAATGTATGTCACTGCAATGCTACTCAACATCTCCGGCCCAGAATGGGAGCAATTGAAACTGTGGAGTTGCATTCCTACAAGTGGTAAAATGTTCTTAGAGATTTTGTTTTAAATTATTTTTAATTGTTTTTCTTACTTTTCCTTTCTATCTCTTTTTATCTCTCTCTTAATCCAGTCTTTCTTTCTCTCTCTCTTTCTCTTTCTCTACCAGCTTTGACTCTAATTCACCCTATTTCCTTCTCTGTCGTTCCTCTGTTTCTTTCTTAATCCTTAAATCTCATTGGTTAAGGAGATAGACTGTTGGTCCTGTCGTTCTCCAAGGTCCCTGTTGTCCTGTTACCAGCTCCCACTTCCAGCATCTTGTGGTGCAAAATATTTTCGACCTGAAGGGTAAGGGAAAAAGTCTAACTAACGGGGCACACTGCGAGATGCCCTGCTCCAGCAAATTCTGGACCGATATTTTGGTTGTGGAACCTTCAGCAGAACTGGAAACTGTCATTAAAGCTGCTTTGACATTGGCATTGTTTGGATCATAGGAGACCAGCGACTATAAGTTAGCTGGATCTTGGTGTTTGTTGCTGCATTGTATCCTGTAGATTGTACACACTGCAGCCACAGTACGCTGGTGGTGGAAGGAGTGTATGTTTAGGCTGGTGTCGAGCTTCTTGAGTGTTGGTGCAGCTGCACCCACCCAGGCAAGGGAATAGTATTCCATCACACACCTGACCTTGCTGGAGAGGCTTTGGGGAGTTGGGTGGTGAGCCACTCACCATTGAATATACAGCCACTGACCTGCTCCATTTCTGTGGTTGGTCTAGTTCAGTTTCTGGTTAGTGGTGACCCCCCAGGATGTTGATGGTGGGGGACTTGGCAATAGTAATGCCATTGAATGTCATGCAGAGGTGGTTAGGTACTCTCTTGTGGGGAATGATCATTTCCTGGCCCTTGTATGGTGGAAATGTTACTTGCCACTCACTAGCTCGAGCCTCGATGGTGTCCAGGTCTTGCTGCCTGCGGACATGGACTGCTTCATTATCTGAGGAATTGCAAATGCAGCTAAACACTGTGCAATCATCAGTAAATGCCCCACTCCTGATCTTATAATAGAGGGAAGGTCATTGATGAAGCAGCTAAAGTTTGTTGGGACTAAGATGCCGCCCTGAGGAACTCTTGCAGCAATGTCCTGGGGCTGAGATGATTGGCCTCCAACAACCATAACCACCTTCCTTTGTGCCAAGTATGATACCAGCCACTGGAGAATTTTCCCCAATCCCCATTGACTTCCGTTTTACTGGAACTCCATGGTGCAACACTCGGTGGAAATCTGCCTTGATGTCGAGGGCATTCAATCTCGCCTCACCTCTAGAACTCAGATCTTGGACCAAGACTGTAATGAGGTCTGGAGCAGAGTGCTCCTGGCAGAACAGAAACTGAGCATCAGTGAGCAGGTTATTGGTGAGTAAGTGCTACTTGATAGCACTGTTGATAATTCCTTCCAACACTTTGCTGATGATTGGGAGAAAGTTAATAGTGGGATAATTGGCTGGGTTGGATTTGTCCTGCATTTTTTATGATCAGGACATACCTAGGCAATTTTACACATTGTCGGGTAGATGTCAGTGTTGTAGCTGTACTGGAACAGCTTGGCTAGAGGTGTGGCTATTTCTGGAGCACAGGTCTTCAGCACTACAGCCAGGATGTTGTTGGGGCATCTAGCCATTGCTGTGTCCAGTGCACTCAGCCGTTCCTTGATGTCACGTTGAGTGAGTCGAATTGGCTGAAGACTGGCATTTGTGATGGTGGTGACTTCAAGAGGCGATCGATGAGGATCATGCACTTGGCACTTCCGCCTGAAGATAGTTGCGGGGTTTGGTCTTCACAAGGACTCCTACTACAGTGCTCACTCCTACTAATGCTGTCATGGACAGATGCACCTGCAACAGGTAGATTAACGAGGACAAAGTTAAGTAGGTTATTCCCTTGTGTTGATTCCCTCACCACCTGTCACAAGTGGAGTCCAGCCTCTATATCCTTCAGGACTCTGCCAGCTTTGTCAAGGTGGTATTACCGAGCCACTTTTGCTAATGGACATTGAAGTCCTGACCCAGAGTACATTCTGTGCCCTTGCTACCCTCAGTGCTTCCTCTAAGTGGTGTTGAACATGGAGGAGTACTGATTCATCCACTGAGGGAGGGCACTCGGTGGAATTCAGCAGGCAGTTTCCTTGCCCATGTTTGACCTGAAGCCATGAGACTTCATGAGGTCCGGAGCCAATGTTGAGGACGCGCAAGGTCACTTACACCCTGCCACCCGCCCCACCAAGCAACCTGACTGTACACCACTGTGCCCCACCTCTGGTGAGTATGGCAGTTGATTGTCATACTCACAGAATTGTATGTATGCCAGGCCATTTCTTGACTAGTCTGTGGGACAGCTCTCCCAACTTTGGCACCATCCCCAGATGCAAGTGAAGAGGACTTTGCTGCATCAACTAGGCTGGGTGTGTCATCGTTGTGTCCTGATTCGATGCTTAGGTTGCAGCCGAGTGATATTATTTATAGCAGTTTGATGCAACTGAGTGGCTTACTGGGCCATTTCAGAGGGTAGTTAAGAGTCAGTCACGTTCAGAATGTTTCATTGATTTTGGAAAATCACGTGTGCTTGATGGAGTTTTGCCATGTGTTGAGACTGCCAGTGCTCTAGAATGGCTAGTTTCTATTCCAGGTGGATTTGAAAGTATCAGAGGCAAGACTGAAACACATGATTAAAGGCAGTTGTTGAAGAGTCTCAATCTTAATTTCTAATTTATGGCTCCAGACCTTCCCTTGCAGCTGGGAAAGGTATGGGCAGTCCAGCACATTGCTAGTCTCTACAAGCAAGCTGAGTGCTTAGCTTCTTCCAAAAAAATGTGGACATGCTCGCAGTGCTCATTTATGTTTGCCAGCAGAGCTAAGAAAAGCCATCTTTTGTGGTGACATTCTGTGCTACCTCATAACGTTACAGCACTGCTGTTAAAGCAGGATTGATGTTCGGGTCGAATTGGAACCAACACCAGAGCATTGATTTGAACCGAACCCGCCCAGCGGGAAGGAGACTGGTTTGGGTCAGATGTCCATTTTACACCATTAACTTGGATGAAGAGTAAAATCGGACAAGGTGTAAAATCTGACCCGAGCCCGCCCTGTTCATGCTGTGTGGGTTAGGTTAAAATTAGGGCTTAGGTTTCAGTAGAAGGGAACTGAAATGCTTGAAAGTTATGCTGGAATGAAGTGTCACTATTTGTCATGTCTGCTAAAATCAGCAACTCCCTCAGAGAAGCCGCTGACTGTTGACCTACTTGTTACTGCTCACTGATTGTCGCAGACTGTGCTTATTAGGCAATTGGGAAGAGTCATTGAGCGAGGATGCATCAGGTCTTAAGCTGTCAGTTAGCAGGGCACAAGATGAGGTGAGGTTAGCGCCTCCTGTTAGCGCCTCCTCCAGTAGACTGTGGTTAATGGTGCAACAACGGGATGCAGAAGACAAACAAAGACCATCAATTCTTTTTTAGTTTTATGTTATTGTTTTTTTCCCGTCGTCTTATTGGGAGTATTTTCTATTTTCCCATTTTGAAGGGCATTTAAAAATTCAACGAGCAAATGAGGTTGGCCATTCAGTGGTTTGATTGCTGTTTCATAGCTGCATGGCATTCCTTAAACACAGTGGGGGGAAAAGTTCATCCTCCAGTAGATAGCGCTAATGGGGCGCTAGAGCATTATCGCCGGGGCTAGGCGAATCCAGCACTGCACACCAAATGCCGCCCCCGCCCCCCCCCATAATGTCGCCGGTAAGAGGTATCACCGGGAACGTCAATGCCAGGTAGATCGTGACATCAGTGAGTGTGCAACACTCACTGACCACCTGATTTGCAAAATTGATTCTCGCCACTTACCTCACCGCCTGGAGTAAAGACCGACAGGGAGAGCTGGTGTGCAGCACCAGGAAGCCGGCTCCAGGGATATTATTTAAAGGGATCATCAGTAATCACTCGCAGCTGTCAGGTTAGTGCAATTTCAGTGGTTTTTTTTGTTAGTTTCACCCACTGCAACAGTTTCATTCAATAACTTCAAGGTTCTTTTGTATCAGGAGTCTTCTGGTAACTAAAAAGTAGCTACATTTATTCTTCAAAGATTCAAACTGCTACACTTGGTAACATTAATGGAGGCTGTACTGGCATGCCAACTCGCCCTCCAGGATCTACGGTGGAGGGAGCGTAGGCAGCGAGAAATACGGGTACATGTGCGCAAAGGGAGGAGGAGGGCCATCAGGGCTCTCAACAGAAGGCCTTACCCTCCAAGGATATTCCGAGAGCACTTCTGCTACCATAAATTAAGTGAGGAGCAGTTTATTAGAAGGCTTTGTTTCACCAAGGAGGTAATCACAGAACTCTGCCACCTCCTGCAACCAGACCTCCAGCCTCAGTCCAGGGCAACCACGGCTCTATCAGTGGCAGTCAAGATCACTGTGGCCCTCAATTTCTTTGCCAGCAAATCCTTCCAGTCTGCAACAGGCGACACAGCTAACATCTCACAGTTCGCTGTCCATCGCTGCATCCGGGAGGTCACTGAGGCTCTCTACACCAGGAGAAGGGACTACATTGGCTTCCCGATCACCAGAGAGAAGCAGGACGAGCGTGCATGTGGCTTTGCCAGGATAGTAGGTTTCCCCATGATGCAGGGGGCCATCAACTGCACCCACGTGGCTTTGCGGGCACCGCATAACAATCCTGAGATCTTCCGTAACTGCAAAGGCTACCACTCACTTAATGTGCAGTTGGTGTGCGACCACAGACAGCGAATCCTCAATGTCAATGTCCGCTATCCTGGCAGCAGCCACAATGCCTTCATCCTGTGCCAGACTGGTGTGCCAGCACTCTTCCAGCCACCACGTCAAGCTCGAGGGTGGCTGCTCAGAGACAAGGGCTATCCGCTCTCCACCTGGCTCATGAGTCTCATCCGCAACCCCAACACTCGTGCCCAGCACTCATATAATGAGAGCCATGTTGCCACCAGGAACATCATCGAGCAGGCCATCGGCTTATTGAAGCAACGGTTCCGCTGCCTCGACCACTCAGGAGGAGCTCTCCAGTCGTCGCCAGAGCAGGTGTCCCATTTTGTGGTGGCATGCTGCATGCTCCACAACTTGGCCATCATGAGGGCACAGCCCTTGCCAGCAGGGATTGTGGGACGAGGCAGAGGAAGATGAGGATGAGGAAGAGGACGAGGAGGAGGAGGAACAGGAGGGAGGGAGAAGGCAGTGAGACAATCGGCCTTCCGGATGGGCTGTCCATGCTCATCAGACTCCAATTCACATGAATGAAACCCCAGATCCCTGTAGCTCACCACATCCCCATCATACAATCCCTGTCTCACGCCATATCACAGTGTCCTCCTGGGTGCAAAGGTGAAATGAGAGAGACCACAAAATATTCCAAATTTATCTATAAACATATCACACATATCACATGAATTCTAATAATTAATGACACTTGTGCCTGCCATAGTTGAATAGCTGTCATTGTGAGCAAGTTCTGAGATGGGGGTGTGAGTGTTGCTATTTGGAGATTGTTGGTGGTGAGTGCTGGGGGTGTGGTGCTTTGGGCAGTGTGTGAAGATTGTGGTACAGATGGTGGTATGTAGCATTTGTTGAAGCATTCACTCACCCTGCCCACCCGAGTGAGGTTGTTAAATTTCTTCCTGCACTGTGTGTGGGTCCTGGGTACCACAGTGCTGCCCGAGACATGCTGGGCTTCCTCCCTCCACATGGCGTGGAAGACTTGTGGCGAGGACCTCCTGCCACTTGCCGGGTAGAGCATCATCCTCCATCTCTCCACAGCGAAAACCAATGCTTCCAATGTTCATCAGAGAATCTGCGGGCTGTCTCCCTGGGGCGTGGACCTTCCATGAGCATACCTGGTTCAGTCCTCCAGCTCCTTCTCCTTGTTCTGCTTTTGTTTCTGCTTGCTGAGACAGCTACACAGCCAGCAATGCTGAGAATGAGGTGCTGCAGCATCAATGAACAGAGAGAGAGAGAGAGAGACAGAGAGAGAGACAGAGAGAGGGACAGACAGAGAGAGGGAGAGAATCAGAGAGAGGGAGACACGGTGGCATAGTGGTTAGCACTGTTACCTCACAGTGCCAGGGACCCGGGTTCGAATCCGGCCCCGGGTGACTGTCTGTGTGGAGTTTGCACATTCTCCCTGTGTCTGCGTGGGTTTCCTCTGGGTGCTCCGGTTTCCTCCCACAGTCCAAAGATGTGCGGGTTAGGTTGATTTGGCTATGATAAATTGACCCTTAGTGTTAGGGGGGATTAAATACGTGGGGTTACGGGGATAGGGTGGGATATGTGTCGGTGCAGGCTCGATGGGCCAAAATGGCCTCTATCTGCACTGTGGGGATTCTGTGAGACAGAGAGAGGGACAGTAGTGAAAAAAGCATGTGACAATGATGAGTTGCGATTCGACTACACCCGATATTGGTCCACCCTTTAAGTCTAATGCCAATGAGCTTGGGGCGGGGGGGGGGGAGAAATTTTGTATCGGCCCGTTTTGGGGCGGTAACTTTTGAAAGCTGGGAAACTTATTGCGAGGCGCTAATGACATGAATCTTGTCATTCATGTATGAAGTAATACTGGGCGGCCTGCTGGTGGCGCTGTCCAGGAAGAGTATAAATACTCAGGCATGGGCCCAGCTTGCTTAGGACATTCCTCAACAGGAACTAGTGAAGGACACAACTAGACCTCCATTTTGAAAAACAGTTGATTAAAGCTTTGTTTAACGCTTAGACCAAGTGCCTAGTAGTTTTCTTACGTCAGCTAATGATCCCCAGCTTTTAAAAAATTAGGTTTTAGCGCTCCAGGAAGAAAGTGGAGCGTTCAAGCGCTCCACTTCCTTCCTGGAGCGCTAAAGGACACAGGCAGGGCGGTAGTTGTGCAGCGCAGCACAATGGGCCGTGCAGCGCTACCCCATTCCGAGGCTCCTTCCCACCCTTAAAGGGAAGGCCCATCGCTGCAGGCTCTGCAGTGGCACCAGTTAGCTGGTCCCCAACGGTGACCACGATCCGGCTCGATCAGCCCCATGCACTCCAGCAGATGCCAAGCTGATCGATTGTGACCCAGGATAAGTAAAAAAAAATTGAACAAAAACATTTCAGAAATTTAGGTGCTTACCTCGGCAACCTCCCCTTTAACCTTCGCCCCCGAAGCGCCCGGCCTCCCGATTAACGCTTCCTGCAGCTGTCGGTGTCATCGCCCGGCGATGCTGCAGGGGGCGGAACCAAAGTTCGTGACCGGGGCGCTACACACGGCAATGACGTCACAATCTCCGGGCGAAGGAGAGATTGTGGCGCGAAGTCTTACCGTCGCCGCAAACCTCTCACCGAAGTTCGCGGGAGTCGTTCATCTCGCCGCACCCGGGCGGTAAGTTGTTAGCGCCCCATTATCGTCCCCCGGGGGTGCTAATGGGAGGTGCTAACCCACCGAATTTCTCCCCCTTGATTTAGGACTCCAATCATTTTATCGAGCAGTGAGCACGAATTTTTCGTGCAGTTTAAAGCATTTGCGCCTGGTGCTAATTCTCCAACTTTTCTACTGATACCGCCCATTCCTTGGCTATAACGAATTTCTAGCCCAGTATGTACAAAATTTTAAGCTTTTGAAGAAAAGGCGCAGGTCAATAAAAAAGCAAGCCATAGAGGAGTACTGTCGTAAGAGTTTGTCCATAAACGTAATGAACCCATCATGAAGAGAGGCCAGAGAACTTGCAAATAGACTTGTTTGCACACACTTAACTCAAATACATGTGAAATCAAATTTATAATTAAAAATTTGTAAAGTCCCCCATACTATTGGTGTTAACATTTACATAGCAAAAGGATTATGTATTCTGATTAAAAAATGTGTCACTCCAGCAAGGCAATTTTAAATGCTCAAGATTGTGGAGGTTTTTTTTAATATGTGAAGCATCTTTGGCATGTTATTAAAATCACCAAACTAACTATCATTTAATAACCTAAAGACAGCTTTAAAAGCTGTCAGTGCCAGAAAGGTTCTCGGCACTGACCTACATTCCCGTGAATGCAATGTGCTATGTTGCTGGGATTATGCCGAGGTTCTGACATCATGCCTCAGTGCGCCTGCCTTGCTCTGAACATGAAATCGATCTGAAAAGCACGGCTCACATTGGAAAGAACAATGGAACTGTTCAAACGTACAGCACAGATATGTGGCCATTCAGTCCATCGTATCTGTGCCAGATTTTGCCACAGATCAGTGCTCTTAAAAATTGATGTTTATGCTGAAAATATAAATGACTCAATTTAAATAATTGTATGAGTTCTTAAAATCTGGATATATCATGGTGGTACACTGCATTGGTGTTTAACCATGCTGTATCGCAGGTATGTCCTGGTAGATAGTTTTTGGGAACCTCTGTGGTGAAGTAGTTAGCGGGCTTCATAAAGGTGTATCGCCTAATGTTGCATTTTAGAAGGAGGACCTATTTGCTGCATAACACAGATATAAACAGTTACATCACAAACAAAACAATACATTCATTATCAGGAATCATAGAATCTCATAATTTTAAATGACAGAAGGAAGAGATTTGGCCAAGGAGGCTATTGGGCTAATCATGAATGTGTCAGCTCCTTAAAAGAGCCACATTCACCTGTCCTTTCCTTTAGTTCTATTTCAAATATTTACCTACTTTCCTTTTAGAAGCGATTATAGATTTTGCTTTTATCACTGTTTCTGGTAAGGGCAATCCCTATCCTAACAGTACTCCATGATTAGATTAAAACATAATTCTCCTAACCTCTCTTTGTTCACCTGATGAAAATCTTAAATTTATGGCCCTTCAGTTACTGACTCAACGATCAATGTAACTACTTTTGTCCAGCTTCACCTTACCAAAGCTCCTAATAATTTTGAATCCTTCTATCAGATTTCCACTCAGCCTTCTCTGTCCAAATGGAAAGGGTCCCAGTTTTTTCAGTCTCTCGTCAATATTAAAGCCTCTCATTCCTGGTCCAAGCTGAGTAAATCTTTTCTACGCCCTCTCCATGGTCTTAATAATCTCTCTGAAAGTATAAAGTAAGGCACTAAAAACTGGATGCAGTAGGGTAGATTTTCTTCTGGCACTGATTTTCAAAAAAGGCACTAGCCTAGAACTTTAGCCATCTAGCCTTCGGGGGCGAAATTCCCCTCGTTTGCGGAGGCCCAAACGGGGTGCAAACAGCTTTGCGCCTCCCCCCCCCCCCGCCTGAGGCGTTAACCGGACCTCCCACGAAATTCGGCGGTTTTCGCCCCGATCTTCTGCGCCCCCGATGCAAAATTCCCATTTTTCGCCTGCCTGTGCGCCTCTTTTTTAGCGACAGGTTAGGCGTTTTCCAGTCGGGAGGCCTGTGGAGGAGCGCTATTTAAAGGCGTCCACTTCCGGTTGGTGTTTGTGTCGGCCAGGACACCGAACATTTTGTTGCTCAGAAGCAAAGAGCCCTTTTGATTATTGGAAGTGTTTTTGAGATTTCAGAGTTTGCTGCTGAATAAGGAATCTTCATTTGCATTAGGGTCTGATTTGTTGGCTATTAGGCAGTTCTTCTCAGAGTAATGAAAAGGGTCCGCAGTCTGGGTCTGCTCTCCTCGAAGCAAGCAAAGCTGCAACTGAGCATCTGGTGAATGAACGGACTTCCCCTTTAAGAGCTGGGAAGAAGCAGTGCGAGTGATGAAATCTGTTTGGAACTCATCTGAAATTCGGCAGCTCTCTGGTGCTAGCGCCCCTGTAGCGCCCCACTGAGGACATTAGCGCTTGATTTAGCGCCCCTCTGCCTTCCTGGGGCGATGTCAGGGAATTTAGGTGAGGCTCAGAATCATTAGCGCCGGGCGTTAACTTTTCAAACTTTTTCCAGTTAGCGCCCCAAATGGCCCTCTAGGGGAATTTCGCCCCCTTAGTCTTTAAAATGGAGGGCAGAATCCGCATGCATACTTCTGACTGTAAAGGTGCCATAAGCCATATTGGTTAAGAACATCATTGGGTAAGGGTCATATTTTATCCACGCCTGAAGCAGGCCTTAGACCCTTTGCATACGCAATTAAGAGGCCTAACACCTGCTTGAGGTCCCTGCTGCAACATTGGTTTGCCCTGAGGCAGCCCGTGCCGCCACGCAAATTTCTAGGCCACTGTGTCTGAGCGGGAGAAGGTGGCCTAATTTTTCTCCTCCGGACCATTTGCATGGTTTGGGGGCACTCCAGAAACAGGTCCATCCCCTGACTGGGCCTTGCGCCTGAAAACTGGGTGGAGATTTGAGCACAACCTCTGGCCCCCTCCTGCCTCATTTCAATACTAATATTGAGTCTGCATCCAGTACAGGCACAGGCCCAGTTGCGTACTGTGGAGAAGACCCAAGAAATCCGACAGGTTTCAGTGGGAGTGGTGCCCTGCCATAATGAAGTTTTCCTTTCACCTCTGCTCTGCAACTTGAAGCACCAGTTTCCCGAGGGCAGAGTAAAACCTACCCTAACGTTTTAACTACAGCCCAGCTAATGGTTTGTATAGGTTAAACATGACCACTTTGCTTTTTGTACTCTGTGCCCCTGTTTATAAAACTCATGTTCCATATCTTTTTGTATAGCCTCATCACGTTGTCCTCTCAGTTTTAAACATTTGTGTGTCCCCAAATCTCTTAAGTGTTTCTGCTCTTCTACTCCTTTTAAATTTTTACCATTTATTGTATTAATCATCTTCCCAAAATGTATTACCTCATCTCTCTGTATTAAGTTTCATCTGGGCAGATAGATGTCAATCTACTAACCTGTTTATGTCCGCAAGTTACTCAGAGCTCTACTCGCAGGTAACCACGCTCCATACTTTTATGTTGTCTGCAACTTTTGTGTAATGTGCCCCGATTTTTAAGAAAAGCAGTGGTCACAAATGGGGGGAGTGGGGAACATCACCCTAGATTTTTCTAGTCAGAAGATATCCTCTATGTGTGCACGCCTCCTCCCCCCACCAAAACATGAAGGGAGAAAACAAAGAAAATGCAACCAACGCAAGTCACAGTGCTTAGTTAAAATATTGCAGGTACTTATCTTTCATTAGTTCTCCACTGATTTAGATTTCCTTTGAAATAAAAAAATAAGCAGTACTCCTCATCTGGAACTGTACAAAGAGTTGGGAAAAAAGGCACTGAAGTTATGGGGGGAGTTTTGCGGGGGGGTCAGCGGGTATGTTTGCTGGTGGGTCGGGTGGGCAAAAAAAAATTTTGACAGCGGGTCCGGAACCCGCTGTCAACCCGCTGCCACACGACTTTCCTAGATGTCGGGTCTGTCAACGCTGAACAGACCCGACACGCAGCGGCGGGGGAGGCAATTTAGGTCATTATGACCTAATTAAGAGCCACTTCAAAAGTATTTTGAGCTCACCTTTAAATTTTACAAGGTCCCCCACAGGGTCCACACTGCTCGGGGATCACATCAGGTAAGGAGGCTGGTTACCATGGAATCATCTCATTACTTGACAGCTGCAAATGTGCTATAAAAGCTCCCATCTCACAGCTGTTCACTTTCCAAGCTCAGAAGCTGTTGCTTGCTGCATTTGGAAGACAGATTGAGCTTTATGCAGGTTGCAAGTGTTTGGAGTAAACTCTCTATCCAGTGTCACCTCATTGGAACAAACTCTCTCACCATTGACAGACTGCTTCTGTCATCTCAAGTTCACCTGCCATCTATTACATCAGCATCGGTGCCGTTGAAACGATCTCACCTTGGTCCTCAGAATCCCACCATAATCAGCCCCAACA
Organism: Squalus acanthias; assembly: GCA_030390025.1. Lineage (NCBI taxonomy): Eukaryota > Metazoa > Chordata > Chondrichthyes > Squaliformes > Squalidae > Squalus > Squalus acanthias. The sequence goes on along the minus strand of CM059433.1, from coordinate 62,906,389 downwards.
CCAGCAGCACCAGGCACACCAGCAGCACCAAGAACAACACCAACCTTCTCCGCAATCACCTGATGCTGCACAGGACAGAGGGCATCAGCACCCGACCACATTGCTGCCCGGGAGGTATGGGATGGCCTCACCATAGCCAGATTTACTTCACTTGACGCTGTACACCTTCATTGGCTGCCACATGATGCGCCAGGTTGGCACCACCCCACACCAACACCATAAAGCATCCCTACAATGCCCAAGCCATTCCTTTCACACTCATCACTATTGCGGGGGGTACCGTTATGTCTCACCATTCACTGCAACTCACTAAGCCACTTCCAAAGGTGCACAGATCTGTCCAAGAAAACAAAGTGTCGAAAATAAAGATTTCAATGTTTGACAGCACATTAACAGAAACTTCACATGAACATTGGCTAAATCACCCAAGTGCCGACCCTTGTGTGCTGTTAGTTGATATAATTGGACTAGGATGAGGGTGAGTGTGAGGAGTGGCTAGTGAGATGGGGAAGTGTTTATATAGATAGAGAGGGATGGGTGGAGGTGCAAGGTAAGTTGGTGTGAGTAAGGATGTGCAGGAGTAGGGTAGGGAAGGCAGAGTGATGGGGATGTGATGAGCGGCACAACAGGATGAGGTTGAGTGTGGCTTTGCAGTAACGTTTCGTGATCTGCTGAGATCATTGAAAGGTTTGCACCACTGCAGCCTGGTCCTCCTGACGACATCCCTGCTTGTGTCCTCCTGTGCAATGTGCAACCAGGCTGCGTTGGTCTCCTGGGGAGGTCTCTTCTGCCCATTGGAAGGGAAGAGGACCTCCCTGCATGCTGTGACTCCCTCCATAAGCATATGGAGGGAGTCATGCGTGAGTCATGGGTGCAGCCGTGCACCTCTGTGCATTGCTTGTCAGTGTTTGCAGCACCTCAATGCTGTAGAAATCAATTTGCGCATGGTCCCTTTAAGGAAACCGGCTGAAGACACATCATCAAGTGACATCATCAGACCCGCTTCCTTGAATTGGCCGGCCAAAGCGCTGGGGGAGCTTAAAAAGCCCAATCATGGTAAAATCCTCCGAGCTGGAGAAGAACTTGGAGTGGGAGGGGGAGGATCCAATTGTCGTGGTCCACGTAGGTACCAACAACATAGGTAGGACAAAGAAAGCAGTTCTGCTGAGAGAGTTTGAGCAGCTAGGGATTAAATTAAAAAGCAGAACCACAAAGGTCATAATCTCTGGATTATTACCGGAGCCACGAGCAAATTGGCATAGGGTCAATAGGATCAGGGAGATGAATGCGTGGCTCAAAGATTGGTGTGGGAGAAACGGGTTTCGATTCGTGGGGCACTGGCACCAGTACTGGGGAAAGAGAGAGCTGTTCCGTTGGGACGGACTACACCTGAACCATGCTGGGACCAGAGTTCTAGCGAATCGAATAACTAGGGAGGTAGCTCGGGCTTTAAACTAAATAAGGGCGGGGAGGGTCCTGGTGGAGAGAAATCTAGAATGCTAAAGAGAAAAGACAAGGAAGCAGTGCAGGAAAGTGATTGGGGTAAGGATAACCAGATTGTGTCAGGAAGGGACAGAGCGTACAAACAAAGGATCGCACGAACAAATAGGGTCTGGGTAAGAGAAAATGGTAATAAGACAAATAGGGCCATCGTACAAAAAAATGTTAAGATATCTAAAAATGTTAAAAAGACAAATCTAAAGGCACTGTATCTGAATGCACGAAGCATTCGTAATAAGGTAGATGAATTAACAGTACAAATAGATGTAAACGGATACGATATAATTGCGATTACGGAGACATGGCTGCAGGGTGACCAAGGCTGGGAGCTGAATATCCAAGGATATTCGATATTTAGGAACGACAGGCAAAAAGGAAAAGGAGGTGGGGTGGCCTTGTTAGTAAAGGATGAAATCAGAGCAATAGCGAGAAAGGATATTGGCTCAGAAAATCAAGATGTAGAATCAGCCTGGGTGGAGCTAAGAAGCACCAAGGGGCATAAAATATTGGTGGGAGTTGTCCAAAGGCCTCTAAACAGTAGCGGTAATGTAGGGGATGGCATCAAACAGGAAATTAGAGATGCATGTAACAAGGGTACTACAGTAATCATGGGTGACTTTGATCTACATATAGACTGGCCAAACCAAATTAGCAATAATACTGTGGAGGATGAATTCCTGGAGTGTGTACAAGATGGTTTTTTAGACCAGTACGTTGAGGAGCCAACTGGGGAACAGGCTATCCTAGATTGGGTATTGTACAATGAGAAGGGGTTAATTAATAATCTTGTTGTGTGGGGTCCTTTAGGGAAGAGTGACCATAACATGATAGAATTCTTCATTAAAATGGAAAGTGAAGAAGTCCAATCCGAAACTAGGGTTGTAAATCTAAACAAAGGAAACTATGATGGTATGAGGAGTGAGTTGGCTATGATAGATTGGGGAGCTTCATTAAAAGGCATGACGGTGGATAGGCAATGGCTAACATTTAAGGAACGAATGCATGAATTGCAACAGTTATACATTCCTTTCTGGTGCAAAAACACAAAAGGAAAAGCGGCCCAACCATGGCTAACAAAAGAAATTAAGGATAGTATTAGATCCAAAGAGGAGTCATATAAGGTTGCCAGAAAAAGTAGCAAGCCTGAGGATTGGGAGCAGTTTAGAGTTCAGCAAAAAAAGGACCAAGAGATTGATTAAGAGGGGAAAAATAGAGTATGAGAGTAAACTTGCAAGGAACATAAAAGTGGATTGTAAAAGCTTCGACAAGTATGTAAAAAGAAAAAGATTAGTGAAGACAAATGTAGGTCCCTTACAGTCAGAAACGGGAGAATGTATAATGGGGAACAAGGAAATGGCAGAGCAATTAAACAAATACTTTGGTTCTGTCTTCACGGAAAAGGACACAAATAACTTCCCAGAAATGCTAGGGAACCAAGGGTCTAGTGAGAAGGAGGAATTAAAGGAAATTAGTATTAGTAAAAAAATAGTGCTGGAGAAATTAATGGGACTGAAAGCTGATAAATCCCCAGGGCCTGATAATCTGCATCCCAGAGTACTAAAAGAGGTAGCCATGGAAATAGTGGATGCATTGGTTGTCATCTTCCAAAATTCTATAGATTATGGAACAGTTCCTGCAGATTGGAGGGTGGCAAATGTAACCCTACTATTTAAAAAAGATGGGAGAGAGAAAACAGAGAACTACAGACCGGTTAGCCTAACATCAGTAGTAGGGAAAATGCTAGAGTCTATTATAAAGGATGTGATAACAGGACACTTAGAAAATATCAACGGGATTAGACAAAGTCAACATGGATTTATGAAAGGGAAATCGTGTTTGACAAACCTACTGGAGTTTTTTGAGGATGTAACTTGTAGAATAGATAAGGGAGAACCAGTGGATGTGGTGTATTTGGATTTTCAGAAGGCCTTTGATAAAGTCCCACATAAGAGGTTAGTGTGCAAAATTAAAGCACATGGGATTGGGGGTAATATATTGGCATGGATTGAAAATTGGTTAACAGACAGGAAACAGAGAGTAGGAATAAATGGGTCTTTTTCGGTTTGGCAGGCGGTGACTAGTGGGGTACCGCAGGGATCAGTGCTTGGGCCCCAGCTATTCACAATATATATCAATGATTTGGATGAGGGAACCAAATGTAATATTTCCAAGTTTGCTGATGACACAAAACTAGGTGGGATTGTGAGTTGTGAGGAGGATGCAAAGAGACTTCAAGGCGATTTAGACAAGTTGAGTGAGTGGGCAAATACATGGCAGATGCAGTATAACATGGATAAATGTGAAGTTATCCACTTTGGTAGGAAAAACAGAAAGGTAGAGTATTATTTAAATGGTTCTAGATTGGGAAATGCTGATCTACAAAGGGACCTGGGTGTCCTTGTACACCAGTCATTGAAAGCAAACATGCAGGTGCAGCAAGCAGTTAGGAAGGCAAATGCTATGTTGGCCTTCATTGCAAGAGGATTTGAGTACAGGAGCAAAGGTGTCTTACTACAGTTGTACAGAGCCTCAGTGAGACCACACCTGGAGTACTGCGTGCAGTTTTGGTCTCCTTACCTAAGAAAGGATATACTTACCATAGAGGGAGTGCAGCGAAGGTTCACCAGACTGATTCCTGGGATGGCAGGACTGTTGTATGAGGAGAGATTGGGTTGACTAGGCTTGTATTCACTAGAGTTTAGAAGAATGAGAGGGGATCTCATTGAAACGTATAAATTCTGACAGGGCTAGACAGACTGGATGCAGGGAGGGTGTTTCCCCTGGCTGGGGGCTCTAGAACGAGGGGTCACAGTCTCAGGATATGGGGTAGGACATTTAGGACTGAGATGAGGAGAAATTTCTTCACTCAGAGGGTGGTGAGCCTGTGGAATTCTCTGCCACAGAAGGCTGTGGAGGCCAAGTCACTGAATATATTTAAGAAGGAGATAGATAGATTTCTAGACACAAAAGGCATCAAGGGGTATGGGGAGAGATGAGGAATATGGTATTGAGATAGAGGATCAGTCATGATCATATTGAATGGCAGAGCAGGCTCGAAGGGCGGAATGGCCTACTCCTGCTCCTATTTTTCTATGTTTCTATGTTTAAAATCATTCTACAGAGTGGGCTGGAGCTGGCAGCGGGGTCAGGACCCGCCACTGACGTCGCCCGCCACGGACCTGCCGAGGTCGGGGAAATTGCAGCCTACATTCGTGATTTGTTCATAGGGAATTCATCAGTGTTGCTATAGGCGAAGTGTTGCACAGGAGATTTTACCAAATTTACAAACTGAGAAGGAATGTGATGGATTTGCTGATTGCCTCTGTTGTAACAAACATGCCCATTTTCATCTTAGTTTGAATAAAACCTTAGATAAAAATGTGAAAGTTTGCATTGCAGCAGATTTAATGCCTTTGGCAGTGGGGACTGCCAAAATTTTGATCTTGGGTTCGACCTCCAACCACAGGTTGTGAAGTGAGGTTGGTCTTACTCACTATATGACTGGGCTACTCAGGATGTGACACATCAAAATTCTTACTATGTATTTGGCTTGTAGCCTTTGTGACCAAGCTTTATATTTGGCTGATGTACAAATGTGCTGATATTTTAAGATTCCTTGTTCTAAACTTGTGTCACTAACAATGGATTATAAATTCACGATTTATCAGTTTTTAGAAGATTGTTAAAATAATGATTGGAACAACCTAATTTTTCATCAGTGTTACTATAGATGTTTAGAAAAACATCTACTGGAAAGTTGATGGAAAAATATTTTAACAATCTACTTCTACATTGGCAATTGTGGTGATTGATCAAATACTCAAATACACTAAAGCGTTGATTTTAATTTTTTAGTTAAATGCACAGTATTAGAACATACATAGAACAGTACAGCACAGTACAGGCCCTTCGGCCCTCGATGTTGTGCCGAGCATTGTCCGAGACCAAGATCAAGCTATCACACTCCCTATCACTCTGGTGTGCTCCATGTGCTTATCCAATAACCGCCTGAAAGTTCCTAAAGTGTCTGACTCCACTATCACAGCAGGCAGTCCATTCCACACCCCAACCACTCTCTGAGTAAAGAATCTACCTCGGACATCCCTTCTATATCTCCCCCCATGCACCTTATAGTTATGCCCCCTTGTAACAGCTGCCTCTACCCGAGGAAATAGTCTCTGAACATCCACTCTATCTATCCCCCTCATCATCTTATAAACCTCTATTAAGTCGCCTCTCATCCTCCTCCGCTCTAAAGAGAAAAGCCCCATCTCCCTCAATCTTTCCTCATAAGACCTCCCCCCCAAACCAGGCAGCATCCTGGTAAATCTCCTTTGCACTCTTTCCAATGCTTCCACGTCCTTCCTATAGTGAGGTGACCAGAACTGCACACAATATTCCAAATGTGGTCTCACCAAGGTCCTGTACAGTTGCAGCATAACCTCACGGTTCTTAAACTCAAACCCTCTGTTAATAAACGCCAACACACCATAGGCCTTCTTTACTGCTCTATCCACTTGAGTGGCAACCTTCAGAGATCTGTGGATATGAACCCCCAGATCCCTCTGCTCCTCCACGTTCCTCAGAACCCTGCCGTTGACCCTGTAATCCTTATTCAAATTTGCCCTACCAAAATGAATCACCTCGCACTTATCAGGGTTAAATTCCATCTGCCATTTTTCGGCCCAGCTCTGCATCCTATCAATGTCTCTTTGCAGCCTACAACTGCCCTCCACCTCATCCACTACTCCACCAATCTTGGTGTCATCAGCAAATTTACTGATCCACCCTTCAGTCCCCTCCTCCAAGTCATTGATAAAAATCACAAACAGCAGAGGACCCAGCACCGACCCCTGTGGCACACCGCTGGTAACTGGTCTCCAGTCCGAAAATGTTCCATCCACCACCACCCTCTGCCTTCTATGAGATAGCCAGTTACTTATCCAATCGGCCAAATTTCCCTCTATCCCACAACTCCTTACTTTCTTCATGAGACGACCATGGGGAACCTTATCAAACGCCTTACTAAAATCCATGTATACGACATCAACTGCTCTACCTTCATCTACACACTTAGTTACCTCCTCAAAGAATTCAATCAAATTTGTTAGGCAAGACTTACCCTTCACGAATCCGTGTTGACTATCCCTGATTAAGTTGCCCCTTTCCAAATGGTCATAAATCCTATCCCTCAGGACCTTTTCCATTATCTTACCAACCACCGAAGTAAGACTAACCGGCCTATAATTACCAGGGTCATTCCTATTTCCTTTCTTGAAGAGAGGAACAACATTCGCCACTCTCCAGTCCTCTGACACCATTCCCGTGGACAGTGAGGACCCAAAGATCAAAGCCAGAGGCTCTGCAATCTCCTCCCTTGCCTCCCAAAGAATCCTAGGATATATCCCATCTGGCCCAGGGGACTTATCGACCCTCAGGTTCTTCAAAATTGCTAAAACATCTTCCCTCAGAACATCTACCACCTCCAGCCTATCCACCTTTATCACACTCTCATCCTCAAGAACATGGCCCCTCTCCTCGGTGAACACTGACGAAAAGTATTCATTCATCACCCCTCCTATCTCTTCTGACTCCATGCACAAGTTCCCACTACTGTCCTTGACCGGCCCTACCCTCACCCTGGTCATTCTTTTATTTCTCACATAAGAGTAAAAGGCCTTGGGGTTTTTCTTGATCTGACCCGCCAAGGACTTCTCATGCCCCCACCTAGCTCTCCTAAGCTCTTTTTTTAGCTCATTCCTTGCTACCTTGTACCCCTCAATCGACCCAACTGAACCTTGTTTTCTCATCCTTACATACGCTTCCTTTTTCCTCTTGACTAGACATTCAACCTCTTTTGTGAACCATGGTTCTCTCACTCGGCCATTTCCTCCCTGCCTGACAGGGACATACCTATCAAGGACACGCAGTAATTGCTCCATGAAAAAGCTCCACTTTTCGTTTGTGCCTTTCCCTGGTAGTTTCTGTTCCCATCTTATACTCCCTAATTCTTGCCTAATCGCATCATAATTACCCCTCCCCCAATTATAAACCCTGCCCTGCCGTATGGCCCTATCCCTCTCCATTGCAATAGTGAAAGTTACCGAATTGTGGTCACTATCTCCAAAGTGCTCTCCCACATACAAATCAAACACTTGGCCCGGTTCATTACCCAGTACCAAATCCAACGTGGCCCCACCTCTTGTCGGCCTATCCACATATTGTGTCAGGAAACCCTCCTGCACACACTGTGCAAAAACTATCCCATCCGAACTGTTTGACCTATAAAGGTTCCAATCAATATTTGGAAAGTTGAAGTCACCCATGACAACTACTCTGTGACCTCCACACCTATTCATAATCTGCTTTGCAATTTCTTCCTCCACATCTTTAGTACTATTTGGGGGCCTGTAGAAAACTCCTAACAACGTGACCGCTCCTTTCCTATTTCTAACTTCAGCCCATATTACCTCAGACGGCAGATCCCCCTCGAACTGCCTTTCTGCCGCTGTTAAACTATCCTTGATTAACAATGCTACTCCTCCACCTTTCTTACCAACTTCCCTACTCTTACTGAAACATCTATACCCCGGAACTTCCAACAACCATTCCTGTCCCTGTTCTAACCATGTCTCCGTAATGGCCACCACATCGTAGTCCCAAGTACCAATCCACGCTCCAAGTTCTCCTACCTTATTCCGGATGCTCCTTGCATTGAAGTAGACACACTTCAAGCCATCTTCCTGTCTGCCGGTACATTCCTGCGACCTTGATACCCTCCTCAGTACCTCCCTACACTCACCACTGGCTCGTGGACTACAGCCCTTTTTCCCATCCCCCTGACAAATTAGTTTAAACCCCCCCGAAGAGCCGTAGCAAATTTCCCTCCCAGGATATTGGTGCCCCTCTGGTTCAGGTGCAAACCGTCCTGTTTGTACAGGTCCCACCTTCCCCAGAATGTGCTCCAATTATCCACATAACTGAAACCCTCCCCGCTACACCATCCCTGCAGCCACGTGTTTATCTGCACTCTCTCCCTGTTCCTCAACTCGCTAGCACGTGGCACCGGCAACAAACCAGAAATTACAACATGGTTTGTACTGGCTCTCAGCTTCCAACCTAGCTCCCTAAATTCCTGTTTTAAATCCCCGTCCCTTCTCCTACCTATGTCGTTGGTACCGATGTGTACCACGACTTGTGATTGTTCCCCTTCCCCTTTGAGGATTCTGAAAACACGGTCCGAGACGTCACGGACCCTGGCACCCGGGAGGCAACATACCATCCGTGAGTCTCTTTTGCTGCCACAGAACCTCCTATCTGTCCCTCTGATTATTGAGTCCCCAATAACTATTGCTCTCCTGCTCACCCCCCTTCCCTTCTGAGCCACAGGGACGGACCCAGCGCCGGAGATCCGGTCACCGTGGCTTACCACTGGTAAGTCGTCCCCCTCAACAGTATTCAAAGCGGTATACCTGTTACTGAGGGGAACGGCCACAGAGGATCCCTGCACTGACTGCTTCCTCCTAGCCCCTCTCACCGTCACCCATCTATCTTCATGCTTTGGAGTAATTACATTCCTGAAGCTTCTATCTATGACCTCCTCTGCCTCCCGAATGATCCGAAGTTCCTCCAGCTCCAGTTCCCTAACACGGAACCGCCCAACTTATATACAGGTAAAAATTAATCACCTACCCAGCAACCACTGCGTCCCGCACTTTAAAAGCCTCTGTGGGCCTACCTGGTCGCCGCCGCCTCTTGAATCCTCCGCCTCGCCGCAGCCGCTCCACCCAGGTCCGCCGCCTCTGTGGGCCTACCTGGTCGCCGCCGCCTCTTGAATCCTCCGCCTCGCCGCAGCCGCTCCACCCAGGTCCGCCGCCTCTGTGGGCCTACCTGGTCGCCGCCGCCTCTTGAATCCTCCGCCTCGCCGCAGCCGCTCCACCCAGGTCCGCCGCCTCTGTGGGCCTACCTGGTCGCCGCCGCCTCTTGAATCCTCCGCCTCAAGACAGAGATCGATAGATTGTTGAATATTAAGGGAACCAAGGGATATGGGGATAGTGCAGGAAAGTGGAGATGAGGAAGATGAGCCATGATCTTATTGAATGGTGGAGCAGGCTCGAGGGCCCGAATGGCCCACTCCTGCTCCAGGTCCTTTTGTTGCCGTGCTGTTGTACGATGCTCAGTTTATTCAGGTTATATTTTCAGTCAGGTACATATGTGGTCATTGCACAGCAAAGAAATTGAAAACTGGCAGTGTGAATCAGCACTTGTGTTTATTTTGATGATTCAGATCATCTTTTAGTGAACAATTGGATCAGACGTGTGCCTAATGTAGTAACACGGCCGTACCAGCAGGCTCAATGACAGACAGGGACTGAAATTTCTCAATCCCATTCTGCCACTGTAACCATGGTAGAGCAGAATCTTCACCCTTCTTGGCGCCTGACCCCACCAGAGTATCTGTGGTCTGGTAATTATAATAAACCAGGCAGGCACCTGCACCAGTGTGGGTACATTTTTGGGTGATCATTAGAAGCGGGGATGAAAAATGAGGCAATTGACCGGCTCAGAGAAGAAGCTGGTGGCACTTGCTGAAAATGTGAAAACTCTGGAAATCAGCCCTCTTTATGACAATTTTCTGGGGTGCTCCAGGCCAAGGCCCAGGACCTTCCTTTGGCCTTGCTGTTGTCCACGTTATTTTGGGCAAAGGAGGTGAGAACAATGGAAATTCCTTTTCAGACCTTCAGTGCGGTGGACGAAACTTCCACCAGCCCCGCCCCCAGTGAAATTCCCGGCCTTGGATTTTCAGGCGTTTCCAGGTCCAGCCCCTTTTGCCCCAGAACTTCACCCCAGGCCCCAAGGAAATTCGGGGCCACTTTTATTGAAATACCTAGGTAAATGGCTAATGCCTAATGTGCAGGACACTATCTAGTTTGAAAACAGTAAACGAGAAGTGGTACGTCAGGAAATAGTGATTAGATGACACCAAGCTTGGGTTTTACAAGTCTGAAGATCATAGCAGAATGAAAGCCTGAGGGAGGCAAAAAAAAAGTTAAACTGATTCATTGATTATAGTGTTTGCACTTCAAAAAATTGTAATCTATTAGTGAATGGATTAATTCCCACACCTTAATGACCTGTGACATCTAATGATCATCTGCTATGAAAACCTGTTTGCTCAGGTTTGATGGCGACATTGTTAAAAGCGCAATTTCCGCTTCATCAGATTTTTTAAAATTAATAAATTTCACACCACACTACATGTATTTTACATTGGTGCGCTGTATCAGTAAATTAACTGAATCGACTAAAAATCTGGATAAGGGGACTGTCATCTTTATTTGAGGGCCTGCAAAAAAATGACATGGGAGCATTCAGACACTTTGACTGATGGGCAGTTTAATCAAGTCAGATGGAAATTTTGGGTTTGCCTTGGACAATAACCTAAATAGATCAAGATGAAAAGATAATCAGATACAATCCCTTTCAATTACCAACTTAGTATTGGAAAGTATTGTAGGATCACCTAAACATTTTGACATGATATCATAGTAGCGTATCTCAGTCTGTATTCAAAATTTCATCTGATTCCTTGTCTTCCCTGAAGTGACTGGGGGATTGTACAAGTTTCATGTTTACAGAAAGCACTGATTTGAACACAGTCTCAAGCGCATCAAATGTCATGAAAACATATTGACATGCAGTAATTTATGCAACCATAATCTTCTTAACTATTGACTTTGACCATTATGATATCCAGATTTTCCACCAAAGATGAATTCAGAATCAATGGGGGGCAAAATCGAGCCCACTCTTCAACCACAGTGTAAATCTACAGTAACAAAACAATATTTGTCAGGACAGTGATAACATCATAATGCTGTGAAAGGGTGGTGATATCATAATATTGGTAAAATGAACTGACATGATGCACTCAGTTACTACTTAAATGTGTAAAATCAACATTGAACAAGAAGGAAGCAATTCCCATAAGAATGGCGTGTTGCTGCTCTCAACTTGACAACATGTTTTCCTGGTTTAAAATGCATAAAGTAGCGAGAAATCCAGACTGTTCCCAATTTAGAAGTTTTCACAATAATTTAAATTCATCTCTGCAAACATTTGTTTCAATATTGTTACATGCATTGATCTCCATTTTACATTGCAGGCTAGAGTGCAGATCATCAAAGATGAATACTTCAATACACAGCAATTATTTAATATCTACAATGATTCTGATTATAACCTATGGAGTGTTTCCAGAAATTGAAAATGCCGTTACAAAGCCACGCTGAGCTAAAAGAAAATTAACAAAATCATTAATTTGCAATGAAATTAAACATAAAGGGGGGAATTTTGCGGGGGGTCAGCGGGCACATTCGGTGGCAGGTCGGGTCGGAAACCCGCTGCCACGTGACTTTCCCAGATGTCGGGTCTGTCACCGCTAAACAGACCCGACACGCATCAGCGGGGGAGGCAATTCAGGTCATTATGACCTTGTTGACAGCGCATTAAGAAGTATTTTGAGCTCACCTTTACATTTTACGAAATCCACTCTGCTCAGGGATCGCGTCAGGTAAGCAGGTCGGGAGTTGTATGACCATGGAATCATCTCATTACTTGACAGCTTGAAATGTGCTATAAAAGCTCCCATCTCACAGCTGTTCACTTTCCAAGCTCAGAAGCTGTTGCTTACTGCATTTGGAAGACATTTGAGCTTTATGCAGGTTGCAAGTGTTTGGAGTAAACTGTCTATCCAGTGCCACCTCATTGGAATAACCTCTCTCACCATTGACAGATCACTTCTGTCATCTCAAGTTCACCTGCCATCTATTACATCAGCATCGGTGCCCTTGAAACTACCTCACCTTGGTCCTCAGAATCCCACCACAATCAGCCCCAACACCAGCAGCACCAGGCACACCAGCAGCACCAGCAACAACACCAACCTTCTCCGCAATCACCTGATGCTGCACAGGACACAGGGCATCAGCACCCGACCACGTTGCTGCCCGGGACACCAGGGATGGCCTCACCATGGCCAGATTTACTTCACTGGATGCTGCACACCCTGGCTGCCACATGATGCGCCAGGTTAGCACCACCCCACACGAACACCATAAAGCATCATAACAATGCCTAAGCCATTCCTTTCACACTCATCACCATTGTGGGGGGTACCCTTATGTCTCACCATTCACTGCAACTCACTAAGCCACTTCCAAAGGTGCACACAAATCTGTTCAAGAACACAAAGTGTTGAAAATAAAGGTTTCAGATTTTGACACCACATTAACAGAAATTTCACGTGAACATTGGCTAAAACACACAAGTGCCTACCCTTGTGTGTTGTTAGTTGGTATGATTGGACTAGGATGAGGGTGAGTGTGAGGGGTGGCTAGTGAGATGAGGGAAGTGATAATCTAGATAGAGAGGAATGGGTGGAGGTGCAAGGTAAGTTGGTGTGAGTAAGGACGTGCAGGAGTAGGGTAGGGAAGGCAGAGTGATGGGGATGTGATGAGAGGCACAGCAGGATGAGGGCGAGTGCGGCTTTGCAGTAACATTTTGTGATCTACTGAGATCATTGAAGGGTTTGCGCCACTGCAGCCTGGTCCTCCTGACGACATCCCTGCTTGTGCCCTCCTGTTCAATGCGCAACCAGGCTGCGCTGGTCTCCTGCGAAGGTCTCTTCCGCCCATTGGAAGGGAAGAGAACGTCCCTGTGAGCTGTGACTCCCTCCATAAGCATATGGAGGGAGTCATGGGAGAGCCTGGGTGCAGCCGTGCACCTCTGTGCAGTGCTTGTCAGTGTTTGCAGCACCTCAATCCTGTAGAACACTGAGAGCATAACTGCCAAACTAAATTTGCGCATGGTCCTTTTACGGAAACTGGTTGATGACGCGTCATCGAATGCCGTCATGAGACCCGCTTCCTTCAATTGGCCAGGAAACACGCTGGGTGGGCTTAACAAGCCCCATCAGGGGAAAATCATTTTGGACAGCGGGCTGGAGACAGCAGCGGGGCCGGGAGCCGCCACCAACGTCGCCCGCCACGGACCCACCGAGGTTGGTAAAATCCAGCCCAAAGTGATTTTGCAATACCATAACCAAATCTGCATCATTTGGCCTTTCAACATCTATGGAGAGAGGAGCAGAGTTAACATTTCATGTCGTTGACCTTTTTATCAGGCCTCTTGTGCCTCTACGCTCCACTATTGGTCACAGAATCTTTACACACCTCTGGAACTCCCTCCCCAAACTCCTCCATCTTATTAATTCTCTTCCCCCACCTTCAGAAACCTCCTCAAAACTCATCTCTATGACCAGGTTTTTAATCATCTTTCCTAACTCTTCTACTGCGTGAAGTATTTTTCTCCTCCAGGAAGTACCTTGGGAATTACACTAAAGGGACTATATGAATGTAACTTGTTCTAGGGTGTGCTTTGCCACTGATTTCCAGGGTAAAAGAACAAGTATTTTGTGGTGATTATTTTTTTCACTCAAAAAAAATGTCAACAGCTCTTGACAGTGAATGTGTCCCATCGAGAATAACGCTCACTTTCTGTTGTCTCACAGAGGGGAATGCTGGAACATTGATTTATGAGGCTCAGGAACACATTTGAGAGGGACAGTAATTACAGTCTCAAATATCACATGGAGCTGTGCTAAGTACACCACAGGGTTCACACAAAAGAAATTGGATTCAAAAATAGAGGAAAGGTGTAGAAAAACAAATCCTTATTTCCCATCTCATGTGCGCCTTTTCTGTGATGAGTCGAGTAAAGTCAGGTGGAGTCACGTCATACTCAGTAATCTAAGCTGGCAACCAATAATAATAAATATATACATTTCAATTGGAGCTGCAGTAAATCTTACATAATCATAGAAATTCCAGTGACGTGAATTTTATAGAACTATGACGATGTAGAAACCAGTGATGGGGAAGAGGAGAACACCAGGCCCGATTTTAACAAAAGCAAAATACTGCGGATGCTGGAAATCTGAAATAAAAACAGAAAATGCTGGAAATACTGAGCAGGTCAGGCAGCGTCTGTAGAGAGAGAAACAGAGCTAACGTTTCAGGTTGTTGACCTTTCATCAGATGTGGAAAAAGTTAGAGGTGTTACAGGTTTTAAGCAAGTACAGAGGCAGGGAAAGCGGGGCAGGGGGGAAAGAACAAAAGGAAAGGTCTGTAATAAGGTGGAGGGCAGGAGAGATTGAATGACAAAGGGACGATGGTGCAAGACAAAAGAGGGTGGTAATGGGACAAGTAAAGAACAAAAGATGGGTCGAGAGGAAGTGTAACTGGCAACAGCAGAACCATTACCAGCAACTGTTGTCATCATAACCAATGCTCCCATTTTTACAGAAGCAGATGCTGGTAGTGGTTCTGCTGTTGGTTCTGCAGTGAACTATTTTCATTGCTGCGAAAATGTTGTAATCTTTTTCAAATGTTGCTGTGATTAGGTTAAGTCATCAGATCCCCCCTAGGAAATGTCTAGGGTAAGAACAAAGACCCAGTTAAGTGCTGGGTCTCAAACCAAGACAGACTTGTCTTTAAGCAGGGAAGACGCCTGTCGGATTATATTTTATTCAAATTGCCATTTTCAAATCATCATCCGAAAATACATTTTTGTTTGTTGATATTTGTCAATGAAAGTTTTCATTATACTGTAAGCCAAAAAGGAAATTAATAACAGGCTTACAGGAGACTTCTCATTATATCCCAATGGCAAGTTGCTGTATTTAGTATGTGATTGATAGTCATGCAGATGATTACAATCTTCAATTTTCCATATTAAAGAGACCTTGAGCAGCACTGATTGAAGGAACGCTATTTTCTGAATCGGTACGGGGTAAAAAATTCAGCTTAGGAATTTTGCAACCAAATGCAAAATTTTCATGTTGAAAAGGGGAAAACAGATTGTGTGAAAATTAAAAGGGGAAAACCAGTTAGTGTGCTGCTCAACAATCTGAGTACTCTGCAGGGCTTGTCCAATGCTGACCATTTTTGAGGACTTCTCTGGTGGCACATGATACGATGCTTTAGTCTGTATCGAGGCATTTACAATTGATGCCAGATAATTACCACATTTCTATGTAGTGCACATTCTAGCTTATGCCTAATGTATTTAATTTAACACACACACAGATTCTAATTATTTGGGACAGTATAATTTTCAGCACTGTATCCAAATTAACAAACTTCAACAATTTATGGGTTGTCACAGAGGTCATGGAGCACGAGTAGTGTGGCATGCAAGCATGGTGTAGTAACGTAGTATGCCATTGTTCTTGAAAATACATTTTAACCAAACTTTTAAATATTTTTGGCATTCATTATGTCTTGTAAGGAAATTTTGGATTTTAAGATGTGAAAACCGATCAGTCCTTTGAAGGTGCAATGCAAAACAATTACATTTCGGTGTACTGCAACAATGGAGATCCTTCAGCTCAGCAGGAAATAACACGATTAAAGCATACTGCACAATTCAATAATGGATAATACAGAGAGATTCTTATACTTATGAACGAGTGTAGTCTTCAGCTGAAAATCTAGTTATGATCCTCTGATGTCAGCAGTAACTATGCATGAAGGAGTCGTGGCATCTGAGCTTGATGTGGGAGATATCCTCATATAAATCAAAGAAATATTGGCTGGTTAAAGGAAAGGAGCATAGTTGAAAAATGGAGTGTTAAAAATGATGCATGCAGCGATTTATGAATTTAAATGGGCAGTGTTGCCATGGTAAAATATCTTTTAAGATATTTTATCATAGACAACGCAGGACTCAATGACACAGCTCATAATAGTTATGTTATTGCATAGCCAATCATATCTGTGGCTGCAGTTTTTTTTATAATCACAATTCAGGTCAAAAAAAATTATATTTCCACTGAAAAGAATGCGCTTCAACTGTTAGTTGTCACGTGTCCAACCTGACAGGCCTGAACTGGAGCTTTTTGACTAAGAGCCAAGGCTACTTGAAAATCCTTTAATATGCTTCAACAGGGTAGGAATTTTGCCTGCCTCTCTGACTCCGCTGCAACCCTGGCTCATCTCCCTGGATCAGAGGTTATCGAATATGCACAACAAGCTCCTAGTAGGATTCCCGCTGCCAAGAGGAAGCCTGCCAGTGCCCGGCTGCAACATTCCAGTGCCGTTTGAATGTGGTGGGCAGGAAAGGGGTGATTAGCAGCGGTCCCACCAAGAGGAGAGAAATCCAGATCATGGCAGTTAGGCAGTGGTCGGTCTCACTGCCAGATTTGCCTTATTCTCTGACATTATCCCATCCTGTTTCAGGCGGGATCACAGAGGAGAATTAGGTCCATTACTGTTTCTGCATTATGGTGAAATAAGTAGAGGATACTGCTCGCTACTGGTACTGAACATGCACTTTCTCCACAAGCGAAGAAAACCACCAATAACTTGTGAGTGATGAGCTCAAATCAGATGGTAATGACTGTTGGAGGAATCTTGTCCATCCCAACAGCCGTAGGAAGAAAGTTTCATATTTTAAGAGTCACAGAATTAATTATTTGGACCCACGTCTTGGTTTTAAGGTTTAGGATTCATGATTCCTGCTCCTGATTGCTGTCTGACAACCTTTGCCAGAAGTCTGCGTTTTAATATTGGATGAGAAATTATTAGGTTTGACTGTGTTAATACCCACTCTCCCTCCCCCCACTGATAAATATCATGCTGACAATTACTGTGAACCATGTCACATTTGAATAACACTATTTTGCTTAAGATGCATGAGAATGACTGATGCCCACGGAATCATATGCAAGCAGTCTATACCTTCATAAGAGGTGGGGAAAAGAGACAATTAGCAAGAAAAACACAGCGGTAGCTGTACATTATTATCTTTGGAGACCATTTTTCATCATACTAAAAGAATTGGTTCCTTGCACTAATAATTAGCTCATCAAAGAGCAATAGGGAAGGTTGTTAAACATTGAATTTGTCTGTGATTGTTTCTAATGATTACATTATTTACCCAAGAAACTGTAATTAGAAATGGATTAATTACTAGCATTACATTCATAATACTGAATAAGAGCTAATTCAGAGTGCAATTATTTGCCAGTGAGAGATAAGACCTGCTGCTCAAAACACATGCATCTAGTGCACTGAAATTCACAAAAATCCACTGGCCATTTGTTTGAGTGGAGAATGGGTGTTAAATGGATGAAAATGTGAAGGCCACCTGTCCCTTGTGGCTCTTGTGTATCTTCCTTTATTCATAGTTGGAGAATTGGTGGCAATAGTAAAGCTGCCTGGGCTCAATGTGCATATATTGAAATCCACACAATACACATTTTTCAATCTACACTTCATTCTCCAGTAATAAAAACAGAAAATGCTGGAAATACTCAGCAGTTCAGGCAGCATCTGTAGAGAGAGAAACAGAGTTAACGTTTCAGGTCGATGACCCTTCGTCAGAACTGGAAAAAGTCGGAGATGGAACAGATTTTTGAGCAAGTGTAGGGGCAGGGAAAGGGGGGAGGGGAGGAAAGAACAAAAGGCAAGGTCTGTGATAGATGAAGTGTGAATGGCAATGGCAGAATGATCGACAGCTGCCCTGTGAGAGAGAGAGAACAAAAATGAAAAAAAAGATAGGGGCAGAGGTTATGGTCTGAAATTGTTGAACTCTATGTTGAGTCCAGAAGGCTGTAAAGTGCCTAATCGAAAGATGAGGTGCTGTTCCTCGAGCTTACATTGAGCTTCATTGGAACAGTGTAAGCGGCCGAGGACGGAGAGGTCAGAGTGGGAGTGGAGCAGGGAATTAAAGTGACAGGCGACCAGAATCTCGGGGTCACCCTTACGGACTGAACGGAGGTGTTCCGCAAAGGGGTCACCCAATCTGCGTTTGGTCTCCTCAATGTAGAGGAGACCGCATCGTGAGTAGCGAATATAGTATACTAAATTGCAAGAAGTACAAGTAAATCGCTGTTTTACCTAGAAGGAGTGTTTGGGGCCCTGGACAGTGGGGAGGAGGTAAAAGGGCATGTGTTGCATCTCCTGCGCTTGCACGGGAAGGTGCTGGGCGAAGGGGAAGGGGTGTTGGGGGTGATAGAGGAGTGGACCAGGGTGTCGCGGAGGGAGCGGTCCCTTCGGAATGCTGAAAGGGGAGGTGAGGGGAAGATGTGTTTGGTGGTGGGATCACGCTGGAGTTGGCGGAAATGGCGGAGGGTCCGTTGAATGTGAAGGCTGGTGGGGTGAAAGGTGAGGACAAGGGAAACCCTATCATGGTTCCTGGAGGGAGGGGAAGGGGTGAGAGCAGAAGTGGGGGAAATGGAACGGACACGGTCTAGGGCCATGTCAACCACAGTAGAGGGGAATCCTCGGTTGAGGAAAAAGGAAGACATGTCGGAAGCACTAGTATGGAAGGTGGCATTGTCAGAGCAGATGCGGCAGAGAC
Organism: Squalus acanthias; assembly: GCA_030390025.1. Taxonomy (NCBI): domain Eukaryota; kingdom Metazoa; phylum Chordata; class Chondrichthyes; order Squaliformes; family Squalidae; genus Squalus; species Squalus acanthias. Next base: position 62,887,465 of record CM059433.1, on the reverse strand, counting down.
GGAGAAACTGGGAGAATGGAATAGAGTCCTTACAGGAAGCGGGATGGGAGGAAGTGTAGTCCAGGTAGCTGTGGGAGTCATGGGCTTATAGTGAATGTTTGTCAATAGCCTATCCCCAGAGATGGAGACAGAGAAGTCAAGGAAGGGAAGGGAAGAGTCGGAGATGGACCATGTGAAGGTGAGGGAAGGGTGGAAATTGGAAGCAAAGTGAATGAAATTTTCTAGTTCAGGGCGAGACCAGGAAACAGCACCGATACAGTCATCAATGTACCAGAAAAAGAGGTGAGGGAGGGGACCTGAGTTGGACTGGAACAAAGAATGTTCCACATATCCCATGAAAAGGCAGGCATAGGTAGGACCCATGTGGGTTCCCATAGCAACACCTTTAATTTGGAGGAAGTGAGTGGAGTCAAAGGAGAAGTTGTTCAATGTGAGAACAAGTTCAGCCAGGCGGAGGATGGTGGTGGTGGAAGGGGACTAGTTGGGCCTCTGTTTAAGGAAGAAGCAGAGCGCTCTCAGGCCATCCTGGTGGGGGATGGAGGTGTAGAGGGATTTGACGTCCATAGTGAAAAGGAGATGGTTGGGGCCAGGAAACTGGAAACTATTAAAGTGGCGGAGGGCGTCGGAAGAGTCGCTGATGTAGGTGGGAAGAGACTGGACAAGGGGAGAAAAAATAGAGTCGAGATAGGAAGAGATAAGTTCCGTGAGGCAAGAGCAGGCTGAAACGATGGGTCTACCAGGGCAGTCCTGTTTGTGGATCTTGGGAAGGAGGTAGAAGCTGGCTGTGCGGGGTTGGGGAACTATGAGGTTGGCGGCCGTGGGGGGAAGATCTCCAGAGGAGATGAGGTCAGTGACAGTCTTGGAAACGGTGGCTTGATGTTCGGTAGTGGGGTCATGGTCCTGGGGGAGGTAGGAGGAGGTGTCAGAGAGTTGGCAGTCAGCCTCCGCTAGGTAGAGGTCGGTTCACCAAACAACAACAGCACCACCCTTGTCAGCAGGTTTAATGACAATGTTGGGGTTGGAGCTGAGAGAATGGAGTGCTGCAAGTTCAGAGGGAGGTAGGTTGGAGTGAGTGAGGGGAGCAGAGAAATTGAGATGGCCGATGTCACGCTGGCAGTTTGCAATAAAAAGATCTAGAGAGGGTAAGAGGCCAGAGGAAGGGGTCCAGGTAGAACGAGAATTCTGAAAACGGGAGAAAGGATCAGCTGTGCGGAGGGAAGACTCCTGGCCAAAGAAGTGGGCACGGAGACGAAGGCGGTGGAAAAAGAGCTCAGCGTCGTGCCGAGCTCGAAATTCATTGAGGTGGGGGCGTAAGGGGATGAAGCATAGGCCTTTGCTGAGGACTGATCGTTCGGGGTCAGAGAGGGGAAGGTCAGAGGGGATCTTGAAAACATGGCAGGGGGTGAGATTGGAAGAAGGGATAGGGTCAGAGGAAAGTGAAGGGGAAGGGAAAGGGGGGAGGGGAGGAAAGAACAAAAGGGAAGGTCTGTGATAGGATGGAAGGCAGGAGAGATTAAGAGACAAAAGGGATGATGGTGCAAGGCAAAAGGAGATGGTAATGGGACAAGTTAAGAAACAAAAGATGACTCTAGATGAAGTGTAAATGGCGACGGCAGAATGATCGACAGCTGCCCTGTGAGAGAGAGAGAAAAAAAATGATAGAGGCAGAGGTTCTGGTCTGAAATTGTTGAACTCGATGTTGAGTCCAGAAGGCTGTAAAGTACCTAATTGAAAGATGAGGTGGACTCAACATTGAGTTCAACAATTTCAGACTATAACCCTGCCCCCATTTTTCAGGCTGTTTATGATTCTGCCATCCCCATTTGCAACATTTAATCTCTCCTGCCTCCTATCCTAGCACAGAATGTTCCTTCAGTTCCTTCCTCCCCTCCCCTCCCCCTTTCCCTGCCTCTGCACCTGCTTAAAATCTGTTACATTTCTGGCCTTTTTCCAGTTCTGATGAAAGGTCACAGACCTGAAAGGTTAACTCTGTTTCTCTCTCCACGGATGCTGCCTGGCCTGCTGAGTGCTTCCAGCATTTTCTGTTGTAATTTCAGATTTTCAGCGTCCGCAGTATTTTGCTATTGTGTTACTGCTCACCATTACCTTGGCTGAGATCAGTTATTCCCAGCACTGAGCGTGATTAAACCTGGTCAGTTTGGTTCTGTACCAGACTGTGTGGTGCAGTAACCACTGAGCCTTTGGAAGCACCAGTTATTCTTTTTGAAGAGTTTAGTACTATCTATCTTACGTCTATTACATTCGCACAGACTGCCAGCAGAAAAGGCTCATTTTAGTCATTTTGCCCCACAGTAGGTGTTTTGTCTTCAAGTGAGACATGCGGCAGTCAGAGCGGAAGATCAGCTGATCAGCAATCATTGACCCTTCATTTATTTAACTGTGGAAGGTCAAAGAACAATCTGCTGCCTATAGCTTGTCACCTACAGAGGAATAAATTATGTTATTTCAGTACTCTCTGGAGAGGGATGATCTCAGAGGTGAGAAAAAAGATTAAATAGGTAATATATATTTGAAAAAAAAAGATAAAATACTGTACTATTAATATGGTACTCTGTCTATTTTCCAGGACTGTTATCCCGACCCAACCCCTATTTAGGAAAAAATATTTAATTAGAAACTACACAATGCAGCACAATTTAATAAAATAGACAGAGCAAGCCATTGGAGGAAAAGAAACATAGTCGTGGTTGCCTCTTTGGGTCCTTTGGGATTGAGTAAGAAAAATACTGCTGAATGAGTAGTCTTTCAATAAATAATGCAGTTGCAGAAAGTCAGCTTTGATCGAAGCACACCAATGGGGAGGGGATCGGTGGGATGCAATTCATTCATGTGGAACATTTTGATTGGCTGTAGCATTGCTTCAGACTTGCACTGAACTGGATTGTGCACCTGATGGTGCTGCTGGTATGTTCAGCTTTTATTCAAATATCCAACATCAGGAGCACAGCAGCAATGCTTTATCTTCATTATTCAGATCATTGATAATGTAATATAAGTGTTCAGCATCGGGGCATGCAAGGTCGAGGGGTTCAAACCTACTGACTGCACAGTAGCATGCAAGTACACAGAAACACTTTCCAGTAATCACTCTCATAAAGTTACTTGCAAAGGATTTTGCAAAGTCAGGAGCATTGTTTTGCACCAAATTAGAAATGTGAGACTACAAGATTTGTTATCTTATTGAAAATAAATTGTGAAGTATTAGATGTTTGGCGCTTCTAAATAATTCTCGCAAGTTACTTTTATAATATAGAAGGTTGCAAAAAAATTGTATATGGTTTGATAGAAAGCATTGTGAGTACGACTCATCACTGTTAACAGTGGTGCAAGTACTGATGCTGATAATGGCTACATTACGCACACTGAATATTACACAATAAAAGTAGATTTGCATGTATTGCCGGCACACTTATGCGCTTCCATTTCTGTTTTCAGTCTGAAGCACTGGGGAGGAATGTAATGCTGCTTAGTCCTGAGCCATCCCCCCAGCATTATGAATAAATAAAATTTGCAGATGCGTTGTGCCAAATTGCATTTGATGAGAATAAAGTGCAAATGCTGGAAATCTGATTAAAATATGCCCAAATCACAATAGCTCTGCCCTGCCACACAAATAAAAACTCTTGAGATAAATTCCAATCCAAAATGCGGGTAAAGATGTCTTCCTTGCTGGTTGGTATTGTCTTGATTATCTGTTGTAATTTTCAAAACACACAGGATGCTGTGCTAGCTTTTTTTAGAACAGAGCCAAAAATAATTTGCAACACAGCAGCAAGATAAACTGTTGCTAGCACTTTCATAATCGATGGATTCTGTGTGGCAACAGATTGTGTTACTGCTCTGCTGCAAATTATTTTTAGCACTGCCCTTAAAAAAACTAGAACTGCATCCTGTGTATTTTTAAAAACTGCAGCAATTACTCAACATTGTGGCAACTAGCACTGAATACATCTCTTGCGGCATTTTGGTTTGGGATCCCTACTAGAATTCAGACACCAAGGATCATGTACCTCATGAGCTGTAAAATATAGTTGCCCTTGTGCTTTCTGACAGGGTTGAAATGATAATCCAGACGGAGAGGATGAGTGGCGCCCTATTGACTCTAAGATCTAGATTTGAATCCCCTCCAGATTGATGGGACAGAAACCCCCTTTACACCAGCTGTAAAGTATTAATTGAGCAATTTCAACCCATTCCTTGGAGCTAAAGGTCCACAGCATGAGTTGAATTGCTTCTGCAGAATTTTTAGTGCAGCGGTAAGATTCAACCTAAAATGTAATTGGAGACTTCATCCTCCAATGCAGTAATTTAACTGCAGTATTAAGATTTACAGCAAAGCTGTACAATACATGTAACAAATGCTCATTTCTTGTATTGAAAAAATCCTATGTGGAACAAACAAATAAACACAGTAGGAAGTTACAGCTCACAGGCAGGCAAGAAGCCACTGTGGTACAATAAGGGGGTGCACTGCACCATGTAACTCTACTGAATAGATACTGCGCAGTTGATTTGAGTATACAGTGCACTTTCACATCAGTGTAACGTGGCTGTAGTGTCAGAGAGGAAAGCAAGCACTGCTGGCAGTTAAATCAAATATCATACTTTGTTTACAGTGGCAAATAGGAGCTGAGGAAAAATCATGAGGTTCAGTTCCTGTTTGTTACTGTGAACTTAATACAGTTCAAGGAAGTCTGACCAAAGAATACACTTTTTCCACAGTCAGAGTTTGTGCCAGCAGAGATTATTCCACACTCGGAATTTGTGATGGTGAATCTTGACTTTGGGAGGTTCCCTAATGGCGGAACCTAGTATAAGGAGTCAGAAAGTACGATGTAAATGCCTGGGCAGTGGAGGGGGGTGTTGCAGTGTTTCCCCCAACCCTAGAAACAACCAAGAGATGCCCCCAGTGGTCACCTTATAAAGAGGACCACAATCAAATCTTTAATTCTTTTGGCTTCTTTCTTCAGGGGTCCAGGCCTCAGTCCCAGCTTCACCTCCGCCCCTGTTGGTAAGGGGTCTGACCATGTGTCCATCCATTGACCATACACTGGGTCCCAATTAAGGCCCAGGGTGCAGGAACTCTGACATTCGGGGCTGGATATTCCCTGCGGAGGCGGGATGGCGGCGAGAGAGCTGGTTGGCGGCTTCCGGTCCCGCTCCCATCTGCAGCCGCTCTCTCAAAAAGATTTGCCGTAGATTGGTCTTGTCAAGCCCGCCCTGCGCGGTTCCTGGCCAATTAAAAGGAAGCGGGTCTGATGACGTCATTTGATGGTGCGTCATCAGCCAGCTTCCTTAAAGGGATCATGTCCACATTGATTTTGACAGTTGTGCTGTCAATGTTCTGAAGCATTGAGGTGCTGCAAACACTGACAAGCACTGCACAAAGGTGCACGGCTACACCCAGGCTCACGCATGACTCCCTCCATATGCTTTTGGGGGGAGTCACAGCATGCAGGGAGATTCTCTTCCCTTCCCATGGGCGGAAGAGACCTCCCCAGGAGACCAACACAGCCTGGTTGCACATTGCACAGGAGGACACAAGCAGGGATGTCATCAGGTGTGCCAGGCTGCAGTGGCGCAAACCTTTCAATGATCTCAGTAGATCACGAAACGTTACTGCAAAGCCACACTCAACGTCACCCTCCTGTGCCACTCATCACATCCCCATCACTCTGCCTTCCCTACCCTACTCCTGCACATCCTTACTCACACCAACTTACCTTGCACCTCCACCCATCCCTCTCTATCTACATTATCACTTCCCCCATCTCACTAACCACCCCTCACACTCACCCTCATCCTACTGCAAGCATACCAACTAACAACACACAAGGGTAGGCACTTGAGAGGTTTAGCCAATGTTCATGTGAAGTTTCTGGTAATGTGTTGTCCTACAGTGATTTTTATATTTTCAACGCTTCACCTTATTGGACAGATCTGTGCGCACCTTGAGAGGTGTCTTACTGAGTTCCAGTGAATGTTGAGACATAACTTCCCCACCCCCGCAACCGCGCTATAGTGAGGTGTGTGAATGGAATCGCTAGGACATTATAGGGATGCTTTATGGTGCTGGTGTGGGATGGTGTCAACCTGGCGCATCATGTGGCAGCCAGGGTTTACAGCGTCAAGTGAAGTAAATCTGGCCATGGTGATGCCATCACTGGTCTCCTGGGCAGTAATGTTGTCAGGGGCTGATGCCCTGTGTCCTGTGCAGCATCAGGTGATGGTGGAGAAAGTTGGTGATGATGTTGGTGTACCTGGTGATGTTGGTGTTGGAGCTGATCGTGGAGGGATTCAGAGGACCAAGGTCTGATTTTTTCAAGGGCACCGATGTTGCTGCAATAGATGGCAGCTGTAAGTGAGATGACAGAAGCGATCTGTCAATGGTGAGAGAGGTTGTTCCAATGAGGTGGCACTGATTATACAGTTGGCTCCAAACACTTGCAAGCTAAAGAAATTTCTATATGTTTTACAAATGTAGTAACCAACAGTTTCTGAGCTCTGAAACTAACCATTTGCAACATGGCATCCTTTACACCACTTCTGCAGCTGTCAGCTTATCAGATACATCAGAGCAGACTCAGCTCACGCCAGGGTGAGCTGGCGTGTTCCCCGAGCAGTGGATAACCCGTGGAGGAGCACATAAAATTGCAAGGTAGCCTCAAAATAGCATTAAATTGGCTGTTAACAAGCCATTTAATGACCTAAATTGTCTCCTTCGCCGCTTGGTGTCGGGTCAGTTCTGCGCAGACAGACCCGACACCTGGGAGACTCGCGTGGAGGCGGGTTTCCTACCCACTGTCAATCTTTGCTATTTTGACAGCGGACCCGCCTCCAAACCCACCCTCTGAGCACCGGCAAAATCCAGCCCTCGGAGTCTCTGACCCACCCCACTCTGAAGTTGATGGCCATGTTTGGGGCACCGGACTCTCAGGGGGTGATTTTGCCAATGAGGGCGCATTGGAGGCGGGACTGCTGCTTGTTGGGTTTTAGTCCCGCCTCCATCGACTTGTGGCCAACCCACGCTATTTTCCCTTGATTGACCTTGTTAAGCCCGCCCAGCTGGCTTAGCAGGCCAATTAAGGGGAAGCCGGTTACAGAGAACGTCAGCGTATGACGTTTCATCTGTCAAAAGTTTTTGACAGATGAATTGTCATCGTTTGACAGCTCTGTGACATTCTATGTTGTTTGATGAGTCCTTGTATTCAGGACTCATCAAACCTCTTTCTTTAGCAGAAATTAGATGGTTGTTGCATTGGAGAATGCAGCAGCCATCTGTCATCTCTGCTGGTGAGATGCGAGACTCTCCGCATCTCCAACTGTTGAAGCCTGCAGGAAGAAACAAAGGTAAGTAAACATTTTCTATCACTTTTCACTCACCTCACATACTTACCTCTCCACACTTGCACCCATCACTCACCTCCACAGTGCACTTTTGCACCCCTCCGACCCCTGCAGACCCACTGCTCGCCTCAGTGACCCTGGCAGGGATTCCCGACGTCGGGAAGCCAGCACCTCTCCTGGAAAAATGGGGATAATCCTCTTAACTGCCTGTAAACTACCTGTTAACGGGCAGTTAAGTGGCTGTAATCCCCTTCCCGCCTCCAGGAGACGGGACCCGGCACGGGGGCGGGTTGGAGGCGGGATGGGCACCCGCCCCCAGATTCTGCCATTTTCCCGGCAGTCCCGCCTCCATACCCACCTCCCCAGGGCTAGCAAGATCGCGGCCTCTGACCCCAGCAGCCCAATAAGGAATCTTCGTCGCTCAGTCAGAACCAATGTGTTCAGGTTCTGGTCTAGTTTTCAGCCATTCCGCCATAGTTTCACTGATGTCACAGCAGGAGTATGCCGGAATGGTCACAAAGTTTCACTGCCTTCATTTTTCTGATGCTAGTCTCCTGTGCTCTTGTGAATTTGAGTCCCAGTTACATGTGAGGTGAAATTTGTTGGGTTTTACTCAGACTTCAAGGTGAGAGGAATTGTAATAAATGAGTTAAGGAAATTTGAAATGAACTAACTTGCCTCCTGGTGGCTAACCAAAGAACAGTATTAGTGTTAGTTGGGATACTGGACCAATAAAGAAAAAAATATTTTTTCTGCTTCTCAGCAGAAATAACAATAAGCAATTTTACCTCGTGTGGAAATCCAACAAAGACTGAGCTATCACAGCTGCCTTTGGTAGCGTCTGTAATGATCTGTTTTAAGTAATTTCTTATTGTTGAATGTGTTCAGAAAATTCAATAAAGTCCAAGTACAAAGTCTGATAAGCTACAATCAGAACTTTTTTCTGGTATTAACCTCAAAATATGCAACACTTCTTCCAGGAATTGAATGTTTAGCCTTGTGAATACAATGCTATCCTGACATCTGTGTTACGGGTGCTTCCCTTTGGCTTTTATCCAAAATATATTGGTGTTTCCAGTTTGGAGGAATTTTATATTTAGATCATACTTGCAACAACAACAACTTGTAATTATATAGTGCCTTTTCCATAGTAAAACGTCCCAAGGCGCTTCACAGGAGTGTTATAAGATAAAAAATTTGACACCGAGCCACATAAGGAGATATTAGGACAAGTGAGCAAAACCTTGGTCAAAGAGGTCGGTTTTAAGGAGCATCTTGAAGGAGGAAAGAGAGGTAGCAAAACGGAGAGGTTTAGGCAGGGAATTCCAGAGCTTAGGGCCTAGGCAACAGAAGGCACGGCCACCAGTGGTTGAGCAATTATAATCAGGGATGCTCAAGAGGGCAGAATTAGAGGAGCGCAGATATCTCGGGGGGTTGTGGGGCTGGAGGAGATTACAGAGAAAGGGAGGGGTGAGGCCATGGAGGGATTTGAAAACTAGAATGAGAATTTTGAAATCGAGGCGTTGCTTAACCGGGAGCCAATGTAGGTCTGCGAACACAGGGGTGATGGGTGAACGGGACTTGTTGCGGGTTAGGACACAGGCAGCCGAGTTTTGGATGACCTCAAGTTTACGTAGGGTAGAATATGGGAAGCCAGCCAGGAGTACGTTGGAATAGTCAAGTCTAGAGGTAACAAAGGCATGATGAGGGTTTCAGCAGCGGATGAGCTGAGGCAAGGGCGGAGACGGGCGATGTTACAGAGGTGGAGTTAGGCGGTCTTAGTTATGCCGCGGATATGTGGTCGGAAGCTCATTTCAGGGTCTACGTTAAGATCTACATGAAGTCTGCCAATACAGGTAAGAGATCTTCCCCCTCAGAAAGTCATCTTTAGAGGGACCCTATTAGCTCATCAGGGGCTTAATTCCTATATGTTGACTACACTGAATAGCCATATTAGTTTCAGGGGAAAATATCATAGCACTGTGGATATTGAATGTATTGAAGAGCAAGCTGTTACAAAGTAGTTCTATATTTTATTTTAGTTTTCATCATAACTGAGATTAAGTTAATATATTTATAGTACCAGATGCATTTGATCATGCAACACTATAATTGCATCACTGATTATGCAATTTAACTATTTTTAAACACAAATATAGAAATTACTGTCAGCGTTGATCCTAACATCAGCATTATTTGAGGGTAATGGTGTATATAGAATGATCGTGAGCATACACTTTGTGATTGATTTATGCTTGGTCTCAAATTGTTGTTAAGGTCAAAGACATTTGTGTGCACTAACTCCCCTAATTGATTTGTCACTGTAGTTTAGCTTGTAATTCTGGGAATAATTACTCATTAAGGGGGAAAGCATGCAAAATTGTAATGGCCATACTTTGGATGAGTACGTTCCTCCCATCCAAATGAATCAGGGCTGCAGCTGAGCGAGAATATTATTTGTCGGGATTAAAAAGAAGATTGCTGATTTTGGGAGGTTCAAGATACACTACAAGGCGTATGGTTTCATTGCTCCCCAGTACTTGCTGGTCTTTCTCAAGTGATTCAAGAGCAGAGAAGGCCTGCCAGAGGTATCAGATAGCAGCGAAGACATGTGGAGAAATTTACCCTCCAAAGACGGGTGTGTCGAGGGCAGGTGGGATGGTAAAAACTTTTAAATTCTCAAACCCAACGCCAACCCACCCACTTGCGCTTTTAATGGAGGTGGGTTGGGGGTGGGGGGTTGCAGGGGTGGGGGGGGGGGGCGGGGGGCAGGTGCGGGCAACCAATTCACTCTCAGGAGGCGGATCGGTCACTAAAATCTTTTAAGGAGGCTGCGTACCTCCATTTTGACTCCATTTTTATTTTTAACTCATGGATCTGCCAGAATTTCCGGTCTCCATGAGGTAAGCACCTTTATTGCACTGCTTGTAGGCCAGGAGGAGCAGGAGTGTTTCCTCCAGGCCCAACAAGCTTACCTCCATGCGTTCCTCCCCCCCACCGCGATCGGCTTACCTCCCCCCGCACCCCTGCCACCTGTCAGGCGGGAAACCTGTTGAAAAATCTAAGATGTCCTGCCGTTAATTTCAACAGGATGTGCAGGTAACCCTTATTTCCTGGTTTCCCGACCAAAAATCCACCCCACCCCCCTCTCCCCCGGTCTCTTCCTGACCCCGAGTAAATTTGGGGGCCATACTGTCTGGACCTGCTGCTATGCTACCTATTGGATATATCACCCCAAGCATTGTTACCTGTGATTGAGTGAACACCACTGCCTTCGGATGTTGAGGCTAAGCAGCGAGGCAGTTTTAGAGCTATGCCAGCTTCTACAGAAAGACTTCAAGACAAGATCTGCAATTGAGATGGCACTGCCAGTAGCAGTCAAGGTCATCATAGCCATCAATTTTTATGTATGCAGCTCCCTCCAGACTAGCACTGGTAACATCAGCAATGTCATCTAGGTTATTGCAAATTGATGCCTTAAGGACGTGAAAAGTGCATTATTTAGTGTAGCCAGCACCTTTCTCACATTTGCTGCCCAGTCTACCAGGTTGCTGGCTTTCCCCAGAGTGCATGGGATGGTTGATTCATCCATGCAACCAGTTGGGACCCTTTACATAATGCTGTCATCCAGAGGAACACAAAACCGTTCTGAATTATCAACGTGTGACTAAAGGTCTGCTTTCCCTATAGCTTCTACAATGCTTTTATTTTATGCCAATCATATGTGTCAGCCTCTTTTGAAGGGGATCAAACAGTGGAAGGATGGCACCTGGAAGATCAAGGCTAACCCTCTTCAGCATTAACCAAAGACACCTTTTTGCCAAGCGTTGACAGAAGCACAGGTCAGATACAAGGCCCACGCTTAAATAACACAGAACAATGTACAAAAATATCCACTAAATAGCCTCAGATTGACAAATAACGGACATTTGCTTCCATAACAACAGTATTTAATTGCTTGTGAAACGCTTTGAAATGTTTCTGAGACATGATAAGCTGCAAAATGGATGCAAGTCATTTTTTTTCCAGTTTTTATAATGGCTCTTGCACCACAGAACATGGCTAACCAAATGCTGCTGCATTAAGATGCTGCTTTGATCCTCACCCACACTTAATCTCTCATCTTCAATTCATCATGGACCCATCCAAGGACAGTAAGATAAAATAGCTCGGAGCAAAGCCCAGATGAATAGTTCCATTATTGTATCAAAGGCAGTGGGTACTTCTAATTTTGAGAATCTTGTGCAATACTACAAATCTGTGTGTGCCGTTGGGGTGGTGGCGGGGGGCGGGGTGAGGGTGGGGGGTGCTTTCAAGGCATGTTAGTTTGCGTACTGTCCAAACATTGACCCTACTTGATTTTTTTCCCCGCCTTTATGGTAGATTTAATTAACATATGAAAAAATTATGGATAGGTGACCAAACATTTTGTGAATCTGACCCACAGATATTTTAAACCCGATAAGACATTTTAAAAGCAATCAGTTTCCTGATTTGCTCTGCTGTTATTTAGTGGCAGTCTTTCATGGAAAATTCAAGTGTTTGAAATGCAGTATAAGTTCAATGTGAGAATGTGCCTTTCACTGCTCTCCTGACAAAGTTTGCCAATCAAGGTTGAATGAAAAGGTTTCTTTATTTTATTTGGAGTCAGCTACCAAGGCTGTCCCTTTTTGAGAAGGAATCAGCAAACTAGGCAGCATCATCTTTGCTAAAACTGCAACTTGACTCTGACCCTTAATCCAGAGTCCAGAGTGGTTTATGAACCTTCCTAGATTTTAGTCAGAAGCAGTGGAATTTCTGCTACCATCCTGAACTTTCCTTCAGTTATATACAATTACTGACAAAACCTTTCTCAAGTGTTGGATCAGTTGCTCTGTCAGTTTTCCAGGAACCTTATGCGGAAGTCATTAGGATTGAAGTACACGGGAAGCTGTCCATGACCGTGTTGAGTACAGGTTCCCTTTACATTCTTATGACCCGAATCTGTTTATTCAGTGACATTTGAGCAGGCTGTGACTTCCATTTTTTCCTTGCTGGCTGATTCCTCACATGTCTGCCTTTAATTAATCTGTCTTGTATTATGTACCGTGTTTACATTGTAAAATAGTTCAAGTTGTTAACTTTGCAAAACGAAACTAATGAGCAAACAAACCCCAAAAACTCAACTGTGCATGTGATAGTTTACAGGATGTTCAGCTAATTACAGCTAATGGCCATTGATCATTGGTATAAACGCAGAGGACAATTTGTGGGCACCAATAGAGTGTAAAAAGCTCATTGAGTGCAAAGTGCCCCTGGCTCCATACTATCCCAGTCAGTCCCAGAGACAACCCCCTGAACCAGGCACTGTGAAAGAGCCTTTATTATACACTGATATTGACATTTTGATGACAGGTTACATCGAAAACATTAACTTGTCTATTCTCTTTACAGATGCTTTCTAATCTGTGTATTTCCAGCATTTTTTTTTCGTTTAATAAACTTGTATTTGGAAAAGAGCACATAATTATTAGATTTTATGTTACCAGTATATTCAGCTTTTCAGTTACCCAATTAAAAGCTTTTAACAGTGTTTCCTTCCAATGAGCTGCCCAAGTTAATTAAACCACAACTCTGTGCGGCTACAATTATTCATCAAAATCCACCCTGTCAGGATATAGAAATTGGGGAATTTGCACCAGTGGCTATCTGTATTCATCAGAAAGTGGCAAATACGGCCCAAATTTCCTGATCGCATTTAGGCAGAAATTCCATTGAAATTTACGCCCATTTCTGTGCCGATGTTGCTGGTAGGAATTTATGCCAAAATTTCCTGCAGAGCTTATCTGCCTATGCTAGAACATAAACATAAGAAATAGGAGCAGGAGTAGGCTGTACGGCCCCTTGAGCCTGCTGCACCACTCAATAAGATCTTCAACCTCAACTCCACTTTCCAGCCCGATCCCCATATCCCTTGATTCCCTTAGAGTCCAAAAAATGGTGTAGATACGGCAGCACCAATAGGGGTAACAGAAAATGACTGCTGTCTTATTCCATGGTGCCCTACTGTCAGAATATCTTACCTCCGCTGCTCCTCTTCCTCGACCATTATTCTGCGGAACTGAGGTATGCCTATTGGCCAGGCCGTTCGAGTTGCTTAGTCCTTCTGAATGCGTTCGGAGGGGGTGGGGAGTGGCGGGTGGTAGGCATCTGAAACATTTTCAGTGCAATGAAACTGGCAGCACTTTGGTTACGTATAGTACAGGTCTCAGTAAGAGTTTTCTTTTTAAATCACAAAGAAGATCAATATCAAACTGCAGAAACCTTGGTTATGCCAATATCAGGGGACTTCAAGCCGTGCGGCACCAAAATATTTGAGCGTAAATCCAGGAAACATGCGTGACCTGGTCTTTCTATGGGGCCGGAACTACGTAAAAAGTTTTGGTGGATATATCTCGGAAGCAACGTAAATGATCAGAAAGTTGATGTTTCAGCAGAAAATTCAGCAGAAATCATTCGGCTCAAATTCCTCTGGGGACGGGGACGGCACAACGCTGCTCTTACGCCCAAAACTTTTCAGGAAATTGCAGGCCATCGTATCAGACAAATACATGTGGCTTCATATGGGAGTGTGTGCACACAAATCTTTGAAGGTGGCAGGACAAGTTGAGAAGGGTGTTAAAATGGTATATGGGATCCTTGGCTTTATTAAGAGGGATAGAGGACAAAAGCAAGGAATTTATGCTAAACTTTTCAAAATCATTGGTTCGCCTTCAGCTGGAGTATTGTGTTCAATTCTGGGACTGCATTTTAGGAAGGATGCCAAGGCCTTGGGGAAGGTGCAGAGGAGGTTTTCTGGAATGGTGCCAGGGATGCAGAATTTGAGTTTTGTGCAGAAATTAGAGAAGCTGTGATTGTTCTCCTTCCAGCAGAGAAGGTTAAGGGGAGATTTAATAGAGGTGTTCAAAATCATGAAGGGTTTTGATAGAGTAAATAAGGAGAAACTGTTTCCAGTGGCAGAAGGGTAAATAACCAGAGGACACAGATTTAAGGTAATTGGCAAAAGAACCAGAGGCGAGATGAGGGGGGAAAAAATTATGCAGCGAGTTGTTGTGATCTGGAATGCACTGCCTGAAAGTGTGGTGGAAGTAGATTCAATGGTAACTTTCAAAAGAGAATTGGATAATTACTTGAGGGGGAAAATTTGTAGGGCTATGGGGATAGACCAGGAGAGTGGGACTAATTGGATAGCTCTTTCAAAGAGCTGGCATAGGCACGATGGGTTGTGTGGCCTCCTACTCTGTTGTATCATTCTTTGATTCTAGCCTTTTTCTTTGGGCAGATTCTGTGCATTTATATTCCTTTGCAATGATCATTAAATGTTTGAAATCAGTTTGTGCAAGTACTGACAGAGAATTTAAAATATCCTTTTACAGGTGTAATGGAAAGTATTGGGCTAGGAAGAAACAACTTACACTGTGTAACAAAGATATCTATTATTGGATCTCATGTTAAAAGACTTCAGTCTTACAAGTACCATTCCATGTATATGTGTGATAATTAAGACTGTCATGGGAGTATGGGGCCCATGATTTTCCCTTTCTCCCGTGATTTTCATTCTCTGCCAAAAAATATCTCGGTATCATTAGGCAGATCTGAAATAGGCTCTAATACAAAAGCAAAATACTGCGGATGCTGGAATTCTGAAATAAAACAGAAAATGCTGGAAATACTCAGCAGGTCAGGCAGCATCTGTGGAGAGAGAAACAGAGTTAACGTTTCAGGTCGATGACCTTTCGGCAGTAATGCTGAAATATTCTGTTGCATACAAGGGCCGCAATGAGTCAGACATGGATTTGCATTTGTTTGGATGCATTTATAATTTGAACCGACTCAGAATTTCTTCATTCAATCCATGTACAGTACATAGTATATTTAATATGAATTATAAAGACCCAACTCAGCTCAGAAAATCCCAGCCAACACTTGAACAGCTGATCTGCCAGCTGGAAATTTACGAGATGAGTGCCTCCCATTTGTACGACTCAGATGGAGTTTGCAAAATAAGGAGCACTGTGTACATGACTATTCTAATGCTCGCCTGGCCAGCCTCCCACCTTGCACCCTCCATAAACTTGAGTTAATCAAAAACTCTGTTCCCCATATCCTAACTCTCATCAAGTCCCGTTCACCCATCACCCCCGTGCTCGCTGACTTACATTGGCTTCCAGTCTGGCAACTCCTCAATTTTTAAAATTCTCATCCTTGTTTCCAAATCCCTCCACGGCCTTGACGCACCCTATCTCTGTAAGCTCCTCCAGCCCTACAACCCTCCCAGATCTCTGCGCTCCTCCAATTCTGGCCTCTTGCGCTTCCCCAATTTTCTTTGCTCCACCATTGGCAGCCGTGCCTTCATCTGCCTAGGGCCTAAGCTCTGGAATTCTCTCCATAAACCTCTCCACCTCTCTATCTCTTGCTCTTCCTTGAAGATGCTCCTTCAAACCTACCTCTTTCACCTGTCCTAATATCTCTATGTGGCTCGATGTCAAATTTTGTTTGATAATCGCTCCTGTGAAGTGCCTTGGGATGTTTCACGACGTTGAAGGCGCTATATAAATGCAAATTGTTGTTGAATATAAAGCAGACCCAAATAATAAGTACTCACCAAGCAATTCATTTGTTGCACCCATTGTTTTTTTAAATTTGTTTATGGGATGTGGGCGTCGCTGGCAAGACCAGCATTTATTGCCCATCCCTAATTGCCCTTGAGAAGGTGGTGGTGAACCGCCTTCTTGAACGGCTGCAGTCCGTGTGGTGAAGGTACTCCCACAGTGCTGTTAGGTAGGGAGTTCCAGGATTTTGACCCAGCGATGATGAAGGATCGGCGATATACATCTAAGTCAGGATGGTGTGTGACTTGGAGGTGGTGGTGTTCCCATGCGCCTGCTGCCCTTGTCCTTCTAGGTGGAAGAGGTCGCGGGTTTGGAAGGTGCTGCCGAAGTAGCCTTGGCGAGTTGCTGCAGTGCATCTTGTAGATGGTACACACTGCAGCCACAGTACGCCGGTTGTGGAGGGAGTGAATGTTTAAGGTGGTGAATGGGGTGCCAATCAAGCGGGCTGCTTTGTCCTGGATGGTGTCGAGCTTCTTGAGTGTTGTTGGAGCTGCACTCATCCAGGCAAGTGGAGCGTATTCCATCACACTCCTTACTTGTGCCTTGTCGATGGTGGAAAGGCTTTGGGAGTCAGGAGGTGAGATACTCGCCGCAGAATACCTAGCCTCTGACCTGCACTTGTTGCCACAGTATTTATGTGGCTGGTCCAGTTAAGTTTCTGGTCAATGGTGACCCCCAGGATGTTGATGGTGATGATTCGGCGATGGTAATGCCGTTGAATGTCAAGGGGAGGTGGTTAGACTCTTGCTTGTTGGAGATAGTCATTGCCTGGCACTTCTGTGGCGCGAATGTTACCTGCCACTTATCAGCCCAAGCCTGAACGTTGTCCAGGTCTTGTTGCATGCGGGCATGGACTGCTTCATTATCTGAGGAGTTGTGAATGGCACTGAACACTGTGCAATCATCAGCGAACATGCCCACTTCTGACCTTATGTTGGAGGGAAGGTCATTGATGAAGCAGCTGAAAATGGTTGGGCCTAGGACACTGCCCTGAGGAACTCCTGCAGCGATGTCCTGGGGCTGTGATGATTGATCTCCTCCACCACAACCATCTTCCTTTGTGCGAGCAGATGCAACTTTTGTTTCAGACTGCAAGCAAAACCAGCAGCTCCAATGGGAACACACATGATGAATCTGCAGCTCCCAACAACTAAAGCCAGTTTTGACAAAGGGACTGCACTGGAAAAGTTAACTCATCTGTTCCATCCACAGCTGTTGGCTGACTTGCTGAGTGTTTCCAGTATTTTCTGTTTTTTGTTTCATCTAAAGCCTCCACCCCCAACCTTCTCCTGGCTTAAGCTGGTTCCTCTGTAGGATATGACTCAAACTGTTATCCTACAAGCAGCTCTCTCAATTCATAAGACTGCTGATCAAATGCTTAGCAGCACTTCATCTTCATCCGAACTAATTTTAGCCCATTCTAATGAACACCAAGTGGAACATCCCTGGATCACATACTCCCCCAACACATTTTCATCAACCCTGTTTACTAACTCCCAAATGCAAGACCCGGTATGGAAGGGTGCAAGACCTGCTGCCCGCAAGTGCAGTGACCTCCACACAACCAGTGAGAATTCTGCGACAGTATGTGTCTTGACAGTTCATGAGGGTTTCTGTTGTTTCCATGATACTTGTCATTTTTTTTAACCTTAATTAATCTATGTTTTTTCCCCAAAAATGTGCAATATTTTCAGTCTACTGATAGCTGATACTGAGTGCTAAGTGGGCAACCCAGGCACTACTGGAAGAATGAATTAAGACTGCACCATTGGAGAGGTCATTCTGGTGGGGCTGTTGCTACATTAACACTACTTTTATACTAAGCTAATTGTGCTCGCCCTCAACAGTGGGTCTTGCGCAGCCGGCGGCAACCTCACCAAAATCTACCAGATTTACTAAGGATGACACCAGGAAGAAACGTTTTTACTGCAAAATCCTGACTGTTGCTGATCAGTAAAAGCGGTGATGAGGACTCGGACTCGGTATGTGTTTCCTCCTCTTGATAACATGACAACAGCACATTTAATTAAAGAGTAAGGGAGAGAAATTGGGCTCTGTTGAGCCCATGTTTTAGGTGCTAATTGGCCTCCTAAAGGTCAAAAATTGGAACCTAGATGCGCATGCACACTTCCGACGGGAAGTGCGCCGGACGCCATCTTGGTACAGTAGTTTACGCACACGCACCTAGCGACCGCTGGCAGCATGCAGAGCGGGCAGATGATGACGTGTGCAATCAGTGTGCAATGCTGATTTGACATCAGGGCTGCCATTTCAGGATGCCACACTTCAGCCAATGCCCTCCCTTAACCTCCCACAGCTGAACATACGTTTAACGGCATGAAGGACCCCCCTACCAGCGCTACTTAAAGGGATCATGAACTAGCAGCAGCAGCGGCGACGGCAGTGCGGACCTGGGAGGAGCGGTGAGGCGGCAGTGGCGGTAACAACTCAGCACCGGCAGAATTTTCAAAGAGTGACATCAGAAGTCAAAAGTGACGTCGGCACAAGGGGAGGGAGCTGATTGGTAAGTATCTGGTAAGTGTTTATACTTGGCTTTCTGAAAGTTTTAAGTTTATTCCAGCTAGGTTAGTAAATAGTCTGTTAATTATAGGTATGGCAAGGCAGCTCACACCCGTGGAATGCATGTCCTGTGCCATGTGGGGAGTCCTGGACACCTCCCGTGGTCTGGACGAGCATATGTGCGGGAAGTGTCTCCAACTAAACAGCTCGAGCACCGGGTTACGGAGCTTGAGCGGCGGCTGCAGTCACTGCTGTGCGTCCGCGAGGCTGAGAGCTACGTGGATAGCACGTTTTGGGAGGTGGTCACCCCGCAGCTTAAGAGTGTGCAGGCAGAGAGGGAATGGGTGACCGCCAGACAGAAGAGGAGGACCAGGCAGGTAGTGCAGGAGTCCCCTGAGCCCATCTTGCTCACCAACCAGTATTCGGTGCTGAGTACTGGTGAGGGTGATGGTTCCTCTGGGGAGTGCAGCCAGAGCCAAGTCCACAGCACCATGGAAGGCTCAGCTGCACAGGCAGGGGGGTGGGGGGAAGAGGAGAGGGAGAGCAATAGTGGTAGGGGATTCAATAGTTAGGGGAGCAGACAGGCGTTTCTGCGGCTGCAGACGTGACTCCAGGATGGTATGTTGCCTCCCTGGTTCCAGGGTCAAGGATGTTACTGAACGGCTGCAGGGCATTCTGAGAGGGGAGGGTGAACAGCCAGAGGTCGTGGTCCATATCGGTACCAACGACATAGGTAGAAAGAGGGATGAGGTCCTACAGGCAGAGTTTAGGGAGCTAGGAAAGAGGTTAAAAAGCAGGACCTCAAAGGTAGTAATCCCACCAGTGCCACGTGCTGGTGAGTACAGAAATAGGAATATAGAGCAGATGAATGTGTGGCTGGAGAGATGGTGTAGGAGGGAGGGCTATAGATTCCTGAGGAATTGGAACCGTTTCTGGGGGAGGTGGGACCTCAACAAGCCAGACTGATTGCACCTCAATGGGAACGGGACCAATATCCTCGCGGGAGGGTTTGTTAGTGCTGTTGGGGAGGGTTTAAACTAGCTTGGCAGGGGGATGGGAACCTAAGAATAGAGTCAGTAGGGAGGGAAGAAAAACTGGAATTGGAAAACAAAAACGTAGAAAGTAAATTGGAAGGACAGAGGAATCAAGGCCTAGATAGTAGTCAACAAGGAGGTTTGCCTGTACTAAATGGTATATACTTCAATGCAAGGAGTATAGCGAACAAGGCAGATGAGCTGAGGACACAGGTAGATACTTGGGGGACTATGATAATATAGCTATTACAGAGACGTGGCTGAAAGAGGGGCAGGTGTGGCAGCTCAACATTCCTAGTTACAGGATTTTCAGACAGGATAGAGAGGGAGGTAAAAAGGGAGCGGGGGGTCGCGGTATTGATTAAATAAATTATTACAGCTGTGAGGAGGGATGATATGTTGGAGGGATCATCAAACGAGGCCATATGGGTTGAATTGAAAAACAAAAAAGGGGCGATCACACTGCTGGGAGTGTACTACAGACCCCCAAACAGTGAGAGGGAGATAGAAGAGCAAATATGCAGACAAATTTCTGAGAAGTGCAATAACTATAGGGCAGTAATAGTAGGGGATTTCAACTACCCCAATATTAACTGGGATAAAATTAATGTGAAGGGTATAGAGGGTGCGGAATTCCTAAAATGCATCCAGGAAAACTTTTTTAGCCAGTATGTAGCAAGCCCAACAAGGGAGGGGGCGGTTCTGGACTTAGTTTTAGGGAATGAAGCTGGGCAGGTAGAAGGCGTATCAGTGGGGGAGCATTTTGGTGCTAGTGACCATAATTCAGTTAGATTTAAGGTAGTTATGGAAAAGGACAAGGATAGACCAGGAATAAAAATTCTAAATTGGGGAAAAGCAAATTTTGCTAAGCTCAGAGGGGATTTAGCCATAGTGGACTGGAAACAGCTACTTGAAGGTAAATCAGTGTCAGAGCAGTGGGACGCATTCAAGGAGGAGATCCGGAGGGTTCAGACCAAATATCTGCCCTTAAAGAAAAAAGGTGGGACTAACAAATCTAGAGCCCCCTGGATGTCTAGGGACATACAGGGTAGGATAAAGAAAAAAGGGAGGCGTATGACAGATACCGAGGGCTAAATACTCCAGAATCTTTAGAGGAGTACAGAAAGTGCAGGGGTGCAATTAAAAAGGATATTAGGAAAGCAAAGAGAGAGCATGAAAAATTCTTGGCAAGTAAAATCAAGGAAAACCCAAAGATGTTTCATAAATATATTAAGAGTAAGAGGATAACTAAAGAAAGGATAGGGCCTATTAGAGATAGGGCCTATGAGGGTAATCTGTGTGTGGAGGCGGGAGAGATCGGTAGGGTTCTTAATGAATACTTTGCGTCTGTTTTCACAAAGGAGAGGGGCGAAGCAGACATTGCTATCAGGGAGGAGGAGTGTGAAATATTAGATGAAATAAACATAGTGAGAGAGGAAGTATTAAGGGGTTTAGCAGCTTTAAAAGTGGATAAATCCCCAGGCCCGGATGAAATGTATCCCAGGCTGTTAAGCGAAGCAAAAGAGGAAATAGCAGAGGCCCTGACCATCATTTTCCAATCCTCTCTGGCTTCAGGTGTGGTGCCGGAGGACTGGAGGACTGCTAATGTGGTACCCTTGTTTAAAATTGGAGAAAAGGATAGACCGAGTAATTACAGGCCAGTCAGCTTAGCCTCGGTGGTGGGAAAATTATTGGAAAGAATTCTGAAGGACAGGATAAATCTTCATTTAGAAAGACACGGATTAATCAAGGATAGTCAGCACGGATTTGTTAAGGGAAGGTCGTGTCTGACAAACTTGATTGAATTTTTTGAGGAGGTAACAAGGAGGGTAGATGAGGGTAGTGCGTTTGATGTAGTGTATATGGACTTTAGCAAGGCTTTTGATAAGGTTCCACATGGCAGACTTGTCACGATCCAAGACAAAGTGTCAAGTTGGATTCAAAACTGGCTCGGAGGCAGGAAGCAGAGGGTAATGGTTGATGGGTGTTTTTGTGACTGGAAGGCTGTTTCCAGTGGGGTTCCGCAGGGCTCAGTACAAAGTCCCTTGCTTTTTGTGGTATATATCAATGATCTAGACTTGAATATAGGGGGTATGATTAAGAAGTTTTCAGATGATACTAAAATACAAGAGCAGGGGGGGTTATGCTTCAACTGTATAAAACACTAGTTAGGCCTCAGCTAGAGTACTGCGTACAGTTCTGGTCACCACATTACAGGAAAGATGTGATTGCACTAGAGAGGGTACAGAGGAGATTTACAAGGATGTTGCCGGGAGTAGAGAATCTTAGCTATGAGGAAAGACTGTAGAGGCTGGGTTTGTTTTCCTTGGAACAGAGGAGGCTGAGGGGAGACCTTATTGAGGTGTATAAAATTATGAGGGGCCTAGATAAAGTGGATAGAAAGGACCTATTTCCCTTAACAGAGGGGTCAAAAACCAGGGGGCACAGATTTAAAGTAATTGGGGGAAGGTTTAGAGAGGATTTGAGGGGAAATTTCTTCAGCCAGAGGGTTATGGGGGTCTGGAACTCACTGCTTGATAGGATGGTAGAGGCAGAAACCCGAACCACATTTAAAAAGTACTTGGATGTGCACTTGGGATGCTGTAACCTGCAGGGCTATGGACCAAGAGCTGGGAAGTGGGATTAGACTGGATAGCTCTTTGTTGGCCGGCGCAGACACGATGGGCCGAAATGACCTCCTTCCGTGGTGTAACTTTCTATGATTCTTACAGGTTTGTTGCTGGATTATTTCTTCTGGCTGCTGCTGCAATTCTACGCATTTTTGAAGCTTTCCTCTACTTGTCTGAAGTTTCAGTAGTATACGTTGTGTGGACTGCCTGCTGCTCAAGTACTTTTTTGGGGGTTTAAAGGCTTGTGCTGAAACAAGGCAGGATTGGGTACTAAATATTCCTGGATATCAGGAAAGATAGGGAAGGAAAGAAAGGAGGTGGGGTGGCAGTATTAGTTAAGGAGAATATTACAGTGCTGGAGAGAGAAGATGTCCTGGAGGGGTCAAGGACAGAATCTATTTGGTTAGAGTTAAGAAATAATAGAGGTGCCATTACATTACTAGGTGTATGCTATAGGCTGCCAACTATTGGGAAGGTTATAGAGGAGCAAATTTGCAGGGAAATTACGGAAGGTTCCAAGAACTATAGAGCAGTGATAATAGGGGACTTCAATTATCCTAATATAGACTGGGATAGTAATAGTGTAAAGGGCAGAGAGGGGGAAGAATTTCTGAAGTGTGTTCAAGAGAACTTCCTTGATCAGTACGTTCCCGGCCCAACAAGGAAGGAGGCATTGCTGGATCTGGTTCTGGGGAATGAGCTGGGTCAAGTGGAGCAAGTGTCAGTAGGGGAACATTTAGGGAACAGTGATCACAGTATCATAAGGTTTAGATTAGATATGGAAAAGGACAGGGAGCAATCCAGAGTAAAAATATTTAATTGGAGGAAGGCCAATTTCAGTGGGTTGAGAATGGATCTGGCCCGGGTAAATTGGAATCAAAGATTGGCAAATCAAAGAGGACACAGATTTAAAGTGATTGGCAGAAGAACCAAAGGCGACATGAGGAAAAACTTTTTTACGCAGCGAGTGGTTAGGATCTGGAATGCAACGCCTGAAAGGGCGGTGGAGGCAGACTCAATCACGGCTTTCAAAAGGGAAGTAAATAAGTACCTGAAGGAAAAAAATTTGCAGGGCTACGGGGAAAGGGCGGGGGAGTGGGACTAGCTAAAGTGCTCTTGCAGAGAGCCGGCACGGGCTCGATGGGCCGAATGGCTTCCTTCTGTGCTGTAACCATTCTATGATTATAAGTTGCTGCCACACATGGGTGGCTTGGTAAGGCTCCCTCTTGGAATTGAGCAGGGCTGGGAGAATGAAGAGAGGCCACGCAAAGCAGGGCAAGCTGCTGGAAGAGGGAGAAGGAGGAGGGGGAGAAGAGCTCTCAGCAGGATCTTTTGGGAGCAATTCTCTTAGCTGTACTTCAACGACGGGTAATGCTTGAAACGCCTTCACTTCACTAAAGAGGCCGTGACTGAAATTGGCCAACTGCTGCAGCCACAACGGCAACCTCAAAGCAGGGCAAGGACCACATTGCCTGTGGCTGTGAAGATGACCGTGGCTCTTAACTTTTTTGCAGCTGGCTCCTTCCAGCCTGCTGCTGGAGATACAAGCAATATCTCGCAGTTTGCTGTACACTGCTGCATAAGGGAGGTCACTGAGGCTCTCTATACACAGAGCGATGGCTTCATCTCATTCCTTCTTGCCAGAGACAAGCAGGCGGAATGAGCACAGGGGTTTCCTCAGATTGCCAGCTTCCCAATGGTGCAGGGTACCAGTGACTGCATGCACATTGCTTTGTGTGCGCCTCATGTGAACTCTGCCATTTTCCTGAACCGAAAGGGATTCCACTCCCTCAATGAGCAGCTGGTGTGCGACCACAGGCAGCGCATCATGCAGGTGAATGCCCGGTATCCTGGCAGTAGTCATGATTCCTTTATTCTGCGGCAGTCCTCTGTGCCAGCTGCATTTGACCCACCACGGCACGCCAAAGGCTTTCTGCCCAGGCTCTACATGATCAAATAATTCATGAGCGGTACCAGTAACCTCATTGGGCGATAAGGGTTATCTCCTCACGACTCTGGTCCGGAATGCATGTACACATGCACAGCAGGCCTACAATGAGAGCCATGCTGCCACAAAGAACACTATAGAGCACGCCATCGGAGTCCTCAAACAAAGCTCTGGAGGAGCCTGGCAGTACTCAGCTGAGCGGGTATCAAGATTTCTGGTAGTATTTTGCATGCTACACAACCTGGCCATTATGGGGGAACAGGCCTTGCCACCACCTATCAGATGAGAAGCTGAGGAGCAGGAGCACGAGGAACAGGAGGAGGAGGAGAAGGAAGTGCCACAACAAGTGAAGGAAGAGGAAGGGAGGGTACAACGTAGACAGCCTCTTTCTGCCCGGGCTCTACATGATCAAATAATTCATGAGCGATACTAGTAACCTCGACCACAACTCCCCATTCACCAAGAGTCCCACAATCCTTACCTTTCCTCTATCACTGACCATCACATCGTCCTCTTTCTGACAACACAAAAATAAAAGCCACCAGAAAATGCACATTCCAATCCAAATTTATGAATTAAATCATGAAATAATGCATACAAAAATAAATTAATCACCCGACTGCATTTCCTTGGTGCCTCTTCCATGTGCCTTTACCTCTCCGAGTGCTCCCACTAGGTCCTTCCCAGTGGCTGCAGCATGGCTGGTGGAAGGCTGCTGACCGTCAATTGAGGAGACTGCAGATGGCCTTGGAGGGCGAACACAAGCAGCTCTGGGCCTAGAAGGCCCGGCTTCAGACTGCACCATCTCGGCCTGGGCTGCAACAGTCTGAGCTGGCTGGCTGACAGGCAACAACAAGAACTCTGGCAGAGTGGCAGTGTGGGAGGACGAATGCTGTCATCCTGAGAGAGGACAGCAGGTTCGTGCTCCACGGAGACACTGTCACTCCCCTGGGGCGGCACCTCAGCAATCCGAGTAATCTGTTGGAGGAACATAAGAACATAAGAAATAGGAGCAGGAGTCGGCCCATTTGGCCCCTCGAGCCTGCTCCGCCATTCAATAAGATCATGACTGATCTTCTACCTCATCTCCACTTTCATGCACTATCTCCATATCCCTTGATTCCCTTAATATCCAAATATCTATCGATTTCTGTCTTGAATATACTCAATGACTGAGCCTCCACAGCCCTCTGGGGTAGAGAATTCCAAAGATTCACCACCCTCTGAGTGAAGAAATTTCTCCTCATCTCAGTCCTAAATGGCCAACCCCTTATTGTGAGACTGTGACCCCTGGTTCTAGACTCCCCAGCCAGGGGAAACATCCTCCCTGCATCTACCCTGGCAAGCCCTGTAAGAATTTTGTATGTTTCAATGAGATCACCTCTCATTCTTCTAAACTCTCGAGAATATAAGCTTAGTCTACTCATTCTCTCCTCATAGGACAATCCCCCATCCCAGGAATCAGTCTGGTGAACCTTTGTTGCATTCCCTCTATGGCAAATATATCCTTCCTTAGGTAAGGAGACCAAAACTGTACACAATACTCTAGGTGTGGTCTCAACAAGGCCCTTTTTAATTGCAGTAAGACGTCTTTACTCTTGTACTCAAATCCTCTTGCAATAAAGGCCAATATACCATTTGCTTTCCTAATTGCTTGCTGTACCTGCATGTTAACTTTCAGTGATTCGTGTACAAGGACACCCAGGTCCTTTTGAACACCAACATGTCCCAATCTCTCACCATTTAAAAAATACTCTGCTTTTCTATTTTTCCGACCAAAGTGGATAACTTCACATTTCTCCACATTATATTCCATTTGCCATGTTCTTGCCCACTCACTTAGCTTGTCTATATCCCCTTGAAACCTCTTTGCATCCTCCTCACAACTTACATTCCAACCCAGCTTTGTATCATCAGCAAACTTGGATATATTACATTTGGTCCCCTCATCCAAATCATTGAATTAGATTGTGAATAGCTGAGGCCCAAGCACTGATCTTTGTGGTACCCCACTAGTTACAGCCTGCCAACCTGAAAATGACCTGTTTATTCCTACTCTCTGTTTTCTGTCTGTTAACCAATCCTCAATCCATGCTAGTATATTACCTCCAATCCCATGAGCCCTAATTTTGTTTAATAACCTCTTGTGCAGCACCTTATTGAATGCCTTCTGAAAATCCAAATACACCACATCCACTGGTTCCCCCTTATCTATTCTGCTAGTTCCAACCTCAAAAAACTCTAACAGATTTGTCAAACACAATTTCCCTTTCATAAATCTGTAATTATTTTCTAAGTGCCCTGTTACCACGTCCTTAATAATAGATTCTAGCATTTTCCCTACTGCTGATGTCAGGCTAACTGGTCTGTAGTTCCCCATTTTCTCTCTCCCTCCTTTCTTAAATAGTGGGGTTACATTTGCTACCTTCCAATCCACGGGAACCATTCTAGAATCTATGGAATTTTGGAAAATGACAACCAATGCATCCACTATCTCTATAGCCACCTCTTTTAAAACTCATGGACATAGGCCATCAGGTCCAGGGGATTTATTGGCTTTCAGTCCCATTAATTTCTCCAGTACTATTTTTTTACTAATACTAATTTCTTTCAGTTCCTCATTCTTGCTAGACCCTTGGTTCTCCACTATTTCTGGGAAGTTTTTTGCATCTTAGTATTTGTTTAATTTCTCTGCCATTTTCTTATTCCCCATTATAATTTCTCCTGTCTCAGCCTGTAAGGGACCCACATTTACTTCCGCTAATCTTTTCCTTTTTACATAGCTATAGAAGCTTTTACAGTCTGTTTTTATGTCTCTTGCTAGTTTACTCTCATATTCTATTTTCCCTTTCTTTATCAATTTCTTGGTCCTCCTTTGCTGAATTCTAAAATCCTCCCACTCCTCAGGCTTACTATTCTTTTTGGCAACATTATAAGCCTCTTCCTTTGATCTAATACTATCTTTAACTTCTCTTGTTAGCCACGGTCTGACCACTTTTCCTGTGGCGTTTTTGTGCCTTAAAGGAATGTATATTTGTTGTAAATTATGTATTAATTCTTTAAATGCTAGCCATTGCTTCTCTACCATCATACCTTTTAATGTAGTTTCCCAATCTACCTTAGCCAACTTGCCCCTCATACCTACGTAGTTTGCTTTGTTTAGATTTAAGACCCTAGTTTCGGATTTAACTAAATCACTTTCAAGCTCAATATAAAATTCTATCATATTATGGTCACTTTCCCCTAAAGGCCCCTTTACTACAAGGTTATTAATTAACCCTTTCTCGTTGCACAATACTAGATCTAAAATAGCCTGTTCCCTAGTTGGTTCCTCAACATACTGATCTAGAGAACTATCTTGCATACATTCCATGAATTCGTCCTCCACACTATTACTGCAAATTTGGTTTGCCCAGTCTATATGTAGATTAAAGTCTCCCATGATTACTGTATTACCCTTGTTACATGTCTAATTTCTTGATTTATACTCTGCCCTACATTACAACTATTGTTTGGGGGCCTATAAACAACTCCCACCAATGTTTTCTGCCCCTTGCTGTTTCTTAGCTCCACCCAAACTGATTCTACTTCTTGATTTTCAGAGCTAAGATCCTTTCTCTCTGCTGTCTTTATCCCATCCTTTATTATCAGGGCTACCCCTCCTCCTTTTCCATTTTGCCTATCTCTTCTAAAAGTTAAGTATCCTGGAATATTTAGCTCCCAACCTTGGCCACATTGCAACCACGTCTCCGTAATGGCTATTAGATCAAACCTATTAATTTCTATCTGCGCTATTAATTCATCTATTTTGTTGTGAATGCTTCGCGCATTCAGATATAGTGCCTTTAGCTTTGACTTATTTCTATTTTTCCCTGATGTCACCTTAGTCACTGATGCCTTATTATCTTTGTTACTCTCTCTGTCCCTTCCTGACCCACTCTGCTTATTTTTACCCAAAACTCTACTCTGCTCTAGAACCTTGACATTTCTCTCGCTGCTTTTAAATTTATTCTTTCCTGAATCCTCCCACCGCCCCCACCCTTCATTAGTTTAAAGCCCTGTCTACTGTCCTAGTTATTTGGTTCACCAGGACACTGGTTCCAGCTCAGTTTAAGTGGAGCCCGTCCCAATGGAACAGCTCCCACTTTCCCCAGTACTGGTGCCAGTGCCCCATGAACTGAAACCCCTTCCTCCC
The DNA here is from genome assembly GCA_030390025.1 of Squalus acanthias. Classification (NCBI taxonomy): domain Eukaryota; kingdom Metazoa; phylum Chordata; class Chondrichthyes; order Squaliformes; family Squalidae; genus Squalus; species Squalus acanthias. The sequence goes on along the minus strand of CM059433.1, from coordinate 62,859,119 downwards.
ACACCACTCTTTGAGCCACGCATTTAAACCTCTAATCTGTTTGTCCCTATGCCAATTTGCGCGTGGCTCAGGTAACAATCCAGAGTCCAGTGATTATTATCTTTGAGGTTCTGCTTTTTAATTTGGATCCTAGCTCCTCAAACTCCCTCAGCAGAACCTCATTCCAAGTTCTCCCTATGTCGTTGGTTCCTACGTGGACCACGACAACTGGATCCTACCCCACCCCTTCCAAGATCTCCTCCAGCTGAGAGGAGATGTCTTTAACCCCGGCAGGCAACACAACCTTCGGAACTCTCGGTCGCAGCTGCAGAGAACAGTATCTATCCCCCTGACTATACTGTCCCCTACCACAACTACATTCCCTTTCACACCCCCCGCTTGAATGGCCTCCTGGTAACTCTCCCCATCCCTGAGGACAGATTGCTGGACTGCTGCGACAGTCTGCAAGCCCCTTCGAACACTGTTATCCAGAGCCATGGTGGCAGCAGTCTGAGCTTCCACTGCAGCACTCAGACCTTTGATGGAAGCTGCTTGTGCTGCAATGGAAGCTGTGACATCAGCCATCAGACGCTGCATCATACTGGGTTTCACAGATGTGCTGATGGAGGTGACCACTCATTCCATGTTGGCAAGGATGGGCTCCAAGCTCTGCGCAAAGCCCTGTGCCAGGTTGGTGCTGGACTCCTTCATGCTCCTTGACATTGAGCACAGGCTTTCCGGCAGGCTTTCCAGTGAACCAAGCATTCAGCCTTCTTCTGTAGCCTGGCCCATCAGAGTCCTCATCTGAGTCCTCTGCAGCAAAACTACTGGGTGACCTCGCCCTCCGGCGAGCTGCCAACTGCGCTATCCTTTCCCCTGCCCTGGCTCCTGCGCACTTGTGCCCGGTGTCTTACCACATGCAGATTCCCCCCTCTATGCAGTGCGTGAAGAAGCTTAATGATCTCACACGATCTCTAAAGTACACTCAATGTAAGTATCTGAGCTGGTGGCTGTGAGTGTAAGGTCGAGTGATGGTGTCTCTTCATCTTCACTGTCTTCTTCCTCTTCCTCCACTGACTGGGCATGTTCCAGTTCTTGGGTATCTGAAATGAAAAAGGCACAAGGGTTGGGTTGTGTTGAGGATAGAAGAGAAAGTAAGAAGTGCATGTTTACACCCTCTGCAGCTTCTCAGTCAGAAGAGATTGAGAGATGAGGGAGCAGTGGGATGACAGGAGGATTAGGTATGCGGATACCCTCCTCATCAATCGCTTCAGCCCCGCCAAGGGCCATGGCCTCACTGATGCCCCTTCCCATCATGGCCAGTGCTGTTTCCTCCATGGTAGTTAAAACATGCAGGCGTGCTTGTTCTCCTCCAGTTCTTTGCTGCCTCCTGTTGTTGTGTGCCACCTTCTCCTGCAAGAAAGAGGGAAGCGTATCAGTGAATGTTGTGCAATATGTTTGGTTGATGTGGCTGTCATGGTTAAATGGCTGCCAGTGTGTGCAAACTGTGAGTTGTGGGTGTGAGGCTTGCAACAGTGCTAACTGTGTGAGGGTGAGGTAAAGCATATGAATGGTAGGGTTGAGTCCTGATTGATGGAGATTATTGGTAGGTGAGTGATGGGGATGTAGTGAATTGAGCAGTGACTGAGGCTATTGGTGCAGTTGGTAGGATAAGCCATTTGAAGATGAAGTCTCTCACCTTGGTAACTCGTGTAAGATCATTAAACTTCTTCCTGCATCCATGTTCAAGGAGCAATACTCCTGGCATTGATATCCGCCGCTATTTCTTCCCACTGCCTCCTAAGCATCTGTCTGGAGGGCCCCCTGCGGATATAGGACATCTCTCCTCCATTCACCTCTTCCACCAATTCCACCAGTGCATTATCAGAAAACCTTGGTGCACACTCTCTCCCATGTTCAGCCATTCTTCAATTTTTGACAACACAGATTCAGCTCACAAAGGACCACCAGCACCTATTCTAACCACAATGCGCCTCCCCTTTAAGAGGTGCAGGTTGGTTTTAAGTAGCGCTAGGCACTCACAATATCTGGCCCCCTGCTGATGCGTGCAGCCAATGAACAACGCGGATAGCACTGGCTGCACACAGCAATCATTTAAAACAGCAGGCAGCACAAATTTAATGTGCTGCCTGCATTGCAATGAACGGGCGCGGGTTAATCGCGGACCACAATCCCTGCGCTCATTTTCAGGTCTTATGTAATTTCTCCCCATAAGCCTCCATTTGCTGTCATATCTGGCTCAGTTTACTTGGCTAGAAATTTCAATCTGGCATTAAGCTGGGCAGAATAAAGTGATTGGAGAGCCTGCCAAATTCTGTTGCTTTGGATTTTAATTTTGCTGCAGATAATTTTAATAAAAGGAGTTGTACAGTTTTTTCCTGTTTTGAAGATTTATTGAGCACACTGTTATGATATTTCTTGTTGCTGATGTTGTCATACCAGTACTTAGTGCATGTGCAGAATGTGGATTATGTTCACAGAAGGTCTACCGACTGGCTACACCGATAAGGTTGTTCTTCCATGACTCACCTTTAAACACAAGAAAATTATTTTCATGATTTACAGGAAATATAATTGAGGCCAAAAGGATTTACTCAGAAAAATGGTACCTCCAAAATAACTGAAAATGAATCCCATGTTATTTCATAACATTTAAAAATAAGCATTTATCAAAGCTCCTTGCATAGTAAAGAGTAGTTCCATTCGATATTCTCATGACGTTGGTGTTGAATGATTTGAATCTGTTTCAATATTTCTTCTCTCAATCTGAAGAATGCATCGAGAATTGTTTTCATACTTGTCCCATGATGTGAAAGGAAAGTTGCCTGTTCTGGAGGGTCACTAGAGCCTCAGTGCTGACTGCATCAACACACAAACTGTCCCTCGCCCCCACACTACATTACAGGGGAGTTCTCCCCGGTGTCCTGGCCAATATTTATCCCTCGACCAACACCACCAAAAAAAAATTATTATCTGGTCATTATCACATTGATGGTTCGTGAGACCTTGCTGTGCGCAATTTGGCTGCTGCATTTCCGACATTCCAACAAGTGACTACACTTCAAAAGTATTTCAGTGGCTGTAAAACGCTTTGGGACGTCCTGAGGTTGTGAAAGGTGCTATATAAATGCAAGTCTTTTTCTTTTTACGTGATGTCAGGTCAGACTTTCTATTCATTTTCCTGTTCTTTGTGTTCTTGAGAATTTAGTTATTTGGGGTAAACATTGCCTCAATTTAACCCACCCTCTTATTTTTACAATGTGCGAAATCTCTGAACTCCTCCTCCATTTCTCCTATTCTTACCATCTTGGGAAGGACATTTGCTATATAAGTTTATGTACCTTTTGACTTACAACATTCCTCAAAATAACAAATTAATTAATGGGAATGAGTCTTGGAAGAGAAGAAAAAGCATAGAATAATGCAAATTACAGATAGAGAGTGTTCATATTTTGGTCTTGTATATATGGTTCAACAATAATCTAAGCAGGTAAACTATACTGATAACAATAGAGAAAAATATGTATTTTACATGTTGTATGAAAATTGTGGCAGATAATTGGAACATGATTCATTGAGACTCCGCTATAATTGGAGACAATTAGTATTTCCATTGATCAACAAAGTAAGTTACCACACAAATGGGTAAAAGCAAAACAAAGAAAAGCAATAATGGAATCAGAATAAGGGAGAGGGCGAGAAAGTAAAACAAAAACAGAAAGGAAGTATCAGTAGAATGATCTGTAACCTGCTTAAAAGAATGACGACTAAGATGATCTTTACATCAAGCAATGGCAAGTAAGATTAAACAAATTAGAGAAACAAAGAACATCCGAAAAGCAAAGGCATTGAGAGCCACACCCAAAGACAAGACGAGAAGGGCACAGCCCGAAACAACAATTTGCCTGTTCATTCCACAGATACTGACTGACCACCTGCGTGTTTCCAACATAGTCAGGCTTTTGCTTTTTGAAAGAAATCACACATCGTTAATGTTAATTCCAACATTAATTCAAGGGCCATTGTTATTTACTTGGGAATTTTCAGACAGTGTCAGTTCTGCACAAAGCCAGCAGCAGTTTATCCTCAGACTCTGCTATAATGCTTCTGTTGCTGAGCTGCTAGGGAAACTGCGCATCAATAAATACTAGTTCTGAGGGAAAAGTGTCCTCTGATCCCTATTTTAACGACATTCTAATCACTTTCTTTTAGAACACTTATGACATGGCTGGTTGTGAGCGCAGGGAATGTTCCTGTTATTTACAATAAGGCACCATAGTCTCTAAACTGAAATTCCAGTGGTTTTGTTTTTTACTGTTGGGCTTTGAATTAAAATTTTGTAAATGGCAATAAGTTTCTGATCACATCCTTGAGCTCTCGTTACTAACCTGGAAAATTGGCCCTTTACACTCGACTAAAATTCTCAGGAACCTTCAGCCACATAGAATAAACAGTATCTCACGAATGACTGGTGAGGTGTTCTGCAGAGTGCTTCATCAGACTGATTCTCTAACTCTCACCTACAGTGCTTGGGGTGAGTTTTGGGGCTTTTATGCTCGTGAAAGAGTGCTGGTGAATTGTCATTTCATGTAATGAAGTAGGCAATGTGTATGTTTTCTATATTAATTAGAATATATGAATCACATAATCCCCCTCCCCATTCCAAGCAATGTGTTGTAGCATCTGATTGTTTTCCTCCCACCAGGCACTCTTTCATTGAGATATCTAATTCACCAGGTTCAGAGTACCAATCGATTCAGTGACATGTCTAATTAAGGTCAGAGCACTAAACTTCAGCTAGAGATGGAGCTTGATGAAATGATACTTTCTGTCATGCTTTTGCTTTAGGAACTGTTTAGATTTATATTCCTTCTGACAATTAACATCTTGTGCTATAGCAGAACACAACCAAGCCTGGAAATGACGCCGTTGCATTATGATTGTATAAAAACTTAACGCATCCAGATCAAATGATTCTCGCTGCTATTTTAACAGAGTGACTAATCTGTTCGAAACAAACAGTTTCAAATAAACAGGTTAATGCTTCCATTAAAACAGCAATGCAACAGTGACATTTGGGGCAGGTGGGTTAAAATAAACTTCATGTTTGGGTGAAATTAACCTAAAATGAAATAAAGCGGCCATTCTTCGTGTGTGGGCCTTCACCGTGAGTATTGCTGGATTTCTCAACCGCAAAGCATGCTGGTGATGACAATGCTCCAAAGTGGTTGGAATTATACGCTGAGGCTGCTTACACTTAAAAAAAAATCTGGTTCTGTGTCACAAGAATTGAAGGTGTTAGATTGCCTGAGCTTCAATGTTTCAGATCAATTCCCATCAAGGGCAAAATTAATTTCAGAATTGAAGCCGTGATGTCAACCATAAAAAAAGCAAACCAAGCACTGGGGTTTATTTCTAGAGGGATAGAATTGAAAAGTAGGGAAGTTATGCTGGACCTCTATTGAGCCTTGGTTGGACCACGCTTGGGATACTGCGTGCAGTTCTGGTCGCCATATTCTAAAATGAATATAGAGGCTCTGGAGGGGGTGCGGAGAAGATTTACAAGGATGATACCAGAAATGCGAGGGTATAGATATCAGGAAAGGATGAACAGGCTGGGTCTCTCTTCTCTTGAAAAAAGAAGGCTGAGGGGTGACCTAATAGAGGTCATTAAAATTATGAAAGGTTTTGATAGAGTAGACACAGAGAGAATGTTTCCACTTGTGGGGAAGAGCAAAACTAGAGGCCATCAATATAAGATAGTCACCAAGAAATCCAATAGGGAATTCAGAAGAAACTTCTTTACCCAGAGAGCGGTGAGAATGTGGAACTCGCTACCACAGGGAGTGGTTGAAGCAAATAGTATCGATGCATTTAAGGGGAGGCTGGACAAGCATATGAGGGAGAAGGGAATAGAGGGTTATGCTGATAGATTTAGATGAGGAAAGACGGGAGGAGGCTCGTGTGGAGCATAAACGCCAGCATGGACTGGTTGGGCCGAATAGCCTGTTTCTGTGCCGTATATCCTACGTAATCCTATGTAATGTAAAAAGCCCATCGGAGTCAAACCTGACCATATCCTTACCTGGTATCCACACATACACACTTTTAACCAGAGTCACACCGGAAAGCAATCACGAGTGATTTATTTTCTCACTCACTGACTCAGACAGAGTGACCTCAGTGCTGCACTTGCTGAGAGTTGTCAGCTTAGCTCAGAGGCTTATCACATTTAAAACCATAGAGATCAACAACCAAGTGCCATAATCAGTGGGGTTTACACAGTCATTGCCAGTCTGTCTTCCTCATCTTCTATTTCTCGCTCTATTGAACTTCACTGACCGTGAGGAGCATGTGCAGTCTGCGAAGGGATTACAGAAAGAACTGAAGTATTTATTTTAAAAATAGAAAGCATACAGCTTTTGTAAATGAGCCACAACGCGCTCTGGGTGACATGTGAATTCAAGCCAAGGAAATTAATTATTGTTGAGACAGCAACTTGCTCCATTCCCCAATCTGACTCTACTTACACAGGAATCATCGTGACCAGTGCAATATTCGATCATCTCTGTTTAACCCCAGATTTTAATCTAGCTCTTTTTTTTAAGCAATTAATTGATACAGGATCAACTTGTTTGGTTGGGAGTCTTCCACATGTGCAAAAAATAATCTCCTAATTTCAGTTCTCATTTAAGGCTTGTTAATGATTGAACTGTGCGGGTTAGGTTGATTTGGCTATGATAAATTGACCCTTAGTGTTAGGGGGGGATTAAATATGTGGGGTTACGGGGATAGGATGGGATATGTTAGGGGGAATTAAATACGTGGGGTTACGGGGATAGGGTGGGATATGTGTCGGTGCAGGCTCGATGGGGATTCTGTGTGAGAAAGCAGGGACAGGGTACTGGATTTGGATGATCAGCCATGATCGTATTGAATGGTGGAGCAGGCTCGATGGGCCGAATGGCCTACTCCTGCTCCTAGTTTCTATGTTTCTATGTTTTCTATGTTTCTAACTGTGCCCTTCAGTTCTATACTCCCAGTCCAAGTCAAATAATTCGTTCAAGAAGCATTGAGAGAGGGAGCAAGAGTCCTAGATCTGGTCGAACCAAAGTCAGCAAATTTTTTTTAAGCTTCTATGTAGAATGGCAAGACCACTCTGCAATGATAATGAGATTGATTAATGATGGACGGCTCACTCTTGCGGCCTTGACTAAGCTCAGAATGGGACCTGAGTGTACTGTTGGCACACATAGGTTCTGTAGGGACTAGCAGAATTTCGGGGGTAGCCCAGGAAAGCCTCAGACATGCCCCCAAATTACTACAATGATATAGTGGTATGGGCAGAACAAAGGCCTACCTCATCCCCAAAATGCAATTTGCTGGTTAGTGCAAAAAAGGTAGAAATCCGGCAGATCTTCAGTCCACCCAGAATTACACAATTTCAAAGCTTACCTATCTTCACTATATTTGCAACCTGGTCATGTAACTTATTACCATCAGAAAATGTTACAGCATTATAAGAAGTATTCTCTTACAAATCACTTTTGAATAGTATGACATGGGGTGGGGGTGGGGCGGGCGTGGGTATCTAGAACAGCCCCCTGCCGACTGATTGTTGTCCCTCAGGCAGAGTTTTATTCATTTATCATCAGCTTTGCTTTCTATAGCCAAGCCAGTTTTCAGTCCAGCCAGTTCATTTGCCATTAATCACATGAGCCTTAACTAACTTTAGCACGTGCTTCATCAAATTCCTTCGAAAAATCCAAGTAAATTATGGCATCACCATTCCTCTCCTGTGAACCTGGGCAACATTTAGTTTCTAGGAGCAAAGAAGAGAAAAAAGGTGTCCATCTACGTTGTCCTGCACTACTTCATCCAAAAAGGCCTAGACTCGGGCATTCCTGGTTATGGGTACTTTGAAGGCAGAAATACATGGAGGAGAACATCAGGGTGACCATCACTCAGAGGACTGGTCAGTGGCTGCTGCAAGGGGAATCACAATGCAAGTCTCCTCATCTGTTTAACACACTTGCAAAAACAGGAATAATCTTTTAATCCAGTGCCCATCCGAGAACATCACAACACATCAGAACTTTTCAATCAACATGACCATGCAATAATAATCATCTGATTAAATAAGTTTGCATGAAATAAGTGCACCCTTTCTTGTAAGACTCTAATCTCCACAAGGAACAAAGCACCTATTTGCATTAATACAACGAACTCTAAATTGAACAGAAGCTGACCTATTCTTTCTTAACACCATGTTTCCCATGCATGGCCACACGTGTCTTTCTTTCTTCTATTCTAGTATTTCTCCTAGGTACAATCTGAGGGCCAGTATCAAAAGAGGTAGTTGGCTGTTCCTGTGCTACAAAAGGATCATGCGACTGAGGTGGCTTGCCTCTGATAGAACCTTGCTCCTGGGATGGAGCCGCTGCATCTCTGGAGCTTGTGTCTGAGCAGCCTGGTGTTGTCTCCTATGTATCACTGACATGATGCTCTGAGGGTGAAGACTGAATGCTTGGCTTATGCTGCTGTCCTGAGAAATCACAGCCTCTGGCAGGTCACCTCTAACTGTTGCCATTCCACAGGGCCCAGGGTTTGAGTCCCCACTGATCAGTGGGAAGCCTGGTCTAAATGCAACTATCAGATCCTGGAAATCCTGAGAGACAGCAGCCTGCATCCTGGCCCTCGGGATCTGGAAGCCAGTACATAGGGTGCAGTCTATTCTCTCCCCTATTGCTACCAGAGCTGTAGTCTGTGCTTCTTTGGACAAGGGGGCACTGAATGGCTCTTTGCCATTTCTGAGGTGGGGTCGTCACATGCTCCATTGATATCTGCAGTGAAGAAAAATCTTGCTTGATGTCATTGCAAGTGATGGCTGTAGACTCTGGGTCATACCTGTCATTTGTTACACATCCTCGGAAACTGATCGCGGAGCCTGTGCGTAGGCTTGATGTTCCTTTGTAAGGCGAGTACCCATGAGCTGTGGATCCTGTGACTCCAAAACAATGACCAGCCTTCTCTTTGGTTTTTGCTGGGAAGTTAGCACATCCTCGCCCATCTGCTGTCCTCTGGCTCTCTTGTGCTCTGTGAATCACCCCATGCCACATCCTCACTAATACCATCTACTTCCCCTTGTGTGAAAGTATCTGAGCTGGTGTGTGGGCAGAAAAATCAAGTGATGCTTCAGCGCCACCACCCGTGAGAGGATGTAATTGCACCATGAAGTTTTCTAAAGAGTTTCCTTTATAATTGTGATATAGGAATTTATAATGGCAATGTAAAAATAAAGACAGAATGTATAACTTCAACATAGGGACTGAGTTACGCCTGTATGTCCTGGTCCAATTGTCCCTTGCTCTCACCTAAAGATTACATTTGATTTTAACTCCCTTTGTGTAACACAATGAGAGATCGACTAGTATTTAAAAAAATGTAATGTCTGCATACCTTGGTTCAATTATCCCTTGTTCTCTAATCCCACTTAACTTGAAGACTACACTTCATGCGACAACATGAGAGATCGACTAGTAATATATTAAAAGTCTTACATCTGCGCACACTTCTATTGTAAATTCCTATGTCCACATTTATGATGGAAACAGCCTATGTAAACTTGTATTACTGTAAATACATCCTTGCACCAGTGGTGGCACTATAGTGTCCCAGTTTAACATCTCCCAGCTCCTCAGCCGGTACTAGAAGAGAAACTCCTACAGTTCAACCAACTCTACTACACAGATAAATGTGAGGTATTACATTTTGGTAGGAAGAATAGGGAGGTCACATCACTTGGAGGGTGCGAGTCTCGGTGGGGTAGAGAAACAAAGGGATCTCGGAGTACAAATACACAAATCACTAAAAGTTGCGACACAGGTTAGCAAGGCCATAAAAAAAGCAAACCAAGCACTAGGGTTTATTTTTAGACGTATAGAATTGAAAAGCAGGGAAGTTATGCTAAACCTGTATCGAACCTTGGTTGGACCACACTTAGAGTACTGCATACAGTTCTGGTCGCCATATTATAAAAAGGATATAGAGGCACTGGAGAAGATGCAGAGAAGATTTACAAGGATGATACCAGAAATGTGAGGGTATACATATCAGGAAAGGATGAACAGGCTGGGTCTCTCTTCTCTTGAAAAAAGAAGGCTGAGGGGTGACCGAATAGAGTTCTTTAAAATTATGAAAGGTTTTGATAGAGTAGATACAGAGAGAATGTTTCCACTTGTGGGGAAGAGCATAACTAGAGGCCATCAATATAAGATAGTCACTAAGAAATCCAATAGGGAATTCAGAAGAAACTTCTTTACCCAAAGAGTGATGAGAATGTGGAACTCGCTACCACAGGGAGTGGTTGAAGCGAAAAGTATAGATGCATTTAAGGGGAGGCTAGACAAGCATATGAGGGAGAAGGGAATAGAGGGTTATGCAGATAGATTTAGATGAGGAAAGACAGGAGGAGGCTCGAGTGGAGCATAAACGGCGGCATGGACTGGTTGGGCCGAATGGTCTGTTTCTGTCCCGTATATCCTATGTAATCCTATGTACTTTTCTGCTTTCCAAATTGCCATAAATTTTTCCATTTAACTATGATAATGGTATGTGAAATAAGGACAGAATGTTTGACTTTAAAATGTGTACTGAACTACATCTCTGCACTCTGTTCTATTTATACCCTTCCCTCTAACCCCACTTCACCTTAAGACTACATTTGGTTTTCATTCCCTGTGTGTATTGCCATGAGAAATCAACTACATAGATAGATTTTTAACAAATAGCAATATACTCTTTAAAAATACTTCGGACAATATGCCCATGTCCATTCTCTCACCGCCAATAAGAACAATCGGGTCTTAGTGAGTTTAGTCAGTTTATTTTCGGGTTGCAGCAGGCTGCATCGGACCCAGGTGTCGAGAGCTGGCACCAGTAGCCCAGGCCCTGGTGCAATATAGAAGCAGCTTTAAATGTGAGGCAATGGGTGAGATTCCACAAAGGTCTCCTGGAAATGGTTGCTAACATTTTCAAAGTTATTATTTTCAATATACTTTAAACTACTCATTTTATAGTAATCATTGTGGATCTATTCAATCAGTTGATTTATTATTTATTAGTAACATTGGGGCTGAATGAATAATTGTGATGAAAAACTAATGGCATCTGTTTCAGAATCTAACTGCTATGAATTGGTTTATTATATCCAGAGCAGCATCGACTCCCTCCTCTCTATTATATCCAGAGCAGCATCGACTCCCTCCTCTCTATTAATAAACAGAAGGGTTTGACAAAGGAGCAAAAATCTCATCCAATATTCATGACACTGGGGATCCCATTAGTGAGGTCATCATAATCTCCTGTGTGCTGTGTTCTCTGGAAGGTCTGAATTGGACTGGCTTTGAATACAAAATGTCACTCATCTCCTTTGTGTTTTTTAGTGGTAAATACAAGGTTAACAGTTGTCTGTAATAAGTTAGGACTCTGCCAGTAAAATTAAGTCGGCATAGAAATCTTTCATCACACTAACCTTTCTCACTTCACCCATGGAACTTTTATTAGGCTTTTTTTTTTACTTTAGCGTGAGCTTATAAATGAAAGGCTTTGCTTTGTGATGGGGAGAATTTCTTTAAAATACAAATTTAAGGAAAAAACACTTCGGATTTAGAAAAATTAGCCATCAGTTGGAGGCACAGATTTTTGCTTCTGTTGCAAACATTAATGAAAGGTGTAGACCCGTGAGCGTGATTGAAATGTGCACTCCAGGCCTACAGTGGCATAGGGAAGCTAGCACTTAGCAGATCGCAGGCTTGCTGTTACTCAGGCAGACTGCCCTCTCCATGACTAATCCTCTGACATCCGTCTCCATGACTACTCTGCCGAAGCTTCACCTTGGCTTCGCTCTCAACAACAGGGAGCGCAAGGCACACATTCTTAGCCTGGGCATCCATGGAGACAAGAACCAGGTGATGGGGGATCTCAGAGATATGGAGCAGGCAAGAAGAGGAATTTTGGCAAATGAAGTGGGAAGCTGAAAGAACTTAGATACATAGGCACGAGGGGCTAATCGGAGGCATCGAGCAGGCAGGAGAAAAACTCATCTGTCCTTCAGAGGTCTTATTTTTAAAGGTGCAAAAAATTTTAGGGTAATAAGGGCATTTCAAGGGCATGATGATGGGCAATGTTGAAAATACAGAGCAAATGATGTGAAATCAGAGGAAGGGAAAATCTTATTTGTAGCCAAAAAAATGAGACAGTCTCCTCTTTAACAGTTACCAATAATGAGCGTACTTAGGTGTAAACAACTTCTCCTTTTACCAGCCTGTAGGAATAGAGTTTTTCTGGTACAGTAATCGGGTATTTCCTAACTCAAAATGGTAATATTGAAACTTAGAAGCACAACTATAATAGGTTTTATGTATCAACTATTGAGCCTGGAAATTTCCAAATACAGCCATTCGGACAAGTTGATAGTCTTCAGTCTGGAAAGACTCAGTGGATTTTATAGCCAGATGATATAGCTGGTCTGCAAGATTAGCAGGGATCAGTGTCCTTTCCAGTTCTAAATGCTGATCCGAGCACTTAAACCCAAGTAGAGAAATTCAGTAGGGGCCAAGACTTGAGCTAGTACTGAACTTTCATTGGGGTTCGGCAGGCCTATGTATTGCCTGCCGACATGAGAACTGCCATCAAAGTAAAGGTGGGGGAAAGATTCTGAGATTACATTAACTTTCTATCCACTGTCCAAGAGAACTTCATGACACTTTGGAAGTAGACTCACGGTTGCTTTGTGAGAAAAGGCTTTGTAATTAGTGGTGCAGAACAAGAGGGACTGCCCTATTTCACACAAAAGAGCAATGGGTCTGCTACATGAGAAATAAACATCATGTAACTCATTGCAGCAGAGGGCCAATTTTCAATTCAGCTGGGCAGCAAGTAGGTGGGGAAATTGCCCCGCCCAGCTGATGTTGCCGGTCGGAGGCCTGATCGATTTTGATGATCAGGTGTTATTGCAATAAAACTGGTGAGCTGGCAGCGGCAAATGAGTGCTGATGGGAGGTTCGTCAATCGGGGAGGGAGGTGGAAAATCTGAACAGCTCCTCCACAAAGCAGAGCCAGCACAGATACTTTAAGGTGGGGGGAAAACACCTCGAGGGGTAGAGGGATCGGCAATGGGCGGGACAAATTTAGTGGGGTGAGGAGGACCCACATACAGTAACTCATTGAAAAATACTATTTTTAATCTTTTTAAGGCGGCTTCCAGTGGTCTCTTGCGCCCAGTGGCAGACCAGAATTGCACTGGCGTCCTAAATAAGTCATAGAACCCTGATTTGAATATATCAATGAGGCTCCTGCCTGTTTCAGGCAGTGGCACTGGACGTCTACCTCATGACCCCCTTCCAAAATTGCAGGGGGCGCGAAGACGGCGTGAAGTTTTATTTTTGCGATATTCAACTCGCTACCGCCCCAGTTTTTGACGGGAACAGGGTGGTAGCGAGATTTGAATCAGCCCATATATTCTAAAAAAAAAATACACACTGTAATCTACTGTTGAGTTTGAAGCTTTACAGGTCAGAATGGTCTCATTTTACTCTTCAATTGGGCAAATGCACTTTCTTCCAAGTAGGCAAACTGAATGCTGTGAGTAAAACAGCTGAATCCTTTCACACCCGAAGAAAACATTTCGATCACCCTGAAAGATACTGCAGCACCTATTTCCCCGTGGAAGTTTTTCCGACTGAAGCTGAAGAACAAATAATCAGTTCTAAGTCACCCAGGAGCAACTAATGTACAATTGAGCAGCGAACCGGAAGAAGCCGGCAATGCTGCATTGTCCACCACAAGACTTTTCCTTTGTTTGCTCTCCTCACCTTTGGAACTTCTGGTACTTCAACACCAGCTTCAGGTGGGAGAAATTAACATGATGTGGGGAAGTAAACCCTGAATACATTTTCATGTTGCATATTAATTGCTGCTCAGCAAGTAGTTAATAAATAAAATAAGCAATAATGAAAAATTGGTGCTCAAAAGTATTTACTCCTAGGAGTAATTTTAGGTACATGGGCAAAAGATAATATTTAGTGGCCAATTATTGCGTACACGAACACCAGCATACAAAGCAAATTTAACCTCTCAATTGTGATTTTTGTATTACTTGAGTGTCAGCTTGGCTCAATTAGAAGCAATTTTTGCCTCTGAGTCAGAAGGTTGTGGGTTCAATCCCCACAGTTGCTTGAGCATATAATCTAGGCTGTCATTTCATTATAATACTGAGGGAATGCTGCATTGTTGGAGGCATCGTCTTTAGGACCAAGACCCCGTCTAGCTGTTCAGGTGAATGTTTAAGATCCCAGGGCACAATTGGAAGAACAGGGAGTTCCCCTGCTGTCATGGGTAATATTCCTCCCTTGACTAATACCACCAAAAACAGTTCTCATTTTCTGTGTGGTGCTCTGCTGTGTCCAAATTGGCTGCTGTGTTTGTTTACGTAAAACCAGTGCTCACATAACAGTGACTGCTGTTCAAAAAAGACATCATTTGGTGTGAAATGCTTTGTGATGTCCTTTCTTGTTACTTGTAATAAAATCACGACCAGTTTAGGAGAAATACAATCATCAAGTTTTGACAGTTTTTAAACACATATTTTGAACCTCTTTCAGAATTTGGAAAACACAAGATATTTTCCTAATAAACCATGATGATCTAAAATTAATGCTGTAATTTATTACCCTGTAGTTAGAATTTCACTTGCCCTGCTAATGCTTAATTGGAGGGAGCTTTGAGAAAAAAAATATTTTCTGTAGATTTTATTTTGTGCTGTCGAAAAGGTGCGATTTTTATTTAATCTTTTCAAGAGATAAAACTTAGCATTCAGACAGAAATCCAATGTAGACACTCAAAGCAGGAGTGAATACAAAGAAAGCTAAAATCCCTCTCTTAGGTGGTTCAGCAATGGTTAATGACATGAACATGAAGTAGCAGATGCAGAGTGAGTAATACTTTGAGTAGTTGATCTCTTAGACATACATTATTCCAAGTATTACTTGATTAGATACTCTGCCATCAAGGAGTGCCACTGATGCACTCTAACGTTTCCGATGAACAGTCTGAAGGACCACAGTCACATAAGCCACCTACCATCAGTGTACTGCTGCCAGCAGAGCACTGAATGCACCACCACAGTCACATACTCACAGTATCGTAGAAATCATGGCACAGAAAAGAGGCCATTTGACCCATCACACCAGTGCCTGTGCCAGCTCATCAACTAGAGCTATTGACTCTCATCCCATTTCCTGCCCTTTCCCCAATACTTTTATATAATTTAAATCACAGATGGAGGCACCTGTGCAACTTCTCTGCTTAGTCCCAGTCCCCTGTCCTTTCCCCATACCATTTTATTTTTCTCTTTTTCAAATATTTATCAAATTTCCCTTTTAAATCCTTGTGGATTCTGCTTCCAGTAATGTTTATGGGAATACATTCCAAGTTGGATTTTCCTCTGAACTATTGCCTGTTTTGGAGTGGATTTGGGGCAGTAAACAGAGTAAAATGGGTTCTCAGCTACCTCCTCAATCAACCACTGAAAAATTCCAATTGGATTATCCTCTTTAAAAAGCACCAGTCCCCTTTAAGGCCTCCCAGGGGCACAATCCACCTCGTAAATAGGATCAAGGGAGGTGGCTAACTTCTCCGACCCATTTCCTCCAATTTGTGTCCTAAATCACCCCAAATAAATAACATGACTCTATAAGTGGCAGGAGTAAGGTATCCTTGTGATACTCTTCCTCTTCCAGGTAATCAGCAGTTCTCAGTGCCTCACTGGTTGAAACCCTTCTGACTCATTCCTCCCGAGTGGATGTCTCTGTGCTCCCACTTGCCATAATGTAGTTGGGGAGGAAGTGGCAGCAGTTGGCATGTGGATCTGACAGATTTCCCAGTGGAGATGTCTGGGTGGTCATCATCATAGCTGACCTCTTCCAATAAGACACCCCATACTACATGCAGCACAGAAGATCTTGTTTAGCAGCACACACTGTGACATCTCCCTTGAAAGAATAGTGGTTGAGTGCCATCATGAGTATTTTCCAGCTTTTACCAACTCGAGAAGCTGAAAGGAGCCAGAGTGCTCATTCGGTCTCCACAAAAATACTGCTGCTGACCCAGCCTCACCCCACGTCCCCTCCACTTACCCCCCACCATACCCCCGCCCCCGAGGATCTACCTGCGGGACTCTGCCAACGTCCCAGCCAACGAGCTTCACTGGGATGCCCCTTTGGCATCCGCAACTCACCAGTCAAATTGGAATGAAGCCAGGGCCTCGCAATCGTGGCTGCCACTTCGCTGCGTCCCGAATGGCTGACCGGCATGCTCCACCAGTTGGCCACCCAAAGGAATGATGGTAACCGCCATAGAACAAACTTCAGTGTGATTGTATTGTTGCTGTTTGGTGAAGAATGTTTCCCTAAGTACCAGTTTCAGTTGTGTTAATGGGCAATTGGTATACATGTACTTTAAGTGTGTGGCCAGCCAAATTGGATCAATCTCCCAATTAATGCGTTTAATTGGTATTTTTTGATCACTTCAGCAGCCCTTTTCTGATGTTGCAAACAGGCATTGAGAAACCTATAACCCTATAATCCCTTTGGGCAACATGTCAACCCATGCAGCACAGCAGTTTCCTGGTGTTATTCTATTATTGGAGTAATTACAGACATGCGAATTTGTTCCCATAATGTTTCTTCCAAGAGGTTCTTTCTCCTTTAATGTTCTAATTATTTGTTGCTACTCTAGAATTGGAATTTTCAAAGACTTGTTCAGTGATTCTGTGATGTGTTGTAAATGGATATTCTTCTCTACTTTCTGCAGGCTATGGAAAGCAAGCTGCTGGTTGGGGGCAAGAACATCATGGACCATACCAACGAACAACAAAAAATGCTGGAGCAGAAGAGGCAAGAGATTGCAGAGCAGGTGAATGCCTCTTTTATTGACTTAATGGTTTGGTAATGTTAAAGTGTTATCTTTGAGTTTTGTCCCATTACTTTCAAGAGTAATGAAGAAATTTTACAGCATCCTTGGTAATGCAGATTATGGTGAACAGAGTGTGCTTGATGAACCAAAACACACAATTAATATGCTATTCATATAAATAATGTGAATTCCCCTATATTTAGTCAATATGTACAGATTCTTGAAAATATATTGATTAGCATTTCCAGTGGTCTGCTGTATAAAGGCACCACCTGGCGTAATGTTCAGCCATGCAGACCAGAACATGCCAAGTTTGATTTTTGCTCTCTCGTGAGTTAATTGATCACTGTTGGAATACCACATTTTGCCTCAGCATCCCTCAGTTAGGGTTGAAGGGGAAAATTTGGCAGGGTTACCAGGCTTGATTGCAATCTATTGGGCTGGATTTTGATACTGGGGCGGGTTGGGGTCGTGTCATCCACTTGTCGTGTTATCCACCCGACTGCAATTGGATGTGGGAGATTGATGCGATTTTCACCTAATTGGGTAATTGAGTTCCAGCATGTGGGAACCCATGACCCAATTAGTATTTTCAGTCTGAAAGTCGCCTCTGATGATGTCATCATTGCTGCTGCATTGAAGGTCTGCAAAGACTGCCTGGCCTTTGCTGTGAGAGGACCTGGATGCAAAATGAGCATCAGCAGCCCTAAGTCTGCTCCCAGATATTTTTGCACCAACACTCCCAGATATGTCTCCCATCCACCACCACTCCCATGTCTCCCATCCACCACCACTCCCAGATATTCCATCCATCCATCCAGATATGTCTCCTCCTCATCCATGCCTGCCAGCCAGCCAAATGTGTTCCCGCCAGGTTTCACATTCGTGGTTCAGAACAGGCGTGCTTCACGTAGAAAAAGGGTTAAAATCACAAAGGCCTTTCAAAATGGCATTATAGAGGCAATTTAGTGCTTGTTAAGGGCCTTAACAGCCTATCCCGCCTCTTCGAGGCGGGACGGAGTCATGACCAGCAGACACGATTTAATGAAAATTGCGTGGAGGCGGGATGGAGGCGGGCTTGTGCCCGCCCGCCAGTTTTCGCAATTTTAACCCCCCACACGCCTCCAAACCCACCTCCACGGGTCAATGAAAATCCAGCCCATTGATTCCTACTGGAAAAATTTGCATATGTGGACATTGGGGCTCCTATTTCTTTGGGACTGGGGCACGTTTCCAGAATAAAAAGGCTGGAAGAGCGTTGAAGGGGGCAGGAGCCAGAAGTCTCTGTCCTCCGCTCCAGAATTCAGAATGAAATTTCATGTTCCATCTGCCCCATACATGGCCTGACATTGAAGAGGAGGCAGAGCTGGCGGGATGGCGCCATTCGCCAAAATTCCTGTGGCTCCCACCTCTTCTGCACCCAGCTACCCAGATGTCGGAGAGATACTGGCATTATAGTCAATGGAGGAGCTCAAGTGGCAGCTGCAGGGGTGTCCCGGCTTGGAACACCGCAGAAGATGGAATGGTGATACAATTAAATCAGTCTTTAACGTGTGGGGCTGGGGGGGCGGTGACTGTGGGATGATTTCCACTAAATTTCTTCATAACTTTTGCCAGTTACACCAGCTTGCCCTTATGTGAAGGGATAATTACTAGTCCTAGCCCCTTTAGGGCTACCCCGGATCAGGCGTATTTCTCAAGACGTTCACTTTCAACTAAAGTTTGAGGTAGCCGAATCCTAAAGACGCTTAATTGGGTCGAAAGGTCCAGACTATCTCTCCCTAAAGGAAAGGAACAACCTGAGAATGTTACCGTCCTCCAGATAGCACTTTTAATAAGTTTAGCTAGACTGTAACGTTCCGGATATTATGAGGGTCCGGAAAACTCCCCCAGAATTCTGCAACTCCTCACCAAAGAGTGTACAGAGATTGAGTTCGCGAGTTTTTGATACATAAGTCATAGAAACATAGAAGATAGGAGCAGGAGTAGGCCATTCGGCCCCCCGAGCCTGTTCCGCCATTTAATGAGATCATGGCTGATCATCCAAATTCAGTACCCTGTCCCTGCTTTCTCCCCATATCCCTTTAGTCTTAAGAAATATATCTAACTCCTTCTTGAATATATTTAATTAATTGGCCTCAACTGCCTTGTGTGGTCGAGAATTCCACAGATTCACCACTCTCTGGGTGAAGAAATTCCTCCTCATCTCAGTTCTAAATGGCTTACCCCTTATCCTTAGACTGTGACCCCTGATTCTGGACTCCCCCGCCATTGGAAACATCCTTCCTGCATCTAGTCTGTCTAGTCCTGTTAGAATTTTATAAGTTTCAATGAGATCCCCTCTCATTCTTCTAAACTCCAGCGAATATAAGCCTAATCGACCCAATCTCTCCTCATACGTCATTCCTGCCATCCCAGGTATCAGTCTTCGCTGCACTCTCTCTACATGGCAAGAACATCCTTCCTCAGATAAGGTGACCAAAACTGCACACAATACTCAAGGTGTGGTCTCACCAAGGCCCTGTACAACTGCAGCAAGACATCCTTGCTCCTGTACTCGAATCCTCTCGCTATGAAGGCCAACATACCATTTGCCGTCTTAACCGCCTGCTGCACTTGCATGCTTACCTTCAGCGACTGGTGCACAAGGACACCCAGGTCTCGTTGCACTTCCCCTTTTCCCAATCTATTGCCGTTCAGATAATAATCTGTCTTCCTGTTTTTGCCACCGAAGTGGATAACCTCGCATTTATCCACATTAAAGTGCATTTGCCATGCATCTGCCCAATCACCCAACCTGTCCAAATCATACTGGAGTTTCTCTGCATCCTCCTCACAGCACACACGCCCACCCAGCTTTGTGTCGTCTGCAAACTTGGAGATATTACATCTAGTTCCCTCGTCTAGATCATTTATATATATATATTGTGAATAGCTGGGGTCCTAGCACCGATCCCTGCGGTACCCCACTAGTCACTGCCTGCCACTCGGAAAAAGACCCGTTTATTCCAACTCTTTGCTTCCTTTCTGCCAACCAGTTCTCTATCCAAGACAGTACCTTACCCCCAATCTCGTGTGCTTTAACTTTGCATGCTAATCTCTTATGCGGGACCTTATCGAAAGCCTTCTGAAAGTCCAAATACACCACATCCACTGGTTCTCCCTTATCTATTCTACATAGTTACATCCTCAAAAATTCCAGTAGATTAGTCAAGCATGATTAACCTTTTGTAAATCCATGTTGACTTTGTCCGATCCTGTCACTGTTTTCCAAGTGCTCTGCTATTACATCTTTTATAATGGACTCTAGCATTTTCCCCACTACCGATGTCAGACTTACCAGTCTATAATTCCCTGTTTTCTCTCTACCACCTTTTTTAAATAGTGGGGTTACATTAGCTATCCTCCAATCCATGGGAACTGTTCCAGAGTCTATAGAATTTTGGAAGATGACCAGCAATGTGTCTACTATTTCTACGGCCACTTCCTTAAGTACCCTAGGATGTAGATTATCAGGCCCTGGAGATTTATCGGCCTTCAATCCTGTCAATTTCCCGAACACCATTTCCCTAAAAATACTGATTTCATTCAATTCCTCCCACTCATTGGACCCTATGTTCCCCGACATCTCTGGGAGGTTATTTGTGTCCTCCTTTGTGAAGACAGAACCAAAGTATGTATTTAATTGGTCTGCCATTTCTTTGTTACCCATTATAAATTCCCCTGATTCTGACTGCAAGGGACCTACGCTTGACTTCACCAATCTTTTTCTCTTCACATAGCTATAGAAGCTTTTACAGTCAGTTTTTATGTTCCCTGCAATCTTACTCTCATAATCTATTTTCCCCCTCTTAATTAATCCCTTTGTCCTCCTTTGATGAATCCTAAACTGCTCCTAATCCTCAGGTTTGCTGCTTTTTCTGGCCAAATTATATGTCCTCTCCTTGGATCTTATGCTATCCCTAATTTCCCTTGTTAGCCACGGTTGAGTCACCTTTTTTGTTTTATTTTTATGCCAAACAGGGATGAACAAATTCTGTAGTTCATCCGTGCGATCTTTAAATGTGTGCCATTGCCTATCCACCATCAACCCTTTAAGGAACGTTCCCCAATCCATCCTAGCCAACTCGTGCCTCATACCATCGTGGTTTCCTTTATTTAAATTCAGGACCCTAGTCTCTGAGTCAACTATTTCACTCTCCATCTTAATGAAGAATTCTATCATATTATGATCGCTCCGACCCAAGGGGCCTCGTATAACAAGATTGCTAATTAATCCTTTCTCATTACATAATACCCAGTCTAAGATGGCCTGATCTCTAGTTGGTTCCTCGACATATTGGTCCAGGAAACCATCCCGTATACACTCTCGGAATTCCTCCTCCACAGTATTGTTACTAATTTGGTTAGCCCAATCTATATGTAGATTAAAGTCACCCATGATAACTGCTGTGCCCTTATTGCACGCGTCTCTAATTTCCCGTTTAATGCCATCCCCAACCTCAGCATTACTGTTTGGGGGTCTGTATACAACTCCCACTAATGTTTTCTGCCCCTTGGTATTTCTCAGCTCTGCCCATACAGATTCCACATCATCAGAGCTAATATCCTTCCTTCCTATTGTGTTAATCTCCTCTTTAACCAGCAATGCTCCCCCACCTCCTTTTCCTTTTTTCCTGTCCTTCCTGAATATTGAATACCCCTGGATGTTGAATTCCCAGACTTGATCATCCTGGAGCCATGTCTCCGTAATCCCGATTATATCATATCCGTTTACATCTATTTGCGCAGCTAATTCATCCACCTTATTACGAATACTCCTCGCATTAAGACACAAAGCCTTCAGGCTTGATTTTTTAACACTCTTAGTCCTTTTAGAATTATTATTTACTGTAGCCCTGTTTGATTTACACCATTGATTTCTCTGCCTTCCACTCTGCTTTTCTCCTTCCTGTCTTTTGTTTCAATCCTTGCTTCCCTTTCCTCTGTCTCCCTGCACAGGTTCCCAACCCCCTGCCATTTTAGTTTAAACCCTCCCCAACAACACTAGCAAACACTCCCCCTTGGACATCGGTTCCGGTCCCGCCCAGGTGCAAACCGTCCAGTTTGTACTGGTCCCACCTCCCCCAGAACCGGTTCCAATGTCCCAGGAATTTGAATCCCTCCCCCTTGCACCATTCCTCTAGCCACGTATTCATCTGAAATATCCTTCTATTTCTACTCTGACTAGCACGTGGCACTGGTAGCAATCCTGAGATTATTACCTTTGAGGTCCTATTTTTTAATTTACCTCCTAACTCCCTATATTCAGCTTTTAGGACCACATCCCATTTTTTACCTATATCGTTGGTACCTATATGCACCACGACATCTGGCTGTTCACCCTCCCCCTCCAGAATGCTCTGCAGCCGCTCCAAGACATCCTTGACCCTTGCACCAGGGAGGCAACATACCATCCTGGAGTCTCGTTTGCGGCCGCAGAAACGCCTATCTATTCCCCTTACAATAGAATCCCCTATCACTATAGCTCTCCCGCATTTTTTCCTCCCGTCCTGTGCAGCAGGACCACCCATGGTGCCAGGAAGTTGGCTGCTGCTGCCTTCCCCCGATAAGCCAGCCCCCTCAACAATATCCAAAGTGGTACATCTGTTTGAGAGGGGGATGGCCACAGGGGACCCCTGCACTACCTGCCTGCGCCTACTACTCTGCCTGGTGGTCACCCATTCCCCTCCTGCCTGTGCAGCCTTTACCTGCGGTGTGACCAACTCCCTAAATGTGTTATCCACGATGTGCTCAGCATCGCGAATGCTCCAGTATGTATCCATTTGCAGCTTCAGTGCCGCAATGCGGTCTGTCAGCAGCTGCAGCTGGATACACTTCCCGCACACATGGTCGTCAGGGACACAGGAAGTGTCCCTGATTTCCCACATAGTACAGGAGGAGCATGCCACGGGGCCGAGCTGTGCTGCCATGACTTACCCTTTAATTAATTCAAATTAAATTAAATCAAATCAATACCACTAATTACACTACAATTAAATGATATACTCAAGGGCCCTTGTTTACCAGCACTCCCTGCTACACAACAGAGACCCTAGAAACTATAAACCACAAAAATTAAGTTTGGAAAAATGCGAGAAAGAGAAAAATACTCACCTACCAATCACTTACCTGCTTTCTGGTGACGTCACACTTCGATTGCTTTTTACTTCTCTCTCTCCTCTTGCTGACTCTGTGCCTCTCGCAGGTCCGCTGCTCAGCTCCGGTCCCAGGCCTCCTCTCCGCGCTCTTTTTATCCTCCTCTTGCTGACTCTGTGCCTCTCGCAGGTCCGCCGCTCAGCTTCGGTCCCAGGCCTCCTCTCCGCGCTTATGTGAAACAATTCTAAAAATATATAGATTTATTAAAGAACCGACATGTTATTTACAGTTGGTGAGTCAATCGCAACATTAACAGTTCCAAAAGAGAAAGCTTACAATCTTATTATCAGAGAACCTTACTTTCAAATCTTAACTCCGCTACAGTTTTACAGTTCTTAAAGTCTGCAGGATATCCACCAAAATCAAATACCTTTGCTCCCCGAGGTACAAAGAGTGGTAGACTACAGAGCTGCCTCTGAATCCGAGAATCGCTTTGCCCGATTAAAGCGAGTCTGCTATCCCATTTGAGAGTTCAATATTTATACCCTTTTCCAGTGGTATTTCCTTTAAGGTTTTCTGCTGATGCACGCTAATTATCTCTTGTCATTTTTCTGCTGACCTCTGCAATTCTTACTGCCAGCTCAGCCAGACTCATGTCTCATCTCGAGGTGTTCTAAGTTTACCATATTAAAAACGATGTGACAGCAGGTGTTCCTTACTTGATGTCATCTTTACAAGGGCAGATGTTCCTTACTTTATGTGCTTCTTTACGAAGTGTAAATTAGAACACCTTATCCAGGGTGAACCATTGTTTTGTTCCAAAAAGTTCAGCCTGTCGGAGCCCTTAACCTTCTGTTTCAATAAGGTTATTTATTCAGGGTCAACAACTATCTTATCTCAATAGCCAGAATGCTTTCATAGCTATTTCATAGTTAGGTTTCTAGATTTCCAAACCCAGTTTGTCATGTTTCAATAAGGCCAGAATTCTTTCATAAGATAGTGTATTTTTCTGAATAGGTTATATGGCTTATTCCTTCACATATGAAGCACCACATTTTGCAGCCCCACCTTCCCCCTTCTCCCAAAGAAGCACTCATCCTAGCATGGATGCCTGCTGGAATTAGTGAACTGAGGTGACACTGCTGACCCTGTCAGTAACATATGTAGGTGGAAAATTGTGATTATGCTCCTCGCAGTTATGGCAGCAAAGTAGCATTGTAGATTTTCGGCCCCAGGATGAGTACAGGATTGGGTTTGACTGACACTCTCCACAATCAAATAGTCTGCCAACACTCACTGTCTAAACTCACACGTGAAAAATGGCTAATTGGGTGAGGGACTTTGAGAGACAGCAGCATGCATTACAGTTGCCATGGTCTGAACGACAGTATGTAGGAAGCTAAATGCTCTCTCCTGTTGCCACCAGACCTGCAATCTGTCCTTCCTCGGATGTGGAGCCACTGACTCAACCCTAGCTGCATTTTGGGTGGGGGTGTGCTGTCGTTTCCAATGAAACTGCCACACACTCCATTGGTGCCTTCAATGAAGACAAAGTTTGCCTGATATCACAATGAGGGCTGCAGTCTCGAGAGTCACTCCTGTTAGCTGCTGCACTTTGTTGGACACTGACCTCTGAGTTTACACATAGGTATGATATTCCTTGATAAATCCTTCTCATTAGGTGAGTACCCACGAGTCTGGGTTTCACAACTACGAAGCCATAGGCAGCCTCCACTTGGAAGGTGGCACGTCGTCACCTACTTCCTACTCCTTTAGCTCCCTCATGCTCTGTGAATCACCTAGAGTCACATCCTTACCAATACTACCTAATTTCCCTCTGGGTGAAAGTATCTGAGCTGGTGCATGGGAGTGAAGAAGCAAGTTGATGCCGTTGGTGAGTTGCAGAAGGTTGCAGCAGAGGAGCACCAGGCACAAGGTTTTAGCACGAACTCATGGGTGGGCTTGGCTCTGACTTCTTCTCCTTCATCTCCCTTTTCATCATCACCCTTTTTATTTTCATCATCACCCTTTTTATCTTCTTCATCAGTGCAGTCCACAAGGATGTATCTGTGTTTCTGCTCCTCCTCATCATCATCATCATCTTCCTCCTCATCATCTTCCTCTTCCGTACCCACAGTTGCTGTGGTTGATCTGCAGGAAAGGATGGTAGAAGCTAAGAATGGGTGTCCATTACCCCCATGGGATTACAGAGACAGAAAAGGGGTGAGAGCTTGGGCATATGTGGTGCTTCATAGAGATGCCAGGGCGACAGTGTGGGTGTTCAGTCACTAACCTGGTGCTGACATTATGCCACCGACCTCACCATCTCCCACAGCAAGAACAGAGTAACTCTCCATGAGCTCCCTGACCTTCTCCTCAAAGGACTTGAGATATTTCAGTTGCCAATTTCACCTGCAACAGGATTTAATAAATATGGGGAAGGCTAACTATTGAGGAGTGTGTGCCAAGTAGCATGGAGAGATGAAGTAAGAGATATGGTGCTATCAGGTTTTCAAAGTGGACCAAGTGGTTTTAGGGTTGTACATGCAAGTAATTGCTGTTAAGGGAGATTGGTAGACATACTGCAAGTTCACAAGTGAGTGCTCCCCTGCCACCACCCTTAACCAGAGTGCATTGTGATGGGTTAGCTGTACACTTGTTACTTTTAAAGGGCGAGAGGATTTGTTTCCAGGTCGCCCAAGGGAGAGTGATACTTTGCCTGCTGTGGTCAGGTCACCGAATGTCTTGCGGCACTGGTTTGCAGTCCTGGGGTTGAGAGATTTGCCAGTCATTGATGAGACCACCTCCCATCAGGTGGCATGAGTGAGATTTCTGGCAAGTTTGCTGTCACAGACACCCGGTAATCTGTGTCTCCTGATCTCAATTTCCTCAAGGTGGGTTTGCAGGTTAGAGCCTGAAATTCTTCTCTGCTTGTGTGCCATGTCCTGCTGCCTTGTTTGGCTGTGTGTGCCAGCTGCTCTTATAGTAGACATTCATGAAAATGGCCACAAAATGATTTATGAGACATGCAGTCAAGCTAGCTGACAGTCAAGTGAGTGAGCCAAGCACTGTTCCTTCCCTGCTGCTCCTCCATGCTGCTGGTGCAGTCTTCATCCTTAAGCTTTTGAAGTCATAGCTTTTTGAAAGCTGCACTCTAATTCTCTAATGCAGCCCAGCAAATTACACCCATTTTAAATGGGATTTATACCAATCACTATTCCAAAGGATATGTAGTTGAGCTAGCCCAGGAAACTCTCGTGAGAATACTTCTCCAGATGATTGGAAGGTGCAAATCTTTATTCTATTGGCGCAAAAATAGCACAACTCATCGTGTCCAAATTCTCCCCCCAACATGTTTAGGACCTTATTAAATCAGGGAGTCAGAGATAAAAATGTCTGCAATGATAGCCCAACTTTTAACCTGACCTGCCCTGCGAGAATGGGACAGGTTTGAATCGGACGTCCAGGTAAACCCTGCCTGATCTTACGCTTTATCGACTTCTCGTTGGGCAGGTTAGGTTAGAATCGTGGCAGGTATCTTGAAAGCCCAGTAAATTGCAAGGAGGTTTGTCTGGGCATAGCTGTTGTATTTTGGATAAGTAAAATGAGATTTGGAAGGGGTCAAATAATAACAGAATAAGGCAAAGAGATCAGTACAATTTTTTTTAATTTAATGTAGGAAATATACAAATTGCTGAAGCCCAGTGTAGACTATGGACCAATTGTAGATCCAAAGTGGGAATATACAACCTGTTAACAGCAGTAAATTATCTGTTACAGAAAAAGCCAAATAATTAAATGTATATACTGCACAATTCAACGAGACAGAATATTTCCTAGGATCCTTGAGTGTGGAAATAAGCAAGTCTTTAGTTAATGGGACAGATTTACCACTGACAGGCCTTGTCCACCTATGTGGAAGGTGCACATGAGTGCCAGGAAATCTGTCAGAGATCCCCATTAGATGTGTAATGCATCATCTTAATACACGAATGGTCCCAAGCACAATCTTCCATCCATTTAGAATGTGTGCTGTGCTCACTCATCAGGAGTGGGCCAAAAAGAGCAACTCCACGCGCAAAGGATTTCTTAAAGCGGCAGAGGTTTTCTTGTCTGATTTTTAAAAAAATCTTTTCATTTTCATTTCCTTTCTGTGTTTTTTTCAGTGCTGACTTTTGTTCTTTTTTGGGAGGGTGGAGTTCCTTTACTTACCCCTCAGATTTGTTGCCAGCAAAGCAAGAAGCTACTTTTTATGTCGAAACAAAAACTACTGCACGTTATCTGCAAAATCTCCAGAATGCCGAATGATGCATTCACCCTCCACATGGTGGGAAGTCAAAACTGGTCTGAAAGTCCAAACTGAGTGAGAGAGTCTCACTCATGTGATGACATGTGATTTGCGCTGTAGCATTGGTGAGAAGCAAAACAGCTGTCACGTGCTGCTACAGTTGTACCATAAATCACAAGATACTGGGCCAAAAATTTGGCACTTGCCAGGGAGTACGCGCTGTGTACTCACCCGTAAGGCCTCCTGAAGTGCCGGTTTCCTGCATGCACTGCGCATGCGCGGGAAACCGGAACTTCCGGTCTCGTGAAGGGAGCGGTTCAGAGGTGAACCGCGTGCGCGGTAGAGGCTGCGCGCACGCAGCAAACTTAGGTTTTTTTTCAGGTTTCTCCGGGAGGGTAAGTATTGAAGAACCTGCGCTTTTAAAAAGGAGGCGCAGGACCCGTTTTCAACAAGGTAAGTGGTTAATTAATTACAATTAAAAAATTTTTCAACAGGTTTACCTTTTTTAGATACTTTAAAGAAAGGTAAGTTTATTTTTAGCACTGTTAAAAAGTATTTTAATTTTTTCAAAAATTTTAATTTTTGTTTAAAGTAGTTAATTTATTTAACTTATAGTTATTTTAAAAATGTGATGGTTTTTTTTTAATTTATTCGAAGTTTAGGTGTTGTTTTGGGGCCGATTTCAATTCATAGATTTGACAGGTCTCTATGAATAAAAGATGGTCTGCTGCCATTGGCTCTCCATGGCCCACGTGATCCCAGGGGACGCATCGCACTAACTACGCCCCTGGGACACGCAAGCACTGCGCGCCGGCAGTTGGGGGAGACCCAGAGGTCAACGGCAGGCGCGGTAGGTAGGTGCGCGCGGGATCCTTACACCCACGGGAAGCCAGGGAGCCTAATTTCTGGGCCACTGTGTATGATGGGAGTGTGGTTCCGTGGTATGCTTGTGTGAGTGGGTGGGAAGGAAGACGAGAGATAGTGTGCGAGCCTGAACTTGGAGGATGTGTCTGGCTTCACCTTTCCTGACTCCCTCAATGCTCTTGCAAGGCAAGGATGTCCATCATGACCTTCAATAAGGGCTTATCATTTCTGAGACTGTGTGCATTTGAAGGGGGAAGCATCAGCTCTATTTTGGTGGCCCGTGCATCAATTAGCAATTTTATTCTGTATATATAGAGGTGCAAATTCTACAACTTCGTTTCATGAAAACAAATTGTTGCTGTGTGGCGTAGCAAGTGAACTATGCCAAAACTTGATATTTTATCCAAAAGGAATAAAAATTCGATAACAATGCTATACGGTTGAAATTCTTGTGTATGCTATTTTTAGCACACTGGCTAATGCCTTCGTGTCAAATTTTAAGAAAATCATCAAGCCATTTAAAAAACCACACACAGAAATCTAAGATAAATCAGTTAACCTGTGCACTAAGAATAGCACAAAATATTTTCAAGCAACATATCTTTTATTGTAAATTCAAAACAGGCCTATGAAAGACTGAGGAAAAGAGACTTTGGAAATTTTTAGGCAGGTCCGTCTAAGGGTGTGGAGCCAGAGCATGTTTGTTATACCTTCAGGATACTTTGTAACGATGGGAAAATTTATGAAAATCGATGTGAAATAACCTTTATACAGAAATAGAAAAATATATAATATTTACCAGTAGACGTTCTACTTTTTTCTTTAAATAGAAACGGAGAGAGCGAGAAATACAACAGCAGATGCTGCTGCGAGATGAGGAGACAATGGAACTGAGAGACACGTACACCTCGCTCCAGCAAGAAGTAGAAATTAAAACCAAAAAGCTGAAAAAGGTGAGAAAAAAAGTAAGAAATGACTTAATACTTTATCTATTGCTCTGTCCTGTATTTTTTTCATTAACTGTTTATTGATGTTTTGTATAGTATTGGAAATCACAGTATAAATGAGTTACAACCTGTATCATTACAGTTATACTTAAAAAATTATCCTGAAGAATTGTAACATTCAATAACTCCTACCTCCCTTCCACTAAATAATGGGGAATATATATCGAAGAAAGAAATATCCCATGGCATTGCTCATCAGTGCTGGCCACAAATGGGGCTGGAATACAGAGGCAGGTCTTCATGGGCAGGGAGCATAGCTAGAGGACACAAACGAGGTCCCTCTGGACACAACAGTTGGGCAGGTCTGTCTAGGGGTCTGGAGCCAGAGCATGTTGGTTATACCTTCAGGATACTTTGTAACATGAGCTAGAATAACTTGCTACAGGATTAGCATTTCACTTGCCACTGAGGCTACATATCACAGAATCATAGAATGTTTACAGCACAGAAGGAGGCCATTCGGCCTGTCGAGCCCGTGCCGGTTCTCTGCAAGAGCACTTCAGCTAGTCCCACTCCCCCGCCCTTTCCCCGTAGCCCTGCAATTTGTTTTCCTTCAGCTACTTATCCAATTCCCTTTTGAAAGCCACGACTGAATCTGCCTCCACCACCCTTTCAGGCAGTGTATTCCAGATCATAACCACTCGCTGCGTAAAAAAGTTTTTCCTCATGTCGCCTTTGGTTCTTTTGCCAATCACCTTAAATCTGTGTCTTCTGGTTTTCCACCCACCCTTCCGCCAATGGGAACAGTTTCTCTCTATCTACTCTGTCTAGACCCCTCATGATTTTGAACACCTCTATCAAATCTCCTCTCAACCTTCTCTGCTCTAAGGAGAACAACCCCAGCTTCTCCAGCCTATCCATGTAACTGAAGTTCCTCATCCCTGGAATCATTCTCGTAAATCTTTTCTGCACCCTCTCTAAGGCCTTCACATCCTTCCTAAAGTGCGTTGCCCAGAATTGGACACAATACTCCAGTTGAGGCCGAACCAGTGTTTTATAAAGGTTCATCATAACTTCCTTGCTTTTGTATCCTATGGGCTGGATTTTGCCAGCCGAGACGAGTTGGGGGCAGAACTGCTGGTTTCTGGGTTTTAGTCCCGCCCCCAGCGACGTCTGACGAACAGATGCTATTTTCCCTTGATTGGCCTTGTTAAGCCCACCCTGCAGGCTTGCCGGCCAATTAAGGGAAAGCCGGTGTCAGATGACGTCAGTGCTTGACGCGTTATCTGCCGGTTTTCTTAAAGGGACAGGCCCCATAATTTTTTGACAGATGAATTGTCAGTGTTTGACAGCATTGAAGTGCCGTCAAACACTGACAATCACTGTCCAAAGGTGAGCCCTTGCCCCCAGGCTCACCAATGACTCTCTCCTTAGGAGAAAACAGATGGCAGCTGCATGTTAGATTGCAGAAACCATCTGTCAGTTCTCCCGATCAGATGAGGCTTCACAGAAATACCAAATCTTGTCACCTGCAGATACATATAAACAGAATAAAAATATTTCTCACTACATTCTCTCACCTGTCATACTTACCTGTGCACCATTGCACCCATCACACTACCTCTGCAGCTGTCATTTGCACACTTACACTGCAGCAGACCCACAGCTCGCCTCGCTGACCCTGGCGGGGTTTCCCGCCGTCAGGTAGCCCGTATCAGCAGGCTGAAAATGGTGAAAAGCCTCTTAACTGCCTGTTAACTACCTGTTAACAGGCAGATAATTGGCTCTAATCCCCTTCCCGCCGTTAGGAGACGGGTTCCTGCGCGAGCCGGGGACCTGCCTCCCGGGAAGATGGTTTGGAGGTGGGTTGGGAGCATGGTTGGGACCCGCTCCAATTTTTCCCATTTTCCCAGCAGTCCCGCCTCCAAACCCGCCTCCTCAGGGCTGGTAAAATCCAGCCCTAAGCCTCAGTTTATGAAGCCCAGGATCCCGTATGCTTTTCTAACCGCTTTCTCAACCTTCCCTGCCACCTTCAACGATTTGTGCACATATACTGCCAGATCTCTCTGTTCACGCACTCCCTTTAGGATTGTACCCTTTAGTTTATATTGCCTCTCCTCGTTCTTCCGACCAAAATGTATCACTTCACACTTTTCTGCGTTAAATTTCATCTGCCACGTGTCCGCCCATTTCACCAGCCTGTCTATGTCTTCTTGAAGTCTATCACTATCCTCCTTACTGTTCACTATACTTCCAAGTTTTGTGTTGTCTGCAAATTTTGAAATTGTGCCCTGTACACCCAAGTCCAAGTCATATGCGGAGAGACCCAAAAAATATTGGTGGGAATGCCAGACTGAGCAGAGCATACTCCAGGAAAGAAGCAAATCTCAAGACGTGGACAATTTGGTAGGTAATTTGAAAGACATTTTTGAAAATTGTTACAAACTATGGCCTAGAAATTCAGGGGTTTAGCGCTGGCTATTATGGCCTATTTTGAAGGAAAAATGTCAGGCGCCTCGCTTCCCGTGGGTCCCGTGGTGGCCGCCATTTTGGACAGGTTGGCAGCTCTGCCGATGCCTGCGCTCGTTACAGATATTTAAATTAGGCAGATCATGATGTCAGTGAGTGTGCAACGCTCACTTGACGCTCGATCTGCCATTTTCACCGCTGCTGCTCCACTTAAAGGCCTGTGTTAATCACGGCCAGCTGACCAAGTATTCAGTAGCAGGAAGGAGGCTTCAGCAGCTCTATTTAAAGGGATCATCAGCAACAACTTGCAGCTGACATGGTTTTTCAGTTTAACTCGCTCAGTGTAACTTTCTGCAACTCTTGCAGCTTTCTAAACCTTTTCCAAGTTCCTGAGGTAACAGGGCATGTGGGTGCAAGTGGAGAAGGCTTCTGTTCATACCACTTGATCACAGTCATGGGGGCTCTACTTGCAGTCCCTCTCGCGCTCGAGTATGTTAGGAGAGGGAGCGAAGAAGAGAAGATGCACGCAGAGGGAGGAGGAGGAGGAGGGCCAGGAGGGCTCTCAACAGGAGGCCTTATCCACCTAGGGTCTTCCGAGACCATCTCTTACCTCCACTTAAGCCAGGAGCAGTGTATTAGGAGGCTCTGCTTCACCAGGTTCGTGCTCCACAGACCCACTGCCACTCCCCCAGGGCGGCGCCTCAGCATTCCTAGCAATCTGTTGGAGGACACCCTCTGACACCCTGCAAGCCTCTTTCGATACTCGTAAACCCAGCCACGATGGCAGCAGTCTGAGTTTCCACTGTAGCACTGAGACGTTGGGTCGCTTCGGCCTGTGCTGCAATGGAAGCTACAAGATTTCCCATCACACCCAGCTTTATCCATGGGTCCACAAGGTCTCTCCTGGAGTTGTCCATCATCTCCATCCTGGAAATCAAAGGCTCCAAGCTCTGTGCAGAGCTCCGTCCAATGTTGGAGCCGGACTCCTCCATGCTCCTTAACACTGACAAGAGGCTCTCTGGCAGGCTTGCCATTGCACCTAGCATTTCTGTGTGCATGCTCATCACCCTTCTTCTGAAGGCTGCCCCATCCTGTGGAGCAGAACTTGTGCGCGAACTCGCCCTCCGGGGAGCTGGCCCCCGAGCTACCTCTTCCCCCTGGCCTGGTTGCAGCCCACTCGTGTCTGGTGACTCACCATGTGCAGATCCCGCCTCTATACTACCCTCTAAAGTCCGCGCAGTGACATTTTCTGAGCTGGTATCTGCGAGTGTCAAATGCAGTGTCTCTTCTTCTTCTCCTCCTCCTCCATCAGTTTGCTGGTGATGATGAGGAGCAGGCTGTGCTGGTGGCACCTCTTGGGTATCTGAATGCAGAAAGGCACAAGGGTCGTGTGGTGGTGAGGGGGTAAAGCAAGATATCCATGCATACACTATCAGCAGCTTTTAAGTGAGAAGAGATTGTGGGACGAGGGGCAAGTGGGATGTGAGAAGAAGGATTAGGTATGACCATACCAACATCATCAGCAACGGTTTCAACTCTCCGCTGGCCACGGACTCTGTCACTGCCCCCCCAATGATTTTAAGCACGGATTCCTCGAGATCCGTCAGGTTCTCTATTGTGGCTTGGCTGCCACCGGTCTGTTGTTGCTCAAGTCTGTTGGGTGCCAACTTTGCCTGCAAGAGAAAGGGAAGTGTGTCAGTGAGTGTGGTCCAATGTGGGTGATGTGCCTGTCATGGGTGAATAGCTGTCAGTGTGTGCGAGGTGTGAGATATAGGTGTGAGTGTTGCAGCAGTGATAAGTGTGTGAGAGTGAAGTGAAGCCATGATTGTGAGGTATGAGTGGTGATAGGTAGAGATTGTTGGTAGGTGAGTGATGGGGGTGTGGTGCATTGAGCAGTGTGTGAGGCTTGTGGTGCAAATGGTGGGATATGGCATTTGCTGAAGCCTTCACTCACCTTGACCAGCCATGTGAGGTCATAAAACTTTTCACGGCACTGTATCCACATCCTTCGGACAACACTGGTGGCCGTGATGGGTTGTGCAATCTCTTCCCAAATCCTTCTGGTGATGTGCTTGGATGGCCTTTTGCCTCCCTGCCTTCATTGGACCCCCAGGACCAAGATCTCTAGTGCAGCATCAGAAAATCCTCTCTCTCTCTCTCTCTCTCCCTCTTTCTCTCCCTCTTGGGTGCGGGGTGCAGGGTAAGTGTAAGTACTCCAAAGAAAGACGGGGAGTTGGACATCTTGGGGAGCAGGAGGGGGCAAGACAAGGAGAGGGTGCAAGAGACCGGAGCCTTAAAGGGGCAGCAGGACGGAACGGGGAGACAAAGATGCCAGAAGGGAGCAAGATAGGTGCAGATGCACCATTGTCCGAGAGAGAGAAGAAACAGGGAGCAAGGGTCAGCGGTAGAGGTGAGGCCGAAGGGAGTGGCACTGTTGGAGAAACCGTGATAGCAGGAAGACTCTCTCAGGGAGATTATGGGGGGAAAATTCAGTTGCTTGCGCCTCCGTTTTGCGCCGCTCGCGAAATTAACTAGACATTTTGCGGCGGCGCTAAACACTAGCGCCACGATCTCCTGCGCCGGCTGATCGTGACGTCAGTCGAGTGCGCAACGCCCCGGTAGCGCCCCGGAGCGGATATTGAGTGGCGCCCCCTGCCTTACCGCCTGCCGCTAGCAACAACAGGTTGAGGGGAGCGTTTTGCAGTCAGGAAGGGACTGGGGCAGCGCTATTTAAAGGCGACCGCTTCCTGCCTTTTTTTGTTGGTGACATTTTGGAACCACGCATTCTGAGAGAGAGAGAGAGAGAGACTTCTGGAGAGATTCAACGCTGTGTGAAGGAGTTTTGTGTACTGAGTAGCACTTTGCAGGTTCATTTTGATTTGCCCTTCCTTGCATCTATTTAGAAGAGACTGTGGGGGCTGCACTCTGAGCTCTTTCCCTGTTGCTCTCCATTGTTCTTTCCAGCAGATTTGATGTACAGGTCTCTCCAGGCCAAGATTCAAGGCTGCAATGAGCAGGATGTGGATGGAGAGCAAGATCAAACCTCCCCTTTAAGAACTGGCCGGCGCCATTGTGTCTCTGTTCCATTGCTGACTGACATCACATGAGCTTCGCCAGCGCTCTGAGGTAGCGCCTCGCTTGTCGGCCTTTGCGCCTTAAGACAAGTGTGAAGCGCCTGATTTAGCGCTCCAATCACCTCCAGGGGCGATAAAAGCCAAGTTTGCAGTCAGAGGTGATAATTAGCGCCAGGCGCTAATCTTTGCGCCCGGCCGATAATTGCGCCCCAAATGGGGCGATACTGAATTTTTCCCCCTATGTATCTGACAGGGAGCAGGGACGGGAGGTTACAGAAGAACTCGAGAGTGAGGAGTCAGAGGGGGACAGAGACATGGAAGTGGGGTTGGGGTGGCATCGTGTGGAAAGGGAAAGGTTAGTGAGGGGCAGAAGGAGGGAATGGGCAGCTCCTTGGCCCAAACCTAATGTAAGGAAGAGGCTGAAACTGCAGGGAAGGTTCAAACAGGAAGTGAGAAAGAGACGGAAGCTGCAGGAGAAAGCAACAGCTGCCGAAAAAGTTGGGAAGGAGCATGAGAGGAGGGAAGGGCCGGAGATTAAATGTTGGGGGGATTATCAGGCACACTTAACTTATTCGGAGCCGTGATCACTGATCAATTTTTAAAGTACAATAGATTAGTATATGTTATGGGAGACAAATTAAACTTCAGGTTTTGATGTTAATATGTGGTGGAGGAATGGCTGTGCAGAGCGGTGGAATGGATTTGTATGATACAACGGAATGATCACGATGTTGTAAATGTTTTTAATGTTCAATAAATAATATATATAAAAAAAGTGGATAGCACACTCGCCTCAGAGTCAGAACGTCATGGGTTCAAGTCCCACTCCAGGGACTTGAGCACGTAAATCTAGGCTGACACTCTAGTGCAGTGCTGAGGGAGCGCTGCACTGTCGGAAGTGCCGTCTTTCGGATGAGACGTTAAACCGAGGCCCCGTCTGCTCTCTCAGGTGGACGTAAAAGATCCCATGGGACTATTTCAAAGGAGAGCAGGGGAGTTATCCCCGGTGTCCTGGTCAATATTTATCCCTCAATCAACATAACAAAAACAGATTATCAGGTCATTACCACATTGCTGTTTGTGGGAGCTTGCTGTGTGCAAATTGGCTGCTGCGTTTCCCACATTACAACAGTGACTATACTTCAAAAAGTACTTCATTGGCTGTAAAGCGCTTTGAGACGTCCGGTGGTCGTGAAAGGCGCTATATAAATGCAAGTCTTTCTTCTTTCTTTTCCAGTTCACCATTCCTTCTGAAATATATCTGCTAATCCTCAATTGCCTGACCTGAACTCTACTGGTGAGATCTATGTACACTCCTGCGGATGTAATTACACTTCCACTCGTGGTATATCGGGTGCCGCTAGAATGCTGGCTCCCCACTGAGGATCGGGGCCTAGAAATTCGATATCGGTAAAAACCAGACGGTGCTACCGTGGACTGGTGTTAATGGCCACTGAAAATGGTGGCGCTGGCAGGACCGGTAAATTGGCCCTCCAGAAAAAAGAATGTGGGACCACATCACTAAGGCTGTCACTCCCAGCAGTGTTGCCCCCACGACCTGGCTCCAATGCCCAAAGAAGCTTCATGACCTCAGACCAGTGGTCAAGGTCAGTGAATGCATCTTCAAAAGCCATCTCCTACCAACTGCACTACTAGCCTCACACACTTCTCAATGCACAACTCCCCCCTGCCCCCCAAATCACTACCTACCAACAGTCTATACTAAACACGAGGCACACTTCCATTCCTAGCTTCACCTCACCCCCTTGGAGGAGACGGTGCTGGTCATTCTTGGCAGGGGCATGGCTGAGCCCTTGGCCAGTGGCAGGGCTGAAAGGATACAAGATGCTGATATCTTCATACATTATCCTCCTTCTCTCATGCACCTCTTGCTTTGCCGCCCTCTCCTCACCACAACACCACCCTTGTGCCTTCCTCATTTTACACACCCAAGAAATGCAGGCTGCCCAGCCAGTGGTTGGCCAAGGAGAGGGAGAGGAGAGTGAAGAAGAACAAGAAGACGACGATTGATTTGACACTCCCAGCTACCAGCTCCTCAAGGTCAACCAGCAAGGCCATCTGCAGTGTCCCCCACTGAAAGTCAGCAGCTTTCCACCAGCCATGCTGCAGCCACTGGGGTAGCACTGCATGACATCAGTAAGATCAGCAAAGGCACACACAAGACTCTCACTAAGGGAATGTATAAGGCTGATGAGTTGATTTCTTGATGTCATATTGGATGGATAGATGTATAAAGTTGGATTGGAAAGTTTGCTTTGTGGTGGCTTTTATTTCAGCACTGTGGCCAAGAGGACATTGTGATGGTCAGTAACAGAGGGAAGGTAAGGTGTGGGACAAATGTTGAAAGGGAAATTGGGGTTGTGGACACTGGTATCCTGGCCAGAAAGGAGCTGTCTGGGTTGCATCCTTCCTTCTTCTGCGTCTTCCTCTTCTGCGTCTTCCTCTTCCCTCTGTGAGCGGCTTCTGTAAATCTGAAACAAAAGCATAAAATGCTGGAAATACTCAGCAGGTCAGGCAGCATCTCGACCTGAGACATGAACTATTTTTCTCTCTCCACGGATGCTAAGGCCCTCATCAAGAGTGGCGGCCGCCATTTTTCGCCAGGATTCCAGCACTAACGGGTGGCGGTAAGTAGCTCAATTTCTGGGCCCAGGAGCAGGAACTCTGGTCGATGGAGTTCCCCGCCCTGGCCCTGTCCTTATATGTCATTGCCTTGTAAGTGGCAGACAAGGCATTGAGGAAACTCCCGAAACAGTGGAGACCCGGCATAACTGGCTCTCGACTGTATTGCTGGTGTTTCTACTGGTCTCCCAGTGGAGTTATGGCGGGCAACCAATGGGACCTTCACAGCATTTCAGCGCCATAGGCTTTTATAGTTTCCAGCCCCTACATCACCTTTGAATGGCAGTAAATTCAATGTAGCTGCAGATTCCTACTGAAGAACCCAATTGCATACAATCTTGCTCTTCTTTCAATTTGCTTTCCCATTTTAAATACAAATTGTTCCTGTTTATAATTACTCAGTTACATAAAACTAGTGCACCTAGAGATGGGATTTATGAACTATTGGAATAAATAACATACTTCAGCGGAGGACCCTGTAGGAGTCTTAGAGGAATTAATCTATCTTCCCAATATTCTTCATACTCGCTGTATTTAATGAAACTAGAAGACAGTAGACATTTCTTGAAGAGCATAGTGGCTAACTATAAGATCACCAACAGGGTTGGCAAGTCTACAGGTGTCTACCAGATCATGGAAAGGGGTGAGACTGACAAAGCAGGAGGTACAACCCCACTGCACAAATGTACCTCTGAAAGAGAAAATTTGGCAGTGACAATAAACGTATCCGTGGAATGGTGATGATGATGCCCTGCTGATAGGACAATGAATGATGTTACCCTGTTGCCTGCATAATATTAATGACTCCACTTCAAAACCTATTCTTAAATGTTGATATGGACTCTGCTTCAGTCACTAACTCCACTAGTGAATTCCACAACCTCTCAACCCTCTACAGGTATATAAAAAAAATTTCACCTGCTCTCTGTCCTAACTCTCTTACATTTAATCTTGTATCTGCATCTTCTTATTTTGACTCACCAATCACTGGAAATAATCTATTTCTATCCATCCCTTCATAATTTTAAACGCCCCTATCAAATCACTCTGTAATCTCCTGGTTGTAATAAAAGAGTCCCAATTTTTCTAGTCTTTCTTAATATTTCCTCATACCAGGCAGCATTCTAATGAATCTGCTGTAGTCTCTCTGTTGCCTCAATATCATTCCTGTAGTGTGGATCCCAAAACTACACACAGTAAAGAAATTACTTATATTTATAAAGCATTGAAAATGCTTCACAGTGAATGAATTACTCATTGGAATGTAGCCACTGTTATAATATAGGGAAAACCAGCAGCCAATTTGCACACAGCAAAGTCCCACAAATAGCAATGAGACAAATAAGCATATATTCTGGTTTAATGATGGTTGAGGGATAAATGTTGGCCAGGACATCGGGAAGAACTCCCCAGCTCTTCTTCGAATAGTGCCAGGGGATTTTTTATGTCCACCTTAGGGGCTGACGGAGCCTCTGTTTAATGTCTCATTTTGAAAGACGGCACCTCTAGCAGTGCAGCACTCCCTCAGTACTGCACTGAAGTATCAGCCCTGCTCAAGAGACAAGAGTGCTACCATTGAGCCAAGGCTGACACCTGAATTCCAAACTGTGGTCTTACCATAAGACCTAGTATTCCATTATATTTTTATGGCCTTATCCACTTGAGGTGTAGCTTTTAATGTTTTGTGAACTGAACCCTCAAATCCTTCTGCCCATCCACATCACCCAGCCTTTCCCATTCAAAAGTATAATTAGTATTTAGTTTATTTTACAATAACGTGCCACCTGAAATTCACTGACATTGAATTCCATCTGTTACATTTTTGCCCATTCCATCATTTTAACAATATCCCCATCGAACTTCTTTTGGTCCTCAGAATGATTTACTAGAAAGCGGGGTAAGCAAAGAAAAAAATAACGAGTACTGTAGCTGTAAGCAGCCGCACAGCATCTGCTAGAGTGTGGCTGAGCTTCTACCAGGAGCCATACAGCTTTAGAATGAACATATTTCACCAGAGAATGACACACACTGGCATTCTTTCACTTATGCAAAACAGCAGGAGTCCAGCCAAGCAGGAACTGCTGCTGTCTCCAATGTGGGTGGAATATCATTTGTCTACAGCATAGTCGACATGTATTAAAACATGTAGTGCCAACTGCTGGCTATTGCAAAATAAAAAAAAGCAAGTAATGTACTGATTAATAGAAATTAGAGAAGATTATCATGGTGGAATGGTGCATTGAAGATCTAGTGCCAAAGTACTGGTCTTCCAATTTGCTAAGTTCCTGTATTTAGCTGCATTGCAGATGAAAAAGTGCTGAAAAGGGAGAAAATCAGTAAATTCGTTTTCCCCATGCCGCACTCCTGCAAACACAAGCCAGGCTCAGGATGGCACTGGTGGGGGATCATCCATCCTCTCGGCTGCAGTGGAAAAGCTGAGAAGATCAAAGTGAGTAAGTGTAAAAGTTAGCACAATACCATTGGAGTGAACTTGCAATCTGAAGAAGTGCTCCCCAAACTGAGTGAGGGGGAAAAGACACTTGAGCCGTTTTAGTACTGAGCTTTAAATGTGAGTGTCATGATCATTATCGAGGAGCTAGTTGCAGGTTATATCTATCTATAAAAGTCAGCCGATAGCGATCATCGCCAGCGACCCTGATTGGCTTTTCCCTTCCCTAACCCAGGGAGCAGAGGCACCAATCATAACTCTCCAACTGCATTCCCAGCTGAAATCAGCTAACCCAGCACAGACTGGGGTTAATCCCTGTTATGTGTCTGATCTTTGTGGATCAGTACCACACGAGATGATGCATTTAGCTCATGAAGCTATGAGAAGACCTCATTATATGCCCTTTTAAATTTTCCACCTTGCCAATCTCACTGTTAACAAATCAGCTACCATCATTTTTTGTTAACTTCCCACATACTATTGAAAGTTGGGAGATTTATGCAGTATCTTTATCTGTCATCCATCATCTAGTCTAGCAGGCAATTGCTCATTATGTAAGTAATGATGTAAAACAACCTTCATCATATTTTAACATTCTTCTTAAGTAACTACCTCTCATCAGACAATATATCATCAGACATTTCCTCAGAGAATAGATGTGCTGAGAAATGTCTCAGCATCCTTAACCAATGAATTATGGTCTCAATAATTAGAAAACACTTAATTAAGTTGCTAAAGACATATCTATCTTGGACAGGAATTGTTAAGAATAGTAATCCCATACAAGTGTAGCCAGAGCTTTTGCTGTACCCAAATGAGGCATTCTTTCTCAATTGCTGAGTACAGTATGTCTTGCTGCAGTGGCTTACTGATTCATAAAAGAACAGGTGCTCCTCCCCACAGTAATTCATCTGACTCAACACAGCGCAAGTGCCACTGTCTGTTGCTACCATGTGGACAGTAAACTCTCGGGGACAATCTATCTTGGTTAGCATTGGGTCTGTACATAAGGCATTTTTCAATTTTACAAATGAGTTTTCCACATGAAAGGATCAGATTAGTTGGTTTGGCTTTGTCTTTCAGTTCAAATCTATGAGCGGCATGGCTATAGTACTATAGTTGGGAATGAACCTGCAATCAGGATTGAAGGTTTTTGTGTAATTCTGCTGAACAAAATTCTGCTACATTTCTATAAATTCATCAACAGTTAAATGCTTTGCATCTGTAGGGAAAAAAAATTAAAGTTTACAGTAAAAACGCAGCATTATTACTAATAAGTTCTGTAATTGTATACCTTGTGCTATGTAAAAAGATTAAAATTTGATGTATCATCTCATATTGTAGATTGCAATAGTTTTCACGACACCAATCATAGGCCCAAAATCTACGCATTTACCTGGTGGCCCGGGAGGTATGGAGACTTGCGATCCTCGGCCTCTCTGGGTACGCGCGGGCGCTGGCCCACATATCCCAGGGGTGCATGTGGTTCGCAAACGCTCCTGGGATCATGTGGGCCGGCCCAACCAATAAAAGAAGGGAATCCCCATTCATACTTATGGGGATTCAGTACGTACTGAACTCCCATAAGTATGAGTGGGGATCACTTGAAAAATACACGAACACATAAAATAAAAATTTTTAAATTACATGTTTAAAATTAATTAAAATGCCATTTAATTAAATATTTTAAACGAAAATTTTATTTTTGAAATTTTTTAAATATGTTTTAACGGGGCTAAAAATAAACTTACCTTATTGGACAGGGTTTTTAATGTATAAATGAGGGATAAAATGTTATTTTTCTATTACGCCTGCTTTTACCAGGTGTAAGAATTTAACAGGCATTCAGCGGGCGGAAGTTGGGCAAATAGCGCAACTCTCCACCCGCAGAGGCCCATCTCCTGGGGATGCAGAGGATCTGTTGCGGATTCTTGACAGATCGCAAGTTTCGGGTTTTAGCTCATGCACTTCGCATGTCTAAACCCGGAACTTGTGCGGCCGCTACGGGCACGTGTGCACCTCGTACTCACCCGTAGGGGTCGCAAAATACGGCCCATAATGTTTTGCTTTTAAAATGTGGTCAGAATGTCACATGCTATAAGTAATTAATAGTGGTGAAAAATGATTCCCATCTCCTCCCATTCTCATTGTCCCATTACAGCTCTTTGCCAAACTTCAGGCTGTGAAGGCTGAGATCCAGGATCTGCAGGATGAGCATGTGAGGGGGCGACAGGACCTGGAGCACACACAGAATGAACTGACACGAGAGCTTAAACTCAAGTAAGTTACTATATCTTTGGAGACTTTACCTCTTCAGTTGCTGACCTCCTTCACAACACTGGGGAGGAGGGGAAATTGCCATATTGGCAGAATCTTTTCTCTTTTGGCATTACCCAGGATCTGTGCAGTACATCATTTTCTGTTGGGTACCTAAACCAGAAATACTATTGCTGTTATACTAAGTTCAGCAGTAATTACTGTCTCCTCCTGATATTCCAATTTCAAAAGTGCTTTGGTAATAATGACCTTGATGAGTTCAAAATTTGTAATGTTTTGAAAACACAACTTCTTGAAATGGCTGGAGTTTCTTCTTGGCACCCAGGACCTTAGCTGTCTGATTTCACAGCATTCGGGCAGTTTTAGTCTCTTTTTAAAACAACAGCAGCTTGCATTCATTTAGCACCTGTAACATAGACAAATATCCGAAGGCATTTTACCAAGGTGTACTCCAAAAAATGGATGCCCAGCCAAAGAAGGAGACTCTAGGAGGGATGAGGAGAATCTTAAAAGGAGGAGAGGATGGTAGTGCGGTTTAGAGAGGGAATTTCAGAGCTTGGGGCCTCGGCACGTGTAGGCAAAGTTGCCAATGTTAGGGCAAAGTGGGGGGGTTGCACAAGAGGCCAAAGTCAGAGGAACGGAGAGTTCGGGGGTGGTGGGGGGCGGGTGCAGGACTGGAAGAGGTTACAGAGATGGGAAGGATTGAGGCATGAAGTGATTTAAATAGAAAAATCTGAATTTTAAATTTGAGATTTTAAGGGACTAGGACCCAATGTAGGTCAGCGAGGAGAAAGGTGACGGGTGTGCAGGACTTGGCGGGCGATAGGATTTGGGTTGGAGGAAATTGTGGTTCATCAAAGATTGGATGTTGGACAAGCAGTCTGACAACACAGAAGGAGGAGATGAGTTGAGAGAAGTGGTGGAGAGCTAGGTCCACAGCATATATGTGGAAACTGACCCTGTGTCTGAGTGAAACAGTGTCATCAAAGAGCAGCATGTAACCCTTGCTGGAGATGCTCTGGCTATGATCAGATAGGTAAGAGTGGAACTAAACAAGCGCAGTTCCACTGAGCTGGACAACAAAGGAGAGACATTGGAGGAAGATAGCGTGATTGACTATGTCAGTGGCTTCAGAGAGGACAAGGAGGGATAATGCACCACAGTTACAGAGGATGTCATTTGTGACTTTGAATAGGGCTGCTTTGGTGCTATG
This sequence comes from Squalus acanthias, assembly GCA_030390025.1. Lineage (NCBI taxonomy): Eukaryota > Metazoa > Chordata > Chondrichthyes > Squaliformes > Squalidae > Squalus > Squalus acanthias. Next base: position 62,815,783 of record CM059433.1, on the reverse strand, counting down.
GCGTGTGCAGAAACCTCATTGGAGAGATACAAACAGGGAGTTACAGCAAAGGTGGGCATGGATTTGAGAGGCGGCAATACATTCAAGAACTTTAGAGATGGAAGGGAGTTTGGAGATGGAGTGATAGTTTGCAAGTATAGTGTGGTCAGGAGTGGGTTTTTTGAGGAGAGCGGGACTGACAGCAGTTTTGAAAGGTAAGTGTGGAGATGGAACCATTTGCAACATCAGTCAGCATGGGGAGCAGAAAGGTAGGCTGGTGGTCAGCAGTTACGGGGGAATGGGATCAAGGAGAAGATGGGTCTCCAGATGAGCTTGGAGAGGGCATGAGAGGAGATGGGAGAGAAACAGCACAGAAGGAGGCAATTCGACCCATCAGGTCTGTGCTGGCTCTTTCGAAAAGCAATCCAGTTAGTCCCACTCCCCCATTCTTTCCCCATATCCCAGCAATTTTTTCTCCTTCAAGTATTTATCTAATACCCCTTTGAAGGCTACTATTGATTCCGCATCCACCACCCTTTCAGGCAGTGCATTCCAAATCCTAACCATTCGTTGCGTAAAATAGTTTTTCCTCATGTCGCCACTGGTTCTTTTGCCAATCACCTTAAATCTGTGCCCTCTCGTTATCGACCCTTCAGCCACTGGAAATAATTTCTCTTTACCCCTTCATGATTTTAAACACCTCTATCAAATCTCCGCTTAGCCTTCTCTGCTCTAAAGAGAACAACCCCAGCTTCTCTAGTCTATCAACGTAACTCTAATCCCTCATCCCTGGAACCATTCTAGCAAAATCGACTGAGAGCTATTTGGTGATATACATATACTTGGCCCCAGATTATCCATACTGGTAAGTGGTAACTGATTCAGATTTCACTCAGCGTCAGACTTGTATGTTTAAAAGGAAAAACTTCCTAGTTTACCACCCTTTTCTCCTCTCCCTCCCAGCCTAGGACACTGAGCACAATTGTAGCACCCATCCCATCCCCCAAACTGAGATCAGCGCATTCAACTGGAGATCAAACCTGGGACCTCCCTGGTTTGTATGGCTCAGCTCCACACTAAGCACTGCACCTAACAACTGAGCCACTAGGAGAGTATTCCAATATTTATTTGTAAAAATATTAAAAAATTTAAATTGGATATCATCAGCCTTGTTATGAGTATGGAAACCTCTTAATTTAAAGAAACTCTTGTAAGAAAAATATACTTGGCTTTTATTTTGTTTACTAATTAAATACTAATATTTATGTAGTTAGGCTTGAATAATAAGGCTTGCCGAATATAAGGAACAGGCCCTGGTTAATAGCTCATCTAATTAAGGGAGCCAAATGAACAGGAACCCAAGTGATTCTTTGCAGAAGATTTGGTTATATTAATCCTTTAAATAGTGGTCAATCTCTGCAGGTTATCTGATTTTCTATAAACCTCTGAGTATTATAAAAGTACAGTAATAGATATGTACTTAGCCATAGAATATGCATTCACTCGCAGCATACAGCACACACTTGGGGCTGGATATTAACTCGGAGGCGGGGAGGGAGTGGGGGGGCTGGATTGAGGTCGGGAAACCTGGAAGAACGGGTTTCCCTCAGGCTCTGCTGATTTTAACGGCAGGACCTGATTACCATTTTTTGTCTCCATTTCCCAGCCACAGCCAGCCAAATAAAGAAGCTGGCTGGCTGTCAGGCAGGGTAGGTCTTCGGCACCAGGCCGCAGCCTGGAAGCAGAGAGGAGGGAGGGAGGGATCGAGGACGCCAGGGTTAGTGGGGGGGAAGATCGGAGTCCTGAGCCGGGGGAGATCGAGGAGGACGGGAGAGGGGGAGGAAGATTGGAGTTCGCAAGCAACATCGGGGAGGCCACAAGGAAGATTGGAGGCCAGAGCAGGGGGGAGGTCGGAAGGATCGGGGGGGTGTACGATCATGGAGGGTTGGTGAAGCAGGTAAGCTGGATCCAGCAGGTAAGTGGAAAGGCACTCACCACCTGGATCCAGCAGTCCTCGCCTCCCTTTAGCCGTCGGGGTTCCCGAGGCCTGGGAAACCTTGCTAGCCAGGGTTCAACTTAAAATGCTGGATAAATATGAGGCACGCAGCCTCATTATAATATTTAAATTGCCAACCTGCCTCCTGCAAGCGGGTTGGTTGTCCGCCCCCATCTCGCCTCCGTTAAAACCGAAAGTAAGCGGGTTGGATGCAGGTTGGGGTCGGGATTCAGATTTTTAACATTTTAACATTCCACCCGACCAAACCCGCCCGTTTTTGGGGGTTAAAATTCCCCCCTTAAAGACTGTAGTGTAGCCATTTGTTTTTATGGTGCTGTTGACCCCTTCACGTCTCAGAAAGTGCAAAGATCTGTTTATCTAGTTTCTTTTTTGTAACCAGTTGTAATGTAACATGTGCCGAAAATAATTAATTTAAAGTTATTAGAATTTCACGTTGTAAATAAGATCCTCCCAAACTGACTATAAAAAGTTGAATTCATGTAAGAATTCGAGTCCTAAAGTGTTGTTTTACAACAATTGCCCTGGTGCAGCGACAGTAATAAAAGCCATTCCATTGGGACAGTTGTCATTGCATTTCTTTTGTTCAAAAGTTCGCTATCTTACGGGCTTAGCGCCAACAGTGTGATTAAGGTCATTGAATTGGTGGCACAGTGACATGTCTGTGCCACTCCTGAAGTTAATACTGTAGTGAAAGAGGATTTCGAAGGACTCGACCCTGACAGGGCATTTCTGGGATTAAACTAATCCCAGAAGAGTTCACTAACTCCTTGTGCCACCATTGTAATCTGCGGGGGACGTTGAGCAGCAATGCTATCACATTAAACCATATTCTATCAAGTATATTTGATCATCACTTCAGGCATGGAGCATCATTTGGTACCAGGCCTTGCATTTTTCTACATACTGGGGGAATGGCCCAGGACACACCCGTCGTGCCTGCAGGTAGTTCTGGGTTGAACTGGGTTTTAGCCACGGATGCCATAAAAAGACTGAAAAAATCATCCACATCACTATTTGCACAAGGAAATACAAACAGTATACAGCAGTGTATTCAGTCCAGTGAATAGGATATCACTTTTGTGTCTTGGCATGAAAGACCACTGTAGTGTCTGGCTATCATCAGTGCTAATAACAGTACGAATTCTGCCCACAGACTCGGCCCTCTCTAACCTCACACAGCTTGTTAAGTGAAAGGAATTAATGCTAGTTAGTCTGTTACAACAACAAATTCACACATTTAAATCAGCCACAAATATAAACCACGGAGCCGATTATAACCCTCCCCACCTGGCAAAAGCCAGGCAGGTGTGGGCAGTTGAAGCCCACTTACTTGCACTGATCCCGTTGCCTTCTCGCAGTCTTAACCATGAAGCCCTACCCGACTGGGACCATTCCTCTGGGTCCCCAGCGGCGGCCTCATGCCACCCCAAAATCCCGCTCCTGTCCACTCGCCGCTGGGTTCAGGAGGGAGACTGAGCGGTCCTATGCAGATCAGGCTTGGCCGTTAAAATCTCGTGTGCCTCATGCTGTGGAGGGCCAGACCATTTGCTGTCTCCCTCAGCCCGCATGACTTCCGGCCGACAGTTAAAATTAGGTTTCATGTCATTGGTGCAATAAGCTTTTTGTGAATAAAAACATAAATTCCCTCCAAGTTATTGTTAAATGATGATGTTTTCCACAAATGATCTCACTTAGGACCTCTGTGAAGAACTTGGTAAACCCATTATACTTATGATTCGCAGTTTCAAGTGTCAGCTTACACTAGTATTTGAAGCCATAAATCATAGCTAAGTGAATTAAGAGTCATTTTCACTGTGCTTGCAATCTCCACTAGAATATTGCATTCTGGACAGAATAATAGGTGTTTTCGTTCTCGGCTCCACTTCTGAGCTCCTCGTATAACTGAGTGCAGGAAAAACATATTATAATCAACATGTTCAGGATGAGAGGCATCAACAGCCCAATTCTTGTATAAAAAGCCGAGCTGCTAAATTTGTCATCATTGCATCCATTTTATACCCATAGAATGGGCGCAACGATGTTGAATTTATGCCCCAGTAACTTTCATATAAATTAAATGGAAGTCATAGACAGGCTAATAAGATTCAAAAACAAATACATCACAGGGATAGGTGATACATATCCCAGAGGAGTAAGAAAGACAGGGGAGGAGATTTGAGAGGCAGTGACGGTCATTAGGAGGGGGTCGTTGGACACTGGGAGAGGTATCAGTTGATTGAAAATAGGCGAACATGGTTCCCATTTTCAAAGAGTGGCAAAACAAATGCAGGCAACTACAGATCTATTAATCTTATAATACTATCATGTAAAATAATGGAATTGAATATCTGGAGTAAACTTGAGGATTATCTGTACAATAATAACCTAATAAACAATAGTCAACATGAATTCAGAAAGCGAAGATCTTACCTGACCCACCTCCTTGACTTTTTTGAGAAAGTGTCGTCCCAAGTGGATTGAAGTAAGCCCTTCGATGCAGTGTACCTAGATGTTGAAAAAACATTTGACACAATTACGCACAAAAGGTTACTGGTTAAGCTCAGTGCAGTGGCAACACTTTGGAAAAGGATAATAAATTATCTGCAGGTGTTAATACTAGTTCGAGGAATCTGTCAGAAAGTGGAGAGGTGTTGAGTGGGGTGCCTCAAAGATCAGTATTGGGACCACTACTGTTTCTAATTTACATCAATAACTGGAATTCAGAAATTCAATGCAGATTGGTCAAGTTTGTAGATGAACCCGACTCGGAGGGGCAGATTCTGAAGAGGCAACTTGGAAAAGACAAAATATGTAATTGGGTGGAAAATGACAGATGAAATTCAATACAGGTGAGCGTATGGTACTGCACATAGGCGAATAGAAAATGAGCAGTGTGTACTTCATGGATGTGTTGAAATAGCAAAAGAGATTCAGGGGTCCTAGTAGATTCAACGCTTGACATGTTCAACCATGACAGAGCAGCGAGCAACAAAGCTAATCGAATGCTGAAGTGCATTGCTAGAAGAGTAGAGTACAGTTCAGAAGAAGTCATGCTCAAACTGTAGTGCTCTGGTCAGACATACCTTGAGTACTGTTTCCAATTCTGGTCACCAGGACACAAGGAAGATTTTCAAGATTTGGAGGCAGTACAGAAAAGAGCCAGAAACCTGATCCCCCTTGTGTCAGAGGTATAAGGAAAGACTGGAGAAAGGAGACAACTGAGAGTTGATCTTATAGAGGGACATAAGGTAACAAATGGTATGGAAAGATAACTCCAGACAGTTACTTCAAACTAAATTACAAAAGTAGAGCAAAGATACATGAGATCAAATTGGTAAAAGGCAAATTTAGGACTTATGTCAGGAAGCTCTCTGACACAAAAAGTTATTAACACATGGAATGGATTTCCAAGTAGAATAATGGGGACAAAAAAGCTGGAATTATTTTAGTAACAGTCGGATGGTGCAGTGGGGACCTTGGGGTCTGTCTAAATGGATGAACAAAAATGCTGAACGGCCATACTGATCAGTATTTATTTTGTGATCTAGCCACTGTTTTTTTGTTTCCTGCCTCTTGACCTATTTCCAGATATTAACAACTCCAACAACTTTTCTTGTGACTCCTGAATGATGTGCCCCACAGTGTGTCATATTTCTTTCTTTTCTTCTAGCGCAAGGATCTTCTCATTCTTCTTGTCCCAACTAATTTTCAATCTGTGTCTGTAGCATCATAATTCAAATGCCTCAAGTCTTCTTCTTACTTCAGGATTCAAGGTCCAGTTTTCACATCTGTATCATGCTGTTGAGCACATATAACACTTGAGCATTCTACTTCTTATCACCAGCTTAATTTTATGACTGCACAGAAACACTTTCATGCTGTTAAATGTCTCTTTTACAATTGTTATTCTCCGTTTAACTTCTTCGTTGCTTCAGCCATCTGATGTTATTAAACTGTTGAAGTAAACAATTGTATTGGCTTGCTCTATGTCCATTTTATTCACTCCAAGGTCAGGTTTTGGGGGTCCTCTTTCTTTGTGGTTTACCTTTGTCTTCTTCACATTTATTTTTGATCCATATTGCAAGTTTTGCTGACGTATTTGCTGAGATATTTTGTAATTTATCCTTTGTCTCTGTAATCAGTACTTTATCGTCTACATCTACTGCACCCCATGATTAATGCAATAAAAATTGTCCCACGGTTTGATGCTATGAAAATAAGAAATAGGAGCAGGAGTAGGCCATACGGCCCCTCGAGCCTGCTCCGCCATTCAATAAGATCGTGGCTGATCATCGACCTCAACTCCACTTTACCGCCTGATCTCCATATCCCTTGATTCCCCTAGAGTCCAAAAATCTATCTATCTCAACCTTGAATATACTCAAAGACTCAGCATCCACAGCCCTCTGGGGCAGAGAATTCCAAAGATTCACAACCCTCTGAGTGAAGGAATTCCTCCTCATCTCAGTCTTAAATGGCAGGCCCCTTATCCTGAGACTATGCCCCCTAGTTCTAGACACTCCAGCCAGGGGAAACAACCTGTACAACATAAGGGGGAAAAATTCAAAACTTCCTTCAGCTCATCGCATGTCTTTGTCTTATTCAGGTACCTGATTATTGAAAATTTTATTCCACCTGAAGAGAAAAACAAGATCATGAACCGGCTGTGTTTTGACTGTGAGGAGGATCAGTGGAAATTCCTGCCTCTGGTGCCTGCTGAAAAGTAAGTGTGATGTGGTTCATGTCGCAGAACATGTCCTCTTTAAGTTAAAAAAACATTCTGAATTAGGGGAATGTTGAAGTCAGAAAGGAAAGCAAATTCCAAACTTCCAGCAGAGTAGATGATGTCCTTAACCTTAATTGTAACTTCAGTTTTGAGACCTTGGGGATAATTTTTCCAACTTCACACTCCTGGAGGGGAACCTCTCATGCAGGGAGCACATGTTCGATTCAGGCACAACATGCTCCCAATGTTCCAATATGTGCCAACAGCAGGCAAGCCTCCTTGCTAGAAGTACAAAGTAGAAAAATTATTCCCCGTATTTGTGTTACATAGAATTATACAGAAATTACAATACGGAACTGGGTCTTCGACCAAACCAGTCGATGTTAGTGTTTATCCTTCACATGAGCAGAAGTCCTACTCCCACTTTCCCACCCTGTTCTCGCAACCCCTTATCTCCCATTCCTTCAAGCACCTATGTAACCTATTCTTAAATGTTGATACGGTCTCTACTTCAATTACTAACTCAACTAGTGAATTCCACAGCCTCACAACCCTCTATTTAAAGAGGTTTCTACTGCTGTCTGTCCTAAAGCTCTTATATGTTCCTTCAACCACTGGAAACAGTTTGTTTCGATCTATCCTGTCCCAACCCTTCATAATTTTAAACACCTCAAACAAATCTCACCCATAATTCCTTTATTCTAACGAAAACAGTCCCAATTTTTCAAGTATTTCTTCGCATTTGTATCTCCTCATACCAGGCAGCATCTGAGTGAATCAGTGCTATAGCTTCTTGGCTGCCTCAATATCCATCCTATTGTATGGAGCCCAAAATTGCGCACAGTTCTCCAACAGACGAGTTAATGCGGGGAATTGTAACATGGGTGAGTGGGTAGGAGTGGGGGGGGGGGGTCAAATGGCCAAAAATTCGAGGCGTGTTGGGAAGCCGGCTCCAATCCACCGACTTCTGGGTTTTACCCGAGGCAGGACAAGAGGCGGGCAGCCAACCCGCTCCCAGGAGCTGGGTTGGCATTTAAAATATGTTAAGTAGGTTGGAAGCCTCAGATTTAATCTGCTGTGCAGGTTTTACAGTGGCCGGCTGGGTTTCCTGGACCTCGGGAAAGCCGGCAGCTGCAGCGAGGCGAGGACAGTCTCAGGGAGCACTCTTTATCGGCCAAGAGAAGCAGGAATGCTTCCTCCCGGCCCCCCAAGCTCCCTCCGCTCCCCCATCAGACCCCACCCCCTGGCGGTCGGGGATTGGACCCCCCTTGGGATTGGACACCCCCCTTGGGATCAGGGATCAGACCCTCCTTGAGATCGGACCCACCCCCACCGGGGTCAGGGATCGAACCGACCTGGTCCTGCAGCCTCCTCCGGAGTGCTGTCCACCCGACTGGAAGCCAAGCCTGTCGATCAGGCCGACATCTGGGCGGGGAACCTGTCAATAACAGAAGACGCACGCTGTGGCGTTAAATCTCCACAGCATACGGGGTAACCCAGACTTCTGGGTTTCCTGCGCGCTACCAGACCCCTCGCTCCCAGCGTGTCAGGAAGTAAAAATTCCCCCCAATGTTTCAGGTCCTTCTTCAGAACTCGAGGAGCTTGATGTTGTTTGTTTTAACAGTAACATTTCATGCGTTTATTGATGCAGTTTCATCTATTTAATTATTTATTAAATTAATGAACAGCTTTAACTTTGCAGTGCAAAGATGCTATCAGTTCAGATCTGACGGTTTTTGTTACAATGCCAATCATATTTTGAAAGCCTTATGTTGAAAGATCTTCATTAAAATTCATGGAGTTTAGGGTTTCAGAGCAGTTTTAAGAACTGTCATTTGCCTCTATTGTTCTACTCTTGTATGATCTCTCTTGTTTTTACCAGTCACCAAATGAAGAAAAGGTCTACGTCTGCAGTTGGCTACAAGCGACCAATCAGTCAGTATGCTAGAGTTGCTATGGCAATGGGCATTCATCCCAGATACCGGGTAAGTAATAAATCATGTGCTAAGAGGTTAACGGGGCTGCTGAGACCAGTATATGTGGCATAGAAATAGCCTTATTCATGTCTCTCTAGAAGCTGGTAAACAAGAATGCTTGCAAAATTATTTTTTTATGAGGAAAATCTATTTTACAATCACAATGTATGTTAATAGGTTTCAGTTGCCATAAAATACAAATAAAAGCATAATTTGTTAGAAAAGCAATATTAATATTGTACACAGGCTTTCAAAATATAATCTCTTCAAAGGGATTAAAGTATTTATCAACCCAACAAAGATGGAATAGAAATAGGTCATCCAGTAATAACTTACGTATATGATAAAAGGGAGTATTACCAACATGTTCTATCCTTCAACAACTTTACTGTAAATTGTTTCAACAAATATTCCATTCATAATGTCTTGGCGCTTTGGATATGGAGTATCTTATCTTCTGCACCCACCCCAACTGAAGTACTAATCGAGTTGCTAATGTTGACCTCCTAACGCATCTTTGATCGCCCTGTGTGCCATTTGTTATCGTGAGTTATGTGAACAACAATCTTGACAATGTGCTTGTGATACCTGCACACCATATACCAGACGACTTTTGTTTTCAATGCTTGATATTAAGAGACAGAGTTATTAATGAAAATGTTTTTTGTTCCTATCCTGGAATTGCTACATACTCCTTTGTAAACTGCAGTTCGGATAAGTAGTCATGTTTGATTGCACAGGTGCAGGAACTAGACTCTTCCACATTTGTCTTCAGACTTTGCAGCTGCTTGGCGCACTCTAATGGCTACAGAGAATGTTGGTATTCAGATAGCATCACTCTTGTAAATGTGAGCCCCATGTGGCTTGAATGTCAAGGCTCTGCAGCTGAGGAAGGACATATGCTGTTCATCCAATGGCAGGTTCCTGCTTCTCTGCCACATGCTCCTATTCATTGGTGATATTTTATTCACCTGGTGGACACACTTCAAACTTACTACATAAATCTCCCAGGCTGGATATATTTGTGCTGGCGTTTGCTACGGATGGAGTGAGTGCTGCTGAGTGTTATGAGGTGATGGCTGCTTCAGGGCCATGCTACTGTTTATTTGGGGGCATTGATAGAAGCAGGAGAAGAACATACATGGTGGCTTAAATTCAGTCCCTGACGCAGAGCTTACATAACAAAAGTGCTGCAATGTACAAGTGTGAGTGAGTGCATGAAGAAAGAATAACAAAGAATGTATGGTACTAGCCCTGAGCTTTTGGAATGCCTCCATTCTCTACGTGGCCTGTTCATACTGACTGGGGGATTTAAAATGAGGGGGATCTCCTCCAGTACTGGTTTGCTCCTTTATGTTATGCACCACTTTGTCTTGCAAGCCCAGAGGTAGTTTAGAGATGTTGACGAGCACATAGGCAAGTGACAGACAAGTGGCCACTTTACATCCCACCTGTGTAAGTAGATTAACAAGAGATTGCATTTATGTAGTGCCTTTAACGACCTAAAGCACTTCAGAGGCGTAAGGAAAATAGACACTGAGTCAAAGGAGGAAAGATTAGGAAGTGTTACAAAAAACTTCTTGAAGTTTTGAAGGGGGAGATGGGGCTGGAGAGTTTTAAGGAGTTATTGCAGAGAGTGGGACCTAGGTGGCAGAAGACACAGCGCCAATTGTGGGGGATACACAAGGCCGAGGACCGGAGAATATGGAGGGGAGGGTTTTAGGACTGGAGGTGGTTACAGAGATAGTAAGAAACAAGGTCATAAAGGGATTTAAAGACAAGATTGAGAATTAAAAATTTTACCTGTTAGAGGACTAGGAGCCAATGTAGGTCAGTGACAACAGGTTTGGTGGGTGAGCATGACATGGAGGGTAGAGAATGGAGGTCAGCCAGAAGAGAATTGCAGTAATCAAGTCTGGAGGTCACAAAGGCATGAATGAGGGTTACAGTGGCAGATGGGCTGAGGAAGGGGAGGGGGTAGAGGTAGGCGATGTTATGAATGCGGTCCATGTGATAGAGAGGATACATAGGAAGCATAGCTCGGGGTCGAACAGGACATTGAGATTGCGAACAGTCTGGTTTAGCCTCAGACAGTGGCCATGGAGGGGGGTGGAGTTTGTATCGGGGACTGAAGGTGATGGCTTTGCTCTTCCCATGTTCAGTTGGAGGAAGTTATGACTCATGCAATACTGGATGTCAAACAAGGAGTTGAGAGAGGTGGGGACAGGACTAGAGGTTTGTTTTATTTGGCAATGAGAAGGGAGGAAGCAGCAGAGGCAACTGAACAGATTTTTTTTTTATTCGTTTATGGGATGTGGGCGTCGCTGGCAAGGCCAGCATTTATTGCCCATCCCTAATTACCCTCGAGAAGGTGGTGATGAGCCGCCTTCTTGAACCGCTGCTGTTCGTGTGGTGAAGGTACTCCCACAGCGGTGTTAGGGAGGGACCTCCAGGATTTTGACCCAGCGACGATGAAGGATCGGCGATATACTTCTAAGTCAGGATGGTGTGTGACTTGCAGGGGAACTTGCAGGTGGTGGTGTTCCCATGCGCCTGCTGCCCTTGTCCTTCTAGGTGGAACAGGTCGCAGGATTGGGAGATGCTGCCGAAGAAGCCTTGGTGAGTTGCTGCAGTGCATCTTGTAGATGGTACACACTGCAGCCACGGTACGCCGGTGGTGGAGGGAGTGAATGTTTAAGGTGGTGGATGGGGTGCCAATCAAGCGGGTTGCTTTGTCCTGGATGGTGTCGAGCTTCTTGAGTGTTGTTGGAGCTGCACTCATCCAGGCAAGTGGAGAGTATTCCATCACACTCCTTGCTTGTGCCTTGTAGATGGTGGAAAGGCTTTGGGGAGTCAGGAGGTGAGACACTCGCCGCAGAATGATGAACAGAACTAAACAGCTGCTTGCACTATTTGATAGAGGTGATGGGGTGGGTGAGGGGTTTTAAGGAGGTGATTGGTAGAGGAGGAAAGAAACCCAGGATGATGCTTGAGTTATGGGCCATTTTGAAAGATGAGAGCAAGGCCTGGTAGAGATTGATGTGGTCAAGCCAGATCTGCTGCTGGATGGTTAATCCAGTTGTGCACAGGGTGTGCTTCAGCTTGCACCCCTTGGACTTGAGGGAGCAAGATGGAGGGCATATCAAAGGGAATTACTAAAGAGGAGATGGTGAAAGTTTTACTTGGGACATGGGTGTCAAAGGTGGAGGTGAGGGGAGTGTTTTAGCCAATCAACAGCTGCAGAGGTGTTGTGAATGGAGGGCCAAAAACTAAGCTTTGTGGAAGTTGAGAATACCTTTGTAAATTTGTGAACGACTTGGGAGTGTGTTTGAAGGAGGGTAAGGGGATGTGGGTGGTGAAGAATAAAAGGAAGTGGTCAAAGATAGCCTTGTCATTGATCGATGCCACGGGTGATGGTGAGGTTGAGGAGATGGCCGTGAAATTAACATGCACTGCGCAGGTTAGGCACACGATAAGTTCACTTTGTGGGGAGATCTTTCCGAATTGGTACAGTACTTTCTAACCAAACAGAAAATTATGGGGCTGAATTTTATTCTTGTCAGATGCGCTGATTTGCAGTAACTCAAGGCTCCACTTTAACTATTGTACCCTGTGGAAAAGTGTAGTTGCGATTTCACACTGCCTAATGTAGTGCAAGGATTCTATTGGCCTCTATTTCTGGTAAGTTTCTGTACTGGTGTTCTGAAATTCAGAAGGAGCATCAGGGAAGAAATGGATTCACATATTACAGTATCGGTATATTCCACAAGACATAGTCGGCTCAAATCTCCAATGTTTGACCCCACGGAGTATCTCGGGGCAAGGGGAGGTTTCCCTGTTTTGCTTGAAACTGGCAGGCGCCCACGCCACTATGGGCACATCTCACATGCCCATCAGAAAAAGGGGGTAGGGAGTGCAGCAGAGGCCAGCTGCTAGCGGCAACCACAGCAGTCCGGCAGAAAAAAAAGTTTTAAAGTCCCCTTTGCAAGGAGACCAAACTGCTCCAGTAAGTCTTCACAGTTTCTTCTGGGGACCAGGCCGAGACCCAGACCTGAACACCGCCGCCCCCCACCCCTGCTCCAGGTAGATCCCACTTCCACCAGCTAGGAATTCAGAATGCCTGCATTCACTAGGCATACAGGACCCCTGGCAGAACGTAGGCCAGAGCCAAGGAAGCTCCCAGACCGGAAGCCCCTTCCCCCAGCCATGCCCCCTTTGATATGGGGGCTGATGTCTAAGCTGAATGGAAATTCCGCCTCCAATAAGGTCCCAAAGGTGCGCTCACCAGAGGCTTGGACCTGGCGTATCTGCATCTTGGCCTGATTCGTGAGTTTTCTGCTGCACTCTTGCCTGACTTATGGCAGGAATGCACTGGAAGGCCTGTGGATTTTTGGACCCCCGACTTGTAATTGTTTGGAGTATATTTTAACAGTAACCGTGACGAGACCGCCTGTAGAAAGTGACTGAAATCAGTGGGAACTATTGTGTGGGTTTGTTTATCTTGGATATTGCTTCGTTAGGCTGTCAGTGTTTGTTGTGAAGCAGAATGAGATCACCCTTGATTTTAATTTTATCGTGTGCCTTGATTCAGTCAAATTACATCGTAAGGATCAAATTTGGAATTGGATAAGGTAACTGGTGAGAACCATCCTGCCCAGACTGATTGGATAATTAAAGCACTTACAGAACCTGAAGTGGAATTAATTCAAATTCCACTTGCCTCTGAGTCAGAAGATTATGGGTTCATCCCCCATTCTCGGGGGCCGATTTTCACTTGCTACGCCTGGCGTTAACGGGACGTAACTACCTCACAATGGGGTTGGTAGCCTAACTGCTCCGTTAACACCGACAATGCAGCCGCACCATTTTGAATGGGGCCTACCGATGTGTACCCAAAACGCCTGCCTGTTTCAATATACAAATCGGGGTCCGCGTGTCCATGGGTGACGGAGCTGATGAAGTCCAGTCAAGGTAAGTGTGAAATTATTTTTTATGAGTCCCAGAGGAGCAGGAACCACCCAGGACTGGGCTCTCACCGCGATCGTGACCGCCCCACATGTACCTTGATGACGGCCGAAGCAGCCTGATGTTGGCCAGCCTTAATCCGGCAAGCTGCATCGGGCGCCAATGTCCCCGCACAGCGGGCTGGAGGCCCCGTGCATGTCACTCACTGGCTTTTACATGGAAGAAATCATGCATGCGCGTAAATTTGAATGGATTTTGCAGCCAGTTAAAGGGACCGTGCACAAAGAAAATTTGAAGGAACATTGACGGGCACTTGTTTGGGCCCTCTTCCCACTGTCCATTGAACACCCATCCCATCACCAACCCAAGGTTCCACCTCCTCAATGCTCTCAGATGCTCTCCGATCCCGGAACTTCCCTCTGCTACTCCCACATTCCAAGCTCCCATCCCAGTGCTCTTACACCCTGGGAGGCCACTCATATAGTACCCACACCTCAGGATGCCACCCCCAGTACATCCATAACCCAGTACCCCCTCCAATGCTCCTACACCCCCAGAAAAGCCCTGCCCCTTGGCGATATCATCCGAAAACACAGCGTCAGTTTCCACATGTACGCTGACGACACCCAGCTCTACCTCACTACTTTTTCTCTCGACCCCTCCACTGTGTCTAAATTGTCAGACTGCTTGTCCGACATACAGTTCTGGATGAGCAAACATTTTCTCCAATTAAATATTGGAAAAACTGAAGCCATTGTTTTCGGTCCCCGCCACAAACTCCGTTCCCTAGCCACTGACTCCATCCCTCTCCCTAGCATCTGTCTGAGGCTGAACCACACTGTTCGCAACCTTGGTGTCATATTTGACCCTGAAATGAGCTTCTGACCACATATCCGCAGCATAACAAAGACCGCCTACTTCCACCTCCGTAATATCGCCCGTCTCCACCCTTCCCTCAGCTCATCCGCTGCTGAAACCCTCATCTATGCCTTTGTTACCTCTAGACTTGACTATTCCAACGCACTCCTGGCTGGCCTCCCACATTCCACCCTACATAAACTTGAGGTCATCCAAAACTTGGCTGCCCGTGTCCTAACTCGCACCAAGTCCCGCTCGCCCATCACCCCTGTGCTCACTGACCTACATTGGCTCCTGGTTAAGCAGCGCCTCGATTTCAAAATTCTCATCCTTATTTTCAAATCCCTCCATGGCTTTGCCCCTTCCTATCTCTGTAATCTCCTTCAGCCCCACAACCCCCGAGATATCTGCGCTCCTCTAATTCTGCCCTCTTGAGCATCCCTGATTATAATCGCTCAGCCTTTGGTGGCCATGCCTTCTGTTGCCTAGGCCCTAAGCTCTGGAATTCCCTGCCTAAACCTCTCCGACTCTCTACCTCTCTTTCCTCCTTTAAGACGCTCCTTAAAACCTACCTCTTTGACCAAGCTTTTGGTCACCTGTCCTAATTTATCCTTATGTGTCAAATTTTTTTTTTGTCTAAAATACTCCTGTGAAGCGCCTTGGGACATTTTACTACATTAAAGGCGCGATATAAATACATGTTGTTGTTGTTGTTGTTGTTCCCACTGCTCCCAAACTGGCAACATATCTTCATTGGTTGCAGATCCCAGGACTCTCCTCCAATGCTCCGAAATTCCGGGGCCTCCCTCTCCTGAGTTCCCAGATGCCTTGAACTCACTTCCAGTGCTCTCACATCACAGAACTCCCTCCAATGCTTCGAAACTTGGGGACCCCTCACATTTACCAAATCATCTCACCCCACCTAAGCCTCCGGAACCTAATGCCCCTGTTCACAGACCACACAACTCTCACCCCCTAGTTCTGCCAAACCCAAGCAACCACCAGTGATGCCAAACTCTAGGACATTTCCACCCCTCACCCGCTCCCCCTCCCAGGTATTCCAAAACCCCAGAACACTCTCGTACTCCTAATCTCCAGGATCGCTACAGTCCTGAAAAATATCAGCAATCCCAGCTCACTGCAGCCAAGCTACAGTACTCCCATCCGAGTTCTACCAAGACCACACAAATACCCAATGTGGTCTAAGCCCAGGATGCCTCCGACACACTTTCCCTTCACAGCCGACTGCTATTACATGCTTGGTACCTATCTGTACCCTGGTACATCTTCCCTCATCTTCCTGTGTATCCTTTTCTTTCAAAAAAAAGTAAGGGTAGAAATTGAATACATAGGTAAAGCAACAAATAATAATCAAGGGTTCTAATGAAGGAAACTGCCACAGTAATTTTGACGTGTCCAAGGAGACCTATCTTCACTACCTACACTCACCTGAGAGGCAGTCTCAAACGACTGAGATGATCATGGTGGTGAAAGTCACTACTGCCTAGAACCTCTATGCACCTGGCTTCTTTCAACCTACCTTGCATGACAACTGTCAGATCAGTCAGTCTTCATTGCACCGCTGTATGCATCAGGTCACTGAGGCATTGTTTGCCAGCGCAAAGAACTTTGTCACTTTTTCTAAAGGAAAGCAGCCAGCAGGAGGAGAAGGCTCAGCACTGTTTCCGGGTGGCCACATTCCCAAGGCCCTCTTTGGCCCATGTGGCCACACGGGCTACGTTCAAGAATGGAATGGTATTTATGAATAGGAACGGTTTCCATTTAATTAACGTACAGTTTATATGCAACACTTGACTGTTATTTTGAAAGCTGCCACAACACATTTGTTCTATGACAGTCAACAGTGCCACCATTAATTAACTAAATTCCAAGATTGGAGGAATGGATCCTCGGAACGAGTGATAACCTCTTGACCCCTGACTCATGATGTGAGTCTGAAACCTACAAACCAGCTGAAAGAAAATGTTATGAGATATACACCTCCACATGGATACAAATACAGCATACGATAGGTATGCTGAAGCCAAGATCCCACTTATTAGATAAGTCTGGTGGTGTCCTATTGTACTGACCCGAAAAGGTATCCAGCGTGATAATGGTGCGCTGCATGTTGTATAATTATACTCTGTAAAGAGGAGTCACCATTCATTTTCTGAAAAGAAATATGCAAATGAATTCTCTGCACAAAATCAAAATCCAGTTCCAATCAATTCTTACTCTAGCAGTGCTTGGTGTATTGCCAGTGTTTTATATCCAGTGCTTCTCTTTTGTGACAACCTAATGTCATCGAGTCATAGAGTCATAACGGCACAGAAGGAGGCCATTCGGCCCATCAAGTCCCTGTCGGCTCTCTGTGGAGCAAACCAGTCAGTCCCATTCCCCCGCTCTATCCCAGTAGCCTTGCAAATTTATTTCCCTCAAGTGCCCATCCAGTCTCCCCTTGAAAACATTGAGTGCCTCCGCTTCCACCACTTCCGTCGGCAGCGAGTTCCAGGTCCTCACCACTCGCTGCGTAAAAAAGTTTTTCCTCACATCCCCCCTGTATCTCTTGCCCAGAACCTTAAATCTGTGTCCCCTTGTCCTTGTGCCATTAACTAGTGGGAACAGCCTTTCCCCATCTAGCCTATCCAAACCCGTCATAATCTTGTACACCTCTATCAAATCACCCCTCAACCTCCTTTGCTCTAATGAAAACAAATCCAGCTTCTCCAACCTGTCCTAGTAGCTAAGATCCCCCATCCCCAGAACCATTCTGGTAAATCTCCTCTGCACCCTCTCAAGGGCCTTCACATCCTTCCTAAAGTGTGGTGGCCAGAACTGGACGCAATACTCCAGTTGTGGCCTAACCAGCGCTTTAAAGGTTCAGCATAGCTTCTCTACTTTTGTACTCAATACCTCTATTTATGAAGCCCAAGATCCCATATGGTTTGCTAACCACTCTCTCAATATGTCCTGCCACCTTCAGGGACCTATGCACATTAACTCCCAGGTCCCTCTGTCCCTGCACACTCTTTAAAACTGTGCCATTAAGTGTATATTGCCTCTCCCTGTTCCTTCTGCCAAAATGCATCACCTCACACTTCTCTGTATTAAATTCCATCTGCCACTTGTCTGCCCATTCTGCTAGCCTTTCTATGTCCTGTTGCAGTCGATTGGTATCATCCTCACTGCTTGCCACACCCCCAAGTTTGGTGTCATCGGAAAATTTAGAAATTCTACTCTGTATTCCAATATCCAGGTCATTTATATATATATCAAAATAAGCAATGGCCCCAGCACTGATCCTTGGGGAACACCACTGTCTACCATCCTCCAGTCTGAAAAACAGCCATTTACCACAACTCACTGTTTTCTGTCCTTAAACCAATTCCTTATCCACGTTGCTACTGACCCACCTATTCCATGAGCCTTAAGTTTGTTAACCAGCCTTCTATGTGGTACTTTGTCAAACGCCTTCCTAAAATCCATGTAGACAACATCCATCGCATTCCCTTCATCAATCCTCCCTGTTACTTCATCAAAAAATTCAATTAGATTAGTCAAACACGATCTTCCTTTTACAAATCCGTGTTGGCTCTCCTTAATTAGCTTAAACCTCTCCAAGTGCCCGTTAACTTTTTCCTTGATTATTGTTTCTAAAATTTTACCCACCACTGATGGTAAACTGATGGCCTGTAGTTACTAGGATTGTCCTTACACCCTTTCTTGAACAATGGTGTCACATTTGCCACTTTCCAATCCTCAGGCACCTTCCCCGCATCTAGGGAAGATTGGAAAATTATGGCAAGCCCTTCCGCTATCTCCTCCCCCAATTCCCTCAGCAACCTGGAATGCAAGCCATCTGGACCAGGCGACTTATCCACTCTAAGCATACCCAGCCTTTCTAGTACATCCTGTCTATCAATTTTCACCCCTTCCATTCCTTCTACCTTTTCCACTTCTTCGATATTTTGTCAGCATCCACCTCCTTCGTAAACACCGATACAAAGTATTCAATGTAATGCTCCTTTCAGGTGCTACCTCAGCTGCCTAGGCCCGAAGCTCTGGAATTCCCTCCCTAAACCTCTCCGTCTCTCTACTTTTCTCTCCTCCCTTAAGACACTCCTTAAAACCTACTTCTTTGACCAAGCTTTTGGTCACCTGTCCTAATCTCTCCTTGCGTGTCTCGTTGTCAAATTTTGTTTAATAATTGCTCCTGTGAAGCACCTTGGGACATTTTACTACGTTAAAGTTGTATAAATGCAAGATGTTGTTGTTGAGAAGGAAATTACATGGCTGACTGCTGGATGTCACTGAATGTGTCCTAGGATGGAGGTGGCTCTTGATCACCTTCTGCTGTGTCATAAACCAGCACCATGTCTGACACTGGTAGCCGACTGGGCCTGCCTTCTTTCTGGCTCTGCATGGGTAACTTAAATCAGGCAGCTAGGTAACAAGGATGTTGAGCCATCCAGAGAGACAGCTTTTCCTAGAGAGATTCATGGAATGATATATATTTAAAGAGCTCTGACACTACTATGAAATTGTCCACCCTGCCTTAGAAAATGTGAGTAAGTGAGCGTACACTGTGCAAGTAGCCCTACTTTTCCTGAGAAGTGGCCCACATTATTGGAAGCTGGCAGTCATACATAATTTGGGGACCTTGTGATTGAGCGACAAAGGCCTAAAGGGTTCTCAAATGATTATCATGTGTCCAACGTCAAGATGCAACTGATTAAGGTGAAAGTGAGTATTACAGCCATGCCATACCATCGCCTTAAAGCAGGTATATTCAGTGTACACTTATGGTGACAAACTTCCTCAATGTGTTAAACTTTTTCTACAGTATATCAGTGCCAATGACATAGAGACATGTGAAAGGCATTCACCTCCTTTGTCACCGCTTCCCAAGCAGCTCTGGGACCACAGACTTCTAAAGAAAGTGCCCCTCTGACCCTTCTTTCTGCACCTCTCTCAGCATTGCCTTTAACGTGCTCTCATAAAGGGGACAGACTCCCTCCCCATGCCCTTGCACTACCTTCCGCCATCTATTCCAATGCAGGCAATGCAATTTCTCCAACAGCAAAATTGACAACTCTCAGATCAGTGAGTGCCCCTTTAATGCACAGCTGCAACTTTTAAAATCTTCTGTTACACCAGTTATCCCACCCATGCAGGCAGCACCCTCCCAGCACATGGACCTTGGAAAATCTTGCAAGTTCTGCCCTATGCATGTACAATGTGACCTGTGTTTGTGCACTTCTGGGGTAACACTACTGCATCCTGAACAGAAAATACGCTCCAGTATTTCTAGAAGATAAGGTTTTATGCTAAACTGATTATTCTCTTATGAACTTGGTGTACTTTGGGATAACCCTTGGGTCACAGTGACCTCTGAGAACAACCACAGGGGAATATGATAATCTGAATGTATAATCAGCAGTTAAACTATCTTATTACTGCAGGGATCATCACTGCAGTTCAGCAATCTGAAACCAAACCTGGATTCTGCCAGCTTCTTATGAAAGTACGTTTGTTTTTTCTCTTTCAGCAGGCAATGTAGATCATTTGTTTTCTTCTTCCTACCTCATGGGATGCTACAGAATGAATTGAAAACATGTCTGCATTGCTGTATTTAGTCTTGTTATCCTGTAGTTTACCATGATGTGTTCCATTTGTCTAACCATTCATGTGTCAACATGTGAACACCAACCTGTCACCTAAATAACAAAGATGTTTCATGAGATTTGAAACAAAATTGAACAGCGACTTGCTTGCGTAAGATTTTGGCTTGTTTCAGAAATTCTGGACACCCTCTGTTTTGTATGGGCATCTGTAAACAATGATTCATTCAAGTGGCCCAGTAACAGTGTGTGGCTGTACCAACACAGTACATTACGGAGACACAGAAGCAGATTTACATCTTTGCCAGCTGTTTAGTGGTAGGGCATCACGGAGAGAAGTTGAGTGGAAGCTAGGTCCTTCCTCACAGGAAAAGAAGGACATTTTTCGGCAAGTCAGCTGCTGTCTGTCCCTGGTGTCTGGTTAAATTGAGCAGTGAATTTTTCATGTTTTCAGGCCCTTGATTCTTTCTGAAAATGGTTCACATTTTGATGTAGAGATAAGCCACTTTGTGGCATAATTTTGCTGGTTTTTTTAAATTATGTTGATCAGCATTAACTGCTTTATCTGGGAATCTGAAATGAAAACATAAAATACTGGAAATAGAGCAGGTCTGTCAGCATTTGGAAAGAGAAGAGATGGATTTTGTCGGAGCTGGAGACTGGAAGTTTAATGGATGGAATATCGTACGGCACATTGCCCTCTGCACCCAAATTTCTAATATGCCTTCCCATTGTGTGAAGCTCTGCACTGCGAGTGTTAAATTAGAAAATTTATTCAGTGATACTTATAATGGAAATTGTAAATGTGCGTTCACTAATGTAACGACTCCCTCTGTTGTGTGATGTGAGTATAACAGGTCGCAGAAGACTGCTTAGTTGCACTATTGAGGAAAATAAGAAGTGAGGTCTGATTTCTGGTCAGATGTCTAGTTTTAAGCCCATGGATATGACTTGCAATTTAGTAAGTGACTACATTCTATGATCAAACCATGATTCTGCCTGCATACAAAGTATTTTTACAAGTCTAGCTACTCAATGAAATCTGAAAAAACGGATGCAAGTTATGGGCAGGAAATAAAGTAGTTTGGTGTTTGGATTGGTGACTATTGTCTGACTGTACCCGATTGGAGTGGTATTAAACTGATTAGAATTGTTCTTGCACCGAACTGCTGTTATATTTACTCCCATAATGAGCTCACATTTTTCTTTCACTTCCTTTTGTCATCTCAAGTTGTTACAATATTATAATAATGAAATGTGGCAAGTTTAGAAGTGTACGATGTACTCTGAAGGTTCATATTGTTATCAGAAATGTATTGGATAATTTTACAGCCTGGTAACATTCTGCTACATCCATTTTATATATTTCAAAGTTGATTCAGCTTTATCCAATCTTATTCTTCATTAGCCTCTCCATCACCATGAGAAGTGTATTGTAAATTCTGTTTTTTAATTTGTACCCAGCCTCAGATGGTTGCTAATTCCAAAGGTTATATATTGCAAAAGCAACAAAACAGAGAAACCGAAGGAGTGTCAGTAAAGTACAATGAAAAAGAAAAGCACAGCTGAGAACGTTTTACCAATATTTATTTTTCAAATTAATAGCCATGCAATTTTCGTGACATCTTAAGTGCTGATATTTTTGTAGTTTTGCCATTTTAGAATTATTCAACTTTTTCTTTCACTTCCTTTTGTCTAAGCACCTGCTAAAAACAGGACAAATGTCTGTTAATTATTGGATATAGGCCCCACTTTTCCAATAATGGGGAAAGTGGGATTGAGCTGCGCTTGCCTGCACTGCCAGCCCAGATGGTGGGCCGAGCTCAGTTTTCCGATGGGATCCCTTCCCCCTATTTAGAATAGGATACAAGCACAGGAATAGCTTGGCCCGTCGCACATGTGGCACTGGTACAAATCCAACAAAGCAGCTGACAATTAAAGAGGAATAAAAACAGCAAATGCTGGAAATACTCAGCAGGTCAGCGAGCACAAAGGCATCAAGTACAACACAGAGGCACTGGAGAAGATGCAAAGAAGATTTACTGGAATGATGCCAGAACTGAGAGGTTCTACCTATCAGGAAAGATTGAACAGGCTGAGACTCTTTCTCTAGAAAAGAGAAGACTGAGGGGGTGGCCTGATTGAGGTCTTTAAGATTATGAAAGGGTTTGATAGGGTAGATGTAGAGAAGATATTTTCACTTGTGGGCAAGACCAGAACTAGGGGCCATAAATATAACACAAAAAGCAAAATACTGCGGATGCTGGAGATCCAAAACAAAAACAAAAAATGCTGGAAACACTCAGCAGATCAGGCACCATCTGTGGAGAGAGAAACAGAGTTAATGTTTCAGGGCGATGACCTTTCGCCATAAATATAAGATAGTCACTAATAAATCCAATAGGGAATTCAGGAGAAACTTCTTTACCCAAAGAGTGGTTAGATTGTGGAACTCGCTACCACAAGGAGTAGTTGAGGCAAATAGCATAGATGCATTTAAGGGGAAGCTAGATAAGTGCATGAGGGAGAAAGGAATAGAAGGATATGTTGATGGGGTTAGATGAAGAGGGGTGGGAGGAGGCTCGTGTGGAGCATAAACACCAGCATAGACCTGTTGGGCAGAATGGCCTGTTTCTGTGCTGTAAATACATTGTCATACTTTGTAATACTTCTGAGGAGAGAGAAACAGAGTTAATGTTTCAGGTCATTGACCTTTTGTCAGAACTGGAAAAAGTTAGAGATGTAACAGTTTTTAAGCAAGTACAGAGGCTGGGGAAGGGGGAGGGGAGGAAAGATCTAGGATGGGTTGGAAGACAGGAGAGGTTAAATGACAAAAGGAATAATGGTGCAAGACAAAAGGAGATGATAATGGGACAAGTAAAGAAACAAAAGATGGGTCCAGAGTAGCTGTAAATGGCAATAGCAGAACCAATACCAGTAAATGCTGCCCGAAAAAATGGGAGCAATGGTTATGATCTGAAATTGTTGAACTCAGTGTTGAGTCCGGAAGGTTGTAAAGTCCCTAATCACAAGATAAAGTGCTGTTCTTCGAGCTTCCATTGAGCTTCATTGGAACAGTGTAGGAGGCCACTCTTTGAGTGAAGAAATTTCTCCTCATCTCAGTCCTAAATGGCCAACCCTTATCCTGAGACTGTGACCCCTAGTTCTAGACTCCCCAGCCAGGGGAAACATCCTCCCTGCATCTACCCTGTCAAGCCCTGTAAATATTTTATACGTTTCAATGAGATCACCTCTCATTCTTCTGAATTCTAGTGTATGGGGTCCTGGACGATGGAAAGGGAGGAGGTGAAAGGGCAGGTGTTGTATTTCCTGCACTTGCATAGATGGTGCTATGGGAAGGGGAGCAGTTGTTGGGACGATTGAAGAGTGGACCAGGGTGTCGTGGAGGGAACGATCCCTTCAGAATGTTGAGGGGGCAGGGAAATACGTATTTGGTGGTGGCATCGTGTTGGAGGTGGCGGAAATGGCGGAGGATGATCCATTGAATGTGGCGACTGGTGGGGTGGAAGATGAGGACAAGGTGAACCCTATCGTGGTTCTGGGAAGGAGGGGAAGGGGTGAGAGCAGAAGTGCGGGAAATAGAACGGACACGGTCGAGGGCCATGTCAACCATGGTGGAGGGAAATCTTCAGTTGAGGAAAAAGGAAGACATATCGGAAGCACTGGTGTGGACGGTGGCATCGTCAGAACAGATGCGGCAGAGACAGAAACTGGGAGAATGGAATAGAGTCCTTACAGGAAGTGGGGTGGGAGGAAGTGTAATCAAGGTAGCTGTGGGAGTCAGTGGGCTTATAGTTGATATTGGTTGACAGCCTCTCCCCAGAAATGGAGATAGAGAAGTCGAAGAAGGGAAGGGAAGAGTCAGAGATGGACCATGTGAAGACGAGGGAGGGGTGGAAATTGGAAGCAAAGTTGATGATATTTTCCAGTTTGGGGCGAGAGCAGGAAGCGGCACCGATACAGCCATCAATGTACCGGAAAAAGAGGTGAGGGAGGAGACCTGTCTAGGACTGGAACAAAGAATGTTCCACATATCCCACGAAAAGGGAGGCATAGCTAGGACCCACACGGTTCCCACAGCAACACCTTTTTTTTGGAGGAAGTGTGTGGAGTCAAAGGAGAAGTTGGTCAAAGTAAGAAGAAGTTCAGTAAGGCGGAGGAGGGTGGTGGTGGATGGGGACTGGTTGGGCCCCCGTTCAAGGAAGAAGCGGAGCGCCCTCAGGCCATCCTGGTGAGGGACAGAGGTGTAGAGGAGATGGTTAGGGCCAGGAAACTGGAAACTGTTAAAGTGGCGGAGGGCGTCAGAAGAGACTGGACTTGGGGAGAAAAAATAAAGTCGAGATAGGAAGAAATAACTTCTGTGGGGCAAGAACAGGCTGAAATGATGGGTCTACCAGGGCAGTTTGTGGACCTTGGGAACGAGGTAGAAGTGGGCTGTGCGGGGTTGGGGGACTATGAGGTTGGAGGCCGTGGAGGCAAGATCTCCAGAGGAGATGAGGTCAGTGACAGTCTGGGAAATGATTGCTTGATGTTCGGTGCTGGGGTCATGGTCCAGGGGGAGGTAGTCGGAGGTGTCAGAGAGTTAGCGTTCAGCCTCCGCAAGGTAGAGGTCGGTTCACCAAACAACAACAGCGGCACCTTTTTCGGGGTTGGACTTAAGATAATGGAGTGCTGCAAATTCAGAAGCAGGTAGATTAGAGTGAATGAGGGGAGTAGAGAAATTGAGACGGCTGATGTCACGCTGGCAGTTCCCAATGAAAAGATCAAGAGAGGGTAAGAGGACAGAGGAAGGGGTCCAGGTGGAACAAGAATTCTGAAGACTGGAGAGTGCGGTGGGGGGGGGGGGGGGAAGATTCACAATTCCCCTATTAAAAGGGGAAGCTCTGGTAGGAACAACAAAGTGGGTAAGCGGGCAACAAAAGTCTTGTTGGCAGCACTGCTCCCTTTGAAGCTGAAGAATTGGAGGTCTTGCTGTAGGAAGTGCACCAAAGAAGGGGGCCCTAAGTAGGGCTGAAGGCTACCTTCCAGTAAAAGCATAAGTGTAAGCTGCAGGGAGGGAAATTGCTGACAATGGAGTCCCCACGTCCTTTTCACTTTTATCAATGGGTATGGTAGTGTCATGGTTATGTTACTGGACTAATAAACCAGAGAGCCTGAAAGAAAGAAAGAAAGACTTGCATTTATATAGCGCTGTTCACGGCCACTGGACGTCCCAAAGTACTTTACAGCCAATGAAGAACTTTTTGAAGTTTAGTCACTATTGTAATGTGGGAAACGCGGCAGCCAATTTGCGTATAGCAAGGTCCCACAAACAGCAATGTGATAATTACCAGATATCCTTTTTTTTTGTGATGTTGTTTGAGGGATAAATATAGGCCAGGACACCAGGGATAGCTTTCCTGCTCTTCTTCGAAACAGTGTCTGGGGATCTTTTTACATCCACCTGAAAGAGCAGACGGGGCCTCAGTTTAACGTCTCATCCGAAAGACAGCACCTCCGACAATGCAGCACTCCCTCAGCCCTGCACTGGAGTGTCAGCCTAGATTTTTGTGCTCACATCTCTGGTGTGGGACTTGAACCCATAACCTTCTGACTCAGAAGCGAGGGTGCTACCAACTGAGCCACTGGCTGACCAAGTCTGAGTTCACAGTCCTATCACTGGAAGTTTGAAAATTTGAATTCAGTTTAAAAATATATCTGGAAATAAAAACCTGGTATCAGTAAAAGTGACCATGAAGCTGTCAGGTTGTCATAAAAAACAAACTTGTTATTATCAGGATATTAATGAAGTTAAGAGTTCCCGCACCAACTCGTAACAGCCCTCTGAAGTGAAGCATATTTTTGTGGCCAACGTTAATTAATTTCTTTGTATGTAGGCAATAAGATTGGTATGAGGAACTCTGATGCCCACATGGGTGTCATGTGCACATGGGACACCTGGTACTCGAGGGAAGCCTATCAGGGAAAGTGAGGCAAAGATTCTTGAAAACATAGTATCTGTCCCATGATACAGGTCTGCACTGCAGACTGCTGATGTGGTGTATATCCCTAGGATAGATTGGAAGGATTCATGAATTCCACCAGAATCACCCGAATGAACAGATGCGGCCTCAGTTTAACGTCTTCTCTGAAGAACAGCACCACTAACAATGCAGCATTCCCTCAGTATTGCTTGAGTCTGCCTAGTTTCTGTGTTCAAATCCTGCAGTACGGCTTGAACACAATCAGGTATGGTAGTGTAGTGGTTGTGTTACTAATCAATTGGACTGAACTAATAATCCAGGAGAACATGGGTTTAAATCCCACCATGGCAGCTTGAGTTTGATTTTTTTTTAATCTGGAAATAAAAAGCTGGTTTCAGTAAAAGTGACCATGAAGCTGTTGAGTTGTTATAAAAAGCCAACTTCCTCACTAATGCCTGGCTTATATGTGACTCCAGCTCCACACACACGTGGTTGACTCGTAACTGCCCTCTAACATGGTGCAGCAAGCCATTCAGTTGTGTCACACCACTTGTGGTTCAAGAAGAAGGCCCAACACCATCTTCTCAGAGCAAGTCGGGATGGGCAATAAATGCCTGCCTTGCCAGTGATGTCCACATTTCGAGAATGAATTAAAAAATAATCACCTACTCAGATACAAGAACACTACCAAATGAGCCAAGCTGACAGCTTTATTTCAATCTCTCAATAAAACTAAAAGATTAGGAGCTTTAATTGAATAACATGATTTTAATAGCCATTAGTTATAATAATTAAAAGTATCTGTTTAAAGGAAAAAATGTATGATTGGGCGGGGAAGGCTAGAATGGGGATATGCTTTCAACATAAAATTAGGACCTGCTTTGTCAATTGGAAAAAAATTCACATGATATTAGTAGATAAATTATTTTTCCACCCTACCATTTCACTCTCCAGGGAGCCTTTCAACTAACTGCTTCAGCAGCAGTTCTGCAGGCAATCTCACCAGTTCCATATCTTTTCTGGGCCTAGATGCTGACTTAGAGGTTTGTGCTCCATAGATAAGAGATTCAAAACAAAAATCAATTTCATTTTTACACTTATTTGGATGGGCGAATTACAAAACCTTAAAACTAAATTTCAAAATTGCCCCAGCCTTCGGGGGTCTTTGCCTCAATTCCGGCCTGCACCTAGAGTGGTCCACATATCCACCCCTTGCTCGGCCTTTACATCTGGTCTCACCAAGCGCACCAAGCAACCATACACCAGGTCCAAATGAAGATCCAGGACATGGGAATTCCGCCATTCATAGTTCCCCCGCCCTCATGTTGATGACTTTACAAGGAACAGATGGAGGTTCTGCTGCCACAAGGTCTTCCGAGAAAGCTTGCAGCTATGTTGGGGCCCAGCGTATCGGACCCAGCCTAGTTTCTAGCCATTCCAGCGTACTTCTGTCAAAGCTACCGTGGGAGTATGCTGGAACAGCTGCGATATTTTGGGGCCCTTATGTTGCAGTTCAGCAGTGATGCAGATTGGAGTAACTTGTGATTCTGTTTCCTATCTGGTTTAGGCTGAAAACATTCTGTTCTTGGAATTAGACATGGCCACACCCACAGTGTTTGAGCTGGAGATCCCACGGTCACAGTCACTACACGGAGCAACTGGAGGAGAGCTACATCATAACAGTTCCATTTTCCCAGATCGGTCAGCCACTACAAGAGTTAGGAAATCAAGATCATGGTGAGAATTTCTCAAATCTTAACAGTTCTTTTCTTAGCAGGGTAAAATTCACTTAAGTTCCTTATAAAAAGGTTTCTCATGCATACCCAAAGAACAGGAATTTAGTCACAATTATGATTTTAAGGTGTATTTGACATTCTTGCATGATCTGTCAATACCACAATGTTAATCTTGATAAAAGCAATAGTAATCCAGGAAGTGTTTTCATAAATCATGAGAAAATAAAATTATTGGTTCAAGAACAAGGTTCCCTCTAATTTTTTTTTTGTACTGAGCGGGCCACAAACTCCTTTGAGCGTGACCATTTCATCAGTGGGCAAATTTTACAACAACTTTTACAACAACAACCTTTACAGCAACAACCACTTAAAAGCATATATACAGTAATGCCATACTGCCACCCCACTGTCTCAAATCATGAGCCAATCAGACAAACTCTTAAAAATCATAAAATCAATTGCTCTTTTTTGGTTTATAAACCTCATTAATGGCTTTATTTAATTTCTAACAGGTCACAGCTCTTACAAAAATTATGGGGGGAATTTTCCCAGCCCTGGGGAGGCGGGTATGGAGGCGAGACTGCCGGGAAAATGGCAGAAACTGGGAGCGGGTACCGAACCCGCTCCCAACCCGCCTCCGTGCCATCTTCCCGGGAGGCGGGTCCCTGACTCGCGCAGGGACCCATCTCCGAGGCGGGAAGGGGATTACAGCCAATTAACTGCCTGTTAACGGGTAGTTAACAGGCAGTTAAGAGGATTGTCCCCATTTTACCCACACAAGTGCGGGCTCTCCGACAGCTGCGAACCTCGCCAGGGTCAACGAGGCGAGCAGTGGGTCTGCGGGGGTGAGAGGGGTCGAAAAGTCAACTGTGGAGGTGAGTGATGGGTGCAAGTGTGGAGAGGTAAGTATGGGAGGTGAGTGCAAAGTGTTAGAAAAAGTTAACTTACCTTTGCTTCTTCCTGCAGGCTTCAACCCTTGGGGATCCAGAGGTGCCTCATCTCAACGGCAGAGATGACAGAATGGCTGCTGCATTCTCAGATGCAACAGCCATCTGATTTCTGCTAAAGAAAGAGGTTTAGTGAGTCTTCAGTGCAAGGACTCACCAAAGAACAGAGATTGTCAAAGCTGTCAAACGCTGACATTTCCTCTGTCACCGGCTTTCCCTTAATTGGCCTGCTAAGCCTGCAGGGTGGGCTTAACAAGGTCAATCAAGGGAAAATAGCGTGGGTTGGCCAGACGTCCTTGGGGACGGGACTGAAACCCGACAACCAGCAGTCCCATCCCCATTGATAAAATCCAGCCCCATATTACACATGTCTTGTGTTAGAATTTGCTCTGTCAGGTGTCCCATCAAAGTTAATCATAACATCCCAGGGTCATTGTCCAATTAGGATATGCGAATAATAGAAATTAATCGGGACAATGTTGGAGTAGGAAGAAGCAGACGGGTCGGCAACATCCCATGTGAGGTGTTAATAGCAGATTGGCCAAAACAATGGAGGCACCAAAGCTAACACATAGCAATTATCAGCAAGGTCACGTTAATTATCTGGGATTGTCCAGGTCATCTCGTGTTCCTTTGTAAATTCAGACAGGAAACATCAGGTTAAATTGATTAGCAGTTAAACCATCAAGATGGTCATTATGTCAAGGTCTGGAGATTTGGTGAGAAGGAACCTTGCTTCAGTATACATTCTGGGCAAAGTCTCACACATCCCATTCTACCTCTACTCTGCTACTATCCTGCTCACTATTTACTTACATTGCCAAGTTTTGTATCACCCACAAACTTCAAAATTGTACTTCCTATACCCAAGTCCAGGTCATTTATATGTAACAAGTAAAGCAATGATCCTAATACCAACCCCTGGGGGACCCGACTGTATACTTCTGTCCAGTCAGAAAAACATCCGTTCACCACTACTCTCTGCCTCCTATCCCATAGCCAATTATGTACCCAAGTTACCGCCGTCCCTTTAATACCATGTGCTTCTATTTTCTGAATAAGTCTGTTATGTGGTACTTCCAACAAATGTCTTTTGAAAGTCCGTATATACATCTACTACACTACCTTCATCAACCTTCTCTGTTACTTCATCAAAGAACTCAATCAGGTTAGTCAGACACAATTTGCCTTTCACAAATCCATGCTGGCTGTCGCTTATTAATCCATTTGAACCACAGGAGCAGATTTAATGTCTCATCCCAAAAACAAATAGACTGGATATTGTTGATGGAAGGAAAACACTTCATGAACCAAATGACTTGTTCTATTAAGTTTTATTATTACACCAGACATTAGCAATAACTTTGTTTCCAACATTTGTTGGGACCTGGTGAGAAACTAAAGCTGGAGATAACGTGCAGTCAGTGCAAACATAAACCCGTACGAGACTCATGCCTCACGCCTTTAGTACCCTCAATTATCTCTTTGGTTACACCACCACTTATTCATTGACGTGCACCCAAAACCACTTTCCATGGGAGCAAAAGCGCTTGTAGAACTGCGGCCTAATTTAAGATTAAAAAGTGCTTCCCTCCCCCTCCCGTCTTGGTATTGTTCAGCTTTAACCAGACACTCATTCGCATCAACATTTCTAGTTCAAGACTGTCTTCTTGGGTTACACATCCACAGTTCACCTTTGTCTGCATTACACCGCATAAATTGAAACGTGAAACATTTAAAAAATGTTTTGCCTGAAGAGGCTCACTGTCGGGTCAGGATCTTTTTTTTAAAAGTTAACCTAAAAATAAAGATATTCCAACTCACCCCCAGTACCCAGAGATACCCCTTCACCCCCAGGGTCTGGAGTGGCCTGGGCCGGGCCCAGTAGGTGCAGCATAACACTGTTAATTAAGATGATGCGGGTGTTAAAGTTCAGGTTTTCAAAACTTTATCATCGTGTAAATGGATTGGCGACAGTTTCCATAAGCAAACTGTATCTCTTATGAGTCTTTTACTCTCAGCTACACCGAGTTATTGCAGCTCAGGTCTAACAATTAACCCCGATCATGGTAAATCACTTACTGAAGAACCTATAGGATATGCATTACATCTCCTGCAGGAGATCCACGATATCTCAGAAGGCAGAAAGTATTCACAACTCTAGAATACTTTCTATAGATTGAACTACTGTCCAGATGGCTTCATATTTTACAAGACCAGAAGCAAAGGCAAAATACGACACAGCACAGCTAAACACTTGCAGGACTGAAACTGGGATCGTACATTGCTCACTCAGTGCCGGGCGGAGCTGCGCTAACGTGGAGCGCGCGCGACACAAAGTGAGCTGACACCGGGTGGACCCGCGGTCTGGTGCCGGGCCTCCTCCTTACCGTGCAGGGCTGCTCGGGCACCTGCGGACCGCCTGCCGGGCTGCTCCCCTTGCCGCTCGCTCCCATGGTAACCGGACCTCCAGCTGCTGCCCTCCAGTCTCTCGACTCCCACTGGAACTCACCAGGCATCACTTCTGGGGAACCTCAATGGCATAAACCACCCGATGGAAAAGGCCCTTCAGCCATCTTTGTGCAGGGCGCCAGAGCCGCTTTTACTATCCAGAGTGCAAGTGCCGCCATATTTATACGGGGGGTCCTGCTGCTTTGTTCATTGAGCAACGCCGCCATCTTTGCCTATGGCACGAATGTCGCCACCTTAGTGCAGGCAGGAGTTTCCCGCCATCTTTGTCTCGGGCACTGGTGACATTTTCCCGCTCGTTGGTTTGGGCCCGTCTCCAGCTCACTGCGCAGTGCACAGGACCTTACAGATCGCCTGCTCACCTTACAGGGAACATAGCTCAAGAAGCCCATCCCTTTTGCTCGATCTCAACCTCACTTACCTACCTTTTATCTTCAGAAACATACTGGCCTCTGATCTTTCCTTTCCCCACCCCGGCTCTAGCATTCAAATTGACTTAGTTTGAACCCAGCCATATTTCCTGGTGCTATTTTAAATCCACTCCATGAGGCCTTGGGAACAAGCTCGCACACAGCGGAAAATTGGTCCAATCTTGTGCCTCTTAGATCCATTTGTATTGTTTGTTTCAATACTCTTCCCTCCTAATTTATTCCACAAATCCTGTAAATCAGGTGTTGTATTTAAGAAGTTGCCTGTGAAGATACATTTACATCATTGCAAGGACAAAAGTGCCACTTTAAATCCAGCAGAACTGGTAATTTTGAAGGAAACAAAACCTTTCTCAGATTCTTCATGTGTACAAGGCAGGATATCCTGTTCAATAATCTTGTCAGGAAAGAAAGAAACAAATTGCATTTATATCACGCCTTTTACAACCTCAGGATGTCCCAAAGCGCTTTACAGCCAATGAAGTGTAGTCACTGTTGTAGTGTCAGAAACGCAGCAGCCAATTTGCGCACAGCAAGGTCCCACAAATTACCAGATTATCTTTTAGTCATGTTGGTTGAGGAATAAATATTAGCCAGGACACCGGGGATAACTCCCCTGCTCTTATTCAAAATAGCGCCATAGGATCATTTACATCCACCTGAAAGGGCAGACAGGCCTCGGTTTAATGTCTCATCTGAAAGGCGACACCTCCGACAGTGCAGCACTCCCTCAGTGCTGCACTGAAAAATCAGCCTAAATTATGTGCAAGTAGGATTTTTGCATGTTTTTGGAATAAATTGTATCTTGTCAAGATAATCTGGCATGCAAAAATGAAATCTTTATTAATTGTTCCTTTTTATATTCTAGGTCCAGGCCTGACAGACGAGTATCTTCCTCCTCTTCATTCTCCTCACTGGCTTCAGGCTCTCAACTGTTCTCTCATTCACATGGGATGGTGCCACAGTGAGGAATACTGTGATATCTGTGCCTGTTCTAACTCTTTATCTTTCCCTTCCCTTCATCCCATCTCACTGTATCACTCTGTTAAAGGGTTTATGTCTCTCACATTCAATGAATATCCCTGGATTCAACAGTCTCCCATCAGTCTTTGTCTGCTTTGCTGCATTGTTTCATATGCTACACAATCTGATGTACAGCATTAAAGAGACATGTTATGGGACTTGTTGAAGAGCCTTGTTATCCCATACAGGCATTATATCAAAGCTATCAAAAATAACAAGAGTATGAGAATCAAATGTTGTTAGCACTATTAGGCCTTGGAATTGGCTCATAACAGAAGTAATGCTTGAACAATTGATCATCATCTTTTCTTTTCTTTTATTTGCTGAACCTTCAAATTCATACTCTTTTCAACCCCATTCCCACCTCTCCAGTACAAGAGAGACTTCCTTCCAACTCCAATCACTCTGAAAATCTGTTCTGAAAGAAGATGTGTGTGTCCTGTAGCGCAGAATGCAGCAGATTGCCTGCCGTGTTTATTTCTAAGAACAGTAATGTCGCTTTGTAAATTTGTTGGACTTTTGTTTCCTAATTAAATTGATGTTGCTGTTGCTCCGAAATGGATTTTGAAATATTTAATCGCAGGTACTGTTGTAACTGAGAATGAGGGTACTTTACATTATTGTGGATTAAAATAAATACCATATACTCAAGGACGTTAACCTACATTAGCACGACTTCCATTTTTTTTCATAAAAACTGAGGTTGTCCAGATACAGGCTGACTATGAAAATCCTCTCTTGTATATAGAGCATTGTTCATAGTGACCAACTACAAAGTAACATTTTTGCTTTTGTCCTACACTGTGTAACACATAAATACGAGCTGCCACATCTTTAAACAATTATTTTCAATGCATTTTGGTAAAGCAGAAGGCACTGGTACAATCCTGGGTGCGACTGGCACCTTGACATTATTGACAGGCTTAGACAGTTGCTTTGCAGTTCTAAAGAAGTAACTGGTGCATTAACCTTTCTCTGCTTGTAGAATGTGCAGTGTATTGAAAGCTAAAGGGCAAGGCTATGGAGAGAACCCTGTGTTTCTGGGATTTAGGAAAGAACTCAAAAGATGTGCTTTCTGTTCAGATGGTACCGTATCTGAGTCTGAGGATTTCATTCTGTCATTTAAGTACACTTTCCACAGCTTTTTTGGTTCTCAACTTCTGTTCATACTTGGAGTATTCCATCGGCAGGCCGGGCGGAATGTATCCGTGGCCATGGTATTTGCACCTGCTGTTGGATGATCGCAATTGTGATATCTGTAGATTTGACTGCCCCACCTTCACAGCTGTGAAAAGGTCACGGGTAGGTCAGAGGTCCGGGAGGGGAGGTGAAAATCTGCAACAGTGTCAGTTTTAGTCTAGTAGTACTGCAGCGTCGCTTGACTTTATTAGAATCATGCACATTGCAGGCAGCGTGGTGGCACCGATTAGTGGGATTCAGATTGGACTCGTCATTCTGCTGAATTCCTGGTCTCCAGGGCCCTGCTGCCCGAGCTTCCTAAACTCAATTACAGTAGGAAAGGAAGCGGGGGTGGAAATTGGATGAATCGAGGCATTCTTGCCACTCCTCTTGGTGGACAACAAAGAGAAGCATTGCTTACCCTGTCTTCTTGGCCACAGAGGGGTGGGTGAGTTAAAAGGGAGGAAAGGGTAATCTACTTCCAAACCAAAGCATGCATGATTCAATGAGCTGTTAATATCTGCAGCCTCTTTCATTTATTTCTATATGACATCGGGCTTCTTTTATTTCCAATATGTTGGAATTTTTTTTCTATGCCCTTTTGAGCATGTTTGAAATAAAGGATAGTGTCTCTTTGAGAATCTGCCAGCATTATGCTTCCTAGCATTGTCGTAATCTGTTAACTGTAAATGGCACTGGTTCATATCATATGCTCACAGAAGCCTTAGTATTCCCAGGAGCCACCTGTGTCTGGTTTAATCTGTTATTTCTTGAAATGCCACAGATATTTAATTTCATATTTTGGTACATGCCCTGAGAGCACATCCTAGCTCTGGCCTAAGCTTTCAATTTCAGTTGCTTTCTACTTCAATTACATTTTGTTGGAACAATTAATAAAACAAATTGATAGCTGCTGCACCCTTGCATTGGTTAGAGAGGCAATATGTGAAGCAATTGTACAATGCATACACTATTACAACCTTCTGACTGTTTATTTGATTCAAGTTGAAAACTATCAATGAGGAAAGATGATTTTGATTGTTCAGTAGAATCTCATAAACATTTTGGTTTGATTTTCTTGTAACAATATCAGCACATCTTGAAAATGTTAGGTTTACAAGGTCAAAAATGACTATTGGTGATAATAGCAGACAAACATATGATTCATATGACATTCCTCTATCCACTTTGGAGAATTTATCCCGTTTAACAGATTAACGCCTCCATTAAAATAGACGAAGATCCTATAGACGCATTAAATGTTCATCTGCTATTATCACATTTAATTCTACCCTATAGTAATTAATTCACTACCACAAGTAAAAGAGAACTAACCTTAATTAATTAAATAAATTAATTCCTTTCATTACATTGTCCACTTTTTCTTCCATTTCATCTGTGATGTTTCCCAGCAATTTTTTAATTTGCAGTGCTTATTTATTTAAACTACCTGGTTGCCATGACATCATGTTTTTGCAAGGAATTATGGGTCCAGCAAGGCCTCGGTTCCCTTTAAAGCCCAGCCCTGAAACATCTGATTAATTATTTAAATGAGCATGCATTGCATAATTAGGGTGGGCTTCACACAAGAACAGTGTTGCTGCTATAATTTGCCCTTGATTCTTAATCAGCTGTCATGGCAACCAAGATGGCCTAATTATGTGAGAACACATAGCTGTAACCAGAAGAATAAGAAACAGTTTTAAAGAGATATTTCGAGAAGTTGGTTTGTGTAGGACAATTTGTCTTGGTGTAAAGTGCTTCCCACATTATTCTGTGTTGAACAAGAATAGTACAGGACAAGGACGATGTTTTTGTGAAAGGCATCTTCATATCTTGCACTTAATCCAAGTGGATGCATTCCACTGATGGAACTGTCACCGAGTGAGTCGGGTGCGAATAATTGATTCCAGTATAACTCGAATCCTTGGAGACGGATCTGAAGCTGTAAGATTCTTTTTACAGAAGTCTCCACACACCTTTGCTGTAATCTCAGTGAACAAACAGTAAAACTGAGTGGGACCTGCTTTGAGTAGAACCACACAGCTCAGTTAGTGTTCAAGCTGTCAGGTAATACGAGCAAGTTGGGTGTAATGTCATTCTTCTAAGGAACAAACCTTCTGAATATAGCAGGGATAGAACAGAGTAAATTCATTTTTATCAATCATGCTTCCTTGTTCAGCAACTTTCTGTCAACAGAGAGTGAGAAGCAGGCATGGTCATTTAATAAAGGAATAATTTCACCACTGGAATCTATTTTTTCCTT
The DNA here is from genome assembly GCA_030390025.1 of Squalus acanthias. NCBI lineage: Eukaryota > Metazoa > Chordata > Chondrichthyes > Squaliformes > Squalidae > Squalus > Squalus acanthias. Next base: position 62,779,606 of record CM059433.1, on the reverse strand, counting down.
TAATACTCACCAGCTCAAATTCAACATCACTTCTTTCAGAAGTTGTAAAACTGAGAAATGTAAATAATCGCTTTAGATCAGGACTAGTGAGTTCTCACAGTAGGCCTGTGCTCGTGGTGTGGTTTCAACCCAAACTATATCTAGGTCTTTTGAAATATAATTAAACCTGTGTAGGCTGAGAAGATTTTTGTGTCTTTAATTTCCATTGGTGTTTATCCTCATCATCAGCAAATCGGCATGGGAATGAAGCAGCAAATAGAGCCACTCGATTTTGAACTCCTGCTGCACCCGGTTGCCGCTGGGTTGAGGGAGTTAAAATCCCCTCTCTGGTCTTTGTTATAGCCAGCCTTAAAAAAAAACAGTTGGTATATCTTTGTTGCCGTTGGCTGTACAAGACTTAACTATCAGAAGTCAGCAGCACGAGTACATCGTACGCCCAGCGATAGTGGAAAATCTTGTGAGGCCCTGTACATAAGAACATAAGAAGTAGGAGCAGGAGTAGGCCATATGGCCCCTCGGGCCTGCTCCGCCATTCAATAGGATCATGGCTGATCCGAACCTAGACTCACGTCCACTTCCCTGCCCACTCCCCATAACCCTTAATTCCCTTATCAGCTAGGAAACTGTCTATCTCCGTTTTAAATTTATTTAATGTCGCAGCTTCCACAGCTCTCTGAGGTAGCAAATTCCATAGATTTACTACCCTCTGAGTGAAGAAGTTTCTCCTCATCTCAGTTTTGAAACGGCAGCCCCTTATTCTAAGATTATGCCCCCTAGTTCTAGTCTCACCCATCAGTGGAAACATCCTCCCCGCCTCCACCCGATCAAGCCCCCTCACAATCTTATATGTTTCGATAAGATCGCCTCTCATTCTTCTGAATTCCAATAAGTAGAGGCCCAACCTACTCAACCTTTCCTCATAAGTCAACCCCCTCATCTCTGTACTGCTGGCAGGGTCCCTCGTGCGCTCAGGACAAATCTTGAATTCATGAAATAACAACAGAAAAAGCTGGAAAAACTCAGCAGGCCAGGCAGCATCCGTGGAGAGAGAAACAGAGTTAACGTTTCAGGTCGAAGACCCTTCGTCAGGACTGGAAAAAAGCAGGAAATGAAATAGATTGAAAGCAAGTATAATGCTGGGAAAAGGGGGAGGGGATGAAAGAACAAAGGGGAAGGTCATTGGTAGTATAGAAGGCAGGAGAGATTAAGAGACATTAAGAGATATTCAAGGCGAGGGGTGCTTTGCACACAATTTTCTGTCCATTGAAATCAATGGATGGAAAAGCGCAGGCAGAGTGTCTGCCAATTTACAATCTGTGTGGGTTGCAGCTGAGGCTCCACCAGCAGCATATAGTTCTGCAACATTTACCCTTTCGTCTAAGCAGGCCAACAGCAATTATTGCTGCCCCTTAAACCATCACAAACACAAATTGATATGTAAAGAGTCTTAGCTTGAATAGTAATTCTATAGAATCACACAGTTTTGCAGCACAGAAGGAGACCATTCGGCCCATCACACTTGTGCCAGCTCTCTGAAATAACCATCCATTTAATTCCATTCCCTGCCCTTACCCCATAACTTTTAATTTTCTTTTACAAATATTTATTCAATTCCCTTTTAAAATCTATCATGGATTCTGCTTCCACCACTGTCTTTGATAGGGTTTTCCATTTTGTAATGATCCTTTGTGTAAAAATAAAATCTTCTAACCTTTCCCTTCATTCTTTTGGGATGATGTTAAATTTCCGCCCACTGGTTACCGAGTCACTGACCAGTGGAAATTGTTTTTCATGGTTACCTCATCAAAACCTTTCATTATTTTGAACATCTCCATCAGATCTTCTCTTAACCTTCTCTGTTTTAATGTTGTTTCATTCTTTTGTTTATTACTCCCCCCCCCCCCCCGTCCCCCAAAAAGAAGTCGGTAAAACTTGTCGGGAATTTTTATCTGTATAATGTGTATTAATTCCTAAAAACTCTCTCACACCTCAAATATTCTGTGAAAGTAGAAATAGCCCCTAAAATTTTAAACCCTTTCGTGTATGTTACACCATATCAATGAAATGCAGAAGGGTCCAAATTGTTATTTTATATGAAAATATTTCTAGCAAAAAATGTACTGTTCCTTATTATCATCTCTATTTCAATATGATGAAAATGTGATCTTGTCCCACTTGAGGGATGTTACTTAAAAAGCAACAAATTATATCACCAGAATTAAGTCCTTTCATTAAAAAATAGAATTAATTAGAGAATTTAAAAGGTCATTTTAAGAATGTTATTGAAAATGTACATGTTTAAATGCCTGCAGATTTTTTTTAGATTTTGTTGCTAATTTATACTTCCGTTATGTGCTGCTGTGTAGCTCTTGGAAGAAGGGTCATACTTGTCTTGTTCAGGCTGCACATCCTGGAAAGCAGAATATATTTGGACAGGAAACTATACAGCCTCAGTAAAGATCACACATAATCATTTTATGGGACTATGTGTAAAAGAGGAGTCTGCTGAACAGGCAACATGTCAGTCAAGTTGCACTGTTTGGGGGGGAAATTAAAAGAGGAAGAAAAGTGAACATTTTTTAAAATCAATGGCGGATTCTTATTTTGGTTTATTGCTTTACCCATTATTACATTTAATTCTATCCTATAGTAATGAATTCACTATCACAAGTAAAAGCTGCTTGGGGGAGCAAATTACTTACTATGCTGTTTGAGAGTGGTTAAGATGTCAAAAAATGTGTATATTTACTTTGTAACAATTGTAAAAATGATAGTCTACGCAGGCCCACAACATTTGTCGCTGCCTCTTAAAACAGCACAAGTAAAGAACATTTCTTAATTCGTAAACATTCTTGGTTTAAAATGCCAATTCAGACATGGTTTCAATTTAATTAGAGTGTGTTTCAGACAGGATAATGTTTAGCATCACAAAGTGCTTTTTGATTTGAAATGTATTATTTGTAATACCAGAGTGTAAATACTGTATAAAGATATTTGGTGTATTAATTATTTGTATTTTTGGCAGATTTGTAATAGTGGCAGATTTTTCTTTTCATTTAATATTATTTCTTTATGATGTGCAAACAAGAAATATTGTCCAACTGACATTAAGGGGGAAAAATTGTGTAGCGCCCATTTTGGGGCACTAATTTTAGCGCCCCAAAAAAGTTAGCGCCCCTACCCCGTAAATTCAGTATAAGTGCCCCAAGAAGGAGGTGGAGTGCGACTGGAAGCGCTCCACCTCCTTCTTGGGGCGCTACTACCATAGCGCCGCGTCATTGCAGACCTCCTCCCCTGATTAAAGGGGCGGGGCCTAGCACTGCTCGCACCGGGGCCCTGCTCGACCACCGGGGAGCGGGGTGCCATGGAAACAGCCCGCCGCCGCTAACCTCCTGCTGAATTTTGCAGGGGGTGTTAGCGGCGCCGCGCCCGGGCGCTAGGGCATTTGCGCCCCGTTAGTGCCCCCCGGGGGCACTAATGTGAGGCACAAAGCAAGCCAATTTCTAGCCCTAAGACTCGTAATGAAATCAGCATGTTGCATGTAAGCAAAAGTGTGCAGAGGAATACTTTTAGATGGGTATTTATAGGAATTTCATACATGGCATCTCCATAAAAACATGGTAAATGAGCAAACAACTTCCAATAATAATCACTTTTAGGGGAAAAATTTTGAAAAATGTAAACGACTGAAAACAAATGTAATTTATAAATTGTATAATGTTTTCTGTATTTTCTTGGTTTTGTCGATAAGCTTCTGAATGATAAAACTAGCACAATATGTTTTGGACTTTAAAAGTAACGTTTGAATAAGTGCTTTTTTTAACTTTTTAAAACTGTTTAGGATGTATTTTGATGCATCAGTGAGATCATCAGCCATGGCATGAGAGCCTTTTCTGTCCTTGGTCCTTGAGCAGCCAGCAGTGTGCTGCTGTGCTTTGTACAGACTGGTGAAGTGAGTTGCTGTGCAGAATTTCATCAAGTGATTGTAAGCACACCAAACAGGACCAACTGAGACAAGCAAGATAACTTTAATGAAATACTGGGAGGTTTTCCAGCCTGTGTTTTACTGTAATTGCTTTAGTGCTAGATATTTGTGGGGTGGGGGTAGAATAACCATGTTAAGAGTACTGACATTTAGACCAGCAGTCTGCTGGAGAAAAAAAGCTTACTGGCATATATCTGAAATAAGATCCAAGAACAAGTGTGTGGTGGAGCATTAAATCTCAGCTCAATGTCTTCAGGAAAACAAGAGCATGGATTTAATGAAACCGATCAGTTCTTCAGAGTAAATGTCAGTCTAGAAAAGGAAAAATACAGGGAAGTTTATTTATGAAGTAGACCTAAAAAAAAATCAATAAATGAGACTTTCCGATGCAAATGTATTCAAAGACCATGGGAAATACTACCTTTCACCCAGCATGATCTGATGGTAAAATGAAGATTTCAAAGAATATTTTCTGTATTGACACTTTTTAATAAGTGATACAGTTCTGCGATTATTAACATTAATAAGATTGATCAGATCCCCTTTGATACATTTCAATGTCAGACACTCTCAAAAGCTTGAATAAGATGCTTAAACCACTTAGAGCAGTCACTCTGAATGCAACATTAATTGGGAAACACTTCGTAATACAAATAAATGGCTAGTAAAACTGAGTCAACATAAAAGGTAGTATTGGTGTCTATACGTTGGGACATGTTCACCAGTTTCCAGAATTTTGGCAGTTCATAGAAACTGAGGAATGCACATCCTCCATAGACATTTGGACCATGTTTTGCATCAACCTGGTTCAGTTCAATAATTGGCCATTCTTATTTAAAAGCAAATTAATTATTCTGGAACTTGATAATACCAACCAGTTGTGTGACAAACCATTAGTTTTTAGCTAATCACTGATTGGGCGTGCCAGTGGGAAAAAAACTGACACTTTGTCACTCTACAGTAACACTACATCTCCTTGGCTGTGGGATGGTGCAGCAATGATGTGAGAAAGTCAAAGAGAGGAACTTGCAGAAAAGATAAAAGAACAAGAAACACTGCTCTGGCCTGGATTGCTTTAGTTTGTGTATATCCAAAATTTTACCAATAAGAACATAAGAACATAAGAAATAGGAGCAGGAGTAGGCCAATCGGCCCCTCAGTTGTGATTTCACCATGGGGAGATATTCAGTGTTTCAATTTGCTGTGAGAGAACTGAATACTTTCTAGCTATTCTGCATTTATTTTTTTCGCATGTACAATACCAGAAGGCTTTGCATACTCAGGAATTAATCATACCTCTGGACAAAAGCACCAAAAAGCAAAGACTGTATGTATTGTGGACTCTGTGGTGTGCTTTTCACCTTTCAGTCTTACAGTGCTCAATGTGTGCTGGATGCACTTTCGCTGCATGCTTACTTATCTCAGGAGAACCTGCTCCAGTCAACAAGTGGCAAATTTAAGCTGCAACACATTCTGTGTGATATCTGCTGATGATTTATTTTTCAATGGCCTGGTTGATTTGCAGTGTTACAATGGCACTGTTAGGTAAGCTGACATAGCCATAAAACTATCTGAGAAAGTTCAATAATTAGGGGATACCTACTCCAACAACATATTCTGATGACTTGAGTTGGTAAACCTTAGACCATTTCTCATTTGAAATAGGAATATGTGTATTAACTGAAAAAAATGCTAACATTTGTGATGGGTTAAGAGCCAACATTTAGATCTGTAAAGTTAGCAGTTCCACATTAAAGTCTTAGGTAAGCACAAGGGAGTTGCAGTAGCTTATTGAAAAAGCCTAGATATGATCGAACACACAGTTTAATTCTTTGCTGTTTAGTGGTTACTTCTGAAATGCTAAGAAACGAACAAATTATGTAATGTGTTTTCAAGTTATGCAAAGTTTTATACAGGTGTTTGAAGGCTCCTGTGCAAAGAGCGACCCAAATTGTTCGGGAGCTGGAAGTATCAACATTAGCAACCATTTAAAATGGATGGAGCTGGAAACTCCAAGAACTGAGGAGTTTGGTTCCAATGCCTCCCGCTCTGACACAAAGATTGTTCTGAAATATTTGACTGTTCCTCAAAAACTTTGATAACTGCACAAAACATCTTGAATTAGCAGGTATAGGTAGATACTCAGCAAGATGCTTTCTGTGATCCATCAAGTCTGGTACGTTAGGAGGGCATGATAGGAATCTGCCCCCTCCCAACAACAATTGAATGCAACACTGAAATAGATTCCCCTAATTCACTGAGGCCTTCTGGGCACAGATACACAATGGGAATCAGTGCTACTCCTACAGTTAGAGTACGGACCACTGGTTCGGCATAAGGTATAATGTGATATTTTTTGGAATGGGGAAATCAGCTTTGAATTTATTAAACTTATTTTGTACAGAAAAATAACTTACAATGTCCCATGAATTACAATTGTTCATCTTTTGCGTGTACTATTAAAATGAGCTATATATCAAATGAATTGTAAAGTGATTAGATATAATGGCAGATCTGTATTTTGCCTTTGGCAGTGTTTGTTATGGCCTTAACAAGGACCAAACTTTTGTGCCTGTTTTACTGGAGATGTGATAGTAATTGACTGAGATTTTGTATGGTAGCCTGACCATGTTCCTATCTGCTATAATTTTTCTTCCTTGTTCAAGAGCAAGCCTTTTCTGCTGTCATGTAGCTTGTTATAATGCTGTCTGCTAGTTGAGATTGGAAATATCCTTTGAGCACTGGAAGTTATTTGAACAGAATAAAATCAGACAAACAAATGAACCTTCTCTGTATTTTCATGTCATTTGGGTTTTTACTGATAGTTACTCTTTTCAAATAGTATTGAAATATTGTAAAGTTACACATCTGGTTTGCAACTGGAAACTTTATTTAAAAAGCCAAAATGTAGCTCTCCTGATACCTCATTTGCACTGCCTGGTGTGGGACTGAGCCATACAAGAGCAGTTAGGGCCGGTCTGCACTGAGTTCGCTGATTGCAGCTGGGACGATGGTAGGAGTGCTATAATTTGCCTGGTCTTTTGGAGGGGGGGAGGAGGGAAATCAGCCAGAATTTCATCTTCTAATTCATTGAAAGTGACCCCTGCTGGAAAGTGCCAGAACCTCACTCTGTGCAAAACACAACTTTTAACCAGCTGTATTTTCCATTGTTATTATTGTTAAAGTAGCATCAACTGTTCGGGGTTTGTGTGGACTGCCAGCTGCTTTGAGGTGCTGTCTCTGTATCAGCATTTTTGACTCTTCAGCAGCACTTTGGGCAACGTCTTTGTGCATTCCCTCAATTTATCCCTCAATCAACATCACTAAAACAGATTGGGCCAAAAATTCATCCCGCTGCGCGAGAGTACGCACTGCGTACTCTCGCGTATTCTCTCTCCAATTGCCGGTTTTCTGCATGCCCTGCGCATGCGCTGAAAACCGGCACTTGGTCTTTGGAAAAGGGGGCGGTTCCTCGGTGCATCGCGTGCGCGCTACAGGCTGCGCGCACGCTGTGCACTTTGTGCTTTGGACGCGCAGGTAAGTACTGAAGATTTTAGAAATGGAAAAAGGAGGAGTAAGACCCACTTTTAACAAGGTAAGTAGTGAATTAAGTATTTTTTTGAATTTTTTTTAACAGGTATATCTTTTTTAGAGACTTTAAAGACAGGTAAGTTTATTTTTATAACTTTTTAAAAGATTTTAAATTTTTTCAAAAATTTAATTTTTTATTTAAAATGGTTAATTTATATAACTATACTTATTTTATTAATGTGATGGTTTTAAAAAAAAAGTTAATTGAGGTTTAGCTGTTATTTTGGGGGGGTGTAAGATTCATAGCTTTCACAGCACGTATGTGAAACTTATGAATGGAAGATGGTGTGCTGCCATTGGCTCTAACTGAGTCACGTGATCCCACAGCTCGCACGAATTCACTACGCCGGTGGGATACGCAAGCACTGCCCAGCTGATGTCTGGAACATCAAGTTCGTGCGAGCTGGATCTGAAAAAGCCAACGCGGAGTGAGAGATCGCGCCTGCTCCTTACCCCCGCGGGAACAGAGCGAGATCAATTTCTGGGCCATTATCTGGTCATTATCACATTGCTGTTTGTCGGACCTTGCTGAGCACAAATTGGCTGCCACGTTTCCTACATTAGAAAAGTGACTACACTTCCAAAGTACTTCATTGGCTGTAAAGCGCTTTGGGACGTCCCAAAGTCATGAAAGGCGCTATATAAATGCAAGTCTTTCTTTCATTCGCAAAGTCGAATTGCAAACGCTAATGCTGCAGTTTCCATATACGGGCTGGTTTGGCCTGACAGGTAGACATAATTACAGTTTTCTTCTTTAGTTTATCCATCTGTGAAATGCCTTGGAATGTTTTTTCTAACTTAAAGGTGCCATATAAATGTAAATTGTTGTTCGCTGAGAAAGGCTGACACTTTTTCCATCTGAGATGATTCTGTATAGAATGCATACTGGTCTTGTGACAGATTCAAACTATCCCATCATAAAACTTGATTGTTGAGTTTAATAAAAGCAAAGCCTGGTTCATCCACATGTTGTATTTATGGATAAATTCCAATTAACATTGCTGAAATGAATAAAATGTTCACAGTATATCCCTCTAAGTTGTAGCACATGAATCTATGTGAGCAAATTAGGTATGGTAGTGTAGTGGTTATGCTACTGGACTTAGGTTACTGGACTGGTAATCGAGAGACTCGGACTAACTAATAACCTAGAGAATGTGAATTCAAGTCCAACCTTTGCAGTTTAAGAATGTGAATTCAGTTTAAAAATAAACCTGGTAATAAAAAGCTGGTATCAGTAAAGGTGACCATGAAGCTGTTGGATTGTTGTAAAAATCCAACTGGTTCACAACAGCAACTTGCATTTATATAGTGCCTCAAAAGTAGTAAAATGTCCCAAGGTTCTTTACAAGACTGATTATCAAACAAAATTTGACACCAAGCCACATAAGGAGATATTAGGACAGATGACCAAAAGCTTGGTCATAGAGGGAGGGAGCGTCTTAAAGGAGGAGAGGCGGAGAGGTTTTGGGAGGAAATTCCAGCGCTTTGGGGCTAGGCAGCTGAAGACATGGCCGCCAATGGTGGAGCAATTAAAATCAGGGGCCAGAATTGGAGGAGCGCAGGGATTTCGGAGGGTTGTAGAGCTGGAGGAGGTTACAGAGATAATGAGGAGCGAGGCCATGGTGGGATGAAAACAAGGATGAGAATTTTAAAAACAAGGCGTTTCCAGACCAGGAGCCAGTGTAGGTCAGTGATGGGTGAATGGCACTTGGTGCGAGTTAGGATACGGGCAGCAGAGTTTTGGATGTCCTTTAGGGAAGGAACCCTGCCGTCCTTACCTGATGTGGCTTATATATGGCTCCAGTCCCACACCAATGTGGTTGGTGTCCTCTGAAGTGGTCTAAAAAGCCACTCAGTTGTATCAAACAGCTACTAATCGTAAACAATCGAGAAGGCCCACCACCACCTTCTTAGAGCAACTCGGAATGGGCAATAAATGTTGACCATGCCAGCGACGCCCACAATTTTTTAAAAAGACTGTATGCTGCTGACTGATATGGTCCAGAAGTGTCTCTACACATGTAAACACGCACACTATATGCAAACAATTTATTTTATTTTCACATGACGGATGGTGGCAAGAGATTCATCATGAATGTGGCAAATGTTCATCTATACAGGAAACCTCAGTAGAAGCAGCATAATTTAGAGCTATGACTAATTCAGAACCCTGACTATAACTTCTGCACTGTGATTGAAGGTCCCAGCTGCTGGTGTGATTTACATCATGTATCACACTGAATCTTTTGCATCCTGATAAACTGCGACCTTGAAGTTGGAATGCCCTATATTGCATGGTTGTGCCAAAGGTTCAGGAAATACAACATCACAGTTACCACAATCCCACTCCCACATCAACCTTTCACTTTTTCCAATCTGCTTGGACTTGGGATGTCAAATTTACTGATTTCAGTCCCCTCTCTTTACAGTGAGGATGTGCCAGCGCTGAGCCTACTGACTTACAGTGATATAAGATCATTTTGTGGTATTCTACTTGGAGCTTAAAATAACAAGAAGAAAATCATTCATTTTCATTTTGGAATTGGGCTCGGATCACAGCGTCATTTGCAGTTTCACCAGGTCACCAGTCAGAGCTTGCTGTTGACTGAAGGCATTTTCTATAATGGAGGCAGCTCGTTGACTAAAGAAATATCAATCAGAGTATATAGGCTTTGATGATTGGTGGTAGGATCGAACCCTGCCTTACCCTCGTGCTGATTAGTTTCTGCTAATGCCACTCAAGGGCTAGGCGCGATTTGATTGGTGAAGTGGTGTGGGTGTGAATCAGTGGGTGAGGAAGTGTTGGGAGTAGCAGCACCCAGTCTGGGATTCATTGAATCTCACCTCCTTCTGTAACCCAGCAGAAACAGGGTGTGTCTCATTCAGAGCCAGTTTTATTTTACTCTCCAGCACGAGTAGTTATTTGGTCTTTGATGGAAAAATAAAGTAAATAGCTCCATTAGGGAATTGGCTATTTTAGATCTAGTACTGTGCAATGAGACAGTGTTAATTAATAACCTTGTAGTAAAGGAGCCTCTGGGGAGCAGTAATCATAATATGATAGAATTTTATGTTGAGTTTGAGAGTGATTTAGTTAAGTCTGAAACTAGGGTTCTAAACCTGAACAAAGCAAACTACATAGGTATGAGAGGCATGTTAGCTAAGGTAGGTTCGGAAACTAGATTAAAAGATATGATAGTAGAAAAGCAATGGCAAACATTTAAAGAAATAATTCATAATTTGCAATGAATATACATTCCCTTAAGGAATAAAAATACCATGGGAAAAATGGTCCAACCGTGGCTATCAAGAGAAATTAAAGATAGTATTAGATTAAAGAAAGAGGCTTATAATGTTGCGATAAAGACTAGTAAGCCTGAGGATTGGGAAGATAATAGAATTCAGCAAAGGAGGACCAAGAAATTGATAAAGAAAGGGAAAATAGAATATGAGAGTAAACTAGCGAGAGACATAAAAACAGACTGTACAAGCTTCTATAGGTAGGTAAAAAAGGAAAAGATTAGCGAAAGTAAACGTGGGTCCCTTACAAGCTGAGACAGGAAATTATAATGGGGAATAAGGAAATGGCAGAGAAATTAAACAAATACTTTGGGCTGGATTTTGAATGACCCATGGAGTCGGGTTTGGAGGCGTGTGGGGGGTTAAATTTGTGGGGTCGGGGTTTCCGACCCCATCCCGACTCCATCCCGCCTCTACGCAATTTTGACATAATCAGTCGCGGGGTTCCCAACTCCGTCCCGCCTTCAAGAGGCGGGAGAGGCCATTAAAGCCCTTAACAAGCTCTAAATTGGCTCTGTAATGCCATTTTGAAACGCTGTAGCTAGTTTAACCCTTTTCTGACGTGAAGCACGCCTGGTGTGAAATACTCCAGTGAAACCTGGCGGGAGCACAAGTGGATCGCTGACTATCAGCTGCAGGTCCACTATTACAACGGAGATGTGATGAAGGTAGTAGTAGTATTAGGTCTGAACGTCGCCTCTGATACTGTTGCATTGAATGTCTTCAGAGACTGCCTGGGAGGACTTGCTTGGCCAAAAAATTCATAAATTCATTCATTCTCTCTCTCTCTCTCTCTCTCTCTCTTCTCCTCCCCCCCCCCCCCAATTTTTGCATCCAGGTCCACTCACATCAAAAGCAGGTCCTCTATCACCAACAGTCTCTGAGACTAGGCAGTCAGCAATGATGACATCATCAGAGGTGACTTTCAGACTGAAAACTAATTAGTTCATGGGTTCCCACATGCTCCAACTCAATTGCCCAATTAAGTGAAAATTGCATCAGGCATCCACATTAATCTGGAGTCGGGGGGGAAACACGAAGTGCGGATTACACGACCCCAACCCGACCCCAACCCGACCCCAAAACAAAATCCAGCCCTTTGTGTCTGTCTTCATGGAAGAAGACGCAAAAAACCTTCCGGAAATAGTGGGGAACCAAGGGGAATGAGGAACTGAAAGAAATTAATATTAGTAAAAAAATAGCACTGGAGAAATTAATGGGACTGAAAGCTGATAAATCCCCAGGACCTCATGGCCTACATCCTAGGATTTTGAAAGAGGTAGCTATAGAGATAGTGGATGCATTGGTTGTCATCTTCCAAAATTCCATAGATCCTAGAACAGTTCCCGCGGATTGGAAGGTAGCAAATGTAACCCCACTATTTAAGAAAGGAGGGAGAGAGAAAATGGGGAACTACAGACCAGTTAGCCTGGCATCAGCAGTAGGGAAAATGCTAGGATCTATTATTAAGGACGTGGTAACAGGGCACTTACAAAATAATAATAGGATTGGGCAGAGCCAACACGGATTTATGAAAGGGAAATCATGTTTCACGAATCTGTTAGAGTTTTTTGAGGTTGCAACTAGCAGAATAGATAAGGGGGAACCACTGGATGTGGTGTATTTGGATTTTCAGAAGGCATTCGATAAGGTGCCACACAAGAGGTTATTAAACAAAATTAGGGCTCATGGGATTGGGGGTAATATACTAGTATGGATAGAGAATTGGCTAACGGACAGAAAACAGAGAGTAGGAATAAACGGGTCATTTTCGGGTTGGCAGGCTGTAACTAGTGGGGTACTGCAAGGATCAGTGCTTAGGCCTCAGCTATTCACAATCTATATCAATGATTTGGATGAGGGGACCAAATGTAATATATCTAAGTTTGCTGATGATACAAAGCTAGGTGGGAATTTAAGTTGTGTGGAGGATGTAAAGAGGCTTCAGGGGGATATAGACAGGCTAAGTGAGTGGGCAAGAGCATGGCAAATGGAATATAATGTGGAGAAATGTGAAGTTATCCACTTTGGTAGGAAAAATAGAAAAGCAGAGTATTTTTTAAATGGTGAGAAATTGGGAAATGTTGATGTTCAGAGGGACCTGAGTGTCCTTGTACACATATCACTGAAAGTTAACATGCAGGTACAGCAAGCAATTAGGAAAGCAAATGGTATGTTGGCCTTTATTACAAGAGGATTTGAGTATAAGAGTAAAGACGTCTTACTGCAATTATATAGGGCCCTAGTGAGACCACACCTGGAGTATTGTGTACAGTTTTGGTCTCCTTACCTAAGGAAGGATATACTTGCCATAGAGGGAGTGCAACAAAGGTTCACCAGACTGATTCCTGGGATGGGGGAATTGTCCTATGAGGAGAGATTGAGTAGACTAGGCCCATATTCTCTAGAGTTTAGAAGAATGAGAGGTGATCTCATTGAAACATACAAAATCTTACAGGGTTTGACAGGGTAGATGCAGGGAGGATGTTTCCCCTGGCTGGGGAGTCTAGAACCAGGGGTCACAGTCTCACAATAAGGGGTAGGCCATTTAAGACTGAGATGAGGAGAAATTTCTTCACTCGGAGGGTAGTGAATCTTTGGAATTCTCTACCCCAGAGGGCTGTGGAGGCTCAGTCGTTGAGTATATTCAAGACAGAGATCGATAGATATTTGGATATTAAGGGAATCAAGGGATATGGGCATAGTGCAGGAAAGTAGAGTTGAGGTCGAAGATCAGCCATGATCTTATTGAATGGCGGAGCAGGCTCGAGGGGCCGAATGGCCGACTCCTGCTCCTATTTCTTATGTTCTTATTTATACAGCACTTGATTATGCTGAATTGTTTCAAAGTGCTTCCTAATGACATACTACATTAAATACAAAATTTTATTTAAAAAAATAAGAATTAGTGATGGGGAACTGGGGGTGGGTGAATCATCGAATCATAGAAACTCACAGCACAGAAGGAGGCCATTCGCCCCATTGTATCTGTGCTTCCACCACCTGTTCAGGTAGAGCGTTCCAGATCCCGACAACTCTCTCAATGAAAATATTACTCCTCATCTCCCCTCTAGATGTTTGCCAATGATTTTGAATCTATGACCTCTAGTTATTGACCCACTTGCCAAAAGGAATAATTTTTCTCTATCTACTCTATCAAAACCTCTTTTGAAAACCTCTATTAGGTCACTTCTTAACCTTCTCTGTTCCAAAGAGGACAGTCCTAATTTTTCCAACCTCTTGTCATAACTGAAGTCCCTCATCCCTGGTAACATCCTGGTTAACCTCCTCTGCACCCTTTCTAAGGCATTTACATCTTTCGGTGCCAAGAATTGTCCACAATACTCCAGCTGAGGCCTAACCAGTGATTTATAAAGGTCTAGCATGATCTCTGCTTTTATATTCTATTCCTCTATTTATAAATCTGGGTTTCTTATACTGGGAGTTACAGTAACCAAGGTGGTGATTTTGCCAATGGGGAGCTTTTGGAGCCGGGACTCCCACTTATCGGGTTTCAGTCCCGCCTCCATCAACTGCTGGCCAACCCACGCTATTTTCCCTTGATTGACCTTGTTAAGCCCGCCCAGAGGGCTTAGCAGGCCAATTAAGGGAAAGCCGGTTGCAGAGAATGTCAACGTATGACATTTTATCTGTCAAACATTTTTGACAGATGAATTGTCATCGTTTGACAGCTCTGTGAAGCTGTCAAACAGTGGCATTCTCTGTAGTTTGATGAGGTCTTGAATTCAAGACCTCATCAAACCTCTTTCTTTTGCAGAAATGAGATAGTTGTTGCATTGGAGAATGCAATGGCCATCTGTCATCTCTATCGCGGAGGTGCGAGACTCTCCGCATACCCACCGACTGAAGCCTGCAGGAAGAAACAAAGGTAAGTACACTTTTTCTAACACTTTGCACTTACCTCAGATACTCACCTCTCCACACTTGCACCCATCACTCACCTCCACAGCGCACTTTTGGACCCCTCCGACTCCCGCAGACCCACTACTCGCATTGGTGACCCTGGCGGGGTTCGGAGCCTTCGGGAAGCCCGCACTTCTGTGGGTAAAATGGTGATAAGCCTATTTGCTGCCTGTTAACTACCTGTTAACAGGCAGTTAAGTGGCTGTAATCCCCTCCCACCTCCAAGGAGACGGGACCCGGCGCGGGACGGCTACCCGCCTCTTGGCAAGATGGCATGGAGGCTGGTTGGGGGCGGGTTGGGCACCCGCCCCCAAATTCTGCCATTTTCCCGGCAGTCCCATACCCACCTCCCCAGGGCTGGCAAGATCACGCCCCAAGTCTGAGGACTAAATGGAGCTCCAAGGGGGCATTGATAAGATGGTAGAATGGGCAAAAAAGTGACAGATGGAATTCAATGTCAGTAAATATCAGGTGGTACATTTTGGTAAAAAAAATTACTCTTTAAAAGGAGTAAAGCTGGGTGTTGTGGAAGAGCAGAAGGATTTGGGGATTGAGGTTCACAAGATATTAAAAGCAGCATAAAAAAGGCCATAAAAAAGCAAATAGAATACTAGGCTTTATGGCAAGAGAGATCGAACATAAAAGTCAAGATGTAATGATTACACTATATAAAACCTTAGTAAGACCACAGTTGGAGTAATGTGTGCAATTTTGGGCTCCATACTATTGGAAGGATGCTGAGGCAATAGAGAGGGTTCAGTGCACATTCACTAGGATGCTGCCTTGTACGAGGCATGAGGAAATACAAATATGCAGAAAGACTTGCAAAATTTGAGTTGTTTTATGTTAGAATAGAGGAGATTATCAAGTGGTTTGACAGACATGTTTAAAATTATGAAGGGATGGGACAGGATAGATAGAGACTGTTCCAGTATTTTAGGGGCCTAGAATGAATGGACGAAGATATAGAATTAAGTGTCTCTCTTCATTCTTCCTACCAAAATGTAGCACTTCACACTTCTCTGCATTAAATTTCATCTGCCACGTGTCTGCCCATTTCACCAGTCTGTCTATGTCCTCCTGGAGTCTGTTATTATCCTCCTCATTATTTACTACGTTTCTGAGTTCCATGTCATCTGCAAACTTTGAAATTATGCCCTGTATACCCAATTCTAGGTCATTAATATATATCAAAAAGAGCAGTGGTCCCAACACCGACCCCTGGGGAACACTATTGTATATTTCCCTCCAGTCTGAAACACAATCATTCACCACTACTCTTTGCTTTCTGTCCCTTAGTCACTTTTGTATCCACACTTCCAATGTCCCCGCTTCTGTTTTTGTTATTATTAAGGATGTGGGCATTGCTGGTAAGGCTAGCATTTATTGCCTATCACTAGTTGCCTTGAGAAAATGGTGGACCTTCTTCTTGAACCGCTGCAGTGCTTGTGGTAAAGGTACACCCACAATGCTGTTAGGTAGGGCGTTCCAGGATTTTGACCCAGTGACAATGAAAAAATGATGATATATGCCAGAATGGGATTAGCCTCGGAGAGTAGCTTGGAGTTGATGTTGTTCTAGTGCACCTACTGCCCTTGTCCTTCTAGGTGGTAGAGGTTGCAGGTTTGGGAGGTGCTGCTGAAGAAGCCTTGGTGAGTTTCTGCAGTGCATCCTGTTGATAGTACAGACTGTAGGCAGGATACGCTGGTAGTGGAGAAGGTGGATGTTTAGGCTAGTGGATGAAGTGGACTGCTTTGTTCTGGATGCCTCTGAGCTTCATGAGTGTTGTTGCAGCTGCACCCATTCAGGCACGTGGAGAGTATTCGATCACACCTCCTGACTTGTGCCTTATAGGTAGTGGAGAGGCTTTGGGGAGTTAGGATGTGAGCCACTTGCTGCAGAATACCCAGCTTCTGACCTGCTCTGGTAGCTACGGCATTTATGTGACTGGTCCAGTGGATTTCTGGTCAATGGTGAACCCCCCCCAGGTGATGGACTCAGTACTGGCAATGCCATTGAATGATGTGGGGAGGTGGTTAAGCTCTCTCTTGTTGGAGATGGTCATTGCCTGGCACTTGCATGACGTGAATGTCATTTGCCACTTATCAGCCCAAGCCAGGATGTTGTCCAGGTCTTGTTGCATGTGGGCACAGACTGCCTCATTATCTGAGTAATTGCAAATAGAGTTGAACACTGTGCAATCATCAGCGAACCATCACTTCTGACTTTATGATGGAGGGAAGGTCACTAATGAAACAGCTGAAGATAGTTGGGCCTAGGCTGCTGTCCTGAGGAACTCCTGCAAATTGTGGTGGTATACAATCCCGCCGCTGCTGATAGCCCACACAATTTCATGGATGCCCAGTTTTGAGCTGTTAGATCTGTTCTTGATCTATGCCACTTAGCATGGTGGTAGTGCCATACAACACAACGAGGGTGTCCCCAAATGTTAGTGAGGAGGACTTTGCAGGATCGAAGGGCTAGATGTGCCTTTGTTGTGTCCTGATTTGGTGCCTAGGTCACAGCTGAGTGATCAGTCTGTTTCTATTCTTGTCGTTCTTTGTAGCAGCATGGTGTCACATATAGATCAGACCAGGTAAGGATGACAAGTTACCTTCCCTAAAGGACATTGGTGAACTAGTTGGGTTTTTAGGACTCAATGGGGGCGATTTTCCCACTGGAGGCGGGTTTCAGTTTGAGTGGGTTCCAAACCCACCTCCACTGATAGGTTTGAAAAAATTGCCATTTTCCCCTGATTGGCCAGTTGATTTCAGAGGTGTGGGTTGCCCTTGGTCAATTAGTGTTTTGGGACTGAAACTCGCCTCTGCTGACATCACTTTTCCAGCCTCATTTAAGGGCTGCTTGCTGCCTTGGATCATTCCACTGGATTTCTGTCGATGCTGCACCACCTGCAACATATTTCGAGAAACCACTATGTCCAATTCCAAGGCAAGGACCTCTCCGAGGTCCTCGGATGAAGCGCTGCAAATGTTGAGGGGGTGAGAGCTAGCAGGGAGGTGCTCTTCCCCTCATCTGGGAGGAAGAGGCCGCCCAAAGAAACCAAGGCTGTGCGGGTCCAGCTGGCAAGGGATAGAATCTCCAGATCTGTGTGCAGATTGGGTGAATATTTATGTGTATTGATGAAATGCCATCACTGTTGGAAAGCATTAAAATGATTTGATGGCAAAATGTTGGCGTGATGGCATCTGTTCTTTCGCCTTAGGCAGCTCCACATTGCGGGCTCTGCGACACTTGCGGTGGCCACAGTAAAAGGAGGCCAGAGAGTCATGTCCATTGTCTATGATGTCGTAAGATGGAGCCAAGGACATGTGGCAACATGGGCAACCGATGCAAATCTGGCCAGGATAAGTTCATCCCTTGCATCACGGGCAGCCATGTGCTCGCGTGCTGCCGCTGCTGCTGGTCGATAGACCGGCGCTCTGTCCTCCTCCTGCTCCTTCTCCTCCTCCTGCTCCTCCTCCTCCTCCTCCTGCTCCTCCTCCTCCACCTGCTCCTCCTCAACCTCCTCATCCTCATCCTCATCTGAGGAGGCCTGGAACTGAGCCACTTGCTCATCAGGAAGCTGCAAGCCACGACGCTGTGCCATGTTGTGCAGTGCACAGCAGACCACGACCATTCTGGAGACCCTGTATGGTGTATACTGCAGGGCTCCACCTGATCGGTCAAGGCAATGGAAGCGCATCTTCAACAACCCAATGGTTTGCTCTGTGATGGACCTGGTCGAAGTGTGGCTGGCATTGTAGCGCTCTTCAACCTCGTTAGCTGGCCTCCTGATCGGCGTCATTAGCCACTTCTTCAGGGGGTAGCCTTTGTCACCAAGGAGCCATCCGTTAAGTTGGTTTGGCGGATTGAAAAGCGGAGGAACACTAGAGTGCCGCAGGATGAAAGAGTAATGGCAACTACCACAGAACCTGGCGCAAGCATGCAAAAACTCCTTCTTGTGGTTACACACCAGTTGTACATTGGGGGAGTGGAAGCCCTTTCGGTTGACAAAGATAGCTGGGTTGTGATGGGGTGCCCTAAGGGCCACATGTGTTCAGCCTATGACGCCCTGCACCATTGGCATGCCTGCTATATTTGCAAAGCCAACCGAACGCGTGGTTATACTTGCTTGATCCCTTGAGAACTGGATGTAATTGTGCACCTTTGCGAAAAGGACATCGGTAACCTGCGTGATGCAACTGTGGGCGGCCGACTGGGAGATGCCACTGATGTCTGCTGATGATCCCTGGAAGGAGCCTGAGGCAAAGAAGTTGAGTGCGGTGGTGACTTTGACAGCCACTGGTAAGGGGTGTCCACCCGTTCCTCTGGGCACCAGGTCTTGCTGCAGCAGTCTGCAGATCTCTCGGACAACCTCTCGTGAAAGTCTCAGCCTCCTTTGGCACTGCTGCTCACTCATGTTGAGGTAGCTCATCCTCTGTCTGTAAACCCTATGTTGGGGGTATCTCCTGCGGCGAGGTGCCTCGATGCGCTGGCGCCTTCTGCCCTGTGCAGCATCAGGTGGCTGAGCAGCAGGTTGGGGCTCCTGCTGCTGTTGCTGCTGAGCTGCCTGGTTCTGCTGCTGCCGTGGTTGCTCCTCATCCGAATCTGAGGTCTATGGTGAAAGGAAATGAATGGTTCCCATGCTGCTGGCAGATACCTCCGTTGGGAAAGCGCTCATTGCAAGCAGGGAGAGGGTCTTCCAAGGAGGTCCCACAGTTGATAGATACAAGCTGCAGCACCTCCGACTTCGGAAGGCCTGCGAAAAGTGCTGAAAGACCGTTTAAAGCAAAGTTCTGCCACCTGCAACTAATCCCTGATGAAAGCTCAGTTTTAATGGTGGAGCTGCAGCTGTGAGGAGGCCACCCACTTGTCAACCTGCCAGGATTAGCTGGCGTGGTTTATGAGGGTCGTGGAACACGCTGAAAATGTCGAAAAATAACGAGGGCCTCTCAAAATAGGATTAGAGAGGCCCTTAACGACCATTTAAGGCTTTTAACAACCTCTCGGGGCTGCTGGAGGCGGGACTGTTTCCCACCCTGCAAAACTGGCACCGGTAAACTCGCGCAGAGGCGGCTTGGAGGCGGGTTCCGAACCCACACTCATTTTTAGTGATTTTCCCGCCTTTCCCGCCTCCAGGGCTGAGAAAATCGTCCCCTTAGACTCTATGGGGGAAAAATTGGGTCGCGCCCCCTTTGGGGCGCATACTTCGCCAGGGCGCTACTTTTAGCGTCCCGAACAAATTAGCACCCCCACAGCCGAAATTCACCGGTAGCACCCCAAGAGGGAGGCGGGGTGATACTGGAAGCGCCCCGCCTCCCTCTTGGGGCGCTGCGAGTGACTCTCGCGGCGCTACGTGCCACGGTACTGCAGGCCTTCCTCCCCTTATTAAAGGGGAGGGGCCTAGCGCAGCACGACCCGGGACCCAACTGGGCCACCAGGGATCGGAGTGCCGGCAAAAGAGCCCGGCACTCAAGAGAAGTGCCGGGCTCACGGTGCGCAGCCGGCACGCCGCGGGGGGTCTGCTCAGGAGACCGGGGACGGCAACGGGGGCAGGTGTTGGCAGGCGGCCAGCAACAAAAATGGCTGCCCGGCACCTTCCCTTTAATTAGCGCCACCCCGGCCACAGGTAGGCCCCCCGACCCCGTCGGACATAGCATCCGGTGGTAAGTCAGGGGGCGCTACCGAAGCTCGCGGCCGGGGCGCAAGCGGGGCGCTGCGCACGCCAATGATGTCATCACTGGCGGCGCTGCGCCGCGGGGCACTAACAGTTACCATCGCTGCTAACCTCCCGCTGAATTTCGCAGGAGGTGTTGACGGTGCCGTGCTCAGGCGCTAGTTGCTTTGCACCCCGTTAGCGCCTTCTTAGGGCACTAACGGGAGGCGCAAAGCAATTGAATTTTTAGGCCTCTGACTCTACATCAGTAGAATAGAAACTTTGAGATTTCAAAACCCTGTCAATCCTTTTCTCCTGTTTTATATGTGACAGAGGAATTGCATAAATTTTCTCACATTACATGAAGTGTATTTGAGTGAGGCTGAAGGTGCTGATTACCAATAAAACCCCTGGGATTGTTAAATGATACCCCAGGTTACTTACAAAGACAAGTGAGGATATTTGTGTAGCACTTAGTCATTTTGAGTCAGTGAACACTGGGGAGATCCTGACAGACTGAAAATGACATGTGCAGTTTCCATTTTCAAGATGTGTATAGAGTTATAACTGGTGACCACAGACTAACAAGACTGACCGCAATTATCAGTAATTGGAATCAAATTGTAAAAGTACTTGATCAAATTGGAAAAAGACCTGATGAAAATACCCTAATAAAGGACACTAAGAAGAAGGGGTAGATCTTGCCTAACCAACCTCATCATTTTGTTTTGAGGAAATGACGTCCCAAGTTGATAGACCTCGACACAAGGGCCTTCAAATTGGACTTGGGCAGCGGTGCAAAGCGGGCGCCCTTTTTACACAGCGCCTGATATTCAGTTCCACTGACTGCAGGGCCAAACAGCCTTTGATAAAATAATGCATGATAGACTGCTTGGTGTATTCATTTTATGTGGAATAACAGTGAATTTCCGACAGAACACAAGACAACAGCGAGATAGGCCATCAGTTTTATGGGGTTGTTGGTTTTCCCAAGACCTTGGAGGCACAGCTTTTGCTTTGAAAGCTTACAGTTAATCCGCACAATTGCCTCAACACTTAGGGGGAGAAATTCGGTATTGCCCTGTTTAGCCAGGCGCTAATGTTTGTCAACTTTTAAAAAATTTGAGGTTTGTGCTCCAGGAAGGAAGTGGAGCGCTAACTCAAGTGCTCCACTTCCTTCCGGGAGCGCAACAGGCAGCAGGCGGGGTGGGAGCTGTGCAGCGCTGCCGCGTTGGAAGGCTCCTTCCCTCCCTTAAAGGGAAGGGCCATCACTGCAGGCTCTGCAAGGGGAAAACTTACCTGGTCCCCGACGGCAGCCTCGATCCGGCCCGAGCTGATCGATTGCTGGAGAAGACAAAGGAAAAGAAAGAGAAAGAGCATTTCAGAATTTTTTTCACTTACCTCGCCCACCTCGCCTTTAAGCATTGCCCCCGAAGTGCCCGGCCTCCCGACGAACGCCTCCTGCAGTTGCCGGTGTTTTCGCCCCGCGATGCTGCAGGGGGTGGAACCGAAGTTCGGGTCCGGGGCGCTACCGGGGCGCTGCGCACGGCGATGACGTCACAATCTCCGGGTGAAGGAGAGCGGGGCGCAACGCCATACCACCGCCGCAACCCTCCCGCCGAATATAGTGGGAGTCAATCTTCTCGCTGCGCCCGGTCGGTAAGTGCTTAGTGCCCCATTATCACCCCCCGGAGGCGATAACAGAAGGAGCTAAGGAGGCCAATTTCTAGGCCAAAGAGTTTAAACCTCCTGAATATCCAAGTTGTTTGTGACAACATGCACAGGCTCCTGGTTGTCGAAATGAAATTCATTGGAAGTTGCCATGATGTATTCACCCTTCGGAATTCAGCCCTCCCTGAGCTCTTCAAAGAAGACAATCATGTCAACAGATGGCTTGGTGGGTGACAAGGTGCATCTTGTATTCGCATGGATAATGATCCCACTCAGAGTTGCACAAGCCGCAGCAGAGGAGTGCTACAATGAGCTGCATCTCTGGAGCTGGTGTTTGGCCAGCCTGCTGCCACTTCCTACATGTCACTGGTCTGGTGGGGAAAGGCCAGATGCCTGGCGTATTCTGCAGGTCTGAGAAACAGCAGTCTGTAGCAGATTAACAGCCTTCAGCTATTGCCATTTCACTCGACCCTGTGTACCAGCATGTGCACTAATCTCCCCGACTGTCCCTGGACACTTCTGAGGTGGGTGTGGGGGGTTGGGGATGAGGGGGTGCGAGGGCTGTCATAGATTTCATTAAAGCTGCTACATGTCCCATTATTGCCTGCAACAGAGACAAAGATTCCCGATGTTCCCACAAATGAGGACAATAGACTCGAGAGACACACCTGTCAGTCATCGCACATCCTCAGAGACTGACCTCAGAGCCTGCATGTATAAGCGTGATGACATTCTTCTCGTCAGGCGAGTAGTCATTAGCTCTAGGTCCCGTGGTCCTGGGTAGTCTTCTCCTCAGCCTCAGCTGGGAATGTGGCACATCGTCACCCACTCCTCCGACTGCCTCCTGCTCTCTGAATTACCCAGTACCACATCCTCACTAACACTATCTAATTCATGATGCGGAGATGCCGGTGTTGGACTGGGGTGGACAAAAGTGAGAAGTCGCACAACACCAGGTTATAGTCCAACAGCTTTATTTGAAACCACAAGCTTTCGGAGCGGCAGCTCCTTTGTCAGGTGACTTCACCTGACGAAGGAGCAGCCGCTCCGAAAGCTTGTGATTTCAAATAAAGCTGTTGGACTATAACCTGGTGTTGTGCGACTTCTCACTACTACCTAATTCACCACTGGATGTCAGTATATAAGCTGGTGCATGGGAGTGAGAAAGCAAGTGACACAGAGGATGAGATAGAGCAGGTTATGAGAGAGGAATACAGAACACGATCTAAGTCTAGGGACTCATGGGTGGGCTTGATCTTCACATCCTCCCTCTCTTCATTGTCAGCCTCCACAGCATCGGCATCCTCATAGTCCACAAGGAAGATTTTTCTTCTTTTGTGCACCTCCTCATCATCATCATTATCATAATCATCATCTTGCTGCTCTTCCATTTCTACTGCCCTTGTGGCTGTGATGGATCTGCAAGAAATCAACATGCGTCATACATGCTGCAGTCAGTTTTCTCAGAACTAAAGCTGCAAAACCAGAGGTCCTTAATGGGACCACTGGAGGCGGCCACAAAAAGGTTACTAAAAAAAGTTTTACTTTCTGAATGTGGAGTCAGAGGAGCAGGAGTGCCGGTGGCAGCGTCACCACCAGCCGATGGTAGCCCTCATCATTTCATCAAGAACGTCACTGATGCTCTATGCAGGAATGCTGTGCAATTCATATTGTTCCCAATGGAAGGAGCCAAACAAAGAGAGAGTTAATCAGTTCTACAGAGTGGGAGGGTTCCCACAGGCACAAGGAGCAATTGACAGATCTCATGTCACTGAAAGCACCGCATGATAACCCCCTCTATTTTATGAAGAGGAGTGGATTTCTTTCTATTCATATCCAGCGAGTGTGTAATGTCAATCACCTTATCCTGCATGTCAATGCCAGATACTCATAATGACATTTTCATCATGTGACAATCTACTAAGCCACCCTACATGACTTGGAGCCATGCACCCTGATGGCTGGTTGGTGATGAAGACTGTCCCCTGAAGTTATGAACGATGACTCCATTAAGATTTCTGCCAACAGAGGAGGTCAACAGGTGCAATGAGGCCTATGCCACTGAAGAACATTCCTATATTACAACAGTGACTACACTTCAAAAAGTACTTCATTGGCTGTAAAGCGCTTTGGGACGTCCGGTGGTCGTGAAAGGTGCTATATAAATGCAAGTCCTTCAAGTCTTTCTTTTACGAAGTGCCATAGAGCAGACTGTAGGAATTATCAAGCTCCGTTTTAGGTGCGTGGATAAATCTGGTTGGGCCCTGCCATGAAGCCCACTGAGAGTCTCAAGAATCATTGTAGCTAAAACAAAAGCAAAATACTGTGAATGCTGGAAATCTGAAATAAAAACAGAAAATGCTGGAAATACTCAGCAGGTCAGGCAGCAGCTGTGGAGAGAGAAACAGAGTTAACGTTTCAGGTCGATGACCCTTCGTCGGAACTGGAAAAAGTTAGACATGTAACAGGTTTTAAGCAAGTGCTGGGGCAGGGAAAGTGGGGGCAGGGGGAGAAAAGAATAAAAGGGAAGTTCTGTGATAGGGTGGAAGGCAGGAGAGATTAAATGATAAAAGATATGATGGTGCAAGGCAAAAGGGGTGGTAATGTGACAAGTAATTAAACAAAATCATTGTAGCCGGCTGGGTTCTGTCTAATGTTACAATGAAGAAAGGATTTCTGCTTCTGGAGGCTGAAGGCAGTGAAGATGAAGAGGATAAGGAACATGCACAGGAAGGAGAAGACATGGACGGGACAGCTAGCAGGCAGAAAAAGGAAGGCATAACTGATAGCACAGTGCTTTAATTAAATAAAGGTTCACTCACCTAATAAAGTCACTTCACATCTGCCTTTTCTCCCTTCACTCCCTCACAAGTGTAACCGGTTTTTGCGGTGGCCAATTTCCTATGGCCCCTGCCGCAATCGCCAATTATTGTAAGTGGTTTCGCCCTGCCCTTAGCGAGCACGCAAACCCCCTTACTGCAAGTTCTGGACAATAGGGATTACTGAGGAAAGATTTGAACATGGACAGCGTTTTCGGGCTCACCCGTACAGTGTTTATTAAGGTTGACAAAACCACTCCACTCGCATACAGTACGAGCGGTGTGAACACAACAGTACAGTTTCAAACAGTACAACTCTGACTTGTCCAACAAGCCCATGCCATGCTGACTTATCACGGCCTAAAAACACCCTCCCGTGAACTAAACTATCACAGGACCCTTCCAATGCTAAACCCCCTCTGGTTTGGTAGGAACATACAGGCACCCCCTCACACAGCTAAGTGATCTTGTGGGTGTGTAGGCTTGGCAATGCTCACCTAGATTGCCCTTGATCTTGCTTGTAGCTTCTCCCGTCCGTCTCGGCTACCTGGTTCCGTACCGGCCTTGCGGCATGCGAGTCCCAGCCTTAGTCAAAGTCCGTCTCGGTTGGAAGAGCAAGGCTCAGCTCCTCTTAACGTTCCGTTGTGTGGAGGGCAGGAGAGAGAGAGCTATCCAAACTGCTCTCTGATATACCCCTCCAATACACAGACCGCTATCTGTGGTTTTAATGGACACATGGCCTCAGGGAAATTATTTCCAGGCTTCCTCCCAGGTTTGGATGGTTTAGATCTCGTTTTGATCTCCCAGCCGATTAACTTAACGAGCTCATCTTCTCCAGAAACAATGGGCCAGAAATTCGGCTCTCCGGCTTCCCGCGGGTGCAAGAATCGCGCGCGTACTTACATACCGCGCCTGCAGTTGTGCTTCGGGCCCGCGTGGAATTCAGCTCCTGGGCCTCCTGCAGCTGCCGGCGCACAGTGCTTGCATATCCCAGGGGCGCAGTTAGTTCGAAGCATCCCCTGGAATCACATGGGCCATGGAGAGCAGGGAATCTTCATTCATAGATTTTGACAGGAAGACCTGTCAAATCTATGAATAGAGATCGGCCCCAAAACCGCACTAAAACTTCAAATAAATTTTTAAAAAACATCACATTTTTAAAATAACTGTAAATTACATAAATTAACTACTTTAAACAAAAATTTAAATTTTTGAAAAAATTAATTACACTTTTTAACAGTGCTAAAAATAAACTTACCTTTCTTTAAAGTATGTAAAAAAGATAAACCTGTTGAAAAAATGTTTAAATTGTACTTAATTCACCACTTACCTTGTTAAAAGCAGGCCTTGCGCCTCCTTTTTTCCTGCGCAGCTTCTCCTACTTACCCTCACGGAGAAACCTGAAAAAAAAAACAAAGTTCGCTACGTGCGCGCTGCACGCGTTCAACCTCTGAACCCCTTCCTTCAGGGGAACGGAAGTTCCGGTTTCCAGCGCATGCGCAGTGCATGCGCGAAACCGGCACTTTCGTTGGGTCTACGGGTGAGTACACAGCGCGTACTCACCCGTGGAGACCCGAATTTCTGGCCCAATGAGTTGCCAGCCTCGTTAGTCATGACTTGGGAGTGGGCCTCTCGGGCCATTGTTGCAAAGGACAGTTCGTTACCATATGAATGCAACCTGGTTACGTCAGCCACCTTCAGCTTGAGTGGTTTCCACTGCTTCCCCCCAAACAGCCTGTCCAGTTTTTATTAAGGGTATATGTTCATAATCTAAAAAAATCCATGGAGTCTGAACCAACGGCTACACATGTCATTGACTTCTGGTTAGTTCGCTCATAAGACGGAACTACATTTCCACTGACATCATGCAAACCCCCCCAAAAAGTGATAACGTATGCAGAAATTAGCTCAGACATTCATGTGCACCATCTATGTTTACTTGCCTGGTATGAGGAACTACAAATACAAAAAAAGACTTGAAAAATGTGGTCTTTTTTCATCAGAACAATGCAGATTATGGGGCAATATGGTAGAAGTGTTTAAAATTATGAAAGGATGAGATAGGGTAGAATGAAGCAGACTGTTTCCAGTAGTTCGAGGGGTCACAAATGATGGATGATAGAAATAAGATTAAATATAAGAGATTTAGAACAGAGAGCAGGAGAAATTTCTTCACACAAAGTTGTGAGAATGTGAAATGCACTTTCAAGATTAGTGGTTGAGGCAATACCTATGGCCGGGAAATTCCTCGGAGCTGCTCCCTCTCTGATGGAATTATTTTGCCGAAAGTGCTTACGCCGCACTTCTGGCAAAGTAATACCAGCAGAGTTGGAGCAGCTCTGAGGAATTTCCTGGCTTAAGTCAATATTCAAGATTAGATTGGATAGATGGATAAAGGAAAAGAGATAAAGGAAGAGGATGGGTAAATGCAATTAGAACTATTTGCTCATGAGGAGAGTAAACGCTGACACAGACTGGTTAGGATAAATAATAGCAGCAACTTGCATTTATATAGCGCCTTTAACATAATAAAGCTTCCCAATGCGCTTCATAGGAGCATATCAGACAAAATTTGACACCGAGCCACATAAGGATATGTTAGGACAGATGACCAAAGCTTAGTCAAAGAGGTAGGTTTTAAGGAGGAGAGAGGTAGAGAGGCTGAGAGGTTTAGGGAGGGAATTTCAGAGCTTAGGGGCTAGGCAGCTGAAGGCATGGCCACCAAAGGTGGGGCGAAGGAAATTGGGGATGCGCAAGAGGCCAGAATTGGGGGAGTGCAGAGATCTCGAAAAGTTCTAGGGCTGGAGGAGGTTACACAGCTAGGGAAGGTGAGGCAATGGAAGGATTTGAACACAAGGATGAGAATTTTAAATCTGAGGTGTTGCCAGACCAGGAGCCAATGTAGGTCAGTGAGCACAGGGGTGATGGGTGAACGGGACTTGGTACGAGTTAGGATACGGGCAGCAGAGTTTTGGATGAGCTCAAGTTTACGGAGGGTGCAGTGTGGGAGGCCAGCCAGGACAGCATTGGAACAGTCGAGTCTAGAGGTCACAAAAGCATGGATGAGGGTTACAGCAGCAGATGAGTTGAGGCGGGGTAATGACAGGCGATGTTATGGAGATGGAAGTTGGCGGTCTTTGTGATGGAGATGATCTGGGGTTGTATTTTCTGCTTGGGGTGATGCACGTTGCCACCTCCCTCCAGACAGCCTGCACGAGCCTCTTATATGGTTTTCTGCTCTCAGTGCCCAGCAGTTTACCTCTTCTTGTTCTCATTTCTGCTAGCAACACCTCCAGAGATGCATGTGAGAATCTGGGGCCCTTGCAGCAGTTGCTTTCGACTTTCCGATCTTGATGACATTCTTCTTTCTGCTCAGGAAGTGATATTGCCCTTTAACTGGCTGCAGCCTTTAAAAGAACTATAGTTCCCTCCCTCTCAGCGGCAGTAAGCCTATCAGGAGCTGTATTCCTGCTCCAAACCTGTCCTGCACAGCAATTGAGAGCTCCGGGAGGAAATTGCAATGGGCTCGTGGCAGATTGTCATTATTTGGTAGTATTCCCACTCTGCTGCTAACCTGTCAATGGGAGGGCAATTCAGCCCATTGTCTGGACATTTGACATCTCTGCTATTACTCTCAGGTCCCTTCCTAATTTAGTTACATTCATTGTATACTTATGTCCCACATTTTTTGACCAATGTATCACAGTTTGCATTCATTATTGCTAAATTTAATTTGCCATGTTGCTGCTCAATTGCATAAATCCTTTTGCAAGCCTTTTGCTGAATTTGCCTTCCTGCACCTCCCTGCCACCACCAACCATCCTCTCTATTATGCTCCTTATTTCTGTGTCATCAGTGAATCTGACTAGTTTACTGATAACCTTGTTATGTAAGGTAATTTATGCACGTTCAAAACAATAGGGGTCCAATCTATGACCCCTGTGGGACATCTTCCCCACCAGTCTGACATTACACTTCCTAGGCGCACTCTACATTTCATATTTCTTAACCAGTCTCCTATTTAGTCTTATGTTCTACCACAGATTCCTCTGCCTTTTCCATTAATTGGAAGGTTTTCATGTGCCAAATATTTTTGACCATCAAATTAAACTATTATCAGAGAGGTTTACCAGAGGTGATGCTACTATAATTGAATAATTCCATGTACTAATGTAACTCCTTTTATGTTTTAATACTTTTCTAAAGTAACTACAAATAAAAATATTGTGACATTGGTTCAAAGATTATTGAATGTGGGTTATGTATTGAACAATTGTGGAGATTTTCTGGAGAAGCCTTCCACTGTTTAAGGGTACCAAACATTTTATGTGAGAAATATGTAGCACAAAGCAAAGAAAAACTGAAACCAATTCTAAATTAATTTGTGACATAATCTATAATTATCATCTTCAGTTACCATGATTAGTTTAAGATGTGGCAGGATTTAGGAATTTAGATAGATAAGGATCTCTTCTATCTCAAAAATTACTTTGCCTCTAACACTGTCATTACTTTTGTGTCATCAGCAGATTTACCAGTTTACAGTGGACTATCCAGGTCGCTTATGTAAAGAAAAAACAATAGTGGTTCCTGTACTGAATCCTTTTGGAGCTCAACTCACATTGACATTGTGCTTAATTTTGGAATAAATTTTGCATCAGCCACAAGGATGACTTTGAAATTTCAGGGTAAAAGTTTTATCACGTTGGGATATTTGTTTCTGCCACTCACTGATTCATCTCATCTTCTCTCCTGTTCCTTTCAGGTGGTGTCCTGCACATAAGGCCTTGACCCTTCACCGAGGTTCTTCGATAACCCACTAATCCACTGGAGCAAGTATTGTGCACTTAGGAAGGAAAAAAATACAGGCTTATTTCATTATTATACAACACAATTATTCCAATGTAGCCAGAAAGCTGACTGAATAACATGTTATTAGGAATTCTCTGACTGTGTCATTCGATCTGCACTATTAAAACAGTGTCAGCACTTGAATCAACAAATTCACATTGTGTGGAACACATGTACAGGCCAACTTGATCAGAAGCTGAGACAGGTCAAGCTTTAGTAGCAGAATGTTTACTGTGCACAGAGATACTCAACACTGATCTATTGCTCATCTGCTAAACTGAAGAAAGTGTGATATTTAACTGGTTTAAGAACTTGCTTGTTTTTTAATAGGTGGGATCAATGGTACATTAAATCTCTATGCTACAGTAATGTAATTTTTTATTTCACCCATTTAATTGTTCAGATGTAAAATTGTTACCACAGGGACACTAGGAAGAACAGCACAGCAACAAGTGTTACCGCAGTTAACTCAGTGGCCCGTATATTCCGATGCCTACGGGTATGTACAAGCTGTGTACACACCTGTAGGGACATCGGAAACGCCGGTTTCAGGCATGCGAGCATGCACTGAAAACCGGCATTTCCGATCTGTCAAGAATCCTCTTGACAGATCGCACGCTTGCCCTGGAGAAGGGCCTCTGCGGGCGGAGAGTTCCACTTTCTGCAGAACCTCCGCCCGCTGAAAACCCTTAGAAATCTTACGCTTGGTAAAAGCAGGTGTACGGCCTGCTTTTACCAGCATAAGAGTTTAAAAAGTTTAAAAAAAATTCACTCATTTATAATTTTAAAATACTTTTAAAAAAGGTAAGTTTATTTTTAGCCCCGTAAAAAACTTTAATTATTTTTTTCAAAAAATTAAATTTTTGTTTAAAATATGTAATTTAATGTAATTTTAACTCATTTTAAAAACGTGATGGTTTTAAAAAAATGTATTTAATGTTTTAGTGTCTTTTTTCAGTGATCCCCATTCATACTTTTGACAGGTCTATCTGTCAAAAGTATGAAGGGAGATTCCCTTCTTTCATTGGCTCCCCATGGCCCACGTGATCCCAGGGATGCTTGCGAATTGCATGCGCCCCTGGGATACGTGGGCCCTGTGCATTTCGACTGTGGAGAGGCCCAGGAGCGGAAGTGTCCGGACCTCGGGAGCCCTCAGGTAAGTTCATAGATTTTTTTCCGATAGGAGGCATCCGCACGCAGGAAGCCTCCTATCGGAAATTACGGGCCAATGTTTCTGATTGTTCTTTTGAGAAATCCAGGGAAAAAACCTCTTTTTATAATATATCTCCATACAATGACAGTGTGCTTATAAATTCCATCAATTAATTAAGGTAAAAAAATTTTAAAATATGGCATCTTCCAAAAAAGAGTATTTAATCAACTTTCTGTTCAGTCTTTTAATGATTGCAGGGATGATTTATGATTTCAGAGACATGCACCACTTGAATGGGAAATGGCCGGAATAAATTTGTACAGAAGCATGTGACCCATTTTAAATTATGGCGCATGTTAATTTCAGTTGGAAATTTGAATCACACCATAGTCCTGCAGAAGAAAATTGTGATATTTTGACAAGTAATAAGTGATCGATCATCTTGGGGGCTATAAATGCTACCTCTCACAGACTGTGATAGGAATCCAGTGAACACTGCCAGACTTGTTTTTGAATTATCTTTACTATCTTGCTTTTTCTGTGTCCGATCTGTGTCCCTGATTGGTCTGTTAAGTCAACCAATCTCTTCGACCTCTTCTCATTCCCAATTCTGATTCTGCTTCCTCATTACTCATAGTGAAGGCGCCCCTAGGTAGCAGCGATCATAATATGATTGAATTTTACATTCAGTTTGAGAGAGAGAAGAGTGGGTCCAAGATTAGTATTTTAAACTTAAATAAGGGCAATTATGAGGGCATGAAAGCAGAGCTAGCTAAAGTGAACTGTCAAATTAGGTTAAGAGATAGGTCAATAGAGTTGCAGTGGCAGACATTTAAGGGGATATTTCAAAATACACAGAATATATAGAATCTAGGAGCAGGAGTAGGCCATTCGGCCCGTCGAGCCTGCTCCGCCATTCAATACGATCATGGCTGATCATCCAAATCCAGTACCCTGTCCCTGCTTTAATCCCCACAGTACACATATCCCACCCTACCCCCATAACCCCACGTATTTAATTCCCCCTAACATATCCCATCCTATCCCCATAACCCCACATATTTAATCCCCCTTAACACTAAGGGTCAATTTATCATAGCCAATTCAACCTAACCCACACATTTTTGGACTGTGGGAGGAAACCGGAGCACCCGGAGGAAACCCACGCAGACACGAGGAGAATGTGCAAACTCCACACAGACAGTCACCCGAGGTCAGATTCGAACCCGGGTCTCTGGTGCTGTGAGGCACCAGTGCTAACCACTATGCCACCGTGTTGCCCATTCCAACAAGAAAGAAAAATTCCAAGGGGAGGACCCACCATCCGTGATTAACTAAAAAAGTTAAAGATAGTATTAAACTTAAAGAAAAAGCATATAATTGCGCAAAGATGGGTGGCAGGGCAGAAGATTGGACAGAATATAAAAAACAGCAAAGAATGACTAAAAGATTAATAAGGAGAGAAAAATTAGAGTACGAGAGAAAGCTAGCTAGAAATACAAAAACAGATAGTAAGAGTTTCTATAGATATTTTAAAAAGAAAAGAGTTAACAAAGTGAGCGTTGGTCCTATAAAAACTGAGTCTGGGGAATTAATAATGGAAAATAAGGAGATGGCAGTTGAATTGAACAGGTATTTTGCATCGGTTTTCACTATAGAGGATACAAGTAACATCCCAGAAATAGCTGTAAATCAGGAAATGGAAGGGAGGGAGGAACTCAAGAAAATTATAATCACCAGGGAAGTGGTACTGAGCAAATTGTTGGAGCTGCGGGCTGACAAGTCCCCGGGTCCTGATGGACTTCATCCTCGGGTCTTAAAAGAAATGGCTAGTGAGATAGTTGATGTGTTGGTTTTAATTTTCCAAAATTCCCTAGATTCGGGGAAGATTCCATTAGATTGGAAAATAGCGAATGTAACTCCTTTATTCAAAAAGGGAGGGAGACAGAAAGCAGGAAACTACAGGACAGTTAGCTTAACATCTGTCATAGGGAAGATATTAGAAGCTATTATTAAAGACGTTATAGCAGGGCACTTGGAAAAGTTCAAAGTAATCAGGCAGAGTCAACATGGTTTTGTGCAAGGGAAATCATGTTTAACCAATTTATTGGAGTTCTTTGAGGAAGTAACATGTGCTGTGGATAAAGGGGAACCGGTGGATGTACTGTACTTGGATTTCCAGAAGGCATTTGATAAGGTGCCACATCAAAGGTTATTGCGGAAAATAAAAGCTCATGGTGTAGGGGGTAACATATTGGCATGGATAGAAGATTGGCTAGCTAACAGGAAACAGAGAGTAGGCATAAATGGGTCATTTTCTGATTGGCAAGATGTAACGAGTGGTGTGCCACAGGGATCAGTGCTGGGGCCTCAACTTTTTACAATTTATATAAATGACTTGGATGAAGGGACCAAAGGTATGGTTGCTAAATTTGCTGATGACACAAAGATAGGTAGGAAAGTAAATTGTGAAGAGAACATAAGGAGGCTACAAAGGGATATAGATAGATTAAGTGAGTGGGCAAAGATCTGGCAAATGAAGTATAATGTGGGGAAATGTGAAGTTGTCCATTTTGGCAGGAAAAATAAAAAAGAAACATATTATCTAAATGGTGAGAGATTGCAGAGCTCTGAGATGCAGAGGGATCTGGGTGTCCTAGTGCATGAATCACAAAAGGTTACTGTGCAGGTACAGTAAGTAATTAGGAAAGCTAATAGAATGTTATTGTTTATTGCGAGGAGAATTGAATACAAAAGTAGGGAGGTTATGCTTCAGTTATACAGGGCATTGGTGAGACCACATCTAGAGTACTGTGTACAGTATTGGTCTCCTTATTTAAGGAAAGATGTGAATGCGTTGGAGGCAGTTCAGAGAAGGTTTATTAGACTAATACCTGGAATGGGCGGGTTGTCTTATGAGGAAAGTTTGGACAGGCTAGGCTTGTATCCGCTGGAGTTTAGAAGAGTAAGAGGTGACTTGATTGAAACATATAAGATCCTGAGGGGTCTGGACAGGGTGGATGTGGAGAGGATGTTTCCTCTTGTGGGAAAATCTAGAACTAGGGGTCACTGTTTAAAAATAAGGGGTCACCCATTTAAGACAGAGATGAGGAGAAATTTTTTCTCACAGAGGGGCGTGAGTCTTTGGAACTCTCTTCCTCAGAGGGCGGTGGAAGCAGAGTCTTTGAATATTTTTAAGGCAGAGGTGGATAGATTCTTGGTAAACAAGAGAGTGAAAAGTTATCGGGGGTAGGTGGGAACGTGGAGTAATCGGATCAGCCATGATCTTATTGAATGGCGGAGCAGGCTCGAAGGGCCGAGTAGCCTACTCCTGCTCCTAATTCGTATGTTCGTATGTATGTTCGTATGTATTACGAGGCTTCTCAGACTAGATCATATCTACCTCTTGCAGAATTGCCTGCAACAATTTACATACTGTCGACTGACATTAAGCTGGCGTGGGGGAGTTTGATAGCTGAGCTTTTTTCTCTTCCCTCAGATCTAGTACGGCATCTTGGATCAATCACACCTGCTGTTCTGCTGCTTCTCATAAAAAAAATTGCCGATTACACGTGATGCCTGATTTTCCCCTGCTTTAAACTTTGGGAATGCTCAGCTCCCAGGTGCAAAGAGTTGCAAAGAACTATGATGACAGGTCTCCACTCGCTTTGTGAACAAGGCAGGAAAGGTGTACCGAAACCTCCCACTTAATTTGATGTCGAATTGGAGCTGCGCCCAGAACAACAGAGCCTTCGGCTTTGTGCCGAGCTCCACTCCGTCAGGAAGATCTGAAAAAAGATAGGCAGCATAAATATGGTGCCAGGATAAAGGTTAATACTTTCTTTTGCAGACCATCTTCTTGGACAACAGCCAGAATGCCCCTCAGCCAGCAGTCTTGTGCTGGCAGCAGTGACATGATTACTGCCCCTGTTTCCAGGTGTAAGGCCATGCCAAGGAATGGGCCTGGACCTGAGACATGTTGGGCTGATTTAATTGATCTGCAGCTGCAAATATGGGTGGGTTCAAGTCAGGTCAGGCAGAGTACATTAAGGATGAATTCTGCCTGACGTGTGCCCAGGTGGAGGGAGAGGAATAAAATCAGTCCTCTAGAGGGAGTCTTCTTTAATCTAAAGCAACTCAAACCAACTTTATCCCTGCTCATAACTTATGTAAATCCACTTTTGGAGATGTTTAAAGAAATCTTCCTTTCCACACTTTTTCTGTTTTGATGGAGCAGTTGCTAGTTCTCCCAAAGAGAAAACTGACTTTCTGGATCATTTTCTCCTCTAACTCTAACCCCAATTATCTTGGTAAAGAGCCTTTTCCAATTGCCCAGTTCTGTCCTCTAAACTTAACTCCGTCTTATGCTGTCTCGTCAATCCCTTTTCATCCTAGTTTATATTTCCTGTTCCTTGGAAGCATGCTTTTGTTCTTCATATCTCTAAAAAAGTTTATCCATCTTACCATTCCCACTATTAGCCTTTTGCTTGCACATTTTTACTTCTAGAATCTTGAAAATTATTGTTACCTCTCAATTATCTATTACCTGAAAGCTCTGACCTAATATATGATCACTAATTTAGGTTTTGTCATGTTTATTTCATTAGTGATCTTTTTGCCTATGTTCAGCACCACTGGAACTTTAACTAAATGCCCTCAGTACACACAACCTCCAGTACTCTCACGGTGCAATAGCTGGATCACTACATCATTATCTCCTCCATGCTGTTCAATGAACAATGACATTTTTTTCCTTTCAATTCTTCAAAGACACTGGGGGGAAAATTCGGCAACCACGAAATTGAGTTTTAGCACCCCAAGAGGGAAGTGGAGCACTAAATCAAGCGCTCCACTTCCTTCTTAGGGCGCTAACGTCAGAGAGCGGAGCGGAGACTTCAGCAGCGCTGCTGCGTTCAAAGGCTCCTTCCCTCCACTGCAGGCTCTGCAATTTAAAAAGTACCTACCTGGACCACCAAGGCAGCCACGATCCCGCGCGATTAGCCCGGCACTCAAGCAGAGTATCGAGCTAATCGATCGCGGGCAGGAACCTGCGAAAAAACCAGGAACAACAAAGGTAAGTTTTTTTTCACTTACCTCGGCCACCTCGCCTTTAATCATCGCCCCCGAAGTGGCCAGCCGCCTGATGCGTGCCTCCTGCAGCTGTCGGTGTTTTCGACTGGCGCTGCTGCAGGGGGTAGAAGTCAATTTCAGGTCCGGGACGCTACCAGGGCGATGCGCACGCCAATGACATCACGATCTCCGGGCGAAGGAGACCGGGGCGCAACGCCATAGCAGCACCACAAATCTCCCGCCGAATATGGCGGGAATTGATGTCAGAGCCGCGCCCGGTTGCAAAGCCATTTGCGCCCCATTAGCGCTCCCCGGGGGCACTAACGGGAAGCGCAAAGGCACCCAATTTCACCCCACTGTTTCTTCATGTGTCACATTGCCTAACCAACTGCTATCACCTCTTACCTTTGATAGTCCTTCTCCCTGTCCTAACTGTACTGAAATAAAAACTAATTGCACAGTCTCTTAATTCCAACTCATTCTTTCACATGACCTCCTCTGGAACTCCTTCCGCTTGACGGGGTGTAGGGGGGTGGTTGGTGGCTGGGGTGGCTGTTGGCTCACGCACTCCTTTCCCTCTGCAATCTGGTTGACTGCAATTTTAAATTGCAGGTGGCAAGAACACTCACCACAAGCTGGAAGGGTTCTTTTTAAATATGCAGATCGGGCTCCAAGCTGTCACCAATGCCTGATTTGCCATTTGAATCTGAGCCCTGAGTGGGGGAGCACTGGTGGCTTCCGCACTTGATAAAACCTGCTGCAAACAGCAGCTAGGGCCAGAAGAGGCCCAGAAAAGTAAAACTTCAATTCTAGTCTTCAGTTTCCTTGTGAGCCAAGAGGAACAGGAATGCTCCTCAGGGCCCCACAAAAAAACCTTGGGCCTTCTGTAAAGTTTCCAAAATTTGCAGATCCCCAAAAATCTAAGGAAAAGGACTTTGTAACTACCCCAGAGTGATAAAAATGCATTTGGGCCTAACATAAGGAATCTAAGACCAAAACCAAGCTTTGGCATTTTAAAAGGCTGGAATTCAAGCCCCAGCAAACATTAACATTTGGACAATAGGCCCTGGGAGAAGGCCGCCCCACCCAAAACACAGAACCCGTTAAAGAGACGCATAAAGATAGGAATGCTAGGCCCAGCAAGAAACCCAAAACATGAGGACAATGCAAACTCCGATTAAACAACAGATCGACAGGACGCAAGCCATTTGACACTCAGTAAAAAGCCGTTACTGGTAACGAGGTCTTACAATGACCAGGATTTGATTTGGTTTAGCATAATTGAAGGCCCATCAAGCAGTTACAACAGTTCAGTAAGAAGAGAGTTCAGAACATTTTTAACACCAAGTTAAACCCATCAAAATTTAACAAGCCTGCAAGGAACCAAGACAATGGAATGAACAGGCCTCAACTGAAACCAAATCACTTCAGCATGAAACCATTTTTAGTAAGGGGTTCTGGGAGCGAAGAAAAGAACAAAGGAGCTGAACATGTATAATACCCCAAGTAATTCCCCAAGAGGCTCTCTCTCTCCGGACTCTCCCTCTCGGCTCTGTTCCAGAAGCAGCATGTTCCAGGAAGACACTCGATGACCAGACCACCATCAACTTACCTGGCTGGATTTCGCACTGTTAAAACCCCTGTTTGGTGAGCATTATCCCTGATCTCCTGAAACCGAAACCTAGCTAGATAGTGGGATTTTTGGGAGGGATAAGGGTTTTTGTATATTGTCCTTCTCCCTCGCCTGTACCGTGTGTTCCCCAACCTGTTTAAGTGTGAAGTGTGTTTTAAGTTTGTTACCTTTTTCTTTTAATAAAAGTCAAAATTCTTTCATCGGAACCTGTTGTCTACTGCCTCTTTATTCACAACCCCTAAATAAGTCCAAAGTCTGAACCTGGGGCGTGGGAGCGATTCGAACCGCTCACTGAGTCAGGGGTAAGGCTGACCCCTACCACCACCACCCCCTACACCTTCCCACCCCACAACCGGGATTCCCCCCCGAGCACTTAACTTGTGCTGGGGACCGTACCCTTGGTCCCCGGCAGCAGCCCCTTGCCACAAAACGCTAATGGCCCAGCAGCGGGCATACAAATGAGTCCCGGCCGTTAGGATTGGCCGAGCCTGCCTGCTGCCACTCTCAGACTGGCACACTGCTGGCTTAATCACGTTCCCACTTGGGAGTTAAAATCGAGCCCCTTCTTCAATATTTGCTTTCTCCTTCAGACTGCAAGCTTTAAAAACTGAAGTTTTGCATCTCCTTGGCACTATATCTTGATACATGTCATGTCTTTTACTTTCATGCAACCTTTGTTACGTCCTGCACCATGGATCCTGCCACTTTAGCTTAGTTTCTCAATTTAAAAGAAAATGCCATCCCAGTTATTATATTGCCAGAACTCTCATAATTAGACTTTTGCTAGCTTGCAAGATGTCCCAATTCTGTCCAAATGGTTACAAGTCTTAAATGGTACCTTATAAATACACTGGCTGGAATTTTCTGTACCTGGGCAGGTTGGGTGCAGGCCATCGCCGTGGAGGGTCGCAAACCCGTTCTCATTCCATTCCGCTCCTGAGATCAACGTTCCCTTAATGGCGCCTATTAAGGCAGCCTTGCACGTTACCTGGCCCCATTAAATGGTGCAGGTCTGATGTTGTCATCGATGACGCGTTTTTAGCTGGGATATTTAAAGGAGCCATGGCCACATTGCATTTGAAGGTTCATCTAGGACTGTGCAGGCACTGTACTGGAGGCTTTGAGTGTTGCTAAGCCTTGGAAACATGACTGCACAGAGGCAGAGGGCTGCACCCAGGTTCTCAGATGACTCCCTCCGTATGCTTGTGGAGGGAGTGAGAGCACGCAGGGAGGTCCTCTTTCCTACCGATGGGCAGAAGAGACCTCCCCAGGAGACCAAATGAGCCTGGCTGGAGATAGCAGCAGAGGTGAACAGCAGGGATGTTGTCAGGAGGACCTGGGTGCAGTGCCGGAAACACTTCAATGATCTCATTAGATCAGGAAAGGTGAGTGCAAAGCTGCACTCAATTTCATTCCGCTGTGCCTCTCATCACATCCCCATCACTCTGCCTTCCCAAGCCTACTCCTGCTCATCATTACTCACACCAACATACCTTGCACGTCCACCCATCCCTCTCTCTCTATCAACATTATCACATCCCCATCTGACTAGCCACCCCTCACACTCACCCTCATCCTAATGCAATCATACCAACTAACAACACACAAGGAGGCCATTTGGCATTGGCACCCCAATCCATCATAGTCACCCTCTAAAGATGTAACCCACACAATCCTTACACTCATTCCATCACTCTCACTCAAACTTCTCTTCTTTCCCTCCTTGCAGAAGAAGAGAGCCCACAATAAGAGGGAGAGGGAGAGAACCGGAGGTAGCCCTCCATCATTGGCCACCTTAACTGCAGCAGAGGATGTCGCCCTGGAATAATCAGAAGTCGCAGAGCTGCTAGCGGTGGGAGACAGAGAGAGGGGGACATCTCAGCAATCTGGTGACAGAATTACATCTCATACAGCCACATGGCATTCAACAGTCACTCATATGGGGACCTGATGTCAGCAGCCAGTCAATGGTCATCATGTGCATAATGGTATTATTCACCATTCTTGATATGACATATCTAACTCATCTCTTTACTCTCCCACAGGTCCATCAAGAGCCATCCCCATCCCCCCCTCCCCCCCCCGCCACTGTCCTATTAAATGGTGCGGGTCTGATGATGTCACGAAAAGGAAGACAACTCCTCAGAGGAGCCTTCAGCCTCAGAGGGTGCACTGTCACAAGACATAAGCACACCCAGCACCAGCGCAGATACGCACCCCTCGGTGGGTCCCACGTGAGATAGAGTAGTGTTGTCACCTGGTGTCTCACAAGTCACAGGTGAGCAACAGGTGATGGTGGAGACAGGGACAGCAGTGGAGACTCCTCACTGGAGGGCGCAGGGCACACCCAGCTCTGCTCAGCTGCATGCAGACACTGAGCCTCGGGGGCCATCCAGAAAGAGGGTGATCCTGGAGGTGCAGCAAGAAGTGCAGGAGGCTTTGACAGGTTTTGCGAGCGCGATGTCTGCAAATGTGCAGAGACTGGAGGAGTCCATCTCCAACATGAACACCACCGTGTCGCAGACGATGGCGACTGTATGCTCTTCCATGGACAGGATGGCCACCTACATGGAGCAGCTAATGCTCCACTCACATGAGCACATGGTATCTATGTAGAATAAATGGCAGACCTCCTCTCTAGGAGGGATGTCAATGTTGACTTGGGTCCTCATGGTCCCACTGCTGTGCAGCAAAGTGCTCTCCAGCTCCTTGCTAGCAGGGAAGTGTGGGTGGCCGATGAGAGGGATGACGGTGAGAGGGTCATGGAAGTGAAGGCTCCTCTCAAAGCGCTCACACTTCTCCCCCATTGCATCCCCCTCAGTCAGAGCCCCACATGACTCCTGGGATTGCGATGGCCAAGTCTGCCCCTGCACAGTCGCAGGAGGAGCAGACTTTGGCGGGGCAATCACAGGCTCCAAGACCTACAGGACGTCTGCCAAAAGTGTCTATGCAGTCGCAGCAGGGAAATGAGCAGGCTGCCTCTACCTCTGCTGAAGCCACAGGGGTAGCACCTCGTAGAAGCATGCGTAAGAGAAAGATGGAAGCACAAATAGATGCACAAGGGTAAGCACTTGGGTGTTTTAATAACTGTTTGTGTAAAGTTTCCGTTACTCTGATGTCACAGGTAAAAATATTTATTTTCCCCACTTTCCGATTATGGCCAATTTTGTCTGCAACTTTGGAAGTGGCTTAGTGAGTTGGAGTGAATGGTGAGACATAACGTTACTTCCAGCAATGGTGGTCAGTGTGAAAGGAATGGCCTGGTGATTGTAGGGATGCTTTACGGTGTTGGTGTGGGGTGGTGGGAACCTGGCGCAGCATATGGCAGCCATATGGGTGTAATGCCTGAAGTTAAGTAAATCTGGCCATGATGAGGTCATCCCTGGCCTCCCGGGCAGCAATGTGCTTGGGTGCTGGTGGAATCTGGACCACAGGTTCCTCCTGCTCCTCCTCGTCTTCCAGCTGATGCTGCTCCTACTCCTCCTCCTCTGAAGAGGCTGTGCGCTCAGAGCCTTGCTCCTCATGCACTGCTAATCCTCACTGCTGCGCTATGTTGTGCAGGGAGCAGCAGACCACAACGATTCTGGAGACCCTGACTAGTGCATCTGAAGCGCATTTTCAGCATGCCTATTGTCTGCTCTATATGACACATCTGATAGAAAATTGGCTTTCATTATATCTCTCCTCTGCCTCAGTACTTGGCCTCCTCAAGGGTGTCATGAGCCACGTCATCAGTGGATAGCCCTTGCCTCCAAGCAGCCAGCTGGAAAGATTGTTTGGAGGTGCGAAGAGCTGAGGAAGGGTGAACTGGCAGGTCGAAAGCGTCATGACAGCTGGCAGGGAATTTGGCGCACACATGCATGATGATCTTACTATGGGTGCAGACGAGCTACACATTGAGGAAGTAGAAGCCTTTGCAGTTGACAAAGACTCCTGGGTGATGATGGGGTGCCCTAATGGCCACATGAGTGCAGTCGATGATGCCCTGCACCCATGGGAAGCCAGCCAGAGTGGCAAAGCCGAGTGCCCAAGCAATAACACTGGCTTCATAAGTGGCAAATTTTATATAATTGGCTGACTTGTCAAAGAGGGCATCGGTGACCTGTGTGATGCATCTGTGGGCGGCCGACTGTGAGATGCCGCAAAAGTCTGCTGCA
This sequence comes from Squalus acanthias, assembly GCA_030390025.1. NCBI lineage: Eukaryota > Metazoa > Chordata > Chondrichthyes > Squaliformes > Squalidae > Squalus > Squalus acanthias. The sequence continues at coordinate 62,737,793 of CM059433.1, read as the reverse complement.
GATCCCTGGAAGGAGGCTGAGGTGAGAAAGTTGAGGGCACTGGTGACTTTGACAGCCACTGGTAAGGCGTGTCCACCCGCTCCTCTGGGCTGCAGGTCTTGCTCCAGCAATCTGCAAATGTCTGCGAACACCTGGCGCGATAGCCTGAGCCTCCTTTTGCACTGCTGCTCAGTCATGTTGAGGAAAATCATCCTCTGCCTATATACCCTGTGTTGGGGATATCGCCTCCAGCGTGGTGCAGACCTGTGCTGATGCCCTCTGTCCTGTGCAGCATCAGGTGGTTGAAGAGAAGTTGATGGTGGTGTTGTTGGTGGTGCTGCTGGTGTGCCTGGTGCTGCTGGTGTTGGGGCTCATGGTGGTCTGATTCTGAGGACCAAGGTGAGACAGTATAAATGGCACCCATGCTGATGTAATAGATGGCAGGTCAAGTAGAGATGACAGAAGCAATCTGTCAATGGTGTGATAGGTTAGACCAATGAGGTGACAGTGGATCCCGACTTTGCTGAAAACACTTGAAACCTCTCGAAAGCTAAATCTGTGCTGACAATGCACTCAGCAATAGCATTTGCCTTAGGAAAGTAACCAGGTGTCAGGTGAGAGTATTTATTGTGCTTTCCATGCTGTGCATTAATGAGTTCCATCAATGGCCACTGAACTTCCGCCTCAGGTTCACAGACATGGTTCCAGAGCTGCGTGATTCCCGTGGTCATCCAGTGAAATTGGAAAGGTAGGGTTAAAAAGACACTTAAGTGTCTGGCAAGTACCTAATAATGATCTAAATTAGCTCGGCCGCCTCTGCTGTTCGGGTCGCGGCCGCGCTTGCAAATGCACCTGAGTGAAACGCATGTGGAGGCGGGATGACGGCAGGTTTCCGACCCGCTTAAGTTATTCCAACTTTCACTCTGACCTGCCTCCAATCCCACCCGCACGGACGCAAGAAAGTTCTGGCCACTGTCTCTATTATCATTTCATTGAAAATCATGCCACACAGCATTAAATATCAATGATAGAATAGTCTAGTGTCACAGTAAATCCTCATGAATCATACTGGTGCTCCACTAAGTCATGACAACCAACACTTGGTACCATGGCAACCATATTACGCAGCCACTTCAGCTTAAATGTGGCTGGGTCTTATTTTTCAAATATATTTATTTGTAGTAGATTATAATATTTCACATATAATGGTAATACATTTTGATGGAACAAATTCTTCTGACCACAATTTCAGTTCAAAAAAAATTAGCTTTTTAAAAAATGAATATAATTTACCAGAGTTTTTCTCTTTTTTGCATATGAAGTTGCACAGCAACAGTGTGTTTTTGGAGTGTATTATTTCATGAATTTGACCTTGATGGTTACAGGGAGCATGGAAAGACATAAAGAGGTGATACACATTTATACACTATGGGGGTAGATTTTTCTCTTCACTGTCTGGGCAGTAATCTGTCAGAGTGAATTTCATGCCCATTTTAGGATCCACCTGATTTTCATTCCATTATAATCAATGGAATAAAAATCAGGTGGACTGTATAAAGGGCGGATGATCTGCCCTGCCAGATTACCACTCAGGCAATGACAATGAAAATCTACCCTTACATGTATATTGCACAGGTTCATAGAACATCCTTTCCACATGGTCATTTGTCCCAATGTTGCTTTTGTTTCATAGTCACAGGCAGAGGTGTCCAGGTAGATGATCTCAGCTGCAGGTCATTATGCGGAAGCTGGCACAGGTTTCCTGCAGCCTCTTTAGTGAAGCACTCTTCTCACACAGAGTTCCTCACTGAGGTCTTCATAAGACCTGAGGCAGTGACCTATAAATTCTTTCCTCACTCCATTCTTGATAGCGGTTGCGATAGTCGTCTGAGGTTTCGACTGGAATTATTTCCGACATTCATTTCTAAACACATACAAACATGATCAAGATACTAGCTGCTCTTATGTACAGTTTATTAATTATTTCTTATATATCAGTCACCCTTTGTAAACGAGGGGTCTTTGAGGAGCGATCCATTCCAGGTAGGCGTGCCCAACCCTGGAGTTGGTGAGTGGCGGCCATGAAATTTGCTGACCTGGTACGCGCTGTCTCCCTTATTGGTGAGTTAGGAGGAGATTCATTTGGGTCCCGTTCGTCATTTAGGAACAGGTTCCCTACTCCGTCCACCAGACCTGTTGAGTCCTGATCGGACCTATCTGATTGGTTACCGTCATCTGAACCATCATTTCCTTCATCCAATCCCTGGGGATCTAAAGCATCCAGTTGTACATGGTACTGGTGAAAACTATCCATTTTCCCGAAAGTTTTTAACTGATTTATGTGGTGCCATTTGTAATTTCCTTGTCCGTCCATTATCTTATATACGGACGGACTAGCTTTTTCCATTACTCTGAAGGGTCCTGCATATTTTGGGCTCAGGAATGCTCCCTCCCTTTGGACCTTAACCATGACCTGGTCACCTATCTTGACTTCCCATGGGTGGGTTTTCCCGTCAAAATAGGCTTTACTTTTCTGATGCCTTTTTCCCATTTTTACGGCTGCGGTCATTTTTGCCGCTTCCAAATACTTCACCAAATCAGTCATGTATTTTTCAGATGACAAGGATGTCTTCTGGATTTCACTTAGGTCCATACCCATAAATGCCTCGATACCTTTCATAATCCTTCCTGTCATTAACTCATGTGGTGAGTAGCCGGTGGATGCTACCACCGTGTTCCGGATGGCCATTAATGCATAAGGGAGCACCCTATGCCAGGAGGTATGATTTTGTTGGACCAATTTCCTCATCATAGTTTTTAGGGTCCTGTTCATTCTTTCTACTATCCCACTGGACTCTGGATGGTATGAAATGTGAAAATCCTGTTTTACCCCAGCCAACTGCATGACCGATCTCATGACCTGCCCAGTAAAATGGGTCCCTTGATCTGAGTCGATGCTTTCTGGTAGTCCCCATCGGGAGAACACTTCTTCCATTAGGATTTTGGCGGTAGTGGCAGCTGAATTGTTATTGGTTGGGAAGGCCTCAATCCATTTAGAAAATACATCTACTATTACCAATATGTACTTCTTTCCTCCTGGGCAGGTGGGCAGTGGCCCAATATAATCTATCTGAAGTTGGGCCCAGGGGCCCTTGCCCTGTCGAGTGCGTCCCATTAAAGCCTGATTCTTGTATTTCCCAGGGTTGTTTTCAGCACAAATCAAACAGTTCTTGACGTATTTCTCTACATCTGATTGTATTTCTGGCCACCAACATACATTCCTAATCTTGGCAGTAGTTCTATCTATCCCCTGGTGTCCTCCCACATCATGGAACTGGTAAATTATTTCGGGTCTATCCACCTCCGGTACCACATATTTTCCGTTCTTTAGCACCACTCCTTGATTTAAAGTTAAATCGGTTCTATATTGACTATATGGTTCAGGATAAGGCTTTCCTAATTGGATATTGTTCAGATCCGGGTCAGAGCTTTGGCTCTCCCTTAGATCTATTACTGTCTTGGAGGATACCTTGACAGCCGAGAGGGTTTCTGTTAGTGACCCTTCCTTTCCCTGCAGAGGGTCCCATAGGTAACCATCAATGGCTCCTTGTTTTGCTGCTTCATCTGCTAATTGATTTCCTAATGGTGTGGTTTTTACATGGGCTTCAACCTTTTTCATTATATATTATCCCTGATTGGCCATGGCCGCGTCAAAGATAACTTTAAGAAGTGGGCCCGTTGTTAATGGTTTCCCGTCTGCCGACGTAAAACCTCTCGCTTACCAAATGGGTAAAAAGTCTGTTAGGCTGTTGCAGGTGTAACTGCTGTCTGAATGAATTTCCACCGATGGGGGAAATGATTCTGGGTGCAATACTACATATGCTATGGCACTTAGTTCAGCTATTTGTGCTCCTTTTGATCCTTCTAGTTTAATTGGGGTTGTTTCAAGAACCCTTTTCCCATCCTCGGTCATAGTTACCACTCCGAATCCTGTACACTGTTGTCCTTCCCGTATTGATGATGAACCATCTACGTAAACATGAGTTTTAATTCTTATATCGTTATCACCCTCCCTTAATTTTGTCTGAAAACACTTGATGACAAAATTTTACACTCATGTTGGTCCCCGGGGTATAACATGTTTTGTGCTAGGCTAGTTTGCTTTGGCTCATATTGAATATGGATATCCCTTCCTTGTAGGAGTAGCGCCCATCTAGCCATTCGTTGTGAACTAACTGCCCCTTCTTTAAAGTTTCCATCCAGGAGAATTTTAATAGGAGTATGTGGGGCGAGAATGATCAATGGGTTAAGTCCGACTGTAGGGGAGAATTTATGTACGGCCCAAAATACACTGAGTAAGTTTTTGTCACAGGGTGAGAACACTGTTCTATGGGGGTCAGAACTCTGGACGCGTAACCAACAGGTTGGAGCTTTCCAGAGTGTTCCTGCAGTAATACCGCTGACAGGCCATCTTCGCGAGAGGCCATTTCCAGATAAAAGCTCGAAGACATGTCTGGGTTTCGTAGTGCAGGGGCTTGGATCAATGCTGATTTTAATTTACCGAACGAGTTCGCATGTTCTTGGGTCCATTCCCATAGCACCCCCTTTCTTAGTAGATTATACAAGGGTTTGGCGACCACAGAGTCGTCCTCAATGTGATCCCGGCAGTACCCTGTAATCCCTAAAAAGGACCTGAGGGATTTTACGTCTGTGGGGGTGGGTAAGGTGGCGGCAGACTTCTTTCTATCTTCGGTCACCTCCCGTGCCCCCTGGGATACCTGCATCCCTAAATATTGCACTTTTGGTTTTCCAATCTGTGCCTTTTTCGGGTTTATTTTAACCCCGAATCTGTACAGAGTTACTAATAGTTCTTGTAACAGGATCTCGTGTTCCTCAAGGGTGTCTGTTTGGAGTAGGATATCATCTACATACTGAACAAGGGCTGAGGGTTGAGAAAATCCCTTTAACCCATTTGCCATCATATTCAAGAATATCGAGGGGCTAATATGGAAACCTTGGGGCAAACATGTCCAAGTGTATTGTCCTTTATGAGTGAATGCAAATTTATACTGACATTCCTTGACCAACGGTGTGGACCAAAATCCATTACTAATATCCAATACTGTGAAGAATTTTGTAGCTGGGGAAAAATTGAGGGCAGCCTCTGGTGCGGTGACGACCGTGGGCGCTGCTGAAGGCGTGACTTTATTTAATACTCGGTAGTCTATAGTCATGCGCCATGATTTATCAGGCTTTTGGACTGGCCAAATGGGTGAGTTATTGGTAGATGCGATAGGTCTAAGTATGCCTTGTTCCAGGAGGCTATGGATAATGTTATCCACATCCTTTTCAGCTTCTACTGGGATTTTATACTGTTTCTGGGGTGGGGGATCAGGTCCCGTAATTAACACCTCTCAGGTGGTCCTACCACATTCATGTTTGTGAGTGGCAAAGGCATTTAAATTCTGACTTAGCACCTTCTGCAACCCTGGTTCACTTGTCATTAAGATGGGGTTAAAGGAAAACAATTTCATACAACACACCCGTTCATCATATTGACCGGTCGGTATTAAACCATCATTACATATTTCATGCAATCTCCAAATACGTCTGTTCGCGGGATCATAGGCTAGATTAAATTTCCTCATGAAATCTATCCCGAGTATCGCTTCTTCTCCCTGCATTTGTGGTACCGATAAACAGGCATGCTTAAATTTTAAATTACCCAATTGGATGTCTAGCAGTTTAGTAAATGTGGCCATTTGCCCATGTCCAGTAAAACCACTTAGTAAAACTGTCACGTCTGTCAAATCGCTATGTGAGAGAGGGTGCTGGTTTCCCAGGCACGTCCTGGATCCACCTGTGTCCCATAAAAATGTGGTATCGTGACCTCCTACGGTACCTGACACTATAGGTCGTCCATGTTTGTCATATCCTATCCCACATACGATGTCCGAGGTCGGACCCAGTCATTGGTCTCCCTGCTCTGGCTCTGGCTGTTCCTGGTAGGGTGCCATTCGTCCTAAGCCTCCTACCGCTCCTGTCCTAGTACTTCTTTTCGGGGCTCTACATTCTCGGGACCAATGTCCCTGTTTCCCACAGTTAAAGCACGCTCCCTTCGGTACTCCAATTCCCCTGTACTCTTGGTTCCCTCCTGTGTATCCCGGTGGTCCCTCAGTCTTCCATGTTGGAGGACCATTCCTCCCTTGATTCTGCTGAAACGCATGCACCTTCCCTTTTTGCTGGGACGGGGGTTTATTTTGGTCGTTTTGCCAGGCCATAATCATTCGTCTTAAGACCCAAGCTTCATTGTGAGTGGCCTCATTAGGGTCAAACATTCTACAGGCCTCTTGGCCATGGTCAGAAGCGTGCGAGATGATGGACTTTAGCCACAATGGTTTTTGGGTATCATCCAATTCGTCACGCTCCAGTGTTCCAAAGACATTGCAGAAAACTATCCAAAGGCGTTCTGCATAGGCGCGGGGGTGTTCCCCAGTGGCCTGTTTAAAACTTGCTAATTCCATCACAGGGTCCTTACTATTTATCCCTGCTACCTCGCGTACCGCAGCCCAGAGTCCTGCTGTGGTACCTCCTCCTTTTTTCTGTTCTTGTGTCAAGCCCCCATAAATAATCGGTCCTAGACACAGGGTTATCAATTTCCTTAATTCCCCGTCATCTAAACCCTGGGTTTCAGAGGCTTGCTTGACAGCGGCTTTTCATAACTCAAAACTAGTTTTCCCATCGTATTTCGGGATATTCTTAGCAATGTCGTTTAGTTGGGAAAGACTAAACGGGGTAGAATAGCTGATGGGGTCATTGGCATTTTGCCCTGGGGTTCGAGTTGTTACCATGGGGTTCATGGGTAGCTCCGGAGTTGGAGTTTTATCAGGAGATTCGGGGGCGTAGGGTGGTAGTCTCCCTTTCTCCTCTGGCTCAGGCCAGTCCTCACTTTCCCGTTGATCATAGGCATGAGCAGCCTCAGCTAGACTTGAGTAGTCTATATCAGCATCCCCTTCGTCTGAAAAGGCGCAAATTACCCCTTTTAGTGAGGACAACTGTGATCTTAATCCCTCAATGTCTTTATTACAACGGGTATGGTCGGCATGCACATATTTCTCCCGCTGGTGGGACTGTTGTATTATCCTAAGGGCTGATTTTAAATCCTGACATTTACCTTCTAAGGCGTGTCGCTCCGTCTGTAATTGCTCTACCTGGGTTTTATATTTTTGAACTCAGGAGTTGCTCAAATCTACAGTCGTCATGCTGGCAGCCATGTGGAGGGTATGCAATCGCTTCTCATCTCGGAGCTCACTCACCTCCCTTTTTAACTCCTCAATATTTGGAGTGTGGAGTTTGCACATTCTCCCCGTGTCTGCGTGGGTTTCCTCCGGGTGCTCCGGTTTCCTCCCACAGTCCAAAGATGTGCGGGTTAGGTTGATTTGGCTATGATAAATTGACCCTTAGCGTTAGGGGGATTAAATACGTGGGGTTACGGGGATAGGGTGGGATATGTGTTGGTGCAGGCTCGATGGGCCGAAATGGCCTCTATCTGCACTGTGGGGATTCTGTGATTCTGTGAATATTTTTCCTATAGGTTTCAGAATCATCGGTCAGCTGGCTTTTTACCCTTTGCAGCTCATCTTTCACTTCTTGGGCCAAATTTCGTTCATTTACTAATTCAAGATAACAGGCCGCCATTAGGAAGTATTTATATTCCCTTTTCTTTATTTTCTTTCCTGTACTGGTGACGGAGGTTTCCATAAACCTTTGTCCCGTATTCTGGGTGGGCCATACTCTAGCTGCGGTGAGTGCCCAGTTTTTATAATTTCCGACCATTAATTTATTATACTGTTCTTCCCAACTCTGGGAGGTCTCCCCTTTATTACTCGCCATTGTTATCCTGTAACGTAGCGTCTTATTTTTAAGATTCCAACTCGTTCCGTTTGACACTCTTAATTTGTCCTTCTTGAAAAGTCCCACTTCTCAAGTCAAAAGTCCTGCCTCGGTCGCCAGTTTGTTGTCCTGAATTCACTGTATCTATTGAGCTAGTAATAAGTAGTCAGCTCAACAACAGTTCAACAATTATGGTTCTTAGTTCAGAGTGTCAAATGTCGGTCAGACTCAATAAGTTGCACACATTCAGTACTTTATTGGTTAACAAGTTGTTTGAATAACTTACAAGGAAAATGACACAGGGCTCACTTCCCGTGTGTGCCAGCTTAAAACAATATTACCCATTTGAAAGTTGATCAGCCTTCGCGCTGGTGTCCTACAATAAGTCCCGGACTTGTGGCTCCTCCCTTCTCGAGTGTGATTCCTAGGTTCTCGCTGCTAAACTAGCTCTTGGCGCCCTTCTTTTATATCTAGATTTTTACTACCTATGTGCCATGTGCAGATTCGGCCATTTTGTCTGAGATGTGTCCATCCTTAGCCAATCGGTATCCTTGGTCGTTTAGGGAATTCCAGAGGTCCCTTATTATGTGATTTGCGACTGCTCAATCGTTAGACTAGATTGGTACCCTTATCTTGAGTTAATTATTGTCGTAGACTCGATCATCCTGCAAGCTTGTCATCTCTTGCAGGCCTGTTAACTATGTTATTTGAGCAGCCCTAGGCCCCCAGCTTCAAGGTTTTGTTTATTTGAGATCTCACAGTGGCTGCAGTTTTCGCAGTCCTCGACCATTTTCTAAAATCAACCATTTTACACAATTCACCAGTTCATATTTCTACACTCCTCAAATAAGAACATAAGAACATAAGAAATAGGAGCAGGAGTAGACCAATCGGCCCCTCGAGCCTGCTCCGCCATTCAATGAGATCATGGCTGATCTGATCCAACCTCAACTCTAAAGAACACAAGAAGCAGGAGCAGGACCAGGCCACTCGGCCCCTGGGCCCGCTCCGCCACCCACAGGGCCTTGACCGATCCGAACTCAAACTCATGTCCAATTTCCAGCCCGCTCCCCGTAACCCCTAATTCCCTTTACTTCTAGGAAACGGTCTATTTCTGTTTTAAATTTATTTAATGAAGTAGCTTCCACAGCTTCCTGGGGTAGCAAATTCCACAGACCCACTACCCTCTGAGTGAAAAAGTTTCTCCTCATCTCAGTTTTGAAAGAGCAGCCCCTTATTCTAAGATTATGTCCCCTAGTTCTAGTTTCACCCATCATTGGGAACATCCTCACCGCGTCCACCCGATCAAGCCCCTTCACAATCTTATATGTTTCAATAAGATCGCCTCTCATTCTTCTGAACTCCAATGAGTAGAGTCCCAATCTACTCAACCTCTCCTCGTATGTCCACCCCCTCATCCCCGGAATTAACCGAGTGAACCTTCTTTGTACTGCCTCGAGAGCAAGTATGTCTTTTCTTAAGTATGGACACCAAAACTGTATGCAGTACTCCAGGTGCGGTCTCACCAATACCCTATACAACTGCAGCAATACCTCCCTGTTTTTATATTCTATCCCCTAGCAATAAAAGCCAACATTCCATTGGCTTTCTTGATCACCTCCTGCACCTGCATACTAACTTTTTGATTTTCTTGCACCAAGACCCCCAGATCCCTTTGTACTGCAGTACTTTCCAGTTTCTCGCCATTAAGATAATAACTTGCTCTCTGATTTTTCCTGCCAAAGTGCATAACCTCACATTTTCCAATATTGTATTGCATCTGCCAAATCTCTGCCCACTCACCCAGCCTGTCTATATCCCCTTGTAGATTTTTTATGTCCTCCTCACTCTCTACTTTCCCTCCCATCTTTGTATCATCTGCAAACTTTGATATGTTACACTCGGTCCCCTCCTCCAAATCGTTAATATAGATTGTAAAGAGTTGGGGACCCAGCACCTACCCCTGCGGAACACCACTGGCTACTGGTTGCCAGTCCGAGAATGAACCATTTATCCCAACTCTCTGCTTCCTGTTAGATAACCAATCCTCCACCCATGCCAGAATATTACCCCCAATCCAGTGATTTTTTATCTTGAGTAATAATCTTTTATGTGGCACCTTGTCGAATGCCTTCTGGAAGTCTAAATACACTACATCCACTGGTTCCCCTTTATCCACCCTGTACGTTATGTCCTCAAAGAACTCGAGCAAATTTGTCAGACATGACTTCCCCTTCTTAAAGCCATGCTGACTTTGTCCTATTAAATTATGTTTATCTAAATGTTCCGTTACTGTCTCCTTAATAATAGACTCCAAAATTTTACCCACCACAGATGTTAGGCTAACTGGTCTATAATTTCCAGCCTTCTGCCTACAACCCTTTTTAAATAAGGGTGTTACATTAGCAGTTTTCCAATCTGCCAGGACCTTTGCTGAGTTCAGGGAGTTTTGGAAAATTATTACCAAAGCATCCACAATTCCTACTGCCACTTCCCTCAAGACCCTAGGATGTAAGCCATCAGGTCCAGGGGATTTATCCGCCTTGAGTCCCATTATTTTACTGAGTACCAATTCCTTAGTGATTTTAATCGTATTTAGCTCCTCCCCCACTAGAGCCCCCTGTTTGTCCAGTGTTGGGATATTCTTAGTGTCCTCTACCATAAAGACTGAAACAAAATATTTGTTCAGCATTTTTGCCATCTCCATGTTTCCCACCATTAATTTCCCGGTCTCATCCTCTAAGGAACCTACGTTTGCCTTAACCACCCTTTTTTTATATATAAGTATAGAAACTCTTGCTATCTGTTTTTATATTTTTTGCTAATTTATTTTCATAGTCTATTTTCCCTTTCTTAATCAATCCTTTAGTTACTTTTTGCTGTCTTTTGAAGACTTCCCAATCTTCTATCCTCCCACTAACTTTGGCTACCCTATATGTCCTTGTTTTTAGTTGGATACTTTCTTTAATTTCTTTACTTAGCCATGGATGGCTGTCATTTCTTTTACACCCTTTTTTCCTCAGTGGAATATATTTATTTTGAAAGTTGTAAAATAACTCCTTGAATGAACACCACTGCTCATGTACCGTCTTACCCTTTAATCTATTTTCCCAGTCCACTTTAATCAATTCTGCTCTCATACCATCATAGTCTCCTTTATTCAAGCTCAGTATGCTTGTTTGAGAACCAACCTTCTCACCCTCTAATTGGATATGGAATTCAACCATGTTATGGTCACTCATTCCAAGGGGATCCTTAATGAGGACATTATTAATTAATCCTGACTCATTACACAGGACCAGGTCCAAGGTTGCTTGCCCCCTTGTAGGATCAGTTACATACTGCTCAAGAAATCCATCCCGAAGACACTCAATAAACTCTTCCTCAAGGCTGCCCTGCCCAATTTGATTTGTAATGTTGCCTTGCTCTCATTTCCTCCAACCTATAGTGCTTCTTCTCTTCCTTCATGAAAATGGAGAACAAGGGCATGGTGATTCCATGGGGTAAAAATTCACTTGGTTGCGCCTCCCGTTAGCACCTTAAGAGGGCGCTAATGGGGCGTTAAGCCGCTAACGCCCGGGCGCAGCGATGTTTGCGCCGCTCGAGAACTTAACTTGAGATTGTGCGGCGGCGCTAAAACTTACCGCTGCGACCACCTGCGCGCGCAGATTGTGATGTCATTCCATGGTGCAACGCCCTTGGGGCACCCCGGAGCGGAAATTGAGTGGCGCCCCCTGCCTTACCGCCTGGCGCTTCCAACGACCGGAAGACTGGAGCGTTATCAATCGGTGTGGGGCTGGGGGGGGCGCTATTTAAAGGGGGCCTCTTCCTGTCTTTTTCTGTGGTCGACATTTATGCACCACTCGTTCTGAGAGAGAGAGAGAGAGAGATTCGGAGAGAGAGAGAGAGAGACTTCTACATTGACTCAACGCTTTGTGAGGTAGTTTTGCCTATTCATCCTAACTTTGTTGCTACTTTAGTTGCTGTACCTCATTACTTTTCTGGCAAAGAGAATATGGGGGCTGCAATGATTGGGGGCGTCGTCCTGCTGCAGCTGAATCGGAGGATACCAAGACGCAGACAGAGAGTGGCAATGATGGCCAGACGGAGGAGGGCCATCAGGCGCATGTACAGGAGAGCTTACGCTCCCAGGGTATATCGTGAACAGCTCTCCTACATCCATATGTCCGAGGAGCTGTGTTTGCGAAGGCTGCGATTCAGCAAGGAGGTGGTCACTGAGCTCTGCCACCTGCTGCAGCCAGATCTGCAGCCTCAGCTGAGGTCCAGGATGTCTCTGTCGGTGGCAGTGAAGGTCACAGTGGCTTTGAACTTCTACGCCACTGGCTCATTCCAAGCTGCTGTTGGGGACCTCGCCAATATCTCCCAGTTTGCGGTGCATCGCTGCATCCGGCAGGTCACCAATGCCCTCTTCAGAAGGAGACGAGACTTCATCTCTTTCCCTATGACCCCAGACAAGCAGCGTGACCGTGCTCTGGGCTTTGCGAGGGTAGTGGGCTTCCCCATGGTGCAGGGCGCCATTGACTGCACGCATGTGGCTTTGCGTGCTCCGCGAGAGAATGCAGAGGAATTCAGGAACAGAAAGGGGTTCCATTCCTTGAATGTGCAGTTGGTCTGTGACCACAGACAGGTGATACTCGCTGTCAATGCCCACTATCCGGGCAGCTGCCACGATGCTTTCATCCTGCGCCAGACTACTGTGGCAGAAGTTTTTGAGGCACCGCATCAGCCAGTTGGTTGGCTTCTGGGGGACAAGGGGTACGCATTGAGCACCTGGCTGATGACACCGCTCCGTACGCCAAACACCCCTGCTGAGCTGCGGTACAATGAAAGCCATCAAGCAACCAGGAACATTATTGAGCGCACAATCGGTGTGCTGAAACAACGGTTCCGCTGTCTGGACCATTCCGGAGGAGCCCTGCAGTACTCGCCTGAGCAAGTTTCGAACTTCGTAGTCGTGTGCTGCATGTTGCACAACATGGCAATCCTCAGGACCCAGCCAATGCCACCAGGCCTTGTAGCACCACCAGAGGAGGAGGAGGAAGAGGAGGAAGAGGACGAGGACGATGATCATCAGCAGCACCAAGGCAGGAGGGCGGCCCACAATGGTCAAACTGCAAGGGCCGTCCGTCAACGACTAATAGCAAGCCGCTTCTAGGGCCCCTGCCATTGCTACAAACACTAATCAACCCAGCACGCAACCCCTAAGCCGGCCAAGGCACCAATAATTCCAACCACCAGCCATGTATATTTTGAATACAGAAACTTATTTATATTACAAACTCTGTGTGTGTCAATTCCTCATGACAAACTCATAGAAATAAACACAAAAAAACAGTCAATAACATAACTGGTTCTCACAACCTGGAGATAATGTCCAAAACACGAAACAAAAGTTGGACCATGAACCTCGGCCTTTAATAAAAAAATGACCAGCATTTTGTCACACCTCCTACTTTTTGCCCTTCGAGGGTGATCTCCTTCCCTTGCGCACTTCCCCCCTTCTAACCCTACTGCTCCTCCGTAATGGGACCTCAGTGGCTGCAGCAAGGCTGGTGGAAGGCTGCTGCTCGTCAGACCCTGACACTGCAGATGCCCCTGAAGGACGGCCTCGACCACTTCTGGGCCTGGAGTGCCCGGCTGCAGACTGCACCAACTCTGCATGGGCGGCAGCAGTCTGTCCTACAGGCGGTGGCAAGTGCAGTGGAGAAGTGACAGTGTTGGCAGCAGGAATGCTGTCATCGTGAGAGAGGCCAGCAACTCCCTGCTCGCCCGACACACTGGCACTCCCACGGGGCAGCACTTCAGCATCCGGAGCAATCTGCCGGAGAACAGATTGCTGGCCTGCTGCGGCGCGGTGACAGCCCCGGGGACATGTGCACGAACCATCGAGGTTGGCAGCAGTCTGTGCTCGCGTGGCCTCCATCTGAGTCTGTATGAGAGCAGTCAGAGGTGGGATCACGGCAGCCAGTGACTGAATTGCAGCACTAAGCGTTAGTGTGGCATCCGCCTGTGCTACAGCGAAGTGCTCCACACTCCTTGCCAGTGACTCAATGCATTCGGGCACCCTTCCCACTGCACCCATGAGCTCAGTGTGCATGCCCACCGCCTGGGTGTTCATTTCTGCAATCAGCCGCTCCTCCTCTGCGTCCATTGCAGTAGGAGTGTCTGGCATACTCTCCCTCTGGGGAGAAGGCCCCCGTTCTTCCCTACCCCCCCCATGGCGTTGCTGCAGCCCGCTGGGTCCTGGAGCTTCACCATCATCAGCCCCTTCCCCCCTGCTCCCCTCCGGGGAAGGCGTGTTCCCAGTGTGGGCATGGGCTTCCTCGGGAGAGGGTGGCACTGATGCTCTGGCTTCCTCTTCCTCCTCAGCTGCAGCATCACTCCCAGTGGCAGCTTCAGGGCCCGTCTCCTCAGCTGGTGAATCACCATCTGAAAGCAGGGAGGTACAAGAGTGGCTTTAGCGTGAGGACAGGGTGGCAGTAAGGGAGGAATAAGTGCAGCGAGTTAGCAAGTTGGATTGAAAGTGTCAAAGGCTGGTGTTGTGAGGGACAAGTGGAAGGACAGAGGACAAAAAGGTGATGACCTTACCATTGCTGTCCACAACGGGGTCGGCGTCTCCAGTGGCGACGGGACCGATCACCCGGCTTGCCACAATCCTGTGGACGCGCTCCTCCAGATCGCTGAGGGGTTGCAGCTGATGCCGCCCTCCACCTGTCCGTTGTTGCTGTCTCCTATTATGAGCCAGCTTAGCCTGCAAGAAAAAGGACAGCATCTGAGTAAATATGCAGCCATGGTCTTGCCTGATGTGCCTCCCATAGGTGAATAGCCCTTACAATATGCAGCCATGGTCTTGCCTGATGTGCCTCCCATAGGTGAATAGCCCTTACAATATGCAGCCATGGTCTTGCCTGATGTGCCTCCCATAGGTGAATAGCCCTTACAATATACAGCCATGGTCTTGCCTGATGTGCCTCCCATAGGTGAATAGCCCTTACAATATACAGCCATGGTCTTGCCTGATGTGCCTCCCATAGGTGAATAGCCCTTACTGTATGCAAAGTGTGGAATGTGTGTGTGTGTTTGATGAAAGGGCCATAGGTGTTGGATGAGTGTTGTGCATTGGGGTTTTAAGACCCTCTGGCCATAGAGTGAGGTTGAGATGGAGGGATGGAGAGGTATTGAGAAAAAGCCACTCACCCTGACGACCCGAGTGAGGTCGTTGAACTTTTTGCGGCATTGAGTATGGGTCCTGGGCACCATGCTCCTGGAGGAGACGCTCTGAGCCACCTCCCTCCACACTCTTCTGAACTCGCGTGGCAAAGGCCTCCTGCCACTCTCAGGGAACAGCATACATCGTCTGCGCTCCACTGCGTCAACCAGAGCATCCAAGGCCCGCTCGGTGAAGCGATGAGCGCGTTCTCTCACCCTCTCCATGCTTGGCAGCAAAATGGATTACAGGTCTCTCCAGGCTGAGATTCAAGGCTGCAATGAGCAGGGTGTGGCTGGGGAGCAAGTGGCCCTCCCCGCTTTAAGAAGTGTCCGGCGCCAGTGTGTCTGTGTTCCCTCGCTAACTGGCAGCAGCTGCGCTGCGCTCGCGCGCTGAGTTAGCGCCTCACTCCTTGGCCTTTGCGCCTTAAGAGAGGTGTGCAGCGCCTGCTTTAGCGCTCCACTCACCTCCCGGGGCGGTAAAAGTGAAGTTTCCTGTCAGTGCCGATAATTAGCACCAGGCGCTAATATTTGCGTCCGGACGATATTTGCGCCCCAAATGGGGCGCGACCTAATTTCTACCCCCATGTCTTTAACTGAGAACCTTTTACTATGGGTGGGAGGAAAATATTCTGGTGGTTTCACAGGCTCACAGGCCCCCGTCAGAAGCAAAGCCACCTCTCTTTGGGCACATTGCAAAAAGAAAAATACTCCAAAATCTCTCTCATAAGTCAAATAATCGTTCTTGAAAGTTTCTTCAGGCTGCAGGCTCCAAAATAAAGTACTCTGCCAGTATTAGCTGATGCTGGCAAGAGGTATGACTCTTTTATTTTGTTCTGTTACCTTTGGTGCACTGGGATCACAAGTCACAGGTTTTAGCCACTGGTCATTTATTATAATGAGTTTCAGGTAGAATCACCGCACATCACGGCAAGGCCCCAGACCCAATTGGAAATGGCAGTGCAGCAATAACAGGACGGAAGCTGGCAGAATTGGGATCTGCCCTAATTTGCGTGTTTAAAAGAAATTATACTGCCATTCCAGAGCCAACGATGCACTGGAAACTTCATGTAAATTGGGGGCCACAGTACTTAATTTCTGAGGATTTTTACCTCTTTCACTGGGAGAGCCAATATCTTTCGATACTTTCCTGTAATCGAGTGCTAAACAGTACACTGGAAGCATTGTAACCTGAAATTTTCTGTTACCCCGAACAAGCATGGATGTGTAACTTCAGTGTATAATTATATCACAACAACAGGTAGTTTGGTGCTATTGGAATACGGTACTTGGAAAATACAGAAATGGTAATTTCATTGATGACCAATTATTTCTTTGCAGGATGGAATATTTGTTCCTCAAAGTGTCACTACTGCAAATACATTTCTTGACCTGGGGCATTAATTGAAAGCTGCTGAGCATATAGTTGGCCTGATGTACACTATGCAGCTTTAGCATGATATGAGCTTTAATACTAGAAGATACTGCAAATTCTGTAAATTAAAGACTTCTTCACAATAGAAGAGTTTCTATTAAAAACATCTAAACGATTGCATGTTCTCTGGAGGGGGATTTTAACTGCTAGTGTGTTTTTAGCAGGAAGGGGGTTCCAGGAGGTCTTGCGGTTGGAAAACGTGGGGTGGCGGGGCGGTGGGGTGGAGGGGGGGGGGGGCGCTGACCAGGGAAGGGAAGGCCTAAACTTTCCTTGTAGGGACCATAGGTGCACTCCTGTTCCTCCTGGCTCCACAAGGATTTTAGCTTCAACCTGAGCGGGGAAGCCATCACAGTTTTCCTGCCCAAGCCCGTGGGGCTCCTTTGCACAGGAGCGCCACTCACCTGGTGATGCTGTGCCCAGGAATTTCCTGCTTGTACGCCACTACTGCACTCTAGGAAGTTAGATCCATATAAAATAGGTGCAACTGCTGCCTTAAGTACTGATTCAGGCACAAGTGAGGAGTTTGAGAGCTTTGAAGAGTTCCCAAACTTTGCTTGGCTTCGCAGATAATTTTTCAACTGTTTTTTTTTCAGTTTTGCTCACTGAGGCTTGCACTTGCCCCTCCCATTGTGCTACAGTCTCACCCCACCCCGACATTTTTTGAAGTCCCACCCGACCTGGCTCTCCCACATACTGAGAACAACTCTGGAGTAGGTATGGCATTCCCCATGGGCATATTTCTCTGGTATCTGTGGTACTGTTGCATCAGTGGGAGGGAAAATTTTGCATTTAAGATCAGGTGGTAGCTGCAGATTTCCAGCTACTTACTGCCAGTTGATTCTCAACATGGAAAAAAATCTTATTTTCTGTTGGAATAAGCAAAGCATTCTGCTGTTTTGTGGGAAAAATCTTCACTGCTAATGTTTTTCAGGGACTGCTGTTGAAGATTATCAAATAGGGTCTTTAATATGAATGAGTTTAGAATCCCTATTTATAACTTGAAAAAATGTCAGATAGTATTTTTGAAATTAGTTTAGGGCAGGTTATGGTTCACCAGGGACCAAGTAGGTATATGGGACAACATTTCACAAGAAGTCTTACAGAGTACCAAGTGTTTGAATAATCAGCCAATTATTGAGTGTTTAATGACTTTGGACACAGGGTAGTTTGAATCTGCTTGTCATGGACTATGAGCATTTGTATATCGTCATGTTCTGTGAAACAAACAAAGCATAATGGTCTACTATAACAACAGAAAATGCTGGAAGCACTCAGCAGGCCAGGCAGCATCCGTGGAGAATTGTTTCTCTCGCCACAGATGCTGCCTGGACTGCTGAGTGCTTCCAACATTTTCTGCTGTTATTTCAGATTTCCAGCATCCGCAGTATTTTGCTATTGTATTGGTCTACTGTTCTGTGATGGAGAAACTTTAACTGGAATATTGAAATCAACAAATCTCATTAGATAATTTGCTGCTTTATTGAATTGTGCGTGCCTTTGTTGTTACTTGCTACCATGTGGGCTTTTGGTAAAATTAAAATATATCTTTCTTGTCTCAACCAATTACAGTGTGATATAGGTGAATATGAAATCAGCTGTTGCAGTGCAGTGGGCCGAGAGCAGGAGTGGGTTGTGGCGGTCTCCAGACCAAGAGGGAGGGCTGCTTGCCTGCTTTATGAGACAATATTTATTGGGAGTGATGGAGGCATGTGTTTCTATTTTGTTTTTATTGTTTGCAAAAACCTTCACTACAAATTTTCCCAGTGAGATTTATTGATTTTCTTATTCTACTTTTAAGTTACCCTACCGCAAAACAGCAGAATGCTTTGCTCATTCCAATAGAAAATAAGGCAATACACCAATGTTTATGGCCCATGGCAAGCATATGAAAACTAGCATAAGAAGTTTTCTATCTCAAACTGAGTTACTTTTTCATAGCTAGTGGCACAGTAACTTGTTTTGTACATGTCAAATTTCACACAGATATGAGCACTGGCTCTGCCATGTACCAGCAACACTAGAATTAACGAGAATACTCCTGTCATCAAACTATCACTGATACAATACCGACACTTTCTGGTCTTCGTCCATTTACCCGTTCCCTCCCCTGTCCCCACACCCACCAAAAAATTGTCGACAGATGCATGCCAACCATCATTGCTGTCAAATCATTTATCAGATCCTCTATTAAAACTGACTGCTGTGTGATCATGCATGATGTGTGAATAAACATGTGAAAAGAGGACTGGTGATAGTTTTACAGTGAATATCTTTGTTTTGTATACTGTCCAAGTTATTCTACTCGTGTAGAGCATTACCTGTGCTGATAACAGTATTTAATTTGTCATGTACACAACTAAGCATCCTGACATTACCTATAAAAAGACACTCAATTTGAGAGAGAAAGCTTCTTATGATAGTAGCCTACAATTTACTGTTTGTGATTTTGGCATTTGAATGCCTTACATGTGAGTATGACTTTCCTCTGTCCGCTACATTAACAGCACTGTAAACCCATCTCAAACACGAAGAGTTAACACTTGTGTAAAGAAAGTGGACAAAGAAACTACACGAACACATTAAACATTTATTTGGTAACCTCACCGACAATAATTTTTAGTCTCATGTTCCTGGTGTGGGAAACTGCTGGAAATCATGTGGAAAGAGAAAATAATGAGGGGCGAGGAAGAAAAACAGAGAGAGAAAATGACCAAGCCTGTCAAATTTCAATCATTTAAAGTGAGACGATGTCAATTTGAATTAAGAATTTAACGTATATAACTCAGACTGCAAAATAAACAACGGACTGTGGGCTAGAATTTCTTTATGTCGCATTTTTAGGCGCATAACTGATGGCATGCTTCCAGTGCGTGCCCGA
Organism: Squalus acanthias; assembly: GCA_030390025.1. Classification (NCBI taxonomy): domain Eukaryota; kingdom Metazoa; phylum Chordata; class Chondrichthyes; order Squaliformes; family Squalidae; genus Squalus; species Squalus acanthias. The sequence goes on along the minus strand of CM059433.1, from coordinate 62,718,381 downwards.
ACCGGGAGGCCCAAGGTTCGACAGATTGGGTCTTGGGCCTCATTGTAATCATAGTGGTGAGCCGCTAGTGTCTATTAGGCCTCCAGAGGCAGTTTTCCCGTTTGCCTGGATCCAATTTTGTCCACCTGCCTCACCGACAGTGGCCCTTAGGGAAGTCCTGGGACGGAGGAGAATGGGAGGGGACCGAATGTGGCCAGCAGTGGCCCGCAGTAGTGCTCCTCCCATTCCACATCGAGGTATATATTTTTTTAAACTTACATTTTTGGTCCAGACCTCCAGCAGTCCCTTTAAGGACTACTCGTTAGGCTACATGTAGACCATATAATGCAGGCCTGGTGCCTGCTCCGCTTTGCACTGCTGAATTTCCAGAGAGACCCTGAAACAGGCGTTACACCCATGATTTTCATATGCCTGGGGCCTAATGCCTGTTTCAGGCGGGTGCCACAGGTGCCCTGGAAGTCACCTTCATCAATATGGGGGCACCCGTACACGCAGCACAGATCACGTGCACCTTGAAATTGGTCCTTAATGTCCCAATATTATGCCAGGCAAATGGATACAATGAGGACCAGTAGCCCAACTATGTGTTTAATAGTTTACAACCTGTTTTGCTCTTCATTAGAAATCTCTTACTGCTAATATTTCCCCAATGTTGATAGCTGTATAAGTCATTGCTAAAGACAAGGAAGTGGACATGGAAGAGTCAGGTAGACTAAGAGAAGGGTTGGAAAGAGAGAGGGGAAAGGAAGGATCGGGAAAGAGGGTAAGGGGGAGATGTTGGAAGCAAATGAGGAGGAATGGAGAGAAGAGAGAATGACTGAGGAGGAAGAATGGGGAGATGGGGAGAAATTGAGCAGAAGGCATATGGAGGGAAGAAAAGGGATACTGAGTTGTGGACTCAAGCTCAAGTCCAGAAGATCTCCAATTGTTTCCTCTAAAAAGAAAACAGACAGTGACATGCCACAAATCCGACTCTCAACTTGTTCCAAAAACTGTACTTAGAATGGATATTAAAGACTTGGTTCATTTCATGTGGATGTAGAACATTTTTTTTGCATTTTTTCAAAACACATTGTGTACAATAAGGTCCTCAATTAAAGAAAGAATTAACCAAATGAAATATCTGTCAAAAGATCGAATTATCAATCAGCTATAGGTTCCACCTCTGTTTTGCAGCTGCAACAGCCTATCTGCAGCATTTAGGGATCTTGCCAGACTCATCTTTTACCTGTTCTCCATTTCTAGAGTGGGATGTATTAGGGCCTAAAACTGGTGCATGCCAGGAGTAGGTGGCATCACTGAGTATGAAATCTTGGCTGAAAGCTGAGGTGACTTGTAAACATTACAATGTCACTGGTTGGATAACATGTATGGACCACACTTACCACCCCACCCTACTATTAATGTACCAAGAGCTGGTTGTCATAACATAAACCTACTAGATAATTTTCTTTCTATTCATTCACGTGATGTGGGCATTGCTGTAAAGGCCAGCATTTATTGCTCATCCTTAATTGCCCTTGAGAAGGTGATGGTGAGCTGCCTTCTTGAACCGCTGCAGTCCATGTGGTGAAGGTACTCCAACAGTGCTGTTAGGTAGGGAGTTACAGGATTTTGACACAGCGACAGTGAAGGAACGGCGATATATTTCCAAGTCAGGATGGTGTGTGACTTGGAGGGGAACTTGGAGGTGATGGTATTCTGACGCGTCTGCTGTCCTTGTCCTTCTAGGCGGTAGAGATTGCGGGTTAGGGAAGTGCTGTTGAAGAAGCCTTGGCGAGTTGCTGCAGTGCATTTTGTAGATGGTACACACTGCAGCCACGATGCACCAGTGGTGGAGGGAGTGAATGTTTAAGGTGGTGTATGGGGTGCTAATCAAGCGGGCTGCTTTGTTCTGGATGGTGTCGAGCTTCTTGAGTGTTGTTGGAGCTGCACTCATCCAGGCAAGTGGAGAGTTTTCCATCACACTCCTGACTTGTGCCTTGTAGATGGTGGAAAAGCTTTGGGGAGATGGAGGTGAGTCACTCGCCGCAGAATACCCAGCGTCTGACCTGCTCTTGTAGCCACAGCACTTATGTGGCTGGTCCAGTTAAATTTCTGGTCAATGGTGACCCCCCAGGATGTTGATGGTGGGGGATTCGGCGATGGTAATGCCGTTGAATGTCATGGGGAGGTGGGGAGATAGCAAGATGCTGTCTTGTTGGAGATGGTCATTGCCTGGCACTTGTGTGGCGCAAATTTTACTTGCCACTTATCAGCACAAGCCTAAATGTTGTCCAGGTCTTGCTGCATGCAGGCACGGACCGCTTCATTATCTGAGGAATTGTGAATGGAACTGAACACTGTGCAATCATCAGCAAACATCCCCACTTCTGGCCTTATGATGGAGGGAAGGTCATTGATGAAGCAGCTGAAGATGGTTGGGCCTAGGACACTGCCCTGAGGAACTCCTGCAGCGATGTCCTGGGGCTGAGATGATTGGCCTTCAACAACCACAACCATCTTCCTTTGCGCTAGGTATGACTCCAGCCAGTGGAGAGAATTCCTCTGATTCCCCTTGACTTCAATTTTACTAGGGCTCCTTGATGCCACACTTGGTCAAATGCTGCCTTGATGTCAAGGGCAGTCACTCTTACCACATCTCTGGAATTCAGCTTTTTTGTCCATGTTTGGACCAAGGCTGCAATTAAGTCTGGAGCCGAGTAGACCTGGCGGAACCCAAACTGAGCATCAGTGAGCAGGTTATAGGTGAGGAAGTGCCACTTGATAGCACTGTCGACGACACCTTCCATCACTTTGCTAATGATTGCAATGTTCCTCCAATGTTTCACTGGAATTAACATTATTGCGAAGAACTGGGTAATGCAGAGGCTGTAACAATAGCATCACAAGAACTATTTTTGCCATTGTTGGGGCATTGCAGGTTACTGGAACTGTGCCCTATATGTTACGTGGTTTCACTCTGAATCATAGAAATTTGTGGCACAGGAGGCGGCCATTCGGCCCATCGTGTCTGTGCCAACCGAAAAAGAGCTATCCAGCCTAATCCCACTTACCAGTTCTTGGTCCAGTGCCTTGCAGGTTACAGCACTTCAAGTGCATATCCAAGTAGTTTTTAAATGTGATAAGGGTTTCTGCCTCTACCACCCTTTCAGGCAGTGAGTTCCAGACCCCCACCACCCGGATGGAGAAGAACTTGGAGTGGGAGGGGAAGGATCCAGTTGTCATGGTCCATGTATAAACCAATGACATAGGTAGAACTAGGAATGAGGTTCTGCTGAGGGAGTTGGAGGAGCTAGAATCCAAATTAAAAAGCAAAACCTCAAAGGTAATAATCTCTGGATTGTTACCTGAGCCATGCGCAAATTGGCATAGGGACAAACAGATTAGAGGTTTAAATGCGTGGCTCAAAGAGTGGTGTGGGAGGAAAGGGGTTCAGTTCATGGGGCACTGGCACCAGTACTGGGGAAAGAGGGAGCTGTTCCGTTGGGACGCGCTCCACTTAAACTGGGCTGGGACCAGTGTCCTGGCGAATCGAAAAAAATAGGGCAGCAGAGAGGGCTTTAAACTAATGAGGGGCGGGGCGGGGCGGGGCGGGGCAGAGCGGGGCGGGTGGGAGGATTCAGGAACGAGTAAATTTAAAAGCAGCAAGAGAAATGTCAAGGCTCCAGAGCAGAGCAGAGTTTTGGGTAAAAATAAGCAGTGTGGGTCAGGAAGTGACAGAGAGAGCAACAAAGGTAATAAGGCATCAGCGACTAAGGTGACACCAGGGAAAAATAGAAATAAGTCAAAGCTAAAGGCATTGGGCTGGATTTTGAATGACCCATGGAGTCGGGTTTGGAGGCGTGGGGGGGGTTAAATTTGCGGGGTCGGGGGTCCCGACCCCATCCCAACTTCATCCCGCCTCCACGCAATTTTGACAAAATCAGTCGCGGGGTTCCCGACTCCGTTCCGCCTCCAAGAGGCAGGAGAGGCCATTAAAGCCCTTAACAAGCCCTAAATTGGCTCTGTAATGCCATTTTGAAACATTTTAGCTAGCTTAACCCTTTTCTGACGTGAAGCACACCTGGTGTGAAACACTCCAGTGAAACCTGGCAGGAGCACAAGTGCATAGCTGACTATCAGCTGCAGGTCCACTATTACAACGGAGATGTGATGAAGGTAGTAGTAGTATTAGGTGTGAAAGTCTCCTCTGATGCTGCTGCATTGAATGCCTTGAGAGGACTTGGATGCAAAAAAAATTCTATCTCTATCTCTCTATCTCTACATTTGGCATCCAGATCCACTCACATCAAAAGCCAGGCAGGTCCTCTCTCACCAACAGCCAGACAGTCTCTGAGACCAGGCAGTCAGTCTCTGACCTGCAACGCAGCAGCAATGATGACATCATCAGAGGCAACTTTCAGACTGAAACCACTAATTAGTTCATGGGTTCCCACATGCTGGAACTCAATTGCCCAATTAAGTGAAAATTGCATCATTCATCCACATTAATCTGGAGTCGGGGGGGGGGGGACACGAAATGCGGATGACACGACCCCAACCCGACCCCAAGACAAAATCCAGCCCATTATATCTGAATGCGCGAAGCATTCGCAACAAAATAGATGAATTAATAGCGCAGATAGAAATTCATAGTTTTGATCTAATAGCCATTACGGAGACATGGTTACAATGTGGCCAAGGTTGGGAACTAAATGTTCCAGGATACTTAACTTTTAGAAGAGATAGGCAAAATGGAAAAGGAGGAGGGGTAGCCCTGATAATAAAGGATGGGATAAAGACAGCAAAGAGAAAGGATCTTAGCTCTGAAAATCAAGAAGTAGAATCAGTTAGGGTAGAGCTAAGAAACAGCAAGGGGCAGAAAACATTGGTGGGAGTTGTTTATAGGTCCCCAAACAGTAGTTGTAATGTAGGGCAGATTATAAATCACAATTTTTGACAGATGAATTGTCAGCATTTGACAGCTTAGAGAAGCTGTCAAACACTGACAATCTCTGTTCTAAGGTGAGCCCTTGTACTGAAGACTCACCAAACCTCTTTCCTCAGCAGAAATCAGATAGCTGCTGCATCTGAGAATGCAGCAGCCATTCTGTCATCTCTGCCGTTGAGATGAGGCACCTCCAGATCCCCAAGGATTGAAGCCTGCAGGAAGAAACAAAGGTAAGTAAACTTTTTCTAACACTTTACACTCACCTCTCATACTTACCTCTCCACACTTGCACCCATCACTCACCTCCACAGCAGACTTTTCGATCCCTCTCACCCCCGCAGACCCACTGCTCGCCTCACTGACCCTGGCGAGGTTTGCAGCGTCGGACTTACAGCAGTTGAATAGCCCATTATTTTATTTTATATTTATGGTGTCTACAGTATGTTACGCCCCTTCCCACATGTACAAAAGTATTTTTTGCTTTTATCACAGTGAATGCCAGATTCGATGACTAATGCCACATAATTTGACTCAGACTTTTTAAATCTAAAAATTCTTAATTGTTAAGTAAAAGGTGTTCTAAAATGAGTCAGAATGCACTATTTTAAATAAAATGTTTTTGGGAACCCTGGATTCCCCAAAGAATATGCGCAATAGTACAGATGAAGTGGGTGTGTAAGGGTTTGCGGGGCGGTGCTGCATCTGGAAGAATTGTATCCAATTTTAAATTTGCTGCCAAACCCTTAACCAGAAGTGGGTGGAAGAACGTGGGAGTGGGACAGAATTTATGTGCGCAAGCAGATTACAAACGAGCCCGATTCGGCTCAGCTGTTTTTCCAACTGCCTGGGGCTTGAATAGCAGATGCGTGAAAACAACGTCGTCCCCCCACAAAAAATGTGCAAACCACCACTCGCAGCAGCTCTTAACCCCTCCCCTCCATCCAGTGCAAAGTGAGCAGCTCATTGCCTGCTCCTTCTGTGCAGTGTCATTCCTGTGAGGTTACTTCCTGTTTTACTGTATATGACGCACTGAAGCTCTCCTGAGGGATCATGTGAAGAAGGGGTGTGTCAAAGAGTAAAATTAACCCAGCAAACTCGGGGGCTTTTTTTTAAAAAAAAATCTTTTGCAAAAAATAAATAAAAACGCAAGTCAGTTCTTGCAGCAGCAGCAGCAGTGGGTGCCCTTGGTGTGTGTGTGTGATGTTATTTCCTGTCTTACTGTACATGACGTGTTTGCACTGTGCCTGCCTGTCTCTCTGGGCGGTCTGTGCATCATGTGAGGGTGTTGTACAGTAAGCCAGCAGCAATATGGCAGCGGCAGTGGCGGCGGCGGCGGGGTTTGCACAGTGAGAGCCTGGGCTGTCACTCACGCACAAACACAGCGCGAGCGCCGCATTACTCAGCTCTTTTTTCTTTTTCCTTTCCCCCCCCGCCCCCCCCACCAAGTCTCCGTAACCTTCACACAACTGTCAGCCTTTCCGACATGAAGGAGAAACAGAAGAAAAAGAAAGGACGAACCTGGGCGGAGGCAGCACGAACGGTAAAAGCAACAAAAATCAATTGCAACGTTAGATTTTTATGATACGAAAAAAAAATAAAAACTTTGTACACGACTGCGTATGCGAATGTGGGTGTGTGTACGAGTTCATGACCTACTACTACAAGGGAAACTGCTGCAATAATTACTGTCAAGGCCTCCCCCACCTCCCTAGGCCGGGGAGTTGTTATTTTTTTTTAAATCAACCGATTGCGGTCGCAGAGGCTAATGGTTCAGGCGGCCAGTTTTGAGCTGTCAGTTTTAAAGTTCGTAGCTTCCTTTTTTTTGTTATACAAATCACCTTTTGCATTATCTGTCGTGCAAAAATAAAATGCTAACCAGCAAACGGATTAATGGATCAGGCAGTTGTGAGCTGTCCATGGCCTTCATTCGTGAGGTTGTCCAACGTAATGATGTTTGGGAGTATGCAAAATAAACTTTTGGTTCGCAATATTAATTATACAATTTCTCCAAGAATGGGCAACTTGTTACAGAGTGCATGCTTTGGATGAATGTACAAACCTTGTGTATATGTAGGTAACATATGTCATGTGGTTGGATTCAACCAGTAATCCTGATCTGCTGAAGACCTGACCAACGCAACAAAATAATGTCACTGTGTTGTGTTACTGACGTCAATGGGCAATGGAACAGAGACTGGCACCTAATGACGTTACAGAGCAAAAGATAACCTGGGAACAGACTTTGAGGTATTTTAGCCTATCACTTCTGCACTGTGGTTGCTAGTTTTAAAGTATTAGGATGTGCAGAATGTGTTCCTTTCAGTCTCTGTTACGCTCTGTCAGTGCCTGTGCTCAATTTAATTACTTTTTGAAATCTGAGATAGAACATATCTTCACTATAATTCTTGTGTCAATAGTCGCTTATATATTACATATATAAAATTAGTGGATTGCGCTGTTTTTGCACGTGAGCAGTCGAGACCAACTCTAGTCTTTCGGTGAAACCGGGCTGGAGGGCGAGATAATTGGATCAGGCCGTACAGACGTATTTCAGTCCCTATTTTAGTTTATCAGCCATGGCTCAGTTGGTAGCACTCTTCCCTCTGTGTCAGTAGGTCATGGGTTCAAGCCACACTCCAGACACATTCTGTCCTTATTTTTATATTTCCATTATGAATTCCTCAGTCCACATTTGTAATAGATGCCTATGTAAACTTGTAATGCTACAATTGCATCTACCTGCCTGTGCTGGCACTAAAGTGCCTCCACTGGCAGGAGGGTGTAATTACAGCATGACAGGTTTACAAAGGCAATTTCTATTATAAATGTAGACATAGGAATTCATAATGTAAAAAAGTTGACAGGAAGTGCATGCAGATTTAAGATTTTAAATACATGATTATATAGTGTGTATTTGCACTGCTGTAGTGTTGTTCGTCCATGGTGCTCAGATTTGCAACCACGTGTAAGGAGTTGGGGGGGGGGGCGCGGGGGTAGATAACTCATACCAAAAAAAAATTGGGGAGGGGGAACATATTGCCCCTCATCTGCCCCAGGTGGTTGCACCTATGGTGGGTGTTCGTATCCTTTGCAGCAATCAGATTGAATCAATCACATGCCATAATTCCAGATTGACGCCCAACCAGCACATCTGCTTCTTGAGGACCTGGAATGATGAAATATTTGGGAACAATGTTGTCCTGGAGCTGGAGCAGTGGCTGTACAAGCCCAATGCTGGAGTGAAGTCAGAGTAATGGCACAGATCGACAAGCATTTATTTTATGTGTGCACAGTGAAGCCAACTGGCCGTGGATCTTGAGTCAACCCCTAATTTTTAACCATAAAACTGTGCAGCAACTTGCACAAATTTTCAGTAAGATCATCAGTCTTTGGTTTATCTGTATTTGATACTTCACATCTTAGCATATGTGTACATACAGCATGTTTTAAATTCACTAAGTTTTACTGCAATTGTTTTCTTACACCTGTTAAATATAATGTGACTTTATTCAGCCTGCAAAATTAGCTGAGCAGATTTTGATACAGTGAGTTCGAGTTAGATGAGGTTTATTTGAGGTGAGAATATGAACATTTTGATTTGCTGGTTACTGTGCTGGAACCAAGGTAGTATTTTTCTTAGCAACCAAAAATAAAATAAACTAATGAATGCTGCAATGAACTTGAATGAGTGCTTTTATTGTGACTTTCCTTTTGACTACACAATAGCATCTGCTAGGATAAACATATAACCATTGATACTCCAATTGTATTACATTTGTTCTTTAATCTGGAATAAGTGCAATCCCTTCTATCTGGGTTTGTAAAATTAGCCCTAATGAGTCCAAATCTAATGAGGATTTGCTGGCAGCTTGCTTACTTAGAACATTTCTTTGGAGAGGGATTTTGGATGATGCTTCTGACCTCACTGACCAGATCTGCAGCATAATCTATATCCCACACTAAACAGTGTTTTTAATAGGGATTTCAGAATGTTATGTTTCGTTTTCATATTTCTTGCACAGAATTCTAAAACAAAATCTGATCCATTCATTTTGGAATAGCTTTATTACGAAACAGGGAAGACAAATGGCAAATAATACTGATAATGTGAAATATTGCAAATTGTTTGCAAAAAAACATGCATTGCAAGTGTAAATTGAATGGGAGTCGACTTGAAATGATGGTCTTTATATTGTATTGACACTTAGAACACACTGTTCAATCAATATTGTTAGGCTATAAAAAAGATATACGCAATGGGAGGGTGCGGAAAAGAGCAACAAGTCTTAGCCTAAGAGTTATGTTGAAAGATTAGAGGAACTCAAGCTGTACATTAAATAAAGTAGGCAGTTAAGAGGGAGATCTCCTGGAGGTATGTAAAATATTCACTGTTAAGGTAAACCGAGAATGTTACATCAAATGATGTCAGGAGAGTAGGATATAAATTTTAGGTTAGTGAAAGGTCAATTTAAACCAATATTAGGAAGAACCTCTTTACCGAAGGAGTGAAAAATAGTTGAACAATCTGCCACATTGGGTAGTAGATACAAACATATGTTGGCCTGCGTCGCCTCCCTCATACAATTACCCATTGTTGTTTCTTTGATCTTATTTAGTCGTACCTCATCAGAACATCATGGTTGTTCCCATTGTCTTAAGGAAATAAAATGGTTTTTTTAATGGAATGGGTCACTTGAAGCCTGCAGTCATCTGAGTTTTTGTCATGTCTGAATTGACCAGAACTGGTTTGCTGTATAATTGTGTTATCGTTGCCTGTGGCATGTGTATTTGTTTTAGACATTGTGTACTCTGATTTTATACCAAACTGGTTCAGGCAGCCTGGCTTAGTTTAGGTGACCTGCATCCCAACAAATAGTCCTGAAAATTTAGAGCTGATCACTACATGCAGCCATCCCAAATTTGACAGGATTATATGGAACACAGGAATTGCTAGACAAAATAAAGACCACAGCCCATCTAGTTCGCCTCCTATCATCCTGGTACTCACATGATACAATGATAATGGAATTGTTGATTAATGATGGCAATCAATCTCTATCAATTAGTTTATAACAGACCCAGAAATGACACAAAGAAAACCCCAGTGGTGGAGAGCTTTGCGAACCATAGGTCCAAAGTCACCTTTTTCATCGCACGGATGTCAAGACTAACTGCTTCCGCTGTTTCCCTGGGGAGTCTGTTCCATAAATTAATCACTCAGTGAAATATTGTTTCTGCAGATTAGTTTTGGATTTACCCCCCTTCAAGTGCAGGCTGTGTTCTCTGGTTCTACTGTTCTGGACAAGGTGAAATAGCTTGTCCTGGTCTACATTATCTAGTCCCTTTAGGATGCTAAAAACAGCAATCATATTACCTCTCAACCTTCTCTTTTCCAGTGAGAACATGGTCAATTTACATAACGCTCCTCATAGTCCAATCCCTCCATCCCCATAATCATTCTGATTGCTTTCTTCTGTATCCATTCAATAGCTGTAATATCCTTTTTGTACTGCAGTGACCAGAACTGTTCATAGTGTTCTAAATGTGGTCGCACCAATGATTTATAAAGTGGCAGGTTTACGTCACTAATTGGGCTCAATATTGACCTTTTAATACATCACAACACCTGATTTGCTTTACTCACTGCCGACGAGCATTGTTGTAATAGCTTCAATTTATTGTCAATCAGGACCCCCAGATCTCTAAATTTTCCATTCACATTAATTTCATTCATGGATATGGTATAATTTATTTTTGTTTTGTTTTTGAGGCACTTTCTTAAACTATGTCTCTTTTCTCCTTTCTCGGGTCCCCCTGCCCATGGACCAACCCTGGCCAAGAGAGTGGGTCATCTGCAACTGGACCTTTCCACTCTGAAACCAGCTGCTTGCATGAGAGTGGCATAGGCTGGCTTGACAATCCTCCACAGTACCATGACTGAACCTGAAACTCGCAGATACCAACCCATGTTCTACCACTGCATGGGTGCAAATCATAGGGGATGCTCCATTGGACTGTGCTTATATTACGTTTTTATGCTATTTAGTATTAACATTGCAATATGTTAACAAAAAAGTATGCAGCTTAATATATTTTCTTTAGCTTACTTATTTCCCTACCTTTTGTTATAGATGACTGTACCTGATGTGTGAACCCTAATATTGCGGCTTAGTGAATTATTTGATGATGAGGAGTGGGGAGCACTTCACAGCCAGACATCATTCTCTCCTCACCCAACATCCACACACAAGCACTTTCCAGCAAGGGCCACTTGATGAGTAATCAGGAGCAGGAACTCTATCTGATTACTTTGCACACCAGCCCTGCGATGCTAAAACTAATTGTAGTATCCCCGTGAGATTATCTGATTCACCACAGACCTTGGATGGATGCAGAGACTTTCCTGATCTGTATGGCTGGCTACCACATTAGCTGGTACATTTGTCTACAACTCTCTCAGATCTCTGCCCTCCTCCAATTCTGGCCTTTCGCACATCCCCAATTTTCCATCGCTCCAACATTGGCGGCTGTGCCATCAGCTGTCTAGGCCCAGTGTTCTAGAATTCCCTCCCTATATCTCTATGCCTCTCTACCTCTCCTTAAGTCGCCCCTTAAAACCTACCTCTTTGACCCAGCTTTTGGTCACCTGTCCTAATATCATCTTACGTGGCTTGGTGTCAGATTTTGTCTGAACACTCCTGTGAAGTGCCTGCGGACCTTTTACTACGTGTAAAGAAGCTATATAAATGCAAGTCCTTGTTGTTGAACCAGTACAGGATTTTGATTTAGCCAGACGGAGAGTGGCTGCAAGGAACCCAGATGCCAAGTGCCTCCAATGACATTTTTATTATTTTGCATTGTTGGCCTTAGCCCTTTGGTGGTTTTGTGTGATGTTTTGCAGAGTATACGGTAGTGACTGCAGAGAATGTATATTTTTTGGCCAAATAATATTCCAGTAAGGATCTGCTACTGCTTATGGGGCAGGGTATGTGATCAGCATTTGTACCATAAAATCTTAAATGGATGTTGAGTCTTTGTTTGTGGATTGTAGTCTCGGCATATAGGACAAATTCATCCAACTGACTTTTTGTTTTTCTTTTACTGCAACAAACTATAATATTGGGAGCAGTGAAAATATCAATCAGAATTGCAGAATAACCAGTACTTTGGTACCCAAGTTAGTTCCATGCTTCTGGTGTAATCGCTCCCCCTTCTCTTATGATATGGTCCCCCTTGTACTCCATCTCCACATTCACCAGATTATCTTCCCCCATTTCTGTCACCGATAACATGATCCTACCTCCAAACATACCTTTCCATTCCCTTTCTGCTTTCAGGAGGGACTGTTCTCTCTGAGATATCCTGCTTCGCTCTTCTACCAGCCTTACTCCGTCAGGCAATGGAAAGCAACATGAAAGACATTCCCTGAGCACTTTCCTGTGGAATCACTGGAAATAAGAACCTAAGAGCATAAGAAATAGGAGCAGGAGTAGACCATACGGCCCCTCGAGCCTGCTCCGCCATTCAGTAATATCATCGCTGATCTTCGACCTCAACTCCACTTTTTCGCCTGATCTCCATATCCCTTGATTCCCTTAGAGTCCAAAAATCTATTCATAGAAACATAGAAGATAGGAGCAGGAGTAGGCCATTCGGCTCCTCGCACCTGCTCCGCCATTCGATGAGATCATGGCTGATCATCCAAACTCAGTAGCCTGTACCTGCCTTCTCCCCATATCCCTTGATACCTTTAGCTTTAAGAAATATATTTAACTCATTCTTGAATATATTTAATGACTTGGCCTCAACTACCTTCTGTGGTAGAGAATTCCACAGGTTCACCACTCTCTGGGTGAAGAAATTCTTCCTCATTTCTGTCCTAAATGGCTTACCCCTTATCCTAAGATTATGACCCCTGGTTCTGGACTCTCCGACCATCAGGAACATCCTTCCTGCATCTAGTTTGTCCAGACCTGTCAGAATGTTATATGTTTCGATGAGATCCCCTCTCATTCTTCTATACTCCAGTGAGTATAAGCCCAATCGACCCAATCTCTCCTCATATGTCATTCCTGCCATCCCAGGTATCAGCCTTGTGAATCTTCGCTGAACTCCTTCCATGGCAAGAACATCCTTCCTCAGATAAGGCGACCAAAACTGCACACAGTACTCAAGGTGTGGTCTCACCAAGGCCCTGTACAACTGCAGCAGGACATCCCTGTTCCTATACTCAAACCCTTTCGCTATGAAGGCCAACATACCATTTGCCTTCTTCACTGCCTGCTGCACCTGCATGCTTACCTTCAGCGACTGGTGCACAAGGACACCCAGGTCTCGTTGCACTTCCTCTTCTCCCAATCTATTGCCATTCAGATAATAGTCTCAGCCTGAATATACTCAACAACTGAGGAGCCACAGCCCTTTTGGGGTAGAGAATTCCAAAGATTTACAACCCTCTGAAGAAATTTCTCCTCATTTCAGTCCGAAATGGCCGACCCCTTATCTTGAGACAATGCCCCCTTGTTCTAGACTTTCCAGCCAGGGGAAACAGCCTCTCAACATCTACCCTGTTAAGCCCTCTTAGAATCTTATATGTATCAATGAGATCACCTCTCATTCTTCTAAACTCCACAGATGCTGCCTGACCTGCTGAGTATTTCTAGCATTATCTGTTTTTATTCCAGAGAGTATAGGCCCATTCTACTCAATCTTTCCTCATAGGACAACCTTCTCATCCCAGCAATTAATCGAGTGAACCTTTGTTGCACCGCCTCTAAGGCAAGTATATCCTTCCTTAGGTACAGAGACCAAAACTGTACGCAGTACTCCAGGTGTGGTCTCACCAAAGCCCTGTACAATTTCAGCAAGACTTCCTTACTCTTGTGCTCCAACCCCCTTGCAATAAAGGCCAACATACTATTTGTCTTCCTAATTGCTTGCAGTACCTGCATGTTAACTTTCGTGTACAAGGACACCCAAATTCCTCTGAACACTAACATTTAATAGTTTCTCGCCATTTAAAAAATAGCCTGTTTTTCTATTCTTCCGACCAAAGTGAATAACCTCACATTTTCCCACATTATATTCCATCTGCCACCTTCTTGCCCACTTAGTTGCGTGTCGATATCCCTTTGCAGACTCTTTGTGTCCTCCTCACAGCTTACATTCCCACCTAGCTTTATATCATCAGGAAGCTTGGATACATTCCTCTCGGTCCCTTCATCTAAGTAATTAATATAGATTGTAAATATGTACCATCTTTCCACATCATTGTCCAGGGCCTGGAACACTCATCTGTGAGACATCAATTAACATGTACTTCTTCCAATCTAATATACTGTATTTGCCGCTCACGGAGCGATCTCCTTTACAGTGGGGAGACCAATCGCAGGTTAGGTGATCGCTGTGCCAAACACTTCCATTTTGTCTTCAATTGTGACCATTTTATCAACCCATTTCTATTCCCACTGTGACCTCTCTGTCTTTTGTGCATGGTGTAGGGAGGAGGAAGTTAAAATCTGCCTTGGTATCTCATCTTTTCCCTGCACTCTCCACAGCCTTCTGGTCATAGAAACATAGAAGATAGGAGCAGGAGTAGGCCCCTCGAGCCATCTCCGCCATTCAATGCGATCATGGCTGATCATCCAAATTCAGTACCCTGTCCTGCTTTCTCCCCATATCCCTTGATCCCCTGAGCTTTAAGAAATATATCTAACTCCTTCTTGAATATATTTAATGAATTGGCCTCAACTGCCTTCTGTGGTAGAGAATTCCACAGGTTCACCACTCTCTGGGTGAAGAAATTCCTCCTCATCTCAGTCCTAAATGGCTTACCCCTTATCCTTAGACTGTGACCCCTGGTTCTGGACTCCCCCGCCATCGGGAACATCCTTCCTGCATCTAGTCTGTCTAGTCCTGTTAGAATTTTATAAGTTTCAATGAGATCCCCTCTCATTCTTCTAAACTCTAGCGAATACAAGCCTAATCGACCCAATCTCTCTCCATACGTCATTCCTGCCATCCCAGGTATCAGTCTGGTGAATCTTCGCTGCACTCTCTCCATGGCAAGAACATCCTTCCTCAGATAAGGCAACTAAAACTGCACACAATACTCAAGGTGTGGTCTCACCAAGGCCCTGTACAACTGCAGCAAGACATCCTTGCTCCTGTACTCGAACCCTCTCGCTATGAAGGCCAACATACTGTTTGCCTTCTTAACCGCCTGCTTCACCTGCATGCTTACCTTCAGCGACTGGTGCACAAGGACACCCAGGTCTCGTTGCACTTCCCCTTTTCCCAATCTATTGCCATTCAGATAATAATCTGCCTTCCTGTTTTTGCCACCAAAGTGGATAACCTTGCATTTATCCACATTATACTGCATCTGCCATGCATCTGCCCAATCACCCAACCTGTCCAAATCATACTGGAGTTTCTCTGCATCCTCCTCACAGCACACACGCCCACCCAGCTTTGTGTCATCTGCAAACTTGGAGATATTACATCTAGTTCCCTCGTCTAGATCATGAATATATATTGTGAATAACTGGGGTCCTAACACCGATCCCTGCGGTACCCCACTAGTCACTGCCTGCCACTCGGAAAAAGACCCGTTTATTCCAACTCTTTGCTTCCTGTCTGCCAACCAGTTTTCTATCCAAGTCAGTACCTTACCCCCAATCCCATGTGCTTTAACTTTGCACGCTAATCTCTTATGCGGGACCTTATCGAAAGCCTTCTGAAAGTCCAAATACACCACATCCACTGGTTCTCCCTTATCTATTCTACCAGTTACCTCCTCAAAAAATTCCAGTAGATTAGTCAAGCATAATTTACCTTTTGTAAATCCATGTTGACTTTGTCCGATCCTGTCACTGTTTTCCAAGTGCTCTGCTATTACATCTTTTATAATGGACTCTAGCATTTTCCCCACTACCGATGTCAGACTTACCGGTCTAAAATTCCCCGTTTTCTCTCTACCACCTTTTTTAAATAGTGGGGTTACTTTAGCTATCCTCCAATCCATGGGAACTGTTCCAGAGTCGATAGAATTTTGGAAGATGACCAGCAATGCATCTACTATTTCTAGGGCCACTTCCTTAAGTACCCTAGGATGTAGATTATCAGGCCCTGGGGATTTATCGGCCTTCAATCCCGTCAATTTCCCTAACACCATTTCCCTACAAATACTGATTTCATTCAGTTCCTCCCTCTCATTAGACCCTATGTTCCCCGACATCTCTGGGAGTTTATTTGTGTCCTCCTTTGTGAAGACAGAACCAAAGTAAGTATTTAATTGGTCTGCCATTTCTTTGTTCCCCATTATAAATTCCCCTGATTCTGACTGCAAGGGACCTACACTTGACTTCACCAATCTTTTTCTCTTCACATATCTATAGAAGCTTTTACAGTCAGTTTTTATGTTCCCTGCAAGCTTACTCTCGTACTCTATTTTCCCCCTCCTAATTAATCCCTTTGTCCTCCTTTGCTGAATCCTAAACTGCTCCCAATCCTCAGGTTTGCTGCTTTTTCTGGCCAATTTATATATACTCTCCTTGGATCTAATGCTATCCCTGATTTCCCTTGGTAGCCACGGCTGAGTCACCTTTTTTGTTTTATTTTTTTGCCAAACAGGGATGAACAAATTCTGTAGTTCATCCATGCGATCTTTAAATGTTTGCCATTGCCTATCCACCGTCAAACCTTTAAGTAACATTCCCCAATCCATCCTCGCCAACTCGCGCCTCATACCATCGTAGTTTCCTTTATTTAAATTCAGTACCCTAGTCTCTGAGTCAACTACTACTTCACTCTCCATCTTAATGAAGAATTCTATCATATTATGATTGCTCCTCCCCAAGGGGCCTCGCACAACAAGATTGCTAATTAATCCTTTCTCATTACATAATACCCAGTCTAAGATGGCCTGATCTCTCGTTGGTTCCTCGACATATTGGTCCAGGAAGTTATCCCGTATACACTCTAGGAATTCCTCTTCCACAGTATTGTTACTAATTTGGTTAGCCCAATCTATATGTAGATTAAAGTCACCCATGATAACTGCTGTGCCCTTATTGCACGCGTCTCTAATTTCCCGTTTAATGCCATCCCCAACCTCCGCATTACTGTTTGGGGGTCTGTATACAACTCCCACTAACGTTTTCTGCCCCTTGGTATTTCTCAGCTCTACCCATACAGATTCCACATCATCAGAGCTAATATCCTTCCTTACTATTGTGTTAATCTCCTCTTTAACCAGCAATGCTACCCACCTTCTTTTCCTTTTTGCCTGTCCTTCCTGAATATTGAATACCCCTGGATGTTGAATTCCCAGCCTTGGTCACCCTGGAGCCATGTCTCTGTAATCCCAATTATATCTCATCTGTTTACATCTATTTGTGCAGCTAATTCATCCACCTTAATACGAATGCTCCTCGCATTAAGACACAAAGCCTTCAGGCTTGTTTTTTTAACACTCTTAGACCTTTTAGAATTATTGTTTACTGTGGCCATGTTTGATTTACACCCTTGATTTCTCTGACTTCCACTTTTGCTTTTCTCCTTCATGTCTTTTGCTTCTATCCTTGCTTCCATTTCCTCTGTCTCCCTGCACAGGTTCCCAACCCCCTGCCATTTTAGTTTAAACCCTCCCCAACAGCACTAGCAAACACTCCCCCTAGGACATCGGTCCCAGTCCTGCCCAGGTGCAAACCGTCCAGTTTGTACTGGTCCCACCTCCCCCAGAGCCGGTTCCAATGTCCCAGGAATTTGAATCCCTCCCCCTTGCACCATTCTTCTAGCCACGTAATCATCTGAAATATCCTTCTATTTCTACTCTGACTAGTATGTGGCACTGGTAGCAATCCTGAGATTACTACCTTTTGAGGTCCTATTTTTTAATTTACCTCCTAACTCCCTATATTCAGCTTTTAGGACCTCATCCCGTTTTTTACCTATGTCGTTGGTACCTATATGCACCACGACAACTGGCTGTTCACCCTCCCCCTCCAGAATGCCCTGCAGCCGCTCCGAGACATCCTTGACCCTTGCACCAGGGAGGCAAAATACCATCCTGTAGTCTCGTTTGCGGCCGCAGAAACGTCTGTCTATTCCCCTTCCAATAGAATCCCCTATCACTATAGCTCTCCTGCTCTTTTTCCTCCCATCCTGTGCAGCAGAACCACCCATGGTGCCAGGAAGTTGGTTGCTGCTGCCTTCCCTCAATAAGCCATCCTCCTCAACAATATCCAAAGCGGTATATCTGTTTGAGAGGGGGATGGCCACAGGGGACCCCTGCACTACCTGCCTGTGCCTACTACTCTGCCTGGTGGTCACCCATTCCCTTCCTGCCTGTGCAGTCTTTACCTGTGGTGTGACCAACTCGTTAAACGTGATATCCACAACGTCCTCAGCATCGCGAATGCTCCAGTATGTATCCATTCGCAGCTCCAGCGCCGCAATGCGGTCTGCCAGTAGCTGCAGCTGGATACACTTCCCGCACACATGGTCGTCAGGGACACAGGAAGTATCCCTGATTTCCCACATAGTGCAGGAGGAGCATGCCACGGGGCCGAGCTGTGCTGCCATGACTTACCCTTTAATTAATTTAAATTAAATCAAATCAATGCCACAAATTACACTACAATTAAATGATATAGTCAAGGGCCCTTGTTTACTAGCACTCCCCGCTACACAACTGAGACCTCAGAAACTATAACCACAAAATTAAGACCTTCTAAACTTTATAAACTATTAACCTTAACTGTCAAACTATAGAGTAGTATAAATACTCACCTGTCCGTACTCACCCAATCAGCTGCTTCCTCTTGCCCATGTCACTTTTTGAATCGTGACGTGGCTCTGGAACGCCACCGCCGGTCTGCGAGATTGGTAAGCCTCTGAAAACAGCCCGCGAAAGTGAGTTTAAATACTCATTGTACCGTCGCTCTTTCCGCTTCCGACACCGGCCTCTGCAAAAAAAAGCCCGCGAAAGTGAGTTTAAATGCTTACCGTACCGTCGCTCTCTCCGCTCCTGACACCGGCCTCTGCAAAAAAGCCCGCGAAAGTGAGTTTAAATACTCACCGTACCGTCGCTCTCTCCGCTCCCGACACCGGCCTCTGGTCTGAGCATTGACTTTAGTAACTTGAGACCTTATCTGCATCCTCCATTTTCTTTGCAGCAGGAAAGCTGTTGATGTAGGTTGAATCTGTCGGTGTGTGGGGACAAGGGGGCAGGTTGGTATTTGGGGTAGAGACCGTTTGTAGTATGCAGTGCTGGTGGAAGGGCTGTGCCTTCAGTGTTGTTCCTCTTTTTGGAAACTGCAAACCCACTGTTTTGCCAACATTTTCGGTTTTAATTTCCGGCGTGATCTAGGTTTCTGTCTTCATTTTCTTGTGCTTTCCTTCCGTGGGCCTCTCACTGCTTTAGCTATTTATATATTCTTCTTTTTCTTTAATGTCTTTACATTTCTTTAAAGCTGCTTTCCATTGCCTGGCTCAGATGATTTGTTTCATCATCTAACAATCATTCCACCATGCTACCTCTAAGTGTTTGTTTTTCCCTCCACTTCCTTCTTCCTGATTCTGTGTTTGTTCACCATTCATTTTCCAGTTTTGAAAGTCCCAGCCCGAGACACTAATCTGTCTTTTCTCTCCACGTATGATGACTGACCTGATGTGTATTTCCAGTATTTTCCGTTTTTATTTTTGCTACTATCATTCATTCGGCTTGATTATGTTTTTCTTTTCATGACCTGAGTTTCTGTTACCTCTGAAGCATCAGCAGACAGGTAATTCAAAGCAGCACCTTTCTATAAAGAAATGCAAGAAATAAGAGAGAAATTTGATTAATATCTTTAATGGAATCTTCCACCTGAAGTCCTCTTTTGCATAGCAGTTTGAAAGATTGTGCATCTTGTCAAAATGCAAGCATATTATGCAGCATTTGGTAGCCTCCATTTTGAGCTTTGGATATAGAACCAAAGGCATCAGAACCACAAAGTAGCAGGGATAGTAGCTGATTGCCACTGTTCTGCAGTTAAAAAATATACGTCTGATATTGTGATAGAATTTTTTTTAACTCCCTGTACCTTGTCTGCTGGAAACTGTTGGTAGGAGTCCTATGAAGACCAGCATATTGGTCATTACTTGCAGTCAGAAGGTGCATCACCTTACTGTCGAGAAACATAGGTTCCTTACAGCATAAGTGGGCATAGTTTCCTGTGGGACGTTGTCGGGTTGAGCATGGTAAGACATGGACGATGACCAGAGCTGGGCAAATGCCGAGCCACTTTCCAGTACCCTAGCATTGAACATCCCTGCCTGAGGGGTTAGGAAAGATGACAATCACACTGAACACCCACAACCTTTTCCTCCATCCAACTACTAAGAACGGTTCCTCAGATTCCCCTGGCCCTCTGCCTCCCTGTCCCTGTCCCAATAGTCTTCACAAATATGGCCACTGCTTGTCAAACTGTTAGGCTAATAATGCGGCATCCTTTAATTACACGCCATTGTGGCAATAGTGTTGTTCAGTGCATAATTGTATGTACTTACCAGTTATTGTCTGTTCCCGTAAAGTTCCAGTTTAGCTGAAAAAATCCTGCACCTGATATGTTAGTGTTGGATAGCAGTCATGCTCCATCGGAGCAGTTCCATTGTCACTGGTCCATTGACCTTGGTTCAGCCGATTGGAGTTTTATTTCAAGCCATGTATATATTCGTATGCGTTCCAAGAAAACTAGTAAAAAAAAAAATTGGCCTATTTAGATCTGAATACTGGCAAAGTTACGACAGACAAACTGCAGAACGCCTGCAGAGGTTCGCCCCCCCCAACTGTATGACTACAAAATCTTACTTGGGTTGTCATGTTTTTGTCACACTTTTGTGTCTGTTTTTTCCACTACAAACTCTTATATCCACATTTATATGACTTTCAAAAGGGAATTGGAAAGTTTTTAACAGGGCTATGGGGAAAAAGCAGGGAAATGGGATTAATTGGATAGATCTTTCAAAGAGCCAGCACAAGCAAGTTGGACTGAATGGCCTTCTGTGCTGTATCATTCTGTGTTTGAAATGGAAACTGCCGATATCAACTTATGCTGTAATTACACCCTTCTGCCAGCTGTAGCACTGCAGCACCTTTGTTCTGCATCTCCCAGCTCCTCAGCTTGTACTGCAAGAAACTCCCACCCAATCAACTCTACTTCCCAAATTGCCATAAGTTTTGCAATTTTACTATAAAGAATATCAATTGAAAGTATTACATAAAACTAGGGACTTAATGTATGACTTTAAAACTTTACATCTACATGCCCTAATCCAATTATTCGTTGCCCTCTAACACCACTTCAGCTCGTGACTAACCATGTGCAATGCCACGGGTGATCAACTACTAAGTTGTAAATGCTAGATGGTGGAAAAAACTCCATGCTATCTGGTTAGACGTGCTTCACAGATGAACTACAAAAAGTATCTGAATATTATATGGCTATTTGTTTGAAACAGATTGTTCTTGTAATTTCTTTTCTATTTCAACATTACTTTCAAACACTTGTTTGCAAAGTTGACAAAGAAACATTGGCCCGTATTTTCCGATGTCCCTACGGGTGTGTACGAGGTGTGTACATACCCGTAGGGACATCGGAAATGCCAGTTTCAGGCATGCAAAGCGCATGCACCGAAAACCGGCATTTCCGATCGGTCAAGAATTCTCTTGACAGATCATCTGCCTGCCCTAGAGAAGGGCCTCTGCGGGTGGAGAGTTCTGCTTTCTGCAGAACCTCCGCCCGCTGAAATCACTTAAAAATCTTACGCCTGCTTTTACCAGCATAAGAGTTTAAAAAAAGTTAAAAAATATATATTTTTTTCAGTCATTTATAATTTAAAAATACTTTTTAAAAAAAGGTCAGTTTATTTTTAACCCCGTAAAAAACTTTAATTATTTTTTTCAAAAAATTAAATTTTTGTTTAAAATATTTAATTTAATGTAATTTTAACTCAATTTAAAAACGTGATGGTTTTTTAAAAATGTATTTAATGTTTTGATGTCTTTTTTCAGTGATCCCCATTCATACTTTTGACAGGACTATCTGTCAAAAGTATGAAGGGGGATTCCCTTCTCCCATTGGCTCGCCTGGCCCACGTGATCCCAGGGACGCTTGTGAACCGCATGCGCCCGTGGGATACGTGGGCCCTGCGCATTTCGTCATGGAGAGGCCCAGCATCGGAAATGGCCTGACCTCGGGAGGCCTCAGGTAAGGGCGTAGATTATTTTCCAGATCGGAGGTCTCCGCAAGCAGGAAGCCTCCTATCGGAAATTACAGGCCATTGCCTTTTTGCACTGTCTATGATAAAAATTCAACATTTTCCCCTTATTTCCAAACTCCTTCCATTTCTGACAAGTCCCCACAGTATAGTTTCAAACTAAGGGAACTTGGAGTCGTGACAGTTGAAAGATGTGACCCTGGACTCAATTAGAAACACTCCATGGAGGTCTGCAAGATTTTTTGGGGCGATATCGCAGTCTTTGCTTCCAAAATCATACATCATAGTACAGCACAGAAGGAGGCCATTCGGCCCTTCGAGGCTGCACTGGCTTTTTCAAAGAGCAATCCAGTTAGTCCCACTCCCCAGTCCTCTGTGCACCTTGATTCAACTTTTTAATACTACATCTTGGTGCCGAACCCCCTGCCGAATTAGTTTAAACCCTTACCCACAACACTAGTTAACCTGCCCGCAAGGATATTGGCCCCAGGTCTGTTCAGGTGCAAACCATCCATCTTGAACAGGTCCCTCCTGCCACAGAACTGGTCCCAATGTCCCAGGAATCTGAAGCCCTACCTCCTGCACCGTGTCTCTAGCCACCCATTAACCTGCCATATCTTCCTATTTCTTTTCTCACTAGCGCGTGGCACTGGGAGTAATCCAGAGATGACCTTTGAGATCCTGCTTTTTAACTTCCTCCCTCGCTTCTTAAACTCTGACTGCAGAACCTTAACCCTCTTCCTCCCTATGTTGTTGGTTCTGACATGGACCACGACTTCTGTCTCTTCCCCTTCACCCCCACGGAATGATCTGCTCCCTCTGTGATGCCCCTTACCCTGGCACCAGGGAGGCAACGTACCATATGGGTTTCACGTCGATGGTAGCAGAACTGCCTGTCTGTCCCCCTGACTATCGAATCTCCAATTACTACTGCATTCCTACACTTTGCTGTACCCCTCCGCGCAGTCCTTTGCCTTACGGTGCCAGGCTTGGGACGGGGCTCTTTCACCAGTATTCAGTGCTAAATATCGGTTTGAGAGTGCCACACTCCTGGAGGATTCCTGCACTGCCTGCCTATTTGTACCCTTCTGGGTGGCCACCCACTTGCTATTCTGAACTCCCTGGCTGTGGGATGACCACCTCCTGGAACCTGTGATCCAGGAAACATTCAGCCACCCGTATACCCTGCAGTGAATCCAGCTGCCCCTCAAGCTCAGAAACCCTCAGCATGAGTTCGAGTAGCTGGAGGCACTTCCTGCAAACATGGGCCTCCGGGACACATGAAGCGTCCTGAAGTTCCCACATGGTGCAGGAATTGAAGGCTATGGGTCGTAGTTGCCCCCCCCCCTTCTAATTAGAAACTTAAAATAAACTCCTTAGCTATAAGATGATTTATATAATTGCTGTAACTAGGTCTAAACTACACTGCTATTTTTCTATTCACTCCTCAAAGCAAACTACCCAAAGACTAAATTCTTTACTCAAGCTCAACAAGAACCACTGAAATGCAAAACACAAAGAACCTAAATATTGTATATCTAGATACTTAACCTAGATACTTATCTTGGAATCCTCGGGTTCTGCGGCTCCACTCCTTTTGAGTTGCCTTTCTCCTCTCCACCGAATTCCTACTACGTATTACCAAATTCTCAGCTTCCACTCTGTTTGTGATCCACTCCGATTACGATTCACCCAGCTATGTCTCCAAGTTCTGTGCCAAGCTCTCTAATCGTTCTCATATCTTTGAGCTGCATTTTCAAAACCCTGTAAGCACTGCAGCATCTCACCAAGATTACTTCAAAAGCATCTCCCTCTCCTTCAACCTCAACCAATGAGAAGGACAAGAGTAGCCATGTTATAGGAACACCATCATCTCCAAGTGTCCCTTCAAGCCACACACTGTCCTGACTTGGGCATATATTGTCGTTCCTTCATTATCCTGGAATTCTCTTCCAGCAATGGGAGGACCATCACAGCAAGGATTGCAGCGATTCAAGAAGGCCCACCATGACCTTCTCTAGGCAACGAAGGATGAGCAATAAATGCGACTTTGCTAGTGTCACCCACATTCTGAGAACAAATATTAAAAAATTATGGCAATGAGACTATACTTGGTACATTAACAATGTGAAGGCAACAGATCAGCATATTCTGAAGACTAAAGGATCCCGCTTACTGTCAAACAATGCAGCAAGTTTAAAATTAGTGATTTTTGTTTGGATGGGGAAAGTGATTTGATATTTTGGCACTGCTTGTTTGCGAAGGAGTACAGGAAGACTGACATGAACAGTTCTAAAAGGAAGAACATCGAGTTCATCCAGACTTCTTTAAAATGTTCAGTAGATTTTTTTTGAAGAATTTTGTAATTGTCCAAAGTTATCAAAAATTAAGATGTTTGTTGAGATGAGGAAATTTGGGCAAATGCTCCCTGTCGCCTTAATCTTAGGATATGAAAGACTTTCAATCTTTTGATATATTTATTTTCTATCCTTTTGCACCAGTTCTGTGTTACTGATGTTTATACCAGATTTATCTGAACAACATCTTTGCTCTTCCAAGTGTGATAGCTCTTGCGCATATATATGCTCATTAAACTGGAATCGGATGTAATTGAATGGTGGGATCTGGGTGTAAATCTAGCTCATGTTGATGGGATGAAAGCCTGAACTCACTCCTAGTTTGGAAATAAATTTGGAAAGCCATTTACAGTGCAACAATTCTGGGCGAATTGGAAGCCTTATAAGAGACCACAAGAATTGCAGCTATGAAAAAAAACTGCAGCCCTTTCCCTACCATTAACTGCATATTCAGACCTCTTCCCCCACCCCACCTCACCTCACCCTTCATCCTTATGTTGGACTCAAAATGCAAAGTACTCATTGATATTTTTGTATTTAGTCCATTCTTATTGCAGCTATTGCCATCATCAATTGTCCCCGAGTTGCTAACTCCATCAAACTTCCAGGACCTCCATCTACGATAGCAAAATACTGCGGATGCTGGAAATCCGAAATAACAACAGAAAACGCTGGAAAAACTCAGCAGGCCAGGCAGCATCCGTGGAGAGAGAAACAGAGTTATCTTTCGTTTAGACACCCTACAGCCCTCTGGACTCAATATCGAGTTCAACAATTTTAGATCATAACCTCAGCCCCTATCACATTTATATTTTATTTTTTCATCCACCCTTTTGTTTGGCCCCCCCCCCCCTTTTTTTTCCCTCCCAGAAGCTGGCAGCTGTCCTTCATTCTGCCAGCGCATTTCCCACTTCTTTTAGCCTCAACCTGTCACATTAACACCTCCTCTTGCCTTGATCATCTCTTAATGTCTCTCAATGTCTCTTAATCTCTCCTTTTGTTCTTTCATCCCCTCCCCCTTTTCCCATCTTTATCCTTGCTTTAAATCGATTTCATTTCCTGCTTTTTTCCAGTTCTGACGAAAGGTCTTCGACCTGAAACGTTAACTCTGATTCTCTCTCCACGGATGCTGCCTGGCCTGCTGAGTTTTTCCAGGACCTCCATCTAACTGTGCTGTCATCATTTCCCATTCTTTGTAATTTCTCCTCATCTTCTCCTCAGCCCTCAAGTTACTTATTTCATCCATGAAGCACACCAGCTACCCTCACCCATTACAGCTCCTGGCCATCCAACTTTACTTTCTCACCTAAATGCTTGCCAACATTATTAACCCTGTCTCTCTTGCACCGCATTGTGCGCACCTCCCTCATAACTGCTGTTATCACTCCTCAAGAAATCCACCTTAAACACCTCCACTTTCTCCAAATATCACTTTATCTCAAATCTCTCTTCCTTTCCAAAGTCCTGGAATGTATTGTTGCCTTGCAACGATGCTACCACCTCTCTCACCACTCCTTATTTCAGCCCCTTTGGTCTGCCCACAGCAGCAAGATAGCACTGATCAAGTCACAAGCAACATCCAGTGTGAATCTGAATCTTGATGATGTGTGTCAATGTCAGAATTCTTGTCTTTGTTTTTAAATATTTCCATGGCTGTCTTGCTCCACCCTACCTTCGTGATTTCCTCCTGCTTTATGTCCCTGCAAGCACCTTTCGCTGTTCTAACACGAGGAAGGGGGAATGTTTACCGAAAAAAGTGAGTGTGTTTGGGAACGGGCGGGTGGTTAAAAGGGATGAAACTGATAGCGGGTTGGGATGTCCGCTCGAACCTGCCGACTTCCGCTTTTAACTGCAGCACTTTCAGCTGTGGGCGAGAAACCATCATGGGAGAGGCAGGTTGGCAATTGAAAGATGTTACGAGGCAATTAGGAGCTGTTTTAACTGCAGATTTTAGTTTTTACTCTGACTGCGCAGGTTTCCTGAGCTTCCTAGAACTCGCCAATGAAAGCAAGGCGAGATGACAGCACGAATTGAGGGGGTTGACCAAATGACAGGCAAACAGTCCTATAAGTTCTCAGACCTCACACCTGCTTCTTTGCCGAAGTGAAAGGCTTTTGGAGAGTGTGCTGTCACTACTTTACTGCTGATTTCCACTACTTTGCAGGTCATTTCTGCTACCTTGTGAGTCTGATCGACACCTTCCATCTGTCGAGCATCAGTTCAGCATGGGTGCTACTTATGCAGCTCTACCTTGGACCTCAGATGAGGACCAGTATGAGCAACAGGAGCAGCAGCAGCCTTCTCCTCACCGACTTGCCGCTCCACAGGAGAGAGGGGATGAGCACAGGGGTGCAGCTTGCAGGAGGCAATAGCCCCAACACAGAGTATATAGGCATAGGATCAACTTTCTGGACATGTCGGGACACCAGTGCCTCAGGAGGTTCTGGGTATCGTGTCCGGTTGTGGCAGATATTTGTAGCCTCCTGGAAGAAGACCTCCTGCCAAGTGGACCTGGTGGGCACGCTTTGTCAGTGGCTGTCAAAGTCACCACCACCTTCAATTTCTTTGCCTCTGGCTCCTTCCAGCGATCTGCAGGAGATATCTGCTGAATCTCGCAATCTGCTGCCCATAAATGCGTCACTCAGGTAACTGATGCCATGTTTGCCAGGGTCAGCAATTATGTGCAATTTGCAACTGATGAGGCTCATAATGAGCGGGCGCTTGGCTTTGTGGCTCTGGCTGGCTTCCCACAGGTCCTGGGAGTCATGGATTGCACATATGTGGCAATCAAGGTGCTCCTAGATCACCCTGGAGTCTTCATCAACTGCAAGGGCTTCCACTCCATCAATGTTCAGCTCCTCTGCAACCACAAAACGATCATCATGCAGGAGTGTGCAAGATTCCCAGGCACCTGCCATGATGCTTTCATCCTGCACTAGTCCAACCTTCCAGAGCTCTTCGGACCTCGAAGCAGAGTTAACGGCTGGCTCGTTGGCGACAAGGGCCACACCCTGAAGATGTGGTCGATGACACCTGTTAGGGGCCCAAACAATGAGGCTCAGGAGAGATACCATCAAAGCCACATGACCACAAGAACTGTGATCGAGCAAGAAATGAGAATGCTGAAGATGAGCTTTAGCTGCTTGGACAGATGGGAATGGGTGCACCTGCAAGGTAATTACGTATGAGGAGTGATTTGCTGGAGTCGGCTTGGGAAGAGAATCTCCCTGTGGGCCCTTTATAGAATGCGGCATCAGCTCTAGGGAGGCTTCATTTAAGCGAGGTGCAGCCTTGCCACATTGGGGCTCCATTAATGCAGTTTCTTCCTCTGTTCCCCCACCTGGACAATCCTTCAACTTTTATCTGCGCAGGGTCCCTTTAAATAGTTCAGCTGAAATAGACTCGTGCGTGCCGTCCTCACGCCCGCTCACGCTAGTTGGTCGGGAAACCCGGAAGTCAGGTGCAAAGCCATTCCTATGGTAGAGTGCTCCCCTGCTGCCAGTGCGTCGGACAGTGAAAATTCCGGTCTAGATTTCTCATTCCCTCTCCTCCATCAGCTTCTGTTTGTTCAGCTGCTATGTTTCCATCTTCTGGAATTATCTACCCAGTTCTCTCCATCTTGCCGTCTCTCTCTTGATTTGGGTGCAGAAGGAGAGCTGTGACATCCTTCACCTTGTACAAATGCCCCCATCCAACAACAAATGCTCAATGGGGAAAAAAACATGTTCCCAACTCATGACTAAGACAGAGTTTGATTGTAGCGTTAAGTAAACTTTGAACTATGATGCAGTTGAGTAGTACACTCTACATCCTTGTTGAGGACCCTATGGTTAATCCTGCCAGTCAATCATAATTTAGTGCACTCTGTTTATGATATTGGTACACAATTAAATCCTCCAGATAGTTGAGAATAGGCAAGTTAATCTGAAGGATGAGGCTGCAAGCAAATCCTTCAATTGGCCTGCTCTATAGGCAGTGTACTATTAACGTTGATCATATTTTATTTGCTACTGTTTGAAACATTTCTGTATATTTTTGACCTTTCTAACTCTGAAAATTACTGTACTGTAGAACCTTCCATTACTGTTGACATGATAAAGTGGTTCGCATTTAAGAGCATCTTATAAGATATCATCATTTCGGTTTCACTGGCTATGCATTCAATTGAAATATTATATTTTGATTGCAGAATACTGTACAATCATTGCAGAATTAGGGGAGAGGAGTTTCAGGTACAGGTTCAGAGTTATGACCATTTTATTACTGTTGTAATTTTGTGTATCCAGTTTTGCTGCGTCATTAGATGGTATTGAGTATAGAACTTCATAGAATCAAGAATCATAGAAGGAGGCCATTCGGCCCATCGTGTCTGTGCCGGCTGAAAAAGAGCTATCCAGCCTAATCCCACTTACCAGCTCTTGGTCCATAGCCTTGCAGGTTACAGCCCTTCAAGTGCATATCCAAGTACTTTTTAAATGCGATGAGGGTTTTTCCCTCTACCACCCTTTCAGGCAGATAGTTCCAGTCCTCCACCACCCTCTGGGTGAAAATAGTTCTCCTCAACTCCCCTCTAATATTTCTACCAATTACTTTCAGTCTATGCCCCCTGGTTATTGACCTCTTTGCTAATGGAAATAGGTCCTTCCTATCCACTCTTTCGAGGCTCCTCATAATTTTACACACCTCATTTAAGTCTCCCATCAGCCTCCTCTGTTCCAAAGAAAACAACCCCAGCCTATCCAATCTTTCCTTACAGCTAAAATTCTCCAGTCCTGGCAACATCCTCGTAAATCTCCTCTCTACCCTCTCTAGTCCTAACAAAAAAATTGCTGGATGTGATTGAGTTAGGAGTAATATGAAAGCTATCTCCCATTAACATTTTAGAAACTCTTAATGGTAAACTAAAGACGTTATATCCATTTGCTTTTACAGTCTGTATCATATTGTGCAATTCATCATTATATGAATAGCCACAAAATTATATTTACATATAACAACTGCACTGATAGTTTAGCTGCAGTGGTTATTAGCCATTCTAATTCAACTGATCTTACCTGCCTAATAATCTCGTAGATGTAAAATTAAGTGCTTAATTTTCACATTAATCTCCAGCTGGACAGTTTTTAAAGCTTTCTTTTTCATGGTGCCACTTTCAGTACATTCCCCACCTTTTATTTACTATGAACATCTGGTCAGAAACCTCGTAGGTATGTGCACATTCTGCTTCCTGACTGCTACCATCGAAAGAAATAGCACTTAATATTTTCTTGCTCTAGTCATGATGGATATCGATGGTTCACTTTGACAGTATGTAAGTCAGCCCTTCCTAATTTTTACAGAAACAACACCAGTATGGACATGGCGGTTAGGTAGGTTGTAGAGCATCATAGTGTGAAATTAAAAAAAATTAAAGCGCATTTTGTTCAAGACATCTCACTTCCATATGGCATCCAGTGCTATTGGCTTGGAGCCACAGAGAAAAAATAGCACAGGAACATTGCTGTCAAGTTAGCTTTTATTAATGTGAAACATGATTAAAATAGTACTATGACTAAGCCAAATGATTTTTACAGTAGATGACCAAAAATACAAACCATGAGCATGCTGGAGCACTCCGATGTGGTCAGTATGAATGTAGCGAATAGCCTTGTATCACAGTCCATCACAAAAGGTGAAGATATTGTGCAAGCTTTTCAGCGTAAATACTGATGTATAACAGATGTGGATCCCCTTATGGTACATGGATGGTGGGTTGGTCAGTCACCCTGGTATCACCTGCCTTTTCCATCATACTCCCGAGCCAGTGGAGCTTTCTCTGCTTTGCCAGATTTTCCATGTTCCCTCCCCCCTCTGCTATTCTGTTGCAGCTATTTACATATCCTCTGCGCCTTGGATGCATTTTTTATTTCTCTTAATTATTGCCTCCTTTTATTGCACCATTATTACTTCTGTTATTTAATCATCTCCTGTCCTCCACCTGAACACAGATCATTTATTTTCTCCCCGCCCTCTTTCCCTGGCTCTGTTCCTCCTTATAAACTGTTCATCTGTAACGTCACCTGCTTCTGATGAAAGGTCATCGACCAGAAATGTTAACACTACCTTCCTCTCGACAGATGCTGCCTGACCTGCTGAGTGTTTCCTGTATTTTCTGTTTTTATTTCAGATTTACAACATCTGCAGTATTTTGCATTTTTTCCTGATGTATAACACACTTGTTTCAGAATGACACGTGATTAAGCTGCATCTTCTTGTTTCACAATGAGTGCTGCATGATTTGAACAGAACTGGATTTATTCATGTAAGTGAACAGTCATTGTGCAATTAAAATCATCTGCGTGGTATTGACAATGAACTCTGCTGTCAAACTGGAAGTTATTGGAAAATCACTTGCTAAGTTGTTTCATGTGGTTTATCTATTTACAAGGGATCTATAAGAAATGCAAGAGCTATATTCAAACAGCTGTAGAATGGGAGGATTGTTTATTAACATAGTAACATAGCAAATTTTGGACAGAAGATGATAACTGGTCCATCTATCGTACCCTTCCAAACCTCCCACGATTTTGTTTTTGCTGTGATTCTGGAATAGCCCGATATTTCCTTTTGTAATATGAATTCATATAGTTTTTTTTTTCTAACAGTTGCCATTGTTTTCTGTTCACACTCCCTCATTAATCTATTCCATAATTCTATCATCTGCTTTCTAAATAAAATGTTAGCTAGGTTTCTTATTTTCTTTAAATACCCTCAATTTTAAAGTGTATCCCCTAGTCCTCCAATCAGAAGAACTTTCCTGAATCCAAATTCTCCATACCTGTGAAAATCTTAAAGACCTCTATGCTCCTCCTCTTTAGAGAGTAAAGTTCAACAGTACGCAAACTTTCCACGTAACCCCCCCCAAGTTCAGGAATCAGCTTTGCAGCCCTCCAATCATTCTACATCTTTCCTGTAATACTGAGAACACAACACTACAGTTACGGTCTCATCAAGGCCAGTTACAATGCTAACATCACCTCCTTAGATTTATAAATCATGTCCTTCGATCTACATACCAGCATTTTATGTGCTTTCTTCACCCACTGGAAACACTGAACTGACAGTTTTACCGTCCTATCTACCAAAACTTCCAGGTTTCTTTCCTGCTTTGTTACATCAACCATTTAATATGTAATCCATCTAATCCTATAACTTCATACTTACCCATCTTGAACTCCATATTTCATCTTTCTGCCCATGACCTGGCCTGTCCAGGTCCCTTTGGATTATCACACATGGATTAGCTGTAACTAATTTTATGCCATATGCAAATTTAGATACATTGAATAACTTTCCACCCTCAAGTTGTTCATAAAAATTATAAAAGGCATCGCAACCCCAATATCAACCCCTGTGGGACTCCACTGGCAAGCAGTTTGCACTTTGAATACTCCCCATACACCAGCACCCTTTGTTGCCGACCTTTCAGCCATGTATCAGTCCATTAAATAAATAAAAAGTGGGATTGACTGACTTCAAGGCAGTCGTGCAAATCAGTGCAAAGTCATTTGAACCTGCCATTGTTTAACTGTCTGTTACTAATATTTTTTGTTGGTACTTAGATGTTCTTCCCACCATGTCGAGAGTATCTTGTGGTTTTAATGCGTCACAATTCTAGTTTGCATTGAAGATTCAAGAGATGAACATTTCTATACATTATTTATCAGTAATTTCCATAAATTGAATTGTGAAGATGTGTTTTTTTATTTTGCACTGCAATTAAACATTGGTCAGATGTGAACAGAAATTTAATTCTGTTTGATTGAATATCTTAAACACTGCACTTTAGTAAGTTGGGGCGCTGAGATGTATAAAACTCTACGCAATAAATAGCAAATTACCATCTGACCATATTTCCTTGCTTTGCTGGACCTGTTAATTTTGATGTATATTCTGTCTTTGTATGTGAGGTCTGGTGTCATTTTGTTGATTAGCAAAATGCATCTCATCCGTGCAGCTTCTTAGACGTGATCCTCATGGCAACAGTGAGAGACCATCATACTGTTTTGACTTATTACGACGGAAGCTGTGACTAGCCAATCAAAGTGCTGCATTGATACCACTCACACTCACTTATGCTACCATTTGAGAGTGTCATGATTTCTTTTTTCAGTCTTACTCAAATTTCTTCAACAACAAAAAGGTTTTATTGAAGATAAACCTGTTAATTGGGTATGTGATACCAATGACAGCAAAATCTCTAAATGTAGCTGCAATCTGATCACACATTTTAATTGCAAACATAACAAAGATCATAAATCATGATGTCCCCGAAAGCTAATGCATATTTAATCATTGTGAGGTATCTTTTATAAAGCTCTGTGAAAACTGTCGACTTTGTGTATTGATCAGAAGAGCTACTACTCGACAGATTCCTACATACAGTAACAACAAAAGCATTTGTTGCAGAGTTGACCAAACTGGTATTCTATATCATTAGATACTCGGCCTAAAATACACTCATTGTCATCAGATTTTTGCCACTGTTTTAATGATTAAGCTAATAGTCCTGCTCAACATGTGAGAGAAACATACTTTTCTCTCCTCCCCATCTTTATTTAATGAAACTTCAGACATGACTTCTCTACCTGGTTTTTCCATTGTTGCTTGGAACTGTCCCTGTACAAAACAAATATGCAAGATTATGGAAAAGTAAACTTTGGAGCTGCGTGAAGAGTTCTAAGGAGGATTGAGTGGGAGGCAGAACGAGGAAAAAGAGAAGAAAATTGAATTTTTTTAAAGACCCCTTTAAGGCATATGCTTGTGAGCGAACAGAGAAAAGTAGCAAAACCATGAGTGCAGAGGTTGAATAAGGAGGTGAAAATAAGCTCAGAGGGAAACAAGAATTGCTTTAAAAATACGCAAAATGGAACAAAGTAGTGCGGACTGCAAGTCAACAAAATCAGTTGAGGATGACTTACATATGTATAAAAAGGAGAAAGAGATGGATTATGGATAACAAGAAACATCAAAAGAAAACCTTTATCTGTGTGTGAAGTTGGAAAAATATTTCTCACTCGCTAGATCTTTTTAAGGGAGAATTTGGGTTCAGTATTTTGGCGTAAGGTAGGTTGGGGAGCCAGTGAATCTGAAAACAAACCTCTCAACTACTGAATTAGCCATTTAGAGAGGGTTTCTCATTTTCTTTTTCTCTTTGTTTCTTTCTTCCTTTACTTTCTTCAGTTTGAATGATTTTCTCATTGAGTTTATTTTCTTGGTTACTCCTCTGCTTTTTTGTTCGTTAATTTTCTCCCCTACTTCCTTTATTTTCTCATTGAATTTTCTCTCCTATCTTCTGTTCTTCGTGCTCACATTATTTCTTGCCATTTTAGTTTTAATTCTGACTGTTCCAATCACTCCCATGATCCCATTACCTTTCTTGGACACTTTCTTTGGGGTGATTTTCCTTCTTTCCTGCTTCCAGTGCACAAAGCTCTGTGCCAGGAGTGCTGGACAAACCTTCACCCGTGTAAAGGTTGAGACTTAGTCAGATTCATTGAGCAGTGTGGATAAATTTTAGATATATTATGAAACTGATTCAGTACTTGTAGACCAAACAGGAGAGAGACATATAACAGGATCTTGTAAGGAGCATTCAGCTGGAGCAGCCAGCATGGGTCCTGTCTGATGTTGGAGAGAGCTGGCACATTCAAAAATGTGGCTGTTCTCTCCGCATGATTAATCAATTGGGCTATGTGTTTTCTCTCAATGATGGGCAAATAACATACCGATAAAGTGATATCTCAGGCTACAATGATAAATTAGATTTGGAATTAAACAGAAGCAAAAGTCAAACAGCAGATAAATAAATCACACAGGTTCACTTAACTTAGAAACATCTGTTGTAAAGCAGTAGAACATGCCGTAGCTGTCAAATTTCAGAAGCAACACTCTTAGGTTGGACTAGTGTCCATAAGACAAGGTTAATGTAGCTGCCTGGTGAAGCAGATATTCACTCTCAGGAAACCTCGATATTAGACACCAATTATACCTCCTATTTACTTTGAAGGCCAAACTCTGCAAGAGAAGATGGAAAAAATATGTTTTCCACAATTAATTAAAGCTGTCAGTTACAAAAAGAAGAACTTGCATTTTTATAGCACCTTTCACACTCTCACGACACCACAAAGTGCGTCACAGCCAATGAAGTACAAATGAAGTGTAGTCATTGTTGTAATGTATGGAAAAGTGGCAGGCAATTTGTGCACAGCAAGATTCCACAAACAGTACCAAAATAAATGACTAAATAATTTGTTTTTGGTGACATTGACTGAGGGATAAATATTGGCCAGGAGAACTCCCCTGCTGCTCTTCAGATAGTACCATGGGATATTTTATATCCACCTGAAATGGCAGACGGCCTCAGTTTAATGTCTCATCTGAAAGATGCTACCTACGACAGTGCAGTTTTCCTTCAATACTGCACTGAAATGTCAGCCTCGATTACGTGCTCAAGTCTCAAAGATGAGAATGCTACCACTGAGCCATGTCTGACTCAAGGGCCCCAATATTAACGGGGAGGCGGGAAGGGTGCAGGGGAGCCAGTAGCCGGCGAAGAACCTGGTTGAAGGCTTCCTTGTGAGGCCTGGTGGGAGCATTCCTGCTCCTCCTGGACCAAAAGGAGCTTAAAACAGTGGGGTTTGAATTGCTGCTGCCGGACTCCCCCCTCTGTTGAGTTGTGATGCAATGACATAATTGGGCTGAGACATTTGCATGTTAAGTCGGCCCCCGTCTGCTTTTAGTGGGAGCCTCGCCTAGGTCCTGAATCGCTGCCGTAAATATTGCGACGGGCGGGAATGAGCTCGGGTTGCTCGATTCCGATATTTTAATTCTCCCTGACCCTCTGCCGCACTCCAGTGGGCGGGGCAGGGGGAGGTGTGGTGGGGTGGGGGGAGGGTTAAAAACCAGACCAAGGTTTCAGAGGCACATGGAACCTGCTGGAAGGTTTTCTTGATATAATGGCCTGGATTTTGCAGTCAGCGGTGAATGAACGTCGCCAGCCGTTCTTGCATTTGCTCACAGACTTTCTATGGGCTTTTGCACTGGAACTTGCAGTGATTAGAAATCCAAAACAACGCGGCGCCCTCTACAGGGGATTTGGGACCTGTGTGAACAGGGCAAGCAACGGTGTACCTCCTTAACCAATCAGATTGAAGAATCCTTACTGAGACACGCAGAGTCTGAAGAGGGAAAGAAATATGGGATTGAGAGATAAGAGACAAAAAAGTTTTTTTTTAATTTAAATTTAATTTTTTTTTTAAAGCTGCAACTAATCTGAGGGAATGAGACTCCACACTTGCAAGAGTTAATTTTTAGTGCCAGAGAGGTTGTTTGGCAGAAATTAAGACTTATCACACTGTTAAAAATTTACTTACACTGGAATGGACAAGCCCTAACTTTTTCTGGCAAGTTTAGTGTGTATCTATCTCGTAAGCACAGCAACTTCACACTGTTCTATGTGTTTCAATGCCGAGTCTCTCAGCAAGATACCATTATAGCGCAGCTTCTGGAGGAGCAGGGCAACTCGGACAGCAACTTCCTGATTTCTGCGTTTAACTGTGCATGTGCGGTTGCCGGAAGTTGTTGTCCAATTTAGTCTTTAATAACGGTGAGTGCTGATAGCCGTTATTCCTACCGGAAAATCCGGGCCAATGCTGACAAATAAGGCAACTCTCATACAGAGAGTGATTACCCCTTTTCTCTTCCTCCCATCAACTGGCCAGCACCACTTTTTCAGGATACAGCCGAGGACATCCATGATGGGACAATTGTAAAGTCCATTGTCTGATGTAACCGATTAATGGGCCTGTTTCTAACACCAGGGTGAACTTTGCATCTAACACTCATTAAGCAGTATACCTAGATAAGGGTGACTTATTCGCCTTTCAAGTAGAATCAGCGCATGAGACAGATAATGTGTATTTAGGCAGTCTTCTCCCAGCAATGCAGTAACCAGTTTAATATTACAGACCAACCACATAATTTATGAACGAAATATTAAAAGTGTAGAGTTTTTTTTATATACAAGATTGCGCTCTGATCTGTCATGGCAGATACTTGTTAATGCAGTGATTCTCAAACTTTTTTATGCAGGCCAACAATCTCTTCTGGCTGGGCCCATCAAAGAATACTCATAGCTTCTCAGGCCTAATCAGCTTTGGATATTGATACTAGTATTTTTGCAAAGTTTATATTGTCATAATTCTTGTTCCTTCCCATAACTTTTGTTTCTCCTGATCATTTTTTGTTTCTCCAGCCCCTCTTTCCCTTTTGTTTCTCCCCTCCTCCCCACTTCTGTCCGTCTCTGTCCTCCATCTGACTCGTCCCTCCACTTCTGTTGGCCTGTGACTCCCCTTCCACTTGAGTTTGTTTCTCTTCCTTCACCACATTAGTTGAATCCGAAGATATAGCCAAAGATCACAACACGAGTTAGACAGATAGCATATGTAAATGAGCTAACCAGTGGCAGATGCCATTCCATACAAAGAAGTATAAAGTTCTATACATGGGAAGACAAAATGTACAACATACATGATTGGTGTTGAGTTAGACAGGAATGAAGTGGAAAGAGATTCAGAGGTACTAGCGGACTTTGAATTTAACATGCCCTGTCATTGAGGAATGGTCCAAAAGGCATTGACAAGGTGCCACACAAAAGATTATTGCTTAAGGTAAAAAATCACGGGATTGGGGGTAATATTCTGGCATGGATAGAGGATTGGCTATCTAACAGAAAGCAAAGAGTTGGGATAAATGGTTCATTCTCAGACTGGCAATCAGTAACTAGTGGTGTTCCACAGGGGTCAGTGCTGGGTCCCCAACTCTTTACAATCTATATTAACGATTTGGAGGAAGGGACCAAGTGTAACATATCAAAATTTGCAGATGATACAAAGATGGGAGGGAAAGTAGTGAGTGAGGAGGACATAAAAAACCTGCAAGGGGACATAGACAGGCTAAGTAAGTGGGCAGAGATTTGGCAGATGGAATACAACACTGGAAAGTGTGAGGTGATGCACTTTGGCAGGAAAAATCCTAGAGCAATTTATTATCTTAATGGCAAGAAACTGGAGAGTACTGAAGTGCAAAGGGATCTGGGGGTCCTGGTGCACGAAACTCAAAAGGTTAGTATGCAGGTGCAGCAAGTGATTAAGAAGGCAAATGGAATGTTGGCTTTCATTGCTAGGGGGATAGAATATAAAAATAGGGAGGTATTGCTTCAGTTGTACAAGGTATTGGTGAGACCGCACCTGGAATACTGCATACAGTTTTGGTGTCCTTACTTAAGGAAAGACATCCTTGCTCTCGAGGCAGTGCAAAAAAGGTTCACTCGGTTAATCCCGGGGATGAGGGGGCGGTCATATGAGGAGAGGTTGGGTAGATTGGGACTCTACTCATTGGAGTTCAGAAGAATGAGAGGCGATCTTATTGAAACATATAAGATTGTGAAGGGGTTGGATCGGGTGGATGCGGGGAGGATGTTCCCGATGACGGGTGAGACTAGAACTAGGGGACATAGTCCTTAGATAAGGGGCTGCTCTTTCAAAACTGAGATGAGGAGGAACTACTTCACTCAGAGGGTGGTAGGTCCATGGAATATGCTGCCACAAAAAGCTGTAGAAGCTACATCATTAAATAAATTTAAAACAGAAATAGACAGTTTCCTAGAAGTAAAGGGCATTAAGGGTTACGGGGAGCGGGCAGGAATTTGGACATGAGTCTAGGTTCGGATCGGTCATGGCCCTGTGGGTAGTGGAGCGGGCCCAGGGACCGTGTAGCCTGATTCTGCTCCTATTTCGTGTGTGCAATTCTGTTAGATGCAGGAGATGGTTCTGTGATAGATAGTAGATTGGCGGTTAGGATCAGATCAGCCATGATCTTATTGAATGGCGGAGCAGGCTCGAGGGGCCGATTGGCCTACTCCTGCTCCTATTTCTTATGTTCTTATGTTAACCATGAGACTGACCCCAGTGTCCGAGCACTGAGTTGGAAGGAAACACTAGAAAACCTGGGTTATCTGGTCTCTAAACAAGGCGACTAAGGAGGCATTTAAAATAGTAACAACAACAGAAAACGCTGGAAAAACTCAGCAGGCCAGGCAACATCCATGGAGAGAGAAACAGAGTTAACGTTTCAGGTCGAAACCCTTCGTCAGAACTGAGAAAAAAGCAGGAAATGAAACAGATAAAAAACCAAGGGGAAGCTGGGGCGAGGAATAAAAGAACAGAAGGGGTGGTCTATGGTAAGTAGAGACATTAAGAGATGCTCAAGGCAAGACGCGATGGTAATAGGACAGGTTAAGAAACAAAAGGTGGCTAGAAGTGTGAAGTGTGATATGCTGGCGGAATGAGAGACAGCTGCTGTAGGGGGAGAGAGAGAAAAAAAAGGGAAAAAGCACAAACCAAAAGGGTGGATAAAATATATATATATATATATATATACATATGTGGTGGGGGTCGAGGTTATGATCTGAAATTGTTGAACTCGATATTGAGTCCGGAAGGCTGTAAAGTGCCTAATCGGAAGATGAGGTGCTGTTCCTCGAGCTTACGCTGAGCTTCCGTGGAACAATGCATGAGGCCGAGGACGGTGAGGTCTGAGTGGGCGTGGAGAGGTGAATTAAAATGACAAGTAAACAAGGTAGAAAGGTAAATCTGGAACACTGCTTCATGCTAAACAGTGACAGTAGAACTAGAACAGGTTCATACTAGCAAAATTGAAATTTAATATGTTGGAAATTATTTCACACAAAGAATGACGTGTGAGTAGGGTTTCGAAAGCAAAATTCCTGGAGTTATTTAAGAAACAGCTCCTCGGATGTTTGCGGGGTGGGGGGCGGGAGGAGGGGGTTTGTTGGTTGTTTCTGGATTGAGGAGTTAGGATAAGCAGAATGATCTTCCTTATCCATTTCTATCTTGTGAACTTCAAACCTTAGTTGATTTCTCACTTAACTGTCAATTTCTTGATTCACGTTCCATTTTGCTGCCTTCCATTTTGTAGCTGATTTACGCATCTTTTATTGTTTTAATGCCTTTTCACAACCTCAATGAGATGACCTCAATGAGATGACCTTTGCAAATCATTCCGCACTTTTCATTTCTTGGAAGTTTTTCACAAAATCCATTCTCCGACATTAATTCCCATTAGCTGCTCTTTGTACGAGAATTTAACATCTCTAATTGTTGATCTTTACCTGCTGTTCTCCCCTTTCTGCGTGGTTTTGCTCAGTCTTGCAAAGGGTTGCTTACCCTTTCTGGTTTTGACAAAGGGTCTCTATCTGGAATGTTAATCTGTCTTTTCTCTTTTCAGATGATGATGGACCTGCAATGTATTTCCAGTATTTTTTAGTTTTACTTTGGACTTTCTAGAATTTTGTGGGTTTTTTTTGTCTTTCTCTTTGAATGAGGTTTTGGTATTTAGTTTTAGCAGTTCCATAAACACATTAGTCTAGAAGTTACTAGTAGCTGACAAAAAGTTAACATGCTTGTATGCACCTTTCTCTGCCCATTATTTTAATGGGGGAATGAATCCATTTAAAATAAACTGGGTCATGCCTGTGTTAAAATAGCAGAGGAATGTCATAACGAAAGCATTTAAGTTTCGTCACTAATATCAGAAAAGTTCATTTCTAGGATGTTATACTCGAGGACAGATGGTTAGGTGATGTAATTCTGGTTGTCAAAAAAGAACCAAAACAAGAATTGGAGAATTATGTACAAGCTTAGAGCAACATCAGTAGAGGGAAAATGCCTTGTGAGCATTTTACAGGATGCTGTTAAGGTTCATCCAAAGAGCACAGCGACAGTAAGGGTTAGTGTGGATTTAGAAGCAAAGGTTCATGGCTCACTAAGCTGCTGGAATTCTTTGAGGAAGTAACAAAGTTAATGGAGGAGGGCTGTACAATGGATATAATTGAGTTGGATTTTCCGAGACCATTTGATAAAGTTCTTAATTTCATCTTCTTCAAAATCTTCAGATTAATGACATTATCCAGCTGGATTGAAATCCTGTCTTCACAGTTGAAAGCGTAGTTAGCTGTGTAACTTGTAGGATTTGTTAAATTTTTGGAAGAACAAATAGTAGTTTTAACTTGAGGCAGGAAAAAATATGAGAGCACAACAGTGATATGTCATATATTGTAGGTATAATTAGGACATATGCGCATTAATAACAAGTGTCTGTTTTCTGCCCACATTTATCGGCATTGAAGTGTATGTTATGTGTATCTTTTATGGCATCTCTATTTTCCTGTCTTGTACCCACCCTCAGAGCCA
This sequence comes from Squalus acanthias, assembly GCA_030390025.1. Lineage (NCBI taxonomy): Eukaryota > Metazoa > Chordata > Chondrichthyes > Squaliformes > Squalidae > Squalus > Squalus acanthias. Next base: position 62,677,513 of record CM059433.1, on the reverse strand, counting down.
TATGTTGACAGGCAGAGTACAAAGTGCAGAATGGTAAGAGTAGAGTTCGTATGAATTAAAACTTTTGATTATCGTTCAGACTAGACCTCCAAACCTGGAGTTTGACTTGAAAGGTGAAATTTAAGTGATCACCGAGGTGACACTGTAAAAAAAAAAAAAAAAAAAAAAAACCAGCCGTGGGAAAGAGTCTGACAGTTCATGTTAACCTACCTATCTGTGGTTGGTTTCTTTGAAATATTAATTTGAATTTGCTACAGTAGGGAAAAAATGGGGATCCTAGATGTTGTGGAACTACACTTGTGCTGAATGCTATGGTCATATTTCACTCTCCGTACAACAGATGATATATTCCTGACTATGTTAGGAAGATTGTGGGATTGCAAATACCTTAGTGTATGTAGTCATAATCAAGTGAAGTAAAAACAAAAAATGCTGGAACGGCATCAGGTCAGTGATTATCTGTAAAGAGAAAAGATGAGTTATTGTTTCAGATATACACCCATCATCAGAACCGAAGACTAAAAGTTAAGCAAGCATTTTCTTAATTTAAAAAAAAAGAGAAAAAGGTGAGTGGGGGACAAAGAACACGACTGGAATCATAGAGGGAGTTAATGCGTTGAATGACCTGCAGATTACGTAATAGAAAACTGTTCGATGTTTTGAAGATTGTCAGAGAATCTATGCAAATATATTAAAAGAAGAAAGGAACGTGGAGATAGTTGTGCTGAGAAGACTTGGGAGAGACCCACACAAACAAAAGGTGAGATAATGGGAAAATTGGAAAGAAAGAAAGAAAGACTTGCACTTATATAGCGCCTTTCACGACCACCGGACGTCTCAAAACACTTTACAGCCAATGAAAGAGAAAGATAAAAAGACCTGCAAATGCAGGAAGTCTGAAATGAGAACAAAAATGAGAAGTCGCACAACACCAGGTTATAGTCCAACAGTTTTATTTAAAATTACGAGCTTTCGGAGCTCTGCTCCTTCTTCAGGTACAGGTACAGTGAGGGAATACAAATCGATTACAACATACATACATACATACGTCTACAGAGATACAATCTGTTAGGGAGGCATTACATCAAAGACACATCACAGTACAGCTAAGACAATGAGGTGGGTCACAGGGTCCAACGTGTCAAATGCTGCCGTCTGCAGTTAAGCTTTTAACTTTTTTTTTTAACAACTGGAAAAACAGACAACGATGTCGAGTCACGTTCTGTAGCGTGACATGAGAACAGAAAATGCTGGCAAAATGCAGTGGTTCCTGAATAGGGAAAATATAGGCCAACACTGCGGGTGCAGACCTACCCCAGTCAGCACTGTGGGTCTACACCTGAAATATCAACCCTACTCCCATGCACTGACACGTCAACCCCACATTAGAGGGATGCAGAATGCCCAGTAGAAAGATGAGCTGCCAGCCCTGAAATTCTTGTAGTGGGGTAGAGTGAAACACAGGATTTCTGCCTGGAGAGCACCAGGAATTTAGAGTGGAGCCTGATTCTTTTCCATTTGCAGGTTCTTTTAAATTCTGGCTGGGGGTAGACAGTAGATCTTCTGCTCGTCTGTTTCCCCCTCCCACCATTCAGCGGTGTCTGAGGAGTTCCCAGGCTTTCCTGGGAAATACCACCCATTCCAACCTCAAAAATCCTCAGCAGAATTCAAGCCAGCTGAAAGCTGAGGTGAGCACTGCTAAAGCCCCAGAAGCTTCTGAGAGAAATGCTCAAAAATTGTTATCGTGGGATCAAAAAATTAACTTCCTTCCTACTTTTCTTCAATACAGGAAGGGCTCTCGGGTACCCCTGTCGGAGTGGCGGGGTGCTGCTTCGACATCGGCCAGCAGATTGGGGCAGGCATCTTTGATATGCACTTGGAGATACTCCCATTTAAATGACCCCATCTCCAAGATTTGGGACAGGGTCTCTCACTTCCGCTGCAAGCAGATGGGAGTTATGCTCCATCACCTTTGTGCAGGTGGAGCTGTTCAGCAAAGCATTTACCTTTTCTACATTTGGCCTCACCATTATAGAGGAGATCATTCACGTAAATTGCTGTCTCACGCAGAAGGAATATTTGGATCCTGTATTGTAGTGTAGGAGGAAGTAAATAGACAGGTGTTGCATCTGCTATGGTTGTACGGTAAAGTGCCTGAACAAGGGTGGCTGAAAGTTGGGGTGATGGAAGAGTGAACAAAGGTATTGTGGAGGGAATGGTCTCACTGAGGAGGGAAAGCTGTTCTTGGAAATGTAATCAAGTTGTAGGCGCCTAACATGTTAGAAGTTTATCTGGCTACTGCAGAAGCCGATAAAGTGAAAGGTGAGGACAAGGGGGTTTCTGATGTGAGAGGACACAATGTGTGAGAACAGAGGCCCAGGAAATGTGGATATGGTCAAGGGTCGTGTTGACTACTGTGGAGGGGAAACCTCAGGTGACAAAAATGGAGAATATTTAAGAATCACTAGTAAGTGTGGTGAAGACTGAGAAACTGGAAGATAGGGAGGAGTCCTTACAGGTAGTGTGGTAGTTGTTGGAGGCAGTCGGCTTCTAACAGATGTCTATGGAAACCCAGAGGCAGGTTAACATTTCTGGTGTTGGCCCACAGTGCTGGCAAGAGAAAGAGAGAGAGAGAAAAGTCGAGAAGGAAAGTGAAGAATCCGAGATGGACCATATAAAGGTCAGGAATGGGTGGAAATTGGAAGCATAGTTAAGGATATTTTCAAGATCACAGTGAGAGCAGGAAGCAAAAACCAACATTTCTCATCAGTGTAACAGGAAGAGGTGAACAAGGGGAACCTAAGTCGTATTGAAACAAAGAATGTTCTACATAGTCTACAAAAGGACAAGTAAAACTAGGTCTCCCATAGCAACATCTTTTATCTGGAGTAAGTGAGTAGAGTTAAAGGAATTTATTCTTTCAGCCAAGCAGGGGAGGATGGTGGATGGTGACTGTTTGAGCTGCTGTTCAAGGAAGAACAGCACTTCCATCCCACAGCAGGTCATTATCCAGGAGGTGCAAAATGGAGGTGGAAAGGAACTGTGAAAAGAAGATTTGGGCTGGAGAATGTGAAATCATCTTAGCAGAGGGTGTCAAAGGAGCCATGCATGTAAAGGGTAGAGACTGGACAAAGAGGGCTGGAGAAGGAGAATAGTGAAGATATGAGGAAATTAATTCAGTGGGATAGGAAGAGGCTGAAACGATTGGTGTGCTACGTCTGCAGAATAAAGTATTGATATCAGTGACCTCCAGTCTTGAACTGTTTCCCAAAAGTTACTGGCCCGTAATTTCCGATCCCTACGGGTGGGTATGAGGTGTGTACACACCCGTAGGGGCCTCGCAAGTGCTAGTTTCAGGCATGCGAAGCGCATGTGCTGAAAACCGGCACTTCCGATCTGTCAAGAATCCTCTTGACAGATCGCACGCCTGCCCTGGAGAAGGGCCTCTGCGGGTGGAGAGTTCCGCTTTCTGCAGAACCTCCGCCCGCTGAAATCACTTAAAAATCTTACGCCTGGTAAAAGCAGGCAGCATAAGAGTTTAAAAAAGTTTTTAAAAAAAATTTCACTCATTTATAATTGTAAAATACTTTTAAAAAAGGTCAGTTTATTTTTAGCCCCGTAAAAAACTTTAATTATTTTTTTCTAAAAATTAAAATTTTGTTTAAAATATTTAATTTAATATAATTTTAACTCATTGTAAAAATGTGATTTAAAAAGAAATTTATTTAATGTTTTGATGTCTTTTTTCAGTGATTCCCATTCATACTTTTGACAGGTCTACCTGTCAAAAGTATGAAGGAGGATTCCCTTCTCCCATTGGCTCGCCAGGCCCACGTGATCCCTGGGACGCTTGCGAACTGCCTGCGCCCCTGGGATACCTGGCCCTTTGCGCGTACGCACCAGGAGAGTCCCAGGATTAGAAGAGTCCGGACCTCTGGAACCCTCAGGTAAGGGCGTAGATTTTTTTTCCGATAGGAGGCATCCGCACGCAGGAAGCCTCCTATCGGAAATTACGGGCCAATGTTTTTCAACAGGAGGAGAATTAAATTGTGTGCTGCTTTTCGTCTCTGGATAATTAAAGTCACCCATTATTATCGCCCTGTTCCTGCATTTTTTTGTAACTTATCGACACATCTCTTCCCCATTTCCTTTCCACTGTTTGATTTATAAGATACTTCCAATAGAGTAATTTATAATATTACAATCAAACTATTTAGATGAGATATTTGAGACTCTAAAACATCTGGGACTGGAATAATATAGATTGTTTGTCTTTCAAATCCTTTTTATAAGCCTAAGCTTTGTGCCAAGCTAAAGATGTGCATGGTGCTGTGTTTTCGGTGATCTGTGCTTCACCTCCCTAATGAGGTGCACCAGCTGGTGCTAACCACCCTGCGGTGGGGTGGTAGATCCTGCAACACAATCTTATAGCACTGGAAGAGCAGAGCTACAGCAAGCATGGATGACTGGATCCTGCTAGGGTTGCCAAACCTCCAGGATTATCCTGGACTGTCCAGGAATTAAAGATTAATCTCTTGGACACTGCTGCGAGCTACCCAAGAGAAAAATCATCGGGGCATTTTATAAAAATGTGTTTTGCTTATTTTGTTTCAACACTTTTGTTTATTAGTTGTGAAAATATTAGAGATGGGGAATAAAGGATGTTTGACTGGAAGCGGGAGGTCATGTGATGACACATCCAGGAATGCTTCCAACTAGAGTTGGCAACCCTAGATCCTGTACGCATTCCTACTCTATCACTTGTAAAGTTTATTACTATAATGTGGGTGGGGTTCACTGATCTTGTAGTACTTTGAGCTGAATCTGGGAACACCTGGAACTACTAATTACCCATTTGAGCAGCCAGGCTTTCAATTCTAATACACAGGGAATATGCTTTCTGGCACATATCAAATTAAAAGTTACGTTGTGGTCTGTAGACGATTCACTTCTTCCAAAGCAACCATGTCAGAGTATTAGATACTGCTGTTGTATTCAGCATGGTTTGTTAGATTAACTGTGGAAAACCATCTATTTCCCTAGTCTGCTTTATGTTTCTAGTTTGCTGTATGCAATAGGTGTGTTGATTTTTTTTTTTGTTATTCCTTTTTAACTTCCATTATTACTTCCTTTCTTCTTCTACCTCACACATCCTATTGCCCATTTTAGAAGTGAAAGCAACTGGTTTAAAAATATATTTAATAGACTGTACAATAGCTTTAGAGGCAATTTTGGAGCTACATTCTTTAGATGTATATATTAGGGTTGTCACCAGTTAATCTTTAATGTGAGAATAATATCAGATACATGGCAGCTCCTGCAACTTGGTTCTACCAGCTCAAGGATATTTTATTTCCAATCTTGTGCCATTGTTCTTCCGGCAGCACTTGCCATTTCTGCCATTGCTACTGCGAAGCAAGCTGCTAGTAAGGAAGTAAGAGCAGCCACGGATGACTCTTGATTGTAGTTTTCCCTGACTTCTTGGAGAGGATTGAGTAAAGGAGAGGTACAACTGAGAGGTAGAAGCTGCTCAGTCCTTGCAGGTTCCTTTTTGTCCCACAAGTTCTAAGACGGGCGAGTCATTTTATCCACGTTGGAAGGATGAAAGGCTGAGGGAGCCCATCCAGGATTCGAAAACTGAAGTACCTTCTGCCCAGAATTTGATACTCAATGGACCATGTTATCCATTCACTTGCTCACACCCTGTTTCAGAGCAGCATGGCTGAGATCAGGAACTTGATGTGTCGAGGGGGTCACAACAATGAATCCCCTTTCAACCATCTGCAATGCAGCAGATATGGATATCCAGCACACTCACTATACCTGTTGTATCAAATTATTTTTAACTACTCCATTTACATTTTTGATACAGTATTGCCATTTTCCCTATGTAACTTTCCTGGGCCTTGTGAGTTCTGTATATTTGAATCTCAGGCAAACTTTGACTTTGATATTTGGCTGCAGGCCTGCAGCAAGACGTAATGAAGTGGAAAAGCTGCCAGTTCTATAATTTCTTATTGTACGTGCAGTTCCAAGACTCTTCCATTAATGATTAACTTTAGACTTGCTCATTTCATTTTCAAACTTTTATCACTTCCCCTCCACTATCACATGCCTACGAACAAATGTACATAGCTCAGAATGGCAGTACAAGTAATGCTGCAGCTTCTCAGCAGTCATTAATGAGCAGAGGGAACGCTTGTGAGGTTGGTTGTTCCTGGCACCGTACTCCTGAATCACCAATTGAAACGGCATGGAGTACCACCCTGCATTCAGAAAATTAGCATAAGGTAAGTGAACTTTCAGACAAAGTTTGCTCAATTGAATACCGACAAACAAATGCTAGATTTAACAAATTATGCAAAATAACTTTTCATCTTATCCAGAACAATTAAAAAAGGATTGTTCTTTACTATAAAAATGATAATTGAACTTTTACTCACATTTTCTCTGGATTTTGCTGACTGATTGGCCTTGATTTTTATGGGGGGGCGGGGTGTGTGGGAAACCGGTAGCAGACGACGAACCCGGCAAGGTTGGGGACGTGGAGGCCCCGTCGATCTTAACTCATTTGAATAAATATTTCCAGAATTCCACCCGGCACCCGGGGAGTCAGTGGGTAGAAGGAATTCCCTGGCTTCGCGATAGAGAGGGGGAAATGCCGGGGTTTCCTCTTAACCAAAAATTGTGGCGATGCTGGGGCTAAAGATTCTCCGAAGATCAGGGGATGCTGGGGAGGCCCAAGTACTTCTTAAGGGACCTTGGGGGAGCACTCCTGCTCCTCATGGCCCACAATAAGTTCAAAGAAAGGTAAAGTTTTAAAACTTACATGAGCCTCTTCCTTTTAGGATTTTAACTGCTCGCCTGACCCTTACCTGCCCATTGGGGTGGGGGGAGGGGGGTTCAAATAGAGGCCATTGGTTTTACAGACACTGTTAGCCCTCCAGCACTTTGGCTATTTGACTATTCTTCATGTGCAACTCTAGGAGAGCATCAGCAGACTATTCAACCATGGAACCCATTTATGTTGAGCCGTATTGTCTTCACCTGTCATCCAAACCTACTCACTTTCCAGCAGGGGCTCACTGGATTGTAATCAGAAGCAGAAACACTAACCTTTCCCCTCCTTAATCTAGCAATCTCAAAGACAATTGCACTGCCCCACTACCATCCTGACTGTTTAAAAGTACATGGGGTTTATTTTGGTGAAAGGGTGAAAACAGGTGCTAAATGGGTGCCAATAAGACACGCCTGTTTGAAAGTCTGGTTTTAGCACGCAATCTTGGTCCTAATTGCTGATTACCTTAATTGAACTTGCCTGGAGGTGCTAAAACAATCACCTGCAGGTTTCGCACTCAAGCGCTGTTTAGAAGGAATTTTTGTGGAGCAGTATATGTGGGCTCGACACATCCACTTCCACTGTAGGTGTGGAGTGGGCTGGCTGACGCACAGCGGCAGGGACCGAGGGAGAGGACGCACAGGTTCTTGGATGCGGCACTCGGGATCCTGGTGGAGGAGGTCCAGAGGAGGGGGGATATCCTGTATCTGCAGGGGGGGGAAGAAGTCCACCTCCCCCTCCTGTCCCCCTCTCCTGCAGTAGCTGGTGCTGCTCTGCCTCACCTCATGTCCTGCTCCCATTCCTCCTGCAGACCAAGGGGGACCCCTAGCAAGATGCCCATGTACTCCCTTTCTCCTGTTGACTCTTATAAGGTAGATTAGCACAGCACTCACTCTTTTTATGTGAAATCCTTAGAGAATTTCCAGAATAAATGTTGATAAGTGTTGTTGAAGTCTTGACAAAGTGTCCCAGAAAGTCTCCTGATGTGTTTCAAAAGTCCTTGTCAAACCTCCAGCAGCAAGTGATCAGTTAGAGGTGATATACCTTTAAGTAGCGCTCAAAATCCTCAGCAACGACTTGTTTACTCCCAATCAGCTGGTCGCTGTTAGGAGAGGGCATTTGGTCAAACGCTATCCACCAAAATGCTGTGCAGCCTCCTTAATGCCGCCGCTAACCTCCCGCTGAATTTCCTCTTAGGGCGTTAACGGGAGGTGCAAATTAACTGAATTTTTCTCCCTATGTGTTTCCACATGTTTAGCAGTGCAATAGTAGCTGGCTGCTAGGCGATTCAATTGTCTGATTTTTAAAGATGTATTTTCCTCCTCTCTTTCTGGGAAGTTCCTGGTCTCTGCTTGACTTATATTATCAACCTAAAGTATGGGGAATTGAGGGCAGATACCCATGTCCTACCATTGCCATGGTGTGTCTGTACAACTAGTGTATTGGACTACCAGGTCATGAGCACTTGTACACTTTGCTTTGAAAATCAACCAGAAATTAGTTTAAAAGTCTAAGTGAATCGTTGCACAATCCCTTAACAACAGAGACTGTCTCCTTAATAAGAACATAGTGACAAAACAAGTCAACATTTACATATATGGGGTTGTTTACTATGTTCAGAGCTTGTTCTGCTCCACTGAACAATAGTGGGTTAAACATCTGGAAAAAGATGCTTGAACCACACGCAAGTTGAATTGTAATTTCCCCTAATCGCAGCTGCAAAATTCTTTTCAAATGCAGCCTTTTAAAGTTGAGTATTTCTAAGTTTGTGGCCGATAGCTTTCTGTGCTGTAGTATCAAGGCTGCTTCAGTAACTTGTATCTGTAATTTGAGACAGAAGTTTGTTTTAGTGACTACTCAACAATTGGAAGCTGGATTTGGAGGACCCGCTGTGCGATCTTTTCCTCAAACAATGCAGCCTAAACCGTCTTGTTTCTATCAGTTGACTAGCTGTGAGGAAGATGAGATGTTTGAAGGACACCAGGTTTTGCTTTTAGTGCTTTTTTTCTCCTGGAGATTCAAAAAAACCCAGAAAAACAACAGGCGCCTGGAAAGCTGCCAGCAGCAACACTAAAACGCTCGGAAATACAGAAGAGCTTTGAGGACGCAGTGTGCTGCTGGTGTAATGCTACACATTTGGAAAGCTTGGTATTGTCAGCAGCACTTTCCCACAGGTTGGTAAGTAAAGTTTTAAAGGATTGATATGTCGCTCTATATAATTTGAAAGTGTAATCAATTCAATTTAACCTTTTGTGGACTGATACAGTATCTCTCTCTCGTGGTGATGGGGATGGTAATAATGCAAGTTCAGAATTTTCCATTTTACTTGGCCTTTGCTATAAAATGGAGACCTGTCACATGTCTACAGAGTAGTTTTCATTGTGGTCTGTAATCTTTTGCATTTATGTGCTTTTAAAGAGTACTTTGTGCAAGAACCATAAAACTGCATTTAAAGGTAGGATATATGATACAGTGCACAATTCCTATGGCCAGATAATCCTTTTTATTTATTCATGGGATGTGGGTGTCGCTGGCAAGGTCAGCATTTATTGCCCATCCCTAGTTGCCCTTGAGAAGGTGGTGGTGAGCCGCCGCCTTGAACCGCTGCAGTCTGTGTGGTGAAGGTACTCCCACACCCTTATAAGGGTTATTAACATAATATTTGCCCTGGAATCTGGACCTTAATTCAAATTCTGTAGCAATCCAAGGAATAACCACTTTAGCTGTGTTTGTACTCCACAGAACCGGTAGAGGTGGGTCCACAGGCCAAATAGATTCAAACTGGGTAAATTCTGAAATTTAAATTGGTCCAATTCAGAGCAATTCAGATTCCGAAGTTACTTTGGACCTCCTGTGTGATTGATTTATTTGCCTTTCCTTTCAATAAAATGTATTGGGACCAATCATATTCATTCTTGTAAACAATCATTTTTTGTTACTAAGTAAATAATTATGTTCCTCAGATTGCACATTTTGTCCTATTTACAGCCCAAATAACAGTGCACACTGTAGCATTATGCCCTGTGGTACAATTAGCGGCCATTGCAGATTGCTTTCGCTCAAGATTCAGCCAGTTAAATTTAACCCTTTTCTTCACTATGGTAGCATTTTTGTATATATTTGTGCTGTTAATTTATATGCCACCCCGCCCCCGCTCCTCCATTAGGATCATCTTTTTGTAAACCTTGCTATTCAATTTGTTAATATCTTGGTGTTTCAAAACTGAGTCAGAACCAAAAAAAAAGCTGAATGTAGTTTAGTAACAAATGACTGAGTTACGATATACTTGTGATTGTAATGATGAAGAGGGAGCTCTGTCATGTGGTTTGCGCGAGAACAGCTGAATAGCTAGGTACCATTTTTCCCACAGTATCACTGCAGGTGAAGTCGTGACATATCGATGTTTATTGTGTAACCGTGCTGGGTGTTGAGGAGTTTTCAAAGATTGTTTAATAATAACCACCATTAGTGATCTACAGACGTTAATTTTGTGACTATTGAATTTTGAAAGCTGCCACGGGAATTGGTATAAGAATTAACTAAATTTTCTTTTTAGCATTACTATCAGGTTTGGAAAGTATCAATCAATACAATACAGAATGCTATATGATAGTTCACAATCTTATTTAATTGCAGTAAATTGCCATATTAGAACATAATAGTGGAGTTACATCAAAGTAGACAAATCTGTATATTACTTGATATGTATTGGTGCAGATTCTGAATCAGTTACTGTGGCTTAAATAAATTGAAATGCTTTTTAGTTAAAAATGCAATCAGAACATTTTGGTGTAGCTTATTATGGCATTGTGCACTGACTAATTTGGATGATTTTTTACAGATTATTGTGATATGAATGGGTTTTGAAAACATGGGAAGATTGCAGTGCTTTTTTTTCATTACCAATTTTCTTCTTTGCTTTCCTCTCCTTGCTGGGATACAATTCCACAGGTGCTTGTCACTGACCAGTACCCTGCCCAAGTGGCCATCATTTGTGTGTGAGCCTAAACAGTGTCAGTAGGCTATTAAACCATGGGATGGGTGGGGAACATCGCAGCCAAGTCCAAACTTACCTTCATCTGACATTTGTACACACACATTTCCAGCTGGTGATCAGGAATGAGAATTTTGGTTGATTTTCTCCTTTGTAAATCAGGGGCACTGACACCAATTATGTCATCTAGTTGCCACCTCAGATGAGATCAGCTAACTTGACACAGACCAGAGTCAAACCTCCCACCTTCCAGGTTCAGTAGTGTTGAACTTTCATCATATCTAAATAATGCAACCAACAAATGAAAATTAAAATTTTTTTTTTTTTAAATGCACCTAGGAATTGCTTCCTGAAGCTGATAGAAGTGATGAACAACACTTTAGGGAAGAACAGCAATACTCTAAGAAACACATTGAGTTTCTGGCAGGAGTAGTTGTATTCAGTTGCACACAAACTGAACCTGACCGTGAGTCTTGACTAAGGATGCAAACAGAAATAAGCCTGTAGTTACTTTGCTGTGTTTGATCTGTGACTCAATCTATTACTCTGCATTGCAGTTGTAATGTTTGTGTTTACTTCTCCAAAGACCACATTCGTTCTTCTTGTCCCTACTGAGAGCTGCGTGTATAACTGATGTTGAATTGTAAAACTGATGAACTGGTCATTCATCTCAATGTGGGTTCAGAATGACATAAAAGTAGTGTATTGTGTGAAGTCTTTTGAGACATTTTGCATGATTAAGGCACTTAATAAATGCAAGTATTTGTAGCTTCTATGACCACAGTAATTCTGTAGACCATAAATTGTCAGTGAATCACTTCAGATCTAGTGGGAACCAGTTTGTTCACAATTTCTAGCATTGTCAAGGCCTTTGGGAGGGTTCAGAGGACATTTACTAGAATGGTACTAGGAATGAGGGACTTCAGTTTTGTGGAGAGACTGGAGAAGCTTGGATTGTTATGGTTAGAGCAGAGAAGGTTAACGGCAGATTTAGTAGAGGTGTTCAAAATTATGAAGGGTTTTGATAGAGTAAATAAAGGGAAAGTGTTTCCATTGGCAGGAGGGTCGTTAACCAGAGGACTCAGATTTAAGAAAATTGGCAAAAGAACCAGAGGGGAGATGAGGAAACTTTTTTTTAATGCAGCAAATTGTTATGATCTGGAATGCACTGCTTGAAAGGGTGGTGGAAGCAGGTTCAATACGAACATACATACAAACTTACGAATTAGGAGCAGGAGTAGGCCACTCGGCCCTTCGAGCCTGCTCCGCCATTCAATAAGATCATGGCTGATCCGATTACTCCACATTCCCGCCTACCCCCGATAACTTTTCACCCCCTTGCTTACCAAGAATCTATCTACCTCTGCCTTAAAAATATTCAAAGACTCTGCTTCCACCGCCCTCTGAGGAAGAGAGTTCCAAAGACTCACGACCCTCTGAGAAAAAATTTCTTCTCATCTCTGTCTTAAATGGGCGACCCCTTATTTTTAAACAGTGACCCCTAGTTCTAGATTCTTCCACAAGAGGAAACATCCTCTCCACATCCACCCTGTCCAGACCCCTCAGGATCTTATATGTTTCAATCAAGTCACCTTTTATTCTTCTGAACTCCAGCGGATACAAGCCTAGCCTGTCCAAACTTTCCTCATAAGACAACCCGCCCATTCCAGGTATTAGTCTAGTAAACCTTCTCTGAACTGCTTCCAACGCATTTACATCCTTCCTTAAATAAGGAGACCAATACTGTACACCGTACTCCAGATGTGGTCTCACCAATGCCCTGTATAACTGAAGCATAACTTCCCTACTTTTGTATTCAACTCCCCTCGCAATAAACAATAACATTCTATTAGCTTTCCTAATTACTTGCTGTACCTACATAGTAATCTTTTGCGATTCATGCACTAGGACACCCAGATCCCTCTGCATCTCAGAGCTCTGCAATCTCTCACCATTTAGATAATATGCTTTTTTATTCTTCCTGCCAAAATGGACAACTTCACATTTTCCCACATTATACTCCATTTGCCAGATCTTTGCCCACTCACTTAACTTATCTATATCCCTTTGTAGCCTCCTTATGTCCTCTTCACAATTTACTTTCCTACCTATCTTTGTGTTATCAGCAAATTTAGCAACCATACCTTCGGTCCCTTCATCCAAGTCATTTATATAAATTGTAAAAAGTTGAGGCCCCAGCACTGATCCCTGTGGCACACCACTCATTACATCTTGCCAATCAGAAAATGACCCATTTATGCCTACTCTCTGTTTCTTGTTAGCTAGCCAATCTTCTATCCATGCCAATATGTTACCCCCTACACCATGAGCTTTTATTTTCCGCAATAACCTTTGATGTGGCACCTTATCAAATGCCTTCTGGAAATCCAAGTACAGTACATCCACCGGTTCCCCTTAATCCACAGCACATGTTACTTCCTCAAAGAACTGCAATAAATTGGTTAAACATGATTTCCCTTGCACAAAACCATGTTGACTCTGCCTGATTACTTTGAACTTTTCTAAATGCCCTACTATAACGTCTTTAATAATAGCTTCTAACATGTTCCCTATGATTGATGTTAAGCTAACTGGCCTGTAGTTTCCTGCTTTCTGTCTCCCTCCCTCCCTTTCTGAATAAAGGAGTTACATTTGCTATTTTCCAATCTAATGGAACCTTCCCCGAATCTAGGGAATTTTGGAAAATTAAAACCAACGCATCAACTATCTCACTAGCCACTTCTTTTAAGACCCGAGAATGAAGTCCATCAGGACCCGGGGACTTGTCAGCCCGCAGCTCCAACAATTTGCTCAGTACCACTTCCCTGGTGATTATAATTTTCTTGAGTTCCTCCCTCCCTTCCATTTCCTGATTTACAGCTATTTCTGGGATGTTACTTGTATCTCCTATAGTGAAAACCGATGCAAAATACCTGTTCAATTCAACTGCCATCTCCTTATTTTCCATTATTAATTCCCCAGACTCAGTTTTTATAGGACCAACGCTCACTTTGTTAACTCTTTTCTTTTTAAAATATCTATAGAAACTCTTACTATCTGTTTTTATATTTCTATGATGTGGAGATGCCGGTGTTGGACTGGGGTGGACAAATGTGAGAAGTCGCACAACACCAGGTTATAGTCCAACAGCTTTATTTGAAATCACAAGCTTTTGGAGCGCTGCTCCTTCGTCAGGTGACGAAGGAGCAGCGCTCCGAAAGCGTGTGATTTCAAATAAAGCTGTTGGACTATAACCTGGTATTGTGCGACTTCTCACATTTATATTTCTAGCTAGATTTCTCTCGTACTCTAATTTTTCTCTCCTTATTAATCTTTTAGTCATTCTTTGCTGTTTTTTATATTCTGTCCAATCTTCTGACCTGCCACCTATCTTTGCGCAATTATATGCTTTTTCTTTAAGTTTAATACTATCTTTAACTTTTTTAGTTAACCACGGATGGTGGGTCCTCCCCTTGGAATTTTTCTTTCTTATTGGAATATATATATTTTGTGTATTTTGAAATATCCCCTTAAATGTCTGCCACTGCAACTCTATTGACCTATCCCTTAACCTAATTTGCCAGTTCACTTTAGCTAGCTCTGCTTTCATGCCCTCATAATTGCCCTTATTTAACTTTCAAAAGGGAATTGGATATATAGATACATAGATACATAGAAGATAGGAGCAGGAGTAGGCCATCCGGCCCTTCGAGCCTGCTCCGCCATTTAATGTGATCATGGCTGATCCTCCAATTCAGTATCCCGTCCCCGCCTTCTCTCCGTAACCCTTAACCCCTTTTGCCTGTAGAAATATATCTAATTCCCTCTTAAATATATTTAATGAGCTGGCGTACACTGCCCTCTGTGGCAATGAGTTCCACAGGTTCACCACTCTCTGAGTGAAGAAATTTCCCCTCATTTCTGTCCTAAATGGTTTAGCCCTTATCCTTAAATTATGTCCTCTAGTTCTGTTCTCACCCGCCAAGGGAAACATTCCTTCTGCATCTAGTCTGTCTAGACCTGTCAGAATTTTATACACTTCTATGAGGTCCCCTCTCAATCTTCTAAACTCCAGTGTGTACATCCCTAAACTACATAGTCTCTCCTCATAGGTCAATCCCGCCATTCCTGGTATCAGCCTGGTGAATCGCCGCTGCACCCCCTCCATGGCAAGAACATCTTTCCTCAGATGAGGCGACCAAAACTGTACACAGTACTCGAGGTGTGGTCTCACCAGTGCCCTGTACAGCTGCAGCAAGGTATCCCTGTTCCTGTATTCCAACCCTTTTGCTATGAAGGCCAGCATACCGTTTGCCTTCTTGACCGCCTGTTGCACCTGCATGCTCGCCTTCAGTGACTGGTGTACAAGAACACCCAGGTCTCTCTGTACTTCCCCCTCTCCCAATTTATTGCCATTTAAATAATAATTTGCCCTCCCGTTCCTGCACCCAAGGTGGATAACTTCGCACTTGTCCACATTATAGTGCATCTGCCATTTATCCGCCCAAACACCCAGTCTGTCCAAATCGCTCTGGAGCTTCCTGATCTCCTCCTCTGAGCCCACCCCCCCTCCTAGTTTGGTGTCGTCTGCAAATTTGGAAATGCTGCATCCGACTCCCTGATCCAGGTCATTAATGTAAATTGTGAACAGCTGGGGACCCAGGACAGATCCCTGTGGTACCCCGCTTGTTACTGCCTGCCATTCAGAAAATGAGCCGTTTATTCCAACTCTCTGTTTTCTATCTGACAGCCAGTTCTCTATCCACGTCAATACTTGCCCCTTTATCCCATGAGCTTCAATTTTCCATGCTAATCTTTTATGTGGGACCTTATCGAAGGCCTTTTGGAAGTCCAGGTACACCACATCCACTGACTCTCCCTCATCTATTTTACCAGTTACTCCCTCAAAAAATTCCAATAGGTTAGTCAAGCACGATTTACCCTTTGTAAATCCATGTTGACTCTGTCCTATCCTGTCCCCATTTGCTAAGTGCTCCGCTATTTCATCCTTAATGATGGACTCCAGCATTTTGCCCACAACTGATGTAAGGCTTACAGGTCTGTAATTACCTGCTTTTTCCCTACCCCCCTTTTTGAATAGTGGGGTAACGTTAGCTACCCTCCAATCCATGGGCACCGTTCCCGAGTCTAATGAATTCTGAAAAATCATACTTAGTGCATCCGCTATCTCTAGTGCCACCTCCTTCAGTACCCTAGGATGCATGTTATCAGGCCCTGGGGATTTGTCCGCCTTCAATCCCTTTAGCTTCCTTAACACCATATCCTTAGAGATATTGATTTGCATCAGTTCCTCCTTTGCCAATGTCCCTATTTTTCCCGATATCCCAGGGAGGTTTTTTGTGTCTTCCTTCGTAAAGACTGACCCAAAGTATGCATTTAGTTGGTCTGCCATTTCCTTATTTCCCATTATATATTCCCCCGTATCTGACTGCAATGGACCAACTTTGGTTTTCACCAGTCTTTTCCTCTTGATATACTTATAAAAGCTTTTGGAGTTAGTTTTTATATTTTCCGCCAGCTTGCTTTCGTAAGCTATTTTGCCCCTCTTGATTAAGCCCTTTGTCTTCCTTTGCTCTATCTTAAACTGTTCCCAATCTTCCGCTCTGGCGCTTTTTTTGGCTATTTTATACGCCCTATCTTTGGATTTTATGCTTTCTCTAATTTCCCCTGTTATCCACGGTTGAGTCACCTTTTTAGATTTCCTTTTATGCCAGATTGGTATAAACAAATTTTGCAATTTTATCATTCTATCTTTAAATGCTTGCCATTGTTTATCTACCTCCAGTCCTCCCAGGAACGTTGTCCAATCAGACCTACTCAGTTCCCGTCTAATGGCATCATAATTCCCCTTGTTTAAATTCAGGACCTTAGTCTCTGAGTCAATTTCTTCGCTCTCCATTTCGAGTGAGAAATCGATCATGTTATGATCGCTCTGACCCAAGGGTCCCCGTACAACAAGATTACTAATTAGTCCCTTCTCATTGCACAGGAAAAATTGTAGGGCCATGGGAAAAGAGCAGGGAAGTGGGAATAATTAGATAGCTCATTCAAAGAGCCAACACAGGCACGATGGGCTGAATGGCCTCCTACGCTGTAAGATTCTATGACGATCATTTTGTTATGTCTTAAAGTTCTGTTATTTTTGGTTGGATGCTCGAATCTATAAAGCAGATACTTTTCAAGTAAATCTCCATAGAATCCTGGGATGCTATTATGTGTCCCTGGCAGCAGTGGGTCAGTTTGCAGTGACGATTAAAACTTAAAATGTGATTCAGTCCCTTTTGTGAGGACTAAAATTTTGAGATTTTTTCCTGTCAACAAGTAAACATTTACTGACTTAATTCTTCGTTTTTGTGCTAGACTCAATTCTAATTTGTATTTTGCATGCGGTATGTACTGTACATTAATGTCAGCAGAGTGATGGATTATCATGGTGCTGCAAAGCCTTATACTGATTGAGACCGTTTAGTTTTGTTTGTAAACTTGATTTTACACACACTGCTGTGTAAATATTTTGATAAAAGCTGGTGGAGCTTATAGTCAATATTCAAAGTCAGTTTATATAATTTAAACTCGGTCGTATTGCAATAATGAACACGGGGCATTTGTATATCTGTCTTGGCTTTCAACCTTGTATCTTGCACAAAACGATGATTGGCATGTTAAAACCCTTGATAGATGTGTATTTTCATTATTACCTCAATAAACAAGGCTCATCTGCTGTTTTAAAATAGCTCACAGCCTAATAACTGTACTTCTCATGGTATTTATTGTGAGTATTACCAGGTACTTCTATTTGGTATTAAGATTAGAATTGGTACTCTTTTGTTGACGTTTTGGTTTGATAAGTAAAAATCTAAGATAGAGGTTGTCAGGTAGAAAAAATAATGCTGAGGCTTGGGATGTGTTCAGATCTATCCACCACTTGTCCAAGGAAATTCTATTTTTTTAAGTTACCAACTTAAAAAAAGTGGTTACAGTACATGCAGACAGCCAGATGTCTGTGGAGACTACTTTATGGTATCACCCCTGGATGTTTTGTTGAAAACAGGCATGCTAAGAACCAGTCTGTTGGACGTTGTGACATTCTTCCAGACTGAAATTATTTTATAATTTTTTTAAAAATTGGATTTTATGCTAAATGAATTTTCTGTCCTTGGCCTCATGCAATTACTTTTATTCGATGAACTGAAAATTATACAAATGCACTTTCACACACACACAAATGAACCAGTAACATCAATAAAGAAAGAAAGACTTGCATTTATATAGCGCCTTTCACGACCACCAGACATCTCAAAGCGCTTTACAGCCAATGAAGTACTTTTGAAGTGGAGTCACTGTTGTAATGTGGGAAACGCAGCAGCCAATTTGCGCACAGCAAGGTCCCACAAACAGCAATGTGATAATGACCAGATAATCTGTTTTTGTTATGTTGGTTGAGGGATAAATATTGGCCAGGACACTTGCAGTTCATTAGATTTTTTCCCAAAAGTTAGCTTTCTTTCAGATAATGGAGTTTTTTTTAGCAAACAACAACAACTTGCATTTATTTAGCGCCTTTAATGTAGTAAAACATCCCAAGGCGTGTTATAAAACAATATTTGACACCGAGCCACATGAGAGATTTAGACAGGTCAAAGCTTGGTCAAAGAGGTAGGTTTTAAGGAGTGTCTTAAAGGAGGAGAGAGAGGAAGAGAGGTTTAGGGAGGGAATTCCAGAGCTTAAGGCCGAGGCAGCTGAAGGCACGTCCGCCAATAGTGAGGCAATGGAAATGGGGGATGCAGAAGAGGCCAGAATTGCAAGAGTGCAGAGATATCGGCGGGTTCTAGGGCTGGAGGAGGTTACAGAGATAGGGAGGAGTGAGGCCATGGAGGGATTTGAAAACAAGGATGAGAATTTTAAAATCGAGATGTTTCATTTAAGTTTGAGTGAAATTTGTATAAATGTGTACTTTTTTTTACACTGCCTATTTTTATTGAACAATAGCTATAACCACCTCTTATAGTATTTATAGGATGAACAGAGTATTTTTTGAGAGTTTCTACTGATACTGCTGCTGCTACAATAACCTGAGTGAGGTACACACTGATTCACATGTGCTGGCCACATTACAGTTACTACTGTAAAGGTTGCTCTGGCTTACTCTGATACTGATGGTGTCACTGCACATGTGCAGGCAGGTGTGTGCTACAATGGCCCAGAAATTGGATTTCGATGGTTGCCGCGGGGGATATCACACTCCGCGCCTACCTTTATGGTTTTGGCCCACACGAACTTCAGTTCCTGGGCCTCTCCCTGGTGCCGGCGCGCAGTGTGTGCGTGTCCCAGAGGCGCAGTTAGTTCGATGGTACCTCTGGGATCACGTGGGCCAGTTAGAGCCAATGGCAGCACACCATCTTTCATTCATAGTTTTGACAGGAAGAGCTGTCAAAACTATGAATACAACAAGCCCCTAAAAGAACAGCTAAACCTCAATTAAATTTTTTAAAAAAGCCATCACATTAATAAAATAACTATAGTTAAATAAATTAACCACTTTAAACAAAAAGTTTAAATTTTTGAAAAAATTTAAATTCTTTTTAAAAGTAATAAAAATAAACTTACCTTTCTTTAAAGTCTCTAAAAAAGATAAACCTGTTGAAAAAAGTTTAAAATAATACTTAATTAACTACTTACCTTGTTAAAAGGGGGTCTTACGCCTGCTTTCTTTATGTGTAAAATCTTCAACACTTACCTGCGCGTTCAAAACTGAAAAAAAAACTAAGTGCGCTGCGTGCGCACAACCTGTAGCGCGCACGCGGTTCACTTAGGAACCGCCCCCTTCGCAATACCCGAAGTGCCGGTTTCCCGCGCATGCACAGTGCATGCAGGAAACCGGCACTTCGGGACCTAATACGCGAGAGTACACAGTGCGTAATCTCCCGTATTAGGTCTAATTTTCGGGCCATTGTGTATTGTGTATGTGAGTCTGCAAGGACAGTAGTGCTCTAATTTCAGAGGAAACCAAAACGCCCATTGTATGCAGCGACTGTAACCTGTTTGTCCCTGTCCTGTTGACAGAATGATGTGACTCCCAGCCCAACAAATTGGATTTGTGTCAGCAGGCTGATATAGAGCAATTTCAATATGTATCACAATATGCACAGGACTGTGGTGTCTTGTGCTCGCTGTAACTGATGGACCAGATTGATAGGGTGATTCTTTACTGCAGAACCAACACAGTGGTTGGATGTCAGTGGAGTGTAAACCAAGTCTGATTGAGACTCCATAATATAGTTTTCATGCTGAACCTATGCCCAAAGCAATATAAGTTCAGAGCAAAAATCCTTGTATAATCAGGTAGTAGGGTGGTTGTTGATATCTTTGATACAAAGTTGTATCTCTGGTATCCAATGTCCAGCAGAATGTTTTATCATGTGTCAGAAAATACGAATCCGCTTTCTTTGGAGTGGGAAATTAATTAATGTTTTAGTATAAATATATATCAACAAAATTGATTATCTACATTTAGAGTGCAGTAACGTGGCAGATGGAGTATAATGTGGGGAAATGTGAGGTTATTCACTTTAGTCGGAAGAATAGAAAAACAGCATTTTTTAAATGGTGAGAAACTATTAAATGTTGGTGTTGAGAGAGATTTAGGTGTCCTCGTACAAGAAACACAGAGGGTGGAATTTTCCCCTTAAAAAAAAACACGTGGGTTTGGAGCGTGGGGGCAGTTAAAGTGTTAAAATGGGATTTCCGACCTGATCCCTCCTCCAACCCACCCACTTTTGGTTTTGCCTGAGGCGGGACAGGGCGAGCGACCAACCCACTGCCAGGGGGCGTTACCTCAATTTAAATATTGTAATGAGGCTGGAAGCCTCTTTTTTTCCCCTGTCCATTTTGTGTTTAACTGCCGGTGAACGGGTTTCACACAATTCGTGAAACCCGGCAGTTAAATCGAGGTGGGGACTGCTGCACCCAGGAAGTAAGTGGCTTTATACCTACCTCCTGGATCCAGGGTCCCTGCCGAACCCACCCCCTGCGATCAGAGACCACCCCACAAGGCCTCCGATTTTCCCGTCCCCACTGTCCAATGTTGATGATGAGGCCGGCCATGATCCTCTCTTCCCTAAGCTGATATTTTTAGAAAGTCATAGCATCTGTTGCAGTGCTAATCGCTAGGTGGAGTAGGCTTGGCAGCTGAACCCATCCAAAAACAGCCCATTAGGTGGGGACCCTTCAAGGCAGGTTAGTTTACAGTTAATATAACGGTCTGATCATATTATGCAAATTCAGTAAGCATGTTGAGCAGAATGATGGAAATTCAGATGGTGGTTTGCCTTGTGGGTCAAAGTACATTTGAAATCCTAGTCGACACTGCTGTCAGTTGCGGGGTTAGCTCATTGAGTGTTCAGTTGGGCAACTCCTTTGGGGTGGGGTGGAAGGGGTTTCAAAATTAGAGAAACTTACTCACAATGCCTCCAAAACTGGACATCATAAAGTTGACCCCTATGAGGACTAGGCCATTAAGCTGCTGGTGAGTCACTGCTCAACCTGTGGGAGATGGCAAGACTAATGCTACAGTGCGTGCAGCTGGTTAGTGGGTGTCCACCTACGCAGTTGCCATGGCATCCCTGTGAAGCAGCAGAGATCCAGAGGCTTTCACAGCCTTCTCTGTCTCCTTAATCCCAAGGGAGTTACGCTCACACATTCTTAGCTTGTGACCTCCTTTCCTAAAGATCCAGTGGTGGCAGTGGAGGTGGGGGTAGAGGGTGATAACGGAAGAGGAGGAAGATGATGAGCAGGAGGCAAGAAAACTCTTCCTCATGAATTATGATGATGACAGTGACGACGATGATGTGAAAGAAAAGGTGGCTGGGGATAAGGCCGCACAGGAGTTCCAAGATTTCCTCTGCCACAACCCCCTGATTTCACCCCCTGTGTCACTTGCTTTCTCACTCCCAAACACCAGCTTAGATACTTCCATCAGGCAGGATTCGGCAGTGTCAGTGATTGCACTGGCTGATTCACAGAGTAGTGCGGAGTGGGTGAGGATGTTCCACCTTGCCGGCAGAGATTGAGGATAAGGCTGCCCATGGCTTTGGAGTTGTGGGACCTAGAGCACAAGCTTCAAGAGTTGGGGAATCTAATGCTGTTGTTGCTGGTTTTAATGTATCGTAATGATCTCCAGCAGCTTCGGCAAGCACATAGAAGATCTGAGAGTGTGTTGGGAGCTACAAGAAGCCATTATAGGATGGAAACCCAGCAGAAATGACTCCTGTCTCAGAATCCGCCCACAAAATCAGTACTCTGATCTTACAACCGAAACTTCTCAAAACGACAACTACATTTGGGAGCACATAGTATTGCCATTACCTTTTGATGCTATTTTCCCATCCCATTGTTCCGTGGTGATTTGAAGCTCTCTTGCAGGGGAGAAAGTATTTAGAAGCTGGAATATTTCACTTTACGCTCCCTTTATAGCCTTTGATTTGTCATAATGATAACCGTTATTACTTTGGCTATATTACACAGGTGAGGATGGAACAAAATGTGCATTTGGAGAATCTAGTTGTTTTTGTTCCCTCCTGTTGCCTGGGATTGTTATGTCGTGATTAGGGTACAACCAGTGTGTCAGTCCTACAAGTCGTATTCCAGTGCAGTGTCCCAGATCTCTCATCTGTTTTGATCAACTCCATGGTTGTTACTGGTGGTCTTCTGAACAGTTGTTCAGTGCGCAGGATGTAAGCAAATTATTCCATCTCTCTGTCTCTCTCTGTGATTGCCCAGCCCTAAAATAGAACATAGTGCTCAAATAGACACATGAAGCTTGGGGCAGGACAACTTTGAACATAAGTAATTAAACTTGTATTACCATGCTAATTTACCAGTCTTAAATAACATAGTCCTTTTACACTGAGAAAAAGTAAAAATGGGATAATTAAATTGTTGAACTCTCCACAGATGTTGCCTACTTTCCTATTGCAACTTGATTATTTTCAAAAAGGCTCCTGCAGCATTGTGTTGCAATTTTCACCCACAGTGCTGTGGACCAAATAATTTAACTGCAGTTGACTTGAGTTCTGAAGCACTCAGTTTTCTACAGTGCATCCTAATCTGCATCTGGGAGCTCATTTTCTTGCTTTTGTATCCATAGTTTATACAACCGGCTAACAATTAGAGGAGTATTTCAAACAGGATTTAAAAAACATTTTTTTAATCAAGAAGCCAAGGACAAGGTTAAAGGCTCATAGTGCAGGGCATCACCAAAGTTGAAAAGAGTGAACTATATAAATCCATATGCAAGGCAAGAATTTTTGCATTATTTTGTTGCACCACTTGTACCAAATAGAAATTTCGGCAGAATACCAGTTTTGGGGATTTTGTAACATTCAGTGTTCACTAGATTTATTTCTAGTGCTGATGTGTGCAAGTACAATTTATTGTTTAATCCAGTAGACTTTTCCGATACAGTAGTTGTCCTATACAACTAGTGTGTTGCAGAAGATTTAATATTTTATGTTAGTAATTTTAATGGGAGGGAGGGGGGTTGTTGTGGGGCTGAAGGAGATTAGAGATAGGAAGGGGCGAGGCCATGGAAGGATTTGAAAACAAGGATGACAATTTTGAAAACGAGGCGTTGCTTAACCGGGAGCCAATGTAGGTCAGCGAGCACAGGGGAGATGGGCGAACGGGACTTGGTGCAGGGAAATTCACTTATTTCAGCAGATGAAATAACACAGATGTTAGAAGTGGATGTTGTTTTCCATTTACTGTATCTACGATGAGCCCTCACAACTGCTCTGGAGAGATCCTCAGCAAGCTTTTATCATCAGATGCTGATGCATTGCTTGTTGCTTGCAACCTGGTAGTTAGTGGCAATCTTAGTCCTCTTTTATGTTACGGTGTTGCTGCTCTGTAATGCACATCGGGTGGTGTTACTGCTGTCAAGACGACAAAAAAACCCACCTTAAGAGGTAGTATTTGCCTGCCCACTCCAGAGGCAATAGTACAAACACTTGGTAGTGGTGGCACAAACCTGTGCTATTTTTCTTGTCACAACCCGGCTGAGCTGTCAGCCCACTCAGACGAGTCAGCAATGCAGGTTTTTCATTGCCAGCTTGTGTAGACCTTTGCCAGCCATCAGTGAAGGCAAACTAACAGAATATAAGTTATGAATTGCAACAACTTTGATGCCACTAGTGCCGTGGAATCTCCACATAGTGTAAGCCCTATCTCAGTTGGTTGCACTCTCACCTCTTGAGTCAGAAGGTTGTGGGTTCAAGTCCCACTTCAGAGACTTGAGCAAATAACCCAAGCTGACATTCCAGTGGTGCACTGTCGGAGGTGCCGTCTTTCGGATGAGATTTTAAACTGAGGCCCCGTCTGCCCCCTCGGGTGGAAGTAAACGATCACATGGCATTGTTTCGAAGAAGAGCAGGGGAGTTCTTCCTGGTGCCCTGGACAATATTTATCCCTCAACCAATATCACTAAAAACAGATTATCTGGTCATTGCTGTTTGTGGGACCTTGCTGTGCACAAATTGGCTGTCACGTTTCCTACATTACAAGAGTGACTACACTTCAAAAATACTTCATTGACTGTAAAGTGCTTTGGGACATCCTGAGGTTGTGAACGTCGCTATATAAATGCAAGTTATTTCTTTTCTTTTAATGGGCTGGGTTCCACAGCATCAACAGCCTAGCATGTTACAAAACTGACACAAGAGCAGAAGTTACCAGAAAAGCACAGCATGTGTGGCGAGAACGAATGTGTTGGGTGCAGACCCTTCTTCAAATTTGAAAAATAAAGAGACAATCAGAAAAAAAGGAGAGGATAATATGTGTACAAAAAAATCAGACATGTCCAAAGAGGAGACCTGGGGAAATGTGAACTATGGGAGAGATGAAAAATCTGGGGTTCTGATGTGAACACACCTTGTTGGGAAGAAATTCAACTCATGGACACCCATTTTGTGCTTGAAATATAGGTAGTCGACAATTGAAAATTGGTGGGGGTGGGGGGTTTACCTTGGACGCCCAGGGCCCGCCTGATGCGATATTCAGGCGCGCTTGTAAATGGGTGAGCAGCTTGGCCACCTGAAACAGGTGTAAGGCTGCTGAAATGTGCAAATCGGGATCCTGTGCCAATTGTAGGACCACCATTGCAAAACTCAGATTCAAATGTGCAGAGGTTGTGCCGTGCACACTCCTCCCAGTTATACTAGGTGTTGAGCAACCTAACCAGACTTCCTTAAAAGGACTCTTAAAGGAGGCCTCTCAAAAAGCAGCGGAGGAAATTAAAAAAAAACTTTTGGAGTGACAAAAAAAAACTCCGGCCCGCTACCAGCACATTCCAAGCCCTCCCTTGTGCCCACCACGCGCCCCCTCCCCAGGGTGGCCTACCCTACCAACCAATTTCCCACCATCCCGAACTGGCAAGCTGCACTGGGGCACCATTTGGCACCAGCAGAATTTAAATGAGGCCCGAACCTGATTTTGGCTCAAGCCGGCGCACCGAGATATTCTCCGCCAACGTATGTATCTGCTTTGGCTGCAAGTTGCAGTTGTCTCTTTAATGTGTTAGTCAAGTAATAAGCAGAGGCACTGTGAGATCTGTTCTCTCAATCCACTCATGATTCCTCTCTGGGTTTGTCTGCTTTATTTATATGTACATTTTCCTCTACCCTTATTTGTGATTGTATTAATCCTCCTATTTTTCAGAACTGATGAAGGATCCATACCCAAGACATTAACATACGTGTTCTTTCCACAAAAACTGACTAACTTGCTGTGTATTTTCAGCCTTTTCTGTTTTTGTTTCAGATTTCCAGCATCTGCAGTATTTTCCTTTTTTATTACATGTTGTAAAACTGTTTCAGTTTGAAACAGTTCTGTAATATAAAGGGAACAATTAGAGTTAAATATTGTCTTTTAAATTTGGATGGTTTCTGTCAATAAAACTTTTCTTTTGTTTAATAACTGTCCCCGCCCATAACAATTAAGGCTGGTATTTTTTTACAATAGCTTCTTGTGTTGCCATTTCTAGTTTTCCTATATTTCAGCCAGCTGTACAAGTATGATTTCTTCAAAGCTGGCTGCTACTAGGTAAGTAGAAAACCTGTACTGTTTAAATTGTTTTACTGTTCAGATAAAATTATACTAGATTGGTGCAGGGAAGTCGATTAGTGATGGAGTCTATCATATTAAATATAAGTTGTTTTCGTGTCTGGAGTTTCTCTTTTCATAAGGAGAAAGTATTTGGCTCTATGTACTGTTAGCATTGCTTAATGACCTACAAATGTGGCTAAAATTTGCAGAAAAGGCCTGTGATATACAGTCTCCATGAAAATATACTATGTGATATTTCTTTCTTTATTTTAAAGATTCTTTGACTATTTGCAGAGCTGGAAAATCAAGCAAACCCAGTCGCTGTTTTGAATTTCATATTGCCCACATTCTGAAGGGTGAGATGCCAAGAAATATTATCTAAAAACATTATTATGTGTTTATGTATTATGTATTTGAGGATTGTTCGGGTGAAGCAAATGTTACACAGTTCCTGTTGACACTCAAGACTGGAGTAAAGGTTCTCAGACTGAAGTAATAATTAAAAGGGCATTAAAATGGTAATTGGTTATTCCCTGCTAACATGACGGCCCTTTAGTCAGATGTTTCTGTAATATCAGTTACAAGGACAACATGGTTAAACAGATTTTCTTACTGCTTAAAGCTCACGGTGATTAACGAATGCCCCAGTTGCTTTGCCAGCAGGTAGTTGTAAATATGGAAACTACTCGAATATATGTTGGGGCAGTAACGGATACACATTAACAATGTTTTATTTTATGCCTTGGAGCATTTGGTTTTAGTTTGTGAAGAAGTCATGTTATGGTAAGCATGCTCTCAAAGCCAAGCCAAATAACTGTTTTCTTTTGTTTTGGAAAAGCCAATTAAAATGTAAGTACTGTAGAGATTTCAGTAATTGCTGCAGCATGTGTAGTGCTGGTTTGGCCTATTTCAGGGGAGAGAGAGCTGTGCTCATTGAGTGGACTGCTAGAGTTAATGAAGTGAAATTGTTAAATTAGTGATTCCAAAAGTTGCAGTGCACGTTTGTGATGACGTTGTGTATATGTTTGAGAGATAGTCTTAACATGGGGAGTCCAATAAGACTGTTCGTTTACCGTTGTTAGCTTTTTTACCTCCCAGCTCTACCCAGGCCCGGAGTCTGTAAAGTGCTCCTGCTGGTGTAATATGGTATTTTAACAGTGCACTTAAGTATACAGTAGCCAAATCCCATAAAAAAGAACGACTTGTTAACAGCATTGGTCAAAACAAAGACCTCCTGAGACACGAGAGACGTTCTAAACAATGGCTGTTTCCTCTGGATGTTTTTTTTGTCTGGGTCTGTTTTTAGTATAAATAATCTCTCTCTCCTTTCTCTTGATAAACCTCATCAATCCTATAGTGAATCTCTACTCACTATAGGCACTCAATTGAGTTTATAGGAACTGTAGGGATTGGTGAATCTGTGAGCCTTTACAAAGACCACTCATTAATACCAAATAAACATCTGGTTTGTGATCACAAAGGCATGTATACTCACAAAGTACTAGCAAAGTAAGCTGGTGAATCCCTTTTCTGTTTTAAAAGCTGCTGTAACACAGATGATTTTCTGTCATCTTTTAGCATAATCTGGCAAAAAACATCCAGTATTATCATTCTACTTTAACATATTTAACAATAACAACATTTTATATAACAAAAAGAAAAATACTGCAGCTGGTAGAAATCTGAAATTAAAACAGAAAATGCTGGAAACAGTCAGCAGGTCAGGCAGCATCTGTGGAGAGAGGAAGGTAAGGTTTACATATCCGGTCAGTGATCTTTCGTCTGAACCATATTTTAGACAGCATATTTGTGAAGAAGAACATCGCAAAGGACTTCACAGATGCAGAGAGGAACGGACTCCAAACCGTCCGAGGAGAGTCAGAGAGGTGATCAATGACTTTGCCAAAAAGATGGGTTTTCTGAAGGTAGAGAGGCAGAGGGGTTTGGGGATGAAGTTGCAGAAAGTAGGACTCGGACAGCTGAAGGCTATGCCTCCAATAATGGAGTGGAGCAAGTGGAGAATTCACTGAAGTTCAGAGTTAGAGGGCAGGAGGGTACGGGAGGGGTCATAAAGCTGGAGAAGTTTGCAGAGGAAGGTGGGGTCAGGCCATGGAAGAATTTGTAGCTGAAGATAAGTATTTTAAAACATGGATTTTATGGGACAGGGAACAGTGTAGCTCAGCGAGGATAGAGTGAAGGTTTTTTTATATTCGTTCCTGGAATGCGCGCGTCGCTGGAAAAGCCAGCATTTATTGCCCATCCCTAGTTGCCCTCGAGAAGGTGGTGGTGAGCCACCTTCTTGAACCGCTGCAGTCCTTGTGGTGAAGGTACTCCCACAGTGCTGTTCGGGAGGGAGTTCCAGGATTTTGACCCAGCGACGATGAAGGAACGGCGATATATTTCCAAGTCAGGATGGTGTGTGACTTGGAGGGGAACTTGCAGGTGGTGGTGTTCTCATGCGCCTTCTGACCTTGTCCTTCTCGGGTGTAGAGGTCGCGGGTTTAGAAGGTGCTGCTGAAGAAGCCTTGGCGAGTTGCTGCAGTGCATCTTGTAGATGGTACGCACTGTAGCCACGGTATGCCGGTGGTGGAGGGAGTGAATGTTTAAGGTGGTGGATGGGGTGACAATCAAGTGGGCTGCTTTGTCCTGGATAGTGTTGAGCTTCCTGAGTGTTGGAGCTGCACTCATCCAGGCAAGTGGAGAGTATTCCATCACACTCCTGACTTGTGCCTTGTAGATGGTGGAAAGGCTTTGCGGAGTCAGGAGGTGAGACACTCGCTGCAGAATACCCAGCCTCTGACCTGCTCTTGTAGCCACAGTATTTATGTGGCTGGTCCAGTTAAGTTTCTGGTCAATGGTGACCCCCAGGATGTTGATGGTGGGGGATTCAGCGATGGTAATGCCGTTGAATGTCAAGTGGTGGTGGTTAGACTCTCGCTTGTTGGAGATAGTCATTGCCCGGCACTTGTGTGGCGCGAATGTTACTTGCCACTTATCAGCCCAAGCCTGAATGTCATCCAGGTCTTGTTGCATGCGGGCATGGACTGCTTCATTATCTGAGGAGTTGCGAATGGAACTGAACACTGTGCAATCATCAGCGAACATCCCCATTTCTGACCTTGTGATGGAGAGAAGGTCATTGATGAAGCAGCTGAAGATGGTTGGGCCCAGGACGCTACCCGAGGAACTCCTGCAGCAATGTCCTGGGGTTGTGATGATTGACCTCCAACAATTACAATCATCTTCCTTTGTGCTAGGTATGACTCCAGCTAGTGGAGAGTTTCCCCCTGATTCCCATTGACTTTAATTTTACTAGGGCTCCTTGATGCCACACTCGGTCAAATGCTGCCTTGATGTCAAGGACAGTCACTCTCACCTCACCTCTGGAATTCAGCTCCTTTGTCCATGTTTGGACCAAGGCTGTAATGAGGTCGGGAGCCGAGTGGTCCTGACGGAACCCAAACTGAGCATCAGTGAGCAGGTTATTGGTGAGTAAGTGCCACTTGATAGCACTGTCAACGACACCTTCCATCACTTTGCTGATGATTGAGAGTAGACTTATGGGGTGGTAATTGGCCAGATTGGACTTGTCCTGCTTTTTGTGGACAGGACATACCTGGGCAGTTTTCCACATTGTCGGATAGATGCCAGTGTTGTAGCTGTACTGGAACAGCTTGGCTAGAGGCGCGGCTAGTTCTGGAGCACAAGTCTTCAGCACGACAGCTGGGATGTTGTCAGGGCCCATAGCCTTTGTTGTATCAGTGCGCTCAGCCATTTCTTGATATCACGTGGAGTGAATCGAATTGGCTGAAGACTGGCTTCTGTGATGGTGGGGACCTCAGGAGTAGGCCGATGAGGATCATCCACTCGGCACTTCTGGCTGAAGATGGTTGCAAATGCTTCAGCCTTGTCTTTTGCACTCGTGTGCTGGGCTCCACAATCATTAAGGATGGGGATATTCATGGGGCCTACTCCACCTGGTCGTTGTTTAATTGTCCACCACCATTCACAACTAGATGTGACAGGACTGCAGAGCTTTGATCTGATCCGTTGATTTGTGGGATTGCTTTGATCTGATCCGTTGATTGTGGGATCGCTTTGCTCTGTCTATAGCATGCTGCTTCTGCTGTTTACTATGCATGCAGTCCTGTGTTGCAGCTTCCCCAGGTTGGCACCTCATTTTTAGGTATGCCTGGTGCTGCCCCTGGCATGCTCTTTTGCACTCCTCATTGAACCAGGGTTGGTCCCCTGGCTTGATGGAAATGGTAGAGTGAGGGATATGCCGGGCCATGAGGTTACCGATTGTGGTGAAATACAATTCTGCTGCTGCTGATGGCCCACCTCATGGATGCCCAGTTTTGAGCTGCTAGATATATTCTGAATCTACCCCTTTCAGCACATTGAAGTCCACCACCCAGAGTACATTATGTGCCTTTGCTACTCTCAGTGCTTCTTCCAAGTAGTGTTCAACATGGAGGAGTACTGATTGATCAGCTGAGGGAGGGCGGTAGGTGGTAATCAGCAGGAGGTTTCCTTGCCTGTGCTTGACCTGAAGCCATGAGACTTAATGGGGTCCGGAGTCAATGTTGAGGACTCCCAGGGCCACTCTCTCCCGACTGTATGCCACTGTGCCTCCACCTCCAGTGGGACAGGACATACCCAAGGATGGTGATGGAGGAATCTGGGACATTGGCTGAAAGGTATGATTCTGTGAGTATGACTATGTCAGGCTGTTGCTTGACTAGTCTGTGGGACAGCTCTCCCAATTTTGGCTCCAGTTCCCAGATGTTAGTGAGTCGGACTTTGCAGGGTCGACTGGGCCAGGGTGTGCCGTTGTCGTGTCCGAAGTCGATGCCGGGTGGTCCGTCCGGTTTTATTCTTGTTTTTCGTAGCGGTTGTGTACATCTGAGTGGCTTGCTAGGCCATTTCAGAGGGCAGTTAAGAGTCAACCACATTGCTGTGGGTCTACAGTCACATATAGGCCAGACCAGGTAAGGACAGCAGATTTCCTTCCCTAAAGGACATTAGTGAACCAGGTGGATTTTTACAACAATCCGATAGTTTCATGGTCACCATTACTGATGCTAGCTTTTTATTCCAGATTTATTTAATTAACTGAATTTAAATTCCCCAGCTGCCGTGGTGGGATTTGAGCTCATGTCTCCGGATCATTAGTCCAGGCCTCTGGATTACTCGTCCAGTAATATAACCACTATGCTACTGTTCACGTGAGTTCAAATACCTCCACAGCAGCTGGGGAATTTAAATGCAATTAATTAAATAAATCTGGAATAAAAAGCTAAATAAGATGTGGTTGCCAGTTTTAATTTATTTTCCTTGGTATACACAGATAATATTCCTGTGATAGTGATCTCACTATTTTAACTGCACCATATTCATACATTTATAAAGTACTCCACATGCAAAACAATGGTGGAAATTTTAACTCTTCCTACTGGACAGAAATGGAGCAGCTCTGTTTCCCGCTCCATTCCCACCGATCTCCGATTTTAACACTGCTGGTTTTGCCGGAGGCTGAGGCGCCCACTGGGCTCGGGCAGGAGCCTCGTACATAAATGCTAATCAGGGTCCGATGACATCCAAAGCCGCCACAACTTTCCCACTAGGCTGAAGCAGGTTGGCAGCTGGAGGGAATGACAAAGAGGCCGCCCAAGGTAAGTGTGAAACTTTCCTTTGTGAGTCAGAAGGAGCAGGAATGCTCCTCCATGCCCCATGAGGAAAGTCGCGGCCTCCTGGACTCTCGCTCGCAAGATCCTTCAGAAACCCCTGACGGGAAGCTTGGGGCCACTCGATCTTCCTCTGCCGACAACCGCTCTGCGCCCTTTTCCCACCTGTTGCAGGTGAAGAGTTAACCAGCAGTGTTTAAATGAGGGAGTTTAAATACCCTGGGCCTGCGTTTCGCATTCACCCTGGCCCCCACCTGCCTGAAACTTGCTCTGGGTTGGAATCGACCTCAGTATATTAGACCCCTTTATGAGGGGGAGGTGGATGCTGAGCAGGGAGTTTGCAGGAGGGCTGATGGACAGAATTTTGATTTGGTACAAATTCAAGGAGCAAGAAAACGAGTGAATGCCGTAGGATATGGGCATATAGGCTGAAGAATTGGCTTCTGCTGGTGGAAAATAAGTAGTAATCGAGAATTAGAGAAACAATAGTTTCAGCTGTAATGTGTGGCTGGAAAAGATTTCACAAATATGTGAGGTCGAAGGTCTTGCCGTTGAGTCACTGATGCAATGCCATTGAATCTGGTTGCATTTTAGGATTTTGTTTTGCATCCATGACGACGTTACAAACCTATGAACTATATACTAGTACTTAATTCAAGTATCCTTTTGTGTGTCAGCTTGCAACAATTAATAATGCTTTTGCCTTTGGATCAGAAGGTGGGCGTTTGAGTATCATAGCAACATAGTTTTATGAAAGGGAAATCATGTTTGGCAAATCTATTAAAGTTGTTTGAGGATGTAACTAGCAGGGTAGATAAAGGGGAACCAGTGGATATAGTATATTTGGATTTTCAGAAGGCATTCGATAAGATGTCCCACAATACCGCATACAGTTCTGGTCACCACATTACAGGAAAGATGTGATTGCACTGGAGAAGGTGCAGAGGAGATTTACGAGGATGTTGCCAGGACTTTTAGCTATGATGAAAGATTGGATAGGCTGGGGTTATTTTCTTTGGAACAGAGGAGGCTGAGGGTAGACTTAATTGAGATTTAAAGTAATTGGTAGAAGGATTAGAGGGGAGTTGAGGAGAACTTTTTTCACCCAGAGGGTGGTGGGGGTTTGGAACTCACTGCCTGAAAGGGTGGTAGAGGCAGAACCCCTCATCACATTTAAAAAGTACTTGGATATGCACTTGAAGTGCCAGAACCTACAAGGCTCTGGACCAAGAGTTGGAAAGTGGGATTAGGCTGGATATCTCTCTTTCGGTCGGCACAGACACGATGGGTTGAATGGCTTCCTTCCGTGCCATAAATTTTTCTGATTCTATGATATGAATGGGTTGTTACAAAAAATTCGGGCTCATGAGGTTGGGGGTAATATATTAGCATGGACTGAGGATTGGTTAAAGGACAGAAAACAGAGAGTAAGAATAAATGGGTCTTTTTCAGGTTGGCAGACTGTTAATAGTGGAGTGCTGTAAGAATCAGTACTGGGGCCTATATTAATGACTTAGATGAAGGGACAGAGTGTAATGTATCCAAGTTTGCTGACCAGACAAAGCTCGGTGGGAAAGTAAGCTGTGAGGAGGACACTTTGGGGGATGGGGGGGGGCGGTGAAATTTGTGTACGCCAAGAGAATTGCAGGTGTCACTGGCAACTCGAGTTAATGGCCGCAGCGCTACTGGCCAAAAATTCGTGCTGGGGGTTGGCGATGTGCAGCGCAGCGCTAAATTACCATGCAAGGCCATCCTGGTGGCATTAATGGAGACCTCCGACCCGAAGTTCCTGTCCAAAGTCGGCATTGCAGCTTCTTACAGACTGGGAGCGAGGCTGTGGAGTTCGCAAGGCATTGTGGGCAATTAAAGGGGCTATGAATTAAAGGGGCAATGCATTCAGAACTAATAAAAATTACAATGTAGTGGAAAAAAAATGCAGCTTTCAGTCCTTACTGCCTTTCAATAAAAAATTTACTTAACGGCACGCTCTGCAAACTTCGATCTTAGCGCTGCGCAAGCGTTCAGTAGACTGACCGAGATGCTGTCAGCACTTCTTAAAGGGACACACACATCTTTCAAGTAAGTTTCCATTTAAGCTTTTCGACTGGATTTTTTATAATTTTATTGAAGTAGTGGCTTGCTGCAATACATGTTAAAAGTTTTTTAAGTGTGCAGGGAGTGCTGCTGGATGTTTGCAAGGCCTTGGATGGTAAAGGAAGGCCTCTTAGAAAACAGGAAATGCTGGAAATACTCAGCTGGTCAGGCAGCATCCATGGAGAGAGAAACAGAGTTAACATCTCAGGTTGAGATGCTGCCGGACCTGCTGAGTATTTCCAGCATTTTATGTTTTTATTTCAGATTTCCAACATCTGCTCGCAGAGGGAGGGGGAGGAAGCGGAAGGAAGGAGGCAACCCAGACAGCCTCATTCTGGCTGGGATATCTGGGATGGAATCATCTGCCTGCAGTACCAGTGACAACAACCCCAGTTCCCTTTTCAACATTGTCCTACACCTTACCTTACCTTCCCTCTGTTACTGACTATCAAAGCGTCCTCTTGGCCACAATGCTGAAATAAAAGCCACCACAAAGAAAACTTTCCAATCCAACTCAATACATCTATCCATCCAATAGGACATCAAGAAATCAACTCATCACCCCTATGCATTCCGTTAGTGACTGTCTTGTGTGTGCCTTTGCTTATCCTACTGATGTCACTCAGTGCTACCCCAGTGGCTGCAGCATGGCTGGTGGAAGGCTGCTGACTTTCAGTGGGGGACACTACAAATGGCCTTGCAGGTCGACCTTGAGGAGTTGGTGGTTGCAATTGTGAAATCAAGTGATGGTGTTTCTTCTTCTTCTTCACGCTCCTCTCCCTCTTCTTGGTCAACCACTGGCTGAGCAGGCTGGATTTCCTGGGTGTGTGAAATGAGGAAGACAGAAGGGTGGAGTTGTGGTGAGGGGAGGGTGGGAAAGCAAGAGGTGCATGCGAGAAGGTAGATAACGTATGAGGATACCAGCATCTTGTATTCTTTCAGTCCCGCCACTGACCAAGGCCTCAGCCATGCCCCTGCCAAGAATGGCCAGCACCGTCTCCTCTAAGGGGGTGAGGTGAGGCTAGGATTGGGAGGTGTGCCTCGTCTTTGGTAGAGATTGTTGGTAGGTGAGTGATGGGGGTGGGAGTCGTGCATTGAGCAGTATGTGAGGCTAGTGGTGCAGTTCGTCGGAGATGGCTTTTGAAGATGCATTCACTGACATTGACCACTGGTTGAGGTCATGAATCTTCTTTGGGCACTGGATCCAGGTGGTGGGGGCGACACTGTTTGCAGTGATGGCCGCGGTGATGTGGTCCCACATCGTTCTTTGTGGAGGGCCTCCTGGCCCCTGTGGTTAGAGGACCTCTCTTGCTGTGTTGACCCTCTGCACAGAGCTGGAGTGCTGCATGCCCTTTCCTTGCTTGCTGAGCCATTTGTGTTAGTGCTGAAGC
The DNA here is from genome assembly GCA_030390025.1 of Squalus acanthias. Classification (NCBI taxonomy): domain Eukaryota; kingdom Metazoa; phylum Chordata; class Chondrichthyes; order Squaliformes; family Squalidae; genus Squalus; species Squalus acanthias. The sequence continues at coordinate 62,642,389 of CM059433.1, read as the reverse complement.
ACTTCTCCCATTTTTCTTAGGTGCAAAAGGCAATTCAGTTTTAAGAGCTGAAGACTGCCATTTGGGAATTCTTTTCATTTTTTTTTCAGAAGGCAGTTGAGCTGTAATGGCTAAAAACTGCCTATTTTAAAAAGATTTTAGAAGGCAGTTCCCCTTTATGGGTCCGCACTGCTTTCTGAAATGACAGCCTTGCCACCAGAACGGCGTTGCACAGTAAGTTTAGCGCTGGGCTAATGTTAATTAGCTAGCAGCGCCACTTTACTGGTCCTGCCAACGCCACCATTTTTGCCAGCTATTAACATCGGCCCACAGTGGCACCGGCAGGTCTTTACCGATGTTGAATTTCTAGCCCATTGGATTTAGCATTCGTAATTATGCAAGAGACCCCTAAAATGATACACACTGCTGCTCTGGGCAATTTGTACCTGACTCACACAAATGAAACACAATATTACATAGAAGTTACAGCACAGAAACACGCCATTCAGCCCAATCAGTCCATGTTCGTGTTTATCCTCCACATGAGTAATAGTCCTACCATTGTGCCCACCATGTTCCTGTATCCCTTTATTCCCTTTCCTTCAACCACCTGGTTCCTCATCATCTCTTCCAGTTCCTCCTGCTCACCATCATCCTGCGATATACCCTCTCTCACGAGTTACTTCCTACCCAGCGGGTGTATCTGAGTTGGTGCTGGAATTGGGAAGGTACCGTGACGGAGTTGGTGAATCGGGTGCGGGAATGGCGCTGTGGACTTGCCAGACTGCTCATCAGATCCTTCTTTCTGTTAAAGGCCAACATCTGTGAAGGTCACAAAGGCCACTCACTTCAGAAAAGTGTACTCTTACCGTACGATGATCGTCGGCCTTTCAATTAGTACGAATGTCTGAAGATGGAACCACTTGCAGTATTGTAGGCGAGCCATCCCATTACCAACCTGAACCTGACGGATCTCCTGCAGCCTCCCCGGTCTGTTTGCTGAAAAGTTGTAAAGCTTCCTCCTTATACCTATTTAAGGACCCGATGGTTGTTGTACTTCCACCGATGGCACTTCATTGCCGCTGATTGTGGGTGACCTTTTCCTTTATAAAGAATTAGAAGATATAGAAAACCTGGGGATTAATTCAAAATTGAGTGTCACCAAGGTGCCTGCAGACATTTTATTATCATCATGCTTTTAGGCGCAAGCTATGTGGTAATTGCTTCACTTTTCACTTTGACACCATAATTCTTGTTTTCAGAAAGTGGAATAAGGAACAGTAGAAGTATGATCTCTCGATTCAGGAACCATTCCTTTAGATTGGAAAATTGCGCATGTCACTCTGCTATTTAAGAATGGCGAGAGAGGGAAACCAGGGAATTATAGACCAGTTAGCTTAACATCTGTTGTCCGGAAATTGCTCGAGTCTGTAAAGGATAGGGTAACTGAACACCTCGCAAATTTTCAGTTGATCAGAGAGAGGCAGCATGGATTTGTGAAAGGTTGGTCATGCCTGACAAACCTGATTGAATTTTTTGAGGAGGTGACTAAAGTAGTGGACAGGGGAATGTCCATGGATGTTATTTACATGGACTTCCAGAAGGCATTTGATAAAGTCCCTCCTAAGAGACTGTTAACTAAGGTAGAAGCCCATGGAATTGAAGGCAAATTATTGACCTGGTTAGGAAATTGGCTGAGCGACAAGAGACCGAGATTTGGGATAATGGGTAGGTACTCTAATTGGCAGGATGTGACTCGTGGTGTCCTGCAGGGATCTGTGTTGGGGCCTCAGCTATTCACGGGGAAAAATTCGGTGTTGTCCCTTTTGGGGAGCTAACCTCGCCGGGGTGCCTCGCGCCCCCGCCTGAAATTCAGTTGTAGCACCCCAAGCAGGAGGTGGAGCGCTACCTAGTGCTGCGCGCACCGAGGCCCTGCTACTCCACCGGGGAGCGAGGTGCTGTGAAAATAGCCTGGCCGGAACCCCGAGGTAAAAAGGGGAAGGGGAAGGGGGCAGGTGCTCGCAGTCAGCCAAAGAAAATGTCCGCCCGACACCTGCCCCTTTTACTACCGTGGCGGCGGCTGCAAAAACGCCCCCCTGACCCTGTTGGACATATCGTCCTTCAATAGGTAGGGGCGCAAGGGAAGTTTGTGGCCGGGGCGCTGCGCACAGTGATGATGTCATCGCCGCCGGCACAGCGCTGCGGGACGCTACCGCCGCCACTAACCTCCCGCTGAATTTTGCGGGAGGCGTTAGCAATTCTGCACCCGGGCGTTAGGGGCACTAACAAGAGGCGCAAATCAACCCAATTTTCCCCCCACGGTATTTATTAATGACTTAGATGATGGCATAGAAAGCCGTATATCCAAATTTGCCAATGACACAAAGATAGGCAGAATTGTAGGCAATGTAGATGAAAGCATAAAATTACAAAGGGAAAGACTTGCATTGGAGGCAGTTCAGAGACGATTCACTCAGTTAATTCCAGAGATGATGGGGTTGACTTATGAAGAAAGGTTGAGCAGGTTGGGCTCATTGGAATTTAGAAGAATGCGAGGTGATCTTATTGAAACATATAACCTACTGAGGGGGCTCGACAAGGTAGATGCAGAGAGGATGTTTTCCCTCGTGGGGAAATCTAGAACTCGGGGGCACAGTTTCAGAATAAAGGGTCGCCCTTTTCGAACTGAGATGAGGAGGAATTTCTTCTCTCAGAGGGTCGTAAATCTGTGAAATTCTCTGCCCCAGAGAGCCGTGGAGGCTGGGTCATGAAATACATTTAAGGTGGAGATAGACAAATCTTTACAAGATAAGGGAGTGAAGGGTTATGGGGAGCGGGCAGGGAAGTGACTTTGAGCCCAAGATCAGCCATGATCTTATTGAATGGCGGAGCAGGCTCGAGGGGCCAAGTGGCCTATTCCTGCTCCTATTTCTTCTGCTCTTATGTTCTTATATCGACAGATTAAGTGAATGGGCAAAACTGTGGCAAATGTGAGGTTATCCTCTTTGGACCTAAAAAGGATAGAACAGGGTACTTTCTAAATGGTGAAAAGCTGAAAACAGTGGAGGTCCAAAGAGACTTGGGGGTCCAGGTACATAGATCATTAAAATGTCGTGAACAGGTACAGAAAATAATCAAAAAGATTAATGGAATGCTGGCCTTTATATCTAGAGGACTGGAATACAAACGGGTAGCAGCAATACAAAACCCTGGTTAGACCACCCTGGAATTTAGAAGGTTAAGGATGATTTGATCGAAGTTTTCAAGATAATGGCCCGTAATTTCCGATAGGAGGCTTCCTGTGTGCGGATGCCTCCTATCGGAAAAAAATCTACAAACTTACCTGAGGGCTCCCGCGGTCCGGACACTTCTGCTCCTGGGCCTCTCCACAGTCGAAATGCACAGGGCCCACGTATCCCAGGGGCGCATGCAGTTCGCAAGCGTCCCTGGGATCACGTGGGCCAGGCCAGCCAATAGGAGAAGGGAATCTCCCTTCATACTTTTGACAGATAGACCTGTCAAATATATGAATGGAGATCACCCCAAAAAGACACGATAACATTAAATAACTTTTTTTAAATCACATTTTTAAAATGAGTTAAAATTACATTAAATTAAATATTTTAAACCAATTTAATTTTTTGAAAAAAATAAATAAAGTTTTTTACGGGGCTAAAAATAAATTTACCTTTTTTATAAGTATTTTTCAATTATAAATGAGTGGAAATTTTTTTTAAAAACTTTTTTTCAACTCTTATGCTGGTAAAAGCAGGCCTTACACCTGTAAGATTTCTAAGGGTTTTCGGCGGGTGGAGGTTCTGCAGAAAGCAGAACTCTCTGCCCGCAGAGGCCCTTCTCCAGGGAAGGCGTCCGATCTGTCAAGAGCATTCAGCGCATGAGGTGGGTGTTGGAAGCGATCGGGTGGTGGGACTAGCACGGCGGGAAGGGGAGGCAAGGCAGAGATCATGGGCCAGGATGAGCCCGGGGAGAGGAGTGGTGGGGAGGCAGAGATCGCCGGCCAGGACCCGGTGGGAGGTTGGGGGGGTGGCGGGGGCGGTCTGACGAGATCGGGCGGCCGGGACCAGCGTGGGGGGTGGGGGAGGTGGTCAGCAAAGATCAGCGGCCAGAGGAGCAGTGGCAGGGGGGGGAAGGAGAGCAGTGGGGGTAGGCAGACGACATCGGAGGGCCGAAGGACATGGGGTGGGGGAGGCCACGTGGTGGGGATTGGAGGCCTGGGGGGGAAGACTCGTTGCGATCGCAGGACTGGGGAGGGGGATCGGAGGTGGGTGGGGGGGAATCGAAGGCTTAGAGGGAGGGGAAGCGTCGTGGTGGGGATCGGAGAATTGGGGAGGGGGATCGGAGGCCTCGTTGCGGGGAGTCTCTGATTGCAGTGGGTGGGTTAGGTAGGGATACTAGATTCAGGAGGTAAGTGTAAAGGCACTTAACTCCTGGATCCAGCAGTCTTCGCCTTGCTTAAGCTGGTGGGTTTCACGAGGCCTGCGACCAGCTAAAGTTAAGTTCAAGATGGAGGTTAAAGCAGAGGCTTCCAGCCTCATTATAATACCTAAATAGACGACCTGCCTCCTGGGAGCGGGTTGGCTGCCTGCCTCCATTAAAACCGGAAGTGGGCGGGTTGGAGGCGGGTTCAGGTCAAGATTCAGATTTTTAACACTTTAACTTCCCACACGCCCCCAACCCACCCGTGTGTTTTTTAGGTTAAAATTCCCCCCTATGTCTCAGGAATCTGAACCCTTCCCTCCTACACCATTTCTTCAGCCCATATTTTCCTCCCTTCCGTTATTTTTGCTGGACTCGCTTCCATGTGGCACTGGGAGTAATCGTGAGATTACTATGCTGAAAATCCTGTTCTTCAATCAATCTCTTAATTGCTGAAACTCCCTTTTTAGGATCTCAATTCTATTTGTTGTTCTGTCATAGAATCATACAGCACAGAAGTCGACCCATCGTGCCTGTGCCGGCTCTTTGAAAGATTACCCAATTAGTCCCCTGCTCTTTCCCCATAGCCCTGCATATTTTTCCTTTTCAAATAGTTATCCAATTACTTTTCGAAAGTTACTATTGAACCTGCTTCCTCCACTCTTACAGGCAGTGCATTCCAGATCATAACAACTCGCTGCATTAAAAAAAATTCTCCTAGTCTCCCCTCTGGTTCTTTTGCCAATTACCTCTTAAATCTATATTCCTCTGGCTACCAACCCTTCTGCCAGTGGGAACAGTTTCTCCTTATTTACTTTATCAAAACTCCTCTTAATTTTGAATACCTCTATTAAATCTCCCCTTAACCTTCTCTGCTCGAAAGAGAACAATATCAACTTCTCCAATCTCTCCACATAACTGAAGTCCCTCATCCCTGGTACAATTCTAGTAAATCTCCTCGGTGCCCTCTCTAAGACCTGGACATTATTCCTAAAGAGTGGTGACCAGAATTGGGCACCATACTCCAGCCAAGGCCAAACCAGTGTTTTGTAAAGTTTTAGCATAACTTCTTTGCTTTTATACTCTGACTCTGTTTATAAAACCAAGGATACCATATGCTTTTTTAACAGCCTTATCAATTTGTCCTGCCACCTTAAGTCATTAGTTTCAACATGAACCACGACTCATCAATGACGGTTATGTTCTAATTGTGGTGTACTTCAAATACTTCATGTGATGAGCAGTGAAGTTGAGAATAAATTATACAGGTTAATACATGGTATTAACAGAACTAACTGGTCAGACTTCCCTGCATGTATAATTAATTCTTTCTAACTCATTCATTCCCAGGACTTTGAAACTGTGAAACTCTTTACCTCCCCAAAGGTAGTTTTATCTTGGTAGTGTGTCATTGGCAGTAGGTGTACAATACTCATATATGTCATTACAGGCATCCAACAGTATAAAGGAGGTAAACTCCATGGGCTAGTAATTCGATGCCGCTAAAAAACGGGCAAGGGCACTGCGATGCGAGATATGCCAACACCCGTTCAAAAAGAGCAGGCAGCACGTCAACTTTGTGCTGCCTGCTAATTATAATGAATGCAGCGCACAGCCTAGTGCTGAACACGCTGCAGACAGGCTGTGTGTTCAGCAGGGGGGCCGACGTTCGTGTTGTTCGAGCGAGGCTAGCTTTACTTGAAGCTTAGTCTGCTCCTCTTAAAGGCAGTTTGCACCTTTTTAAAAGTGAGCTGCCTTCTAAGGTGAAAAATTAAAAAAATGCTTCAGCACTAGGCAGTCTGTACCTCCTAAAGGTGAGCTGCCTTCTGCTGATCAAAAATGGTCAAAGTGCTTCAGAACTGACACAAATGGCTCAACAGGCATGGGAAAAGGCACCCAGGGTCTCGGACAAAGCACTCAAGCTTTGTGCAGGGGGTGAACACTGGAAGAGAGGTTTTCTACCCACGGGGCCAGGAGGCCCTCCATAAAGAAGGATGTGGGACCAGATCGGCGAGGTGGTCACTGCCAGCAGTGTCACCCCCAGGACCTGTCTCCAGTGCCCAAAGAAGATTCATGACCTCAAACGAGTGGTCAAGGTCAGTGAATGCATCTTCAAAAGCCATCTCCTACCAACTGCACCAGTAGCCTCACACACTGCTCAAAGCACAACTCCCCCCATCACTCACCTACCAACAATCTCTCTACCAAACACGAGGCACACCTCCCATTCCTAGCTTGGCCTCACCCCCTTGGAGGAGACGGTGCTGGCCATTCTTGGCAGGGGCATGGCTGAGCTCTTGGCCAGCAGCGGGGCTGAAAGATTCTAAGATGCTGGTATCCTCATGCGTTATCCTCCTTCGCACATCTCACTTCCCACTCATCCCACAATAGCTTCTAAATTTACAAGCTGCACATGGTGTAAGCATGCAGCTCTTGCTTTCCCACCCTCCCCTCACCACAACCCTACTCTTGTGCCTTCCTCATTTCAGACACCCAAGAAATCCAGCCTGCCCAGCCAGTGGGTCAACAAGAAGAGGAAGAGGAGAGTGAAGAAGAAGAAACACCATCACTTGATTTCACACTCCCAGCCACCAGCTCCTCGAGGCTGTCCTCAAGGCCATCTGCAGTGTCCCCCACTGAAAGTCAGCAACCTTCCACCAGCCATGCTGCAGCCACTGGGGAAGCACTGCGTAAGAGGATACACAAAGGCACACGCAAGACAGTCACTGAGGGAATGCACAAGGGTGATTAGTTGATATTTTGAGGTAATATTGGATGCACATATGGATAAAGTTGGATTGGAAAGTTTGCTTTGTGGTGGCTTTTATTTCAGCACTGTGGCCAAGAGGATGCCACTACTCCAATAAAATGTCAAGAAACCAGTACAAAAGGCAAAAATCTAAACGTGCCTGAAAGTTGCATGTGTCCCTTTAAGAATCGCTGGTAGCGGGTCCGTCGTACTGCTGCATGCACGTTCTGCCATGTGTGCTTTGGAGAGGGCGTTAATAAGAGCGGCGACGGCCAAAATACCAAATCGTGCGCCAATTCAGTGTTGTACACCAATTGACGTCACTGTCTGGCTCATCTAAATATCTGAAGTGAGCACAGACAAGAGCAGCACTGCCAAACTGCCCAAAATGGTGGCCGCAGTGTTCTGCGTCGTAAGTGGGTGGAAGCAAGGCGGTCGCCATTTTTACTTCCAAACTGGCCTTAATGGCTGGCGCAAATGGATCCAATTTCCCAGCCCATGTGTCCCATAGCCAAAGTTTGCATAGGTTCTGATAGCTGTTATTGGAGTCAGTGCAAAACAGAGGCCTCCTTCCTCTTTGCCATTCTGAGGGGCCAAGAAGGACTGGTGGTACCCTGCAAAGGAAAAACTTAAATAGCGATGCTCTTGCATCATGGTCTCACTTGAGCACTGCTCTCCTGGCATATAAGAGATGATATAAATGCCATTAAGCTTCCCTTCCTTGCACAATCTTCAGGGTTTTGAAACACTAATACTTGATATCTTTTCCCCTCCTACACAAGGATGAGAAGTGGATTGGTTGTGTGATGTACTGCCATTATTGGACATATTTGGGATAGCAAATGATTAGTAAAACAAAGAAAAAATGCATTAAGTTTGAGACATTTAAATAGCCAGTTGAAAATAAAAATGCTCTGTGCTGCAAATGGAATTAAGTTCTTGTTGAAAATATGCATGTATTAGGGAAATTTTAACTTCTTAAGAAAGCAAATATAAACAAGCATTTGTTGTAATACAGTGGGAATTGCAGTATTACAAACTTTGTAACAATTGGGACCATAGTTTATTCTGTGGTGCGATGCAGAGAGCTACCCATATAACAATGTATAGAGGACGTATGTCCATTAGCCACAATCACCACTTCATGTACTGCAGTGTTGTTTTAAGGCTAGAAATTCAGACAAATAGTTATATTTAATAAAGAAGAATAATGCACAGTGTTAGCTACGTGATGGAGAGCAGTGTTTAAGTAGGATATTAACCACCAAGAGTGTAAATTACTCTTTGCGCACAGGCAATCTGTAAACCTGAGTGCAGTAACAAAGTAGAAACACCATGGTGCACTAGTTTACATAGTCGAAAAAAAAGCACATCATATTCATGTAGTACACCTGCGCTATTATTTTCAGTAAAGGCACATCAGCTTGGAATCCCTTTAAGCGGAATAGTAGTGGGGCGGCATATCTGTCTGCTCCCCTCCCTCAACTTCACCCTGGGTCAGGGGTCATTTCCAATGCATGGCAGGCTCCCAGTGCGATGCCCACCAAGATGGAGCCTGCCAATCGTCCTGGTGGAAATGCTGGCGATTCTGTAGCGGGACTGCCCCGAAGCACCACGAAGCAGCGTTAAATGGGCAGAAAAGAGACCCGAGATTGGAGGAACTTTTCCACTGAAGGCCTCAGCAGAGCTGAGAGTGGAGCCTTGAACAGGCAAGTGCTGGGGCAAAATGGAGGGAAAGGAAACCGCTACAAGGCCCTTTCCTTCTATGGGGGCAGCGGTGGTGGACAGAGGAAAATATACCTCATTTTGTATTATCTACATCATTTTAAATGAACATTTGATCCAAGATAGTTTTGCCAGAAAGAATCTTTCATTGTTGTCAGTAAGAGCAGCAGAAAATATGAAAAATTCTCTGGCTACAAAAAAAAGATTAAAAATGTATTGGAAAAAAAGTGAAACAGAAAATAGAAAATCAACTAAGAAATAGAAATAAACATGTAAAATAATAGAAAACATGCACCAATATGAAGAGGAAGTAAAGTGGAACAAATAAGAGACTGAAAGAAACTGACAAAATGTAGAAAACACTGAGTTAAAGGTTTAAAGCCATAATATAAAAAGCAAGCCAGACCAAAATGATTTAGGGAGGGGGATTGGATTAGGAAGAGTTTATTAGATGATGATGCAGAATGGCCGAAATCATTTTTTTTGTTTCATTTCCAGTTTATTTTTATTCCTCTATCATTCAGTTTTCTTCAGTTTCAATCTTTTCCTCAATCTTTTAGAGGTGGTAGGTGTGGAGCAGTTTATCATGGGTAATTAGAAGTGGTAAGGGACTTGAGAAATTATCAGAGGCACTGGTGGAACCTTAGCACCGAGGGAACATCGGAACAGGAGTAGGCCATTCAGCCCCTTGAGTCTATTCTGCCATTCAATTTGATCATGGCTGATTTGTATCTTAACTCCATCTACCTGCCTTGGTTTTGTAACATTTAATACCCTTGCCTAACAAAAATCTATCAATCTCAGTTTTGAAATTTGAAATTAAATTAGCCTTAACAGCTTTTTGGAGGAGAGTGTTTCAGATTTGCACTACCCTTTGTGTGAAGAAGTGCTTCCTGACATCACCCCTGAACGGCCTAACTCGAATCTTAAGGTTACGCCCCCTTGTTCCGGACTCCCACACCAGAGGAAATAGTTTCTCTCTATCGACTCCTTTAATCATCTTAATCACCTCAATTAGATCACCCCTTAATCATCTATACTCCAGGGAATACAAGCTGAGTCCATGCAACCTGTGCTCATCATTTAACCCAAGCTATTAAGTGTTTCAGGTGTAGCATACATGGATCGGCAGAGTGGCCACCAAGTTTATAAAAGTAGTCAGAAAAGAGTTTGTGGACCATCAACTCCGTGTACACAGAATGAGACATTTCTCCCCAAGGTGCCCGTCCCTAAGAAAAACTAATACAACTCTAAGCTACCAGTCTGACTTTATAGTCTACATTGTCCAACCCTGGGGTGGGGCGGGGTGATGGGCAATCTCTTTTGAGTCAGTATGCTTTAAAGTTGTGCTAATACACTTCTTTTGTGATGCTCTCAGTTCATCACCTCAAATGGCCCTCACCCCGACCACTATCACCTCTAACCACCAGGACTCTACCTTAGTGTTGTTTTACAATTTAAAATACTCTCTCCAGTTATAATCAAACATTGGAAGGCCAAAATATACAATTCTGTTGCTGGGTGCTTTTCACAGTTCAGTCAGATATTGTACAAAAATTCACACCATAGTGCTCTACTAGTGACAACAATGAGGGACTTTCCACAGGTAGCATTTCCATTCTTCCAACAGCACAGGGACCAGCATGTTTTTATAGAGTAACGCGAAAAGAATCCATCCCTTCATCTGCTTTTCTGTCTCTGTCATTGTGACAGCAGAGGGCAGAGTTGTACGGAGTATACATTCTTGAAACTATCTGAAGTGCTTAAAATGTACAGTATATCTGCTGGGCTTAAAAAAAAAAAAATCCTTTGTGGGTTGAAGCAGCTTTTCTGCCTTAAAAGTAGAATAAATTCAGATTATATTTATTTTTATGAGAGGAATTATTTCTTCAGTTATGCTATTGTAACATTAGGCAATACATTTTAGAGATGTTACACAGTAGAAAGATATGAATACTATAAAAGCTGAAATATCTTTCAATGCTCCAGTTTCAAGCAGAAAATAAAATTCTCCCTATTTGTATCACTGGTACGCATTACTGTACGTGGCAAAAGGCTGAGCTCACGTGAGTGAACACGTGAAAATGATTCTTCGCTGTGGAGAGCTCCAGCTTGTAATATAGTTTTTCACGATCTGGGAGCTCTGCAACTTTCCTTTGCTCAGCATGTTTTACGCAGTGATTTACTCCTCTAGAAATGTTGGGTCCACAGTGACTGACATTTTTAGTTTTTAGAGCAACAAAATATAGCATGGTTAAATTGAATGTAATTTGTTAGCAGAATTTCGAATCTTTACTTGCATTTAACTACACTGAATTAAAACCAGAAGCTTGGAATTGTTCCCTTTTGAGCAATGTAAATGTTCTGCTAACTTTTTTAATGTCTTTTCCCTTTGGGACTAGTTTCAGATTTTCTAGCACCTTTTATTTCCCTTATGCTTTCTAATCAGCTTACTTTTCAACAGGCTAGCAAATGTGCCCCTCATAAAAGACCCTTCCTGCTACTCGTACCTGCTCCAAACGCTTGTTTCAGCTGTTGGTAGAATAATCTGACATTAAAAACGTACAGTATTGCTACTGCCTAAAATTCAAATTGTTAGCAAATCTCATATGACTGTCTGAGTTATCAGGTTAACTTGTTACTGTGATGATTAGTTCTTTTTTAGAATACAGTCTGTTTATTGACAAGTTTGAGCAGATTCCAATCCTTTTTGACCTCGACTCAAGTATTACCATATTACAAGAAAACTGCACACAAAAAATGGGGTTGGGGGCACAAGGGAAATGGGCACAAACTAAATAGCAAAAAAAATAGCTTATATATCAAGTGTAAAGGAATGATATATGAACATAAGAAATAGGAGCAGAGGAGAAATATGATACCCAGTGTACCTTAGTGTCCCATCTGTCACGGAAGACTTCTAATGAGTTGGTGGGTACCACACATTTGTATTACAGGATACTCGGGTACATTCAGAGCCTTAAAAATGGACTGGGGGAATAGAGTAGGTAATCTAGGGAAAGCTCCCCTGCACCAGTCTAATTGATGTATCAGTTTTTTAAAAAAAGGTTCCAGGTAGGAATTATAGTTTAGTTATATTCATCAGATAAAAATAAGACATAATGTTTCTAACCAAATAGCACTTGGGTTAATACCTTCCATTGGCATAAAACCTAAAAATAAATCTATGTAAATGGTTCTGGTCCACGACCCAGGCCTGGACCCCGAGGTGGGCCCCATTTCCACTGTGTACCAATCTTCTGTTCTTCGACCAGGCTGGGGAAGAGAAAACTCAGCCTAGGAGTCCCCTCTGCTGGTTATGCCCCCTCTAGTGCATGGGACCGTGTTTGTGGTGAACAGAGAAGCTCCGCCCCAAACACGCCCCACAGAAACTGCGAGGAAAGGCCAGGACCTGGAATATCTGGGACCTGTTCTAATTCATGGTCCTTCCACTACACTGCTGCTAGATTTATGGCAGGAGTGCAGAAGTGCTGTGGCTTTCCTGCCCCATGAGCTCCATTCTAATCAATGGCTGATGGTTATAAATCACTATATCCATTGGAAGTAAATCAATATACCACCCTGTAACCTGTACTGTATAAAGCCTCTTAAAGGTCAAAAGATTCAAATTATTTGGTTCATTAATTAATAGTTGCATATCCAATCAAATGAAGAAGTTTCACTGGTTATGTTATACTCTTCAAGAGCAGTAATTGGAACCATGCCCATGACTAGATAAAAAGAGGCCACACCTGAGGTTTCCAGATGATTCCTTGTATACCTAGACATGTATACGTACTGTACCAAAGTTTTGTTCTTTCTGGAAATCTGTAAAACCAGAGAGGAATAGACCAATTACTCAGAGTTTGTTCTCTGTGGGTGGCAGGAACTTCAAACAATATGATCTATAGGATAAACAAGTGAGCTGTGCAGCTACAATGTTTTCATTAAATATGGTCCATCATTGGGTACATTCATGTATACAATAGTGTCTACTTTGTGGGAATATAACTGTCCCTAAGGTTAGCATTTAGTGAAGTGATTTTACCTAATATTTGAAGATTATCACCCTGTGAAAAGAATAGTTAAGGGAGGGGAAATATTTCAGGGTTTTTTTTTGGTCATGACGTGTTTTATTGATTATATAAAGAAAAGACTTGCATTTGTACAGTGTCTTATCACTTCTCCCAGAAAACATCTCAATATGCACTGATTTGAGTATATAAGCAGCCATTTTGCACATAGCAATGAATTGACCAGTTATTCTGTTTTTGGTGGTGTTAGCTGACAAGGTAGATATAGGTGAGGAAAGCCCTTCAGCCCATGTTAGCTAATTTACGCAGAAAAACTTTACGGTCCTTCCATCACAGTATTCAACTGTTTCTTAAGTGATTCTAGGATTTTCACCTTCACTATTCGACACAGTTTATTCTATGTATTGCCCACTTTTATTTGTGAAGAAGAACTCACTGACATCTGTTCTAAATTTGCCTCTCCCAAATGTTTAGGCTTGAACTTGATATTTTTTCTCAGAGCTGTGACTCCAATAGCTGAAGAGAAATCCTGCAATGTTAGCAGGTGCAGGATGCCCAGTTTTCTCGAATGTGTCAGTTGCATTTAGTCATTTGGAATGTTTCTCCAGCTTCCAGCAGTATCTACATTAGCATTTCTTCAAAAAAGAATTGAAAAAGTGTAAAGAACAAATTTTAAAAGCTTTATTCAGATAAAGTTTAGCTCAAGTTTTTTTTTAAACAGTAAGGCTACATGTGCGTGAGAGAGCAAGGAAACAGTTCCATTTCAAAAGTCCCCTTGTACTGTACTGAGTACACACTTCCTGCAGCTTTTTTTTCCTGATTGAATTATAAACGGTTCATAATTTTATTTTTCAACTGTGAAAGATAAATAGTGTTTCTGTTCATAACAGTTTACATGTTTTTGAAAAGAATTTGAAGGTAAACTGACAGTGAATTTGAATAGCTCTTCAACGAAAAGCTGTTCATTTTTTTTACTTCAGAAAGTATACCAAGCTGAGAAACACAGACAGAGATACAGGGTGGATTTTAACTTGCCAGTGGATTTCCGGTGGGAAACTTGGGCCAGAATTTTCTGTACCTGGGCAGGTTGGATGCGGGCGGTTGCCGTGGCAGTTCACAACCCTGTTCTTCATTCCATCCCACTGCTGAGATCAACTTTCCATTAATGGCCCCTATTAAGGCTGCCCTGCGCATTACCCGGCCCGATTAAATGGTGCGGGTCTGATGACGTCATCAATGACACGTCTTCAGCGGGATATTTAAAAGGAGTCATGGCCACATTGCATTTGAAGGTTCATCTAGGATAGTGCAGACACTGCATTGCAGCATTGGAGTGTTCCAAACAGTGCCAGACATGACTGCACAGAGACAGAGGGCTACACCCAGGTTCTCAGATGACTCCCTCCATGTGCTTGTGGAGGGAGTGAGAGCACATTGGGAGGTCCTCTTCCCTTACCATGGGCGGAAGAGACCTCCCCAACAGACCAAAGGCGCCTGGCTCCAAATAGCAGCGGAGGTGAACAGCAGGGATGTTGTCAGGAGGACCTGGGTGCAGTGCCGCAAACGTTTCAATTATCTCATTAGATCAGGAAAGGTGAGTGCAAAGTCACACTCATCTTCATCCTGCTGTGCCTCTCATCACATCCCCATCACTCTGCCTTCCCAACCCTACTCCTGCACATCCTTACTCACACCAACATGCCTTGCACGTCCACCCATCCCTCTCTATCTACATTCCCACATCCCCATCTGACTAACCACCCCTCACACTCACCTTCATCCTACTGCAATCATACCAACTAACAACACAAGGAGACCACTTGGCATTACCACCCCACTCCATCAGAGTCACCCTCAAGATGTAACCCATCCATTCCTTACACTCATTCCATCACTCTCACTCAACTTTCTCTTTCCCTCCTTGCAGGAAAAGAGAGCCCACAGGATACTCCCAGCTCTGCTAAGCTGCATGCAGACACTGAGCCTCGGGGGCCATACAGAAAGAGGGCGATCCTGGAGGTGCAGCAAGAAGTGCAGGAGGCTTTGACAGGTTTTGCGCCCGCCATGTCTGCAAATGTGCAGAGAATGGAGGAGTCCATCTCCAACATGAGCACCACCGTGTCGCAGGCGATGGCGACTGTCGGCTCTTCCATGGAAAGGAGGGCCACCTGCATGGAGCAGCTAATGCGCCACTCACAGGAGCACATGCTATCTATGGAGAATAGATGGCTATCTGTGGAGAATAGATGGCAGATGCTCAAAGACCTCTAGGAGGGATGTCAGCGTAGATGTGGGTCCTCATGACCCCACTGATGTGCAGCAAGGTGCTCTCCAGCTCCTTGCTAGCAGGGAAGTGTGGGTGGCCCATGAGAGGGATGATGGTGAGAGGGGACATGGAATTGGGGGTTCCTCTCATTAAGTGCTCAGACTTCTCCCCTGTTGCTGCCACCCCCCCCTCCCCTTCCAGTCAGATCCCCAGATGGCTCCTGGGATCGCAATGGCTGAGTGCCCCTGCACAGTCGCAGGAGAAGCAGACTTTGGCGGGGCCATCACAGGCTCCAAAACCCAGAGGACGTCCACCAAAAGTGTTCATGCAGCAGCAGCAGGGAAGTGAGCAGGCTGCCTCTACCTCTGCTGAAGCCACAGGGGTAGCACTTCGTAGAAGCACGCGCAAGAGAAAGATGAAACACAAGTAGATGTTGGAGTTAATGGTGAGACATAATGTTATCTCCAACAATGGTGATCAGTGTGAAAGGAATGGCGTGGTCATTTGTAGGGATGCTTTATGGTGTTGCTGTGGAGTGGTGCGAACCTGACGCAGCATGTTTTTTTTTATTAGTTCATGGGATCTGGGCGTCACTGGCAAGGCCAGCATTTATTGCCCATCCTGAATTGCCCTTGAGAAGGTGGTGGTGAGCCGCCGCCTTGAACCGCTGCAGTCCGTGTGGTGAAGGTACTCCCACAGTGCTGTTAGGGAGGGAGTTCCAGGATTTTGACCCAGCGACGATGAAGGAGTGGAGATATACTTCCAAGTCAGGATGGTGTGTGACTTGGAGCGGAACTTGGAGGTGGTGGTGTTCCCATGCGCCTGCTGCCCTTGTCCTTCTAGATGGAAGAGGTCGTGGGTTTGGACGGTGCTGCCGAAGAAGCCTTGGCGAGTTGCTGCAGTGCATCTTGTAGATGGTACACACTGCAACCACGGTAAGTCAGTGGTGGAGGGAGTGAATGTTTAAGATGGTTGATGGGGTGCCAATCAAGTGGGCTGCTTTGTCCTGTATGGTGTCGAACTCCTTGAGTGTTGTTGGAGCTGCACTCATCCAGGCAAGTGGAGAGTATTCCATCACACTCCTTAATTATGCCTTGTAGATGATGGAGAGGTGAGACACTCGCTGCAGAATACCTAGCCTCTGACCTGCTCTTGTTTCCACAGTATTTACGTGGTTGGTCCAGTTAAGTTTCTGGTCAATGGTGACCCCAAGGATGTTGATGGTGGAGGATTCGGCGATGGTAATGCCGTTGAATGTCAAGGGGCGGTGGTTAGACTCTCGCTTGTTGGAGATAGTCATTGCCTGGCACTTGTGTGGAATGAATGTTACCTGCCACTTATCAGCCCAAGCCTGAATGTCGTTCAGGTCTTGTTGCATGCGGGCATGGACTGCTTCATTATCTGAAGAGTTGCAGTCATCAGTGAACATTCCCATTTCTGACCTTATGTTGAGGGGGAAGGTCATTGATGAAGCAGCTGAAGATGGTTGGGCCTAGAACACCGCCCCGAGGAACTCCTGCAGCGATGTTCTGGGGCTGAGATGATCGACCTCCAAAAACCACAACTATCTTCCTTTTGTGCTACGTATGACTCCAGCCAGTGGAGAGTTTTCTCCCCGATTCCCATTGACTTCAGTTTTACTAGGGCTCCTTGATGCCACACTCAGTCAAATGCTGCCTTGATGTCAACCTCACCTCTGGAATTCAGCTCCTTTGTCCATGTTTGGACCAAGGCTGTAATGAGGTCTGGAGCCGAGTGGTCTTGGGGGAACCCAAACTGGGCATCAGTGAGCAGGTTATTGGTGATTAAGTGCCGCTTGATAGCACTGTCGACGACACCTTCCATCACTTTGCTGATGATTGAGAGTACTGAAGGTCTCCTCCAGATCTGTCAAGGCATCTGAAGCGCATTTTCAGCATGCCTATTGTCTGCTCTATGACACATCTGGTGGAGATATGGCTTTCATTATATCTCTCCTAGGCCTCAGTACTTGGCCTCCTCAAGGATGTCATGAGCCACGTCTTCAGTGGATAGCCCTTGTCTCCAAGCAGCCAGCCGGAAAGTCTGTTTGGAGGAGCGAAGAGCTGAGGAAGGGTGGACTGGCGCAAGACGAAAGCGCCATGACAGCTGCCAGGGAATTTGGTGCACACGTGCATGCTGATCTTACTATGGGTGCAGATGAGCTGCACATTGAGGGAGTGGAAGCCCTTATGGTTGACAAAGCCTCCTGGGTGATGCGGGGTGCCCTGATGGCCACATGTGTACAGTCGATGACTCCCTGCACCCGTGGGAAACCAGCCAGAGCGGCAAAGCCGAGCGCCCGCTCAGTAACACTGGCTTCATCAGTGGCAAAGTTGATATAATTGGCGGACTTGTCAAAGAGGGCATCGGTGACCTGTGTGATGCATCGATGGGCGGCTGACTATGAGATGCCGCAAGTGTCTGCTGCAGATCCCTGGAAGGACCCTGAGGCGAAGAAGTTGAGGGCGCTGGTGACTTTGACAGCCACTGGTAAGGCATGTCCACCCACTCCTCTGAGTTGCAGGTCTTGATTCAGCAATTTGAAAATGTCTGCAATGACCTGGTGCAATAGCCTGAGCCTCCTTTGGCACTGCTGCTCCATCATGCTGAGGAAGCTCATCCTCTGCCTATATACCCTGTGTTGGGAGTATCGCCTCCGGCGGGGTGGAGCCCTGTACTGATGGCCTCTGTCCTGTGCAGCATCAGGTGGTTGAGGAGAAGATTGGTGGTGGTGTTGTTGATGCTGCTGGTGTTGGGGCTCATCGTGGTCCAATTCTGAGGACCAAGGTGAGACAGTATAAACGGCACCCATTCTGATGTAATAGATGGCAGGTCAAGTAGAGATGACAGAAGCAATCTGTCAATGGTGTGAAGGTTCTACCAATGAGGTGACAGTGGATCCTGACTTTGCTGGAAACACTTGCAACCTCTAGAGAGCTAAATCTGTGGTGACAATGCAATCAGTAACAGCGTTTGCTTTAGGAAAGTGATCAGCTGTCAGGTGGGAGTTTTTATGGTACTTTTCATGCAGTGCACTAATGAGGTACATCAATGGCCACTGAACTTCCACCTCAGGTTTACAGACGTGGTTCTCGAGCTGCATGATTTCTGTGGTCATGCAGGGAAATTTGAAAGGTAGGGTTAAAAAGACGTTTAAGCATCTGACGAGTACCGCATAATGATCTCAATTACCTCGGCAGCCTCTGCCGTTCGTGTCGCTGACGCGCTGGCAAACGCACCCGAGGGAAAGGCGCGTGGGGGCGGGATGACGGCGGGTACCCGACCTGCTTCAAGGTTTTTCAAATTTCCCTCCCGACCCACCTCCAATCGCGCCAGCACGGACCCCAAAAAATTCTGGCCTTGGTGCCAGACAGACAATCTGACAGCATGGAAGCAGTCCAGGGGACAAAGGAAGTTGTGGAGTGGTAGAGCTGGCCATCATCAACGCACAGGTGAATACTGACCCTATGCCTGTGGATGATGTTGCCAAGCAGAAGCACGTAGATAAGGAACGGGGAGGAGATTGGGGCTTAGGATAAACCCTTGGGAGTATCTGGAGGTGATGGTACTGAAAGAAACAATATCAGTACTGGTAGTGACTAAGGTGTCAATGTACAAGACTGATGACATCTTTCTTAAAGTGCAATCAAATGCTTGTCTCCAAGATTATGTTTTTCATGTTTCACCAGAAGAGAAATTTCAAGAAATTATCTGTGGTTCAAATCAGTCCTTCATGTTTCTGATAGAATCATCGAATGTTACAGCTCAGAAACTGGCTATTTGCCCCATGAAGTTAAGTTTTTCTCTACATGAAGTATCTAGTCTAATCTTATTCTCTAGCTTGCTACTCTTACCTTTAATATTCTTTTTGAAGTAGTTACATATTCTTCTTGTTAAGTGGCGGTATTTCTCTAGCATTTCATTACAGTGAAACCATCAGAAATCAGATCTTCACACTACATAATTACTTTTCTCTGTCTTCAGTACAGTTCTTGTTCTTTTTCACAGATCAAAGAATTACATTATAGAATCATAGAATAGAATCATAGAATGGAAACAGCACGGAAGAAGGCCATTCAGCCTGTCGAGCCCGTGCCGGCTCTCTGCAAGAGCACTTCAGCTCATCCCACTCCATCGCCCTTTCCCCGTAGCCCTGCAAATTTCTTTCCTTCAGGTACTTATCTAACTCTCTTTTGAAAGCAATGATTGAGTCTGCCTCCTCCACCCTCTCAGGCAGTGCATTCCAGATCCTAACCACTCGCTGCGTAAAAAAGTTTTTTCCTTACGTCGCCTTTGGTTCTTCTGCCAATCACCTTAAATCTGCGTCCTCTGGTTCTCCACCCTTCTGCCAATGGGAACAGTTTTCCTCTACTCTGTCCAGACCCCTCATGATTTTGAACACCTCTATCAAATCTCCTCAATCTTCTCTGCTCCAAGGAGAACAACCCCAGCTACTCCAGTCGTAACGTAACTGAAGTCCCTCATTCCTGGAATCATTCTCGTAAGTCTTTTCTGCACCCTCTTTAAGGCCTTCACATCCTTCCTAAAGTGTGGTGCCCCGAATTGGACACAGTACTCCAGTTGGGGCCGAACCAGTGTTTTATACAGGTTCATCATAATTCCCACACCATCCCAGGATCCTGTAAGCTTTTTTAACTGCTTTCTCAAACTGCCCTGCCACCTTCAACGATTTGTGCACATATACCCCCAGATGTCTCTGTTCATGCACCCCCTTCAGGATTGTACCATTTAGTTTATATGTCCTCTTCCCATTCTTTCTACCAAAATGTGTCACTTCACACTTTTCTGCGTTAAATTTCATCTGCCACGTGTCCACCCATTCCACCAGCTTGTCTATGTCCTCTTGAAGTCTATCACTATCCTCCTCACTGTTCACTATACTTCCAAGTTTTGTGTCATCTGCAAATTTTGAAATTGTGCCCTGACACCCACGTCCAAGTCATTAATATAGATCATAGAAACATAGAAGATAGGAGCAGGAGTAGGCCATTCGGCCCCTCTAGCCTGCTCCGCCATTCAATGCGATCATGGCTGATCATCCAAATTCAGTACCCTGTCCCTGCTTTCTCCCCATATCCCTTGATCCCTTTAGCCTTAAGAAATATATCCAACTCCTTCTTGAATATATTTAATGAATTGGCCTCTACTGCCTTCTGTGGTAGAGAATTCCACAGGTTCACCACCCTCTGGGTGAAGAAATTCCTCCTCATTTCTGTCCTAAATGGCTTACCCCTTATCCTTAGACTGTGACCCCTGGTTCTGGACTCCCCGACCATCGGGAACATCCTTCCTGCATCCTTCCTGCATCTAGTCTGTCCAGTCCTGTCAGAATTTTATAAGTTTCAATGAGATCCCCTCTCATTCTTCTAAACTCCAGCGAGTATAAGCCCAATCGACCCAATCTCTCCTCATATGTCATTCCTGCCATCCCAGGTATCAGCCTGGTCAATCTTCGCTGAACTCCTTCCATGGCAAGAACCTCCTTCCTCAGATTAGGTGACCAAAACTGCACACAGTACTCAAGATGTGGTCTCACCAAGGCCCTGTACAACTACAGCAAGACTTCCTTGTTCCTGTACTCAAACCCTCTCGCTACGAAGGCCAACATACCATTTGCCTTCTTAACCGCCTGCTGCACCTGCATGCTTACCTTCAGTGACTGGTGCACAAGGTCACCCAGGTCTCGTTGCACTTCCCCTTCTCCCAATCTATTGCCATTCAGATAATCTGCCTTCCTATTTTTGACACCAAAGTGGATAACCTCGCATTTATCCACATTATATTGCATCTGGCACGCTTCTGCCCAATCACCCAACCTGTCCAAATCATCCTGGAGTTTCTTGGCATCCTCCTCACAGCACACACGCCCACCCAGCTTTGTGTCGTCTGCAAACTTGGAGATATTACATCTAGTTCCCTTGTCTAGATCATTAATATATATTGTGAATAGCTGGGGTTCAAGGACCGATCCCTGCGGTACCCCACTAGTCACTGCCTGCCACTCGGAAAAAGACCCGTTTATTCCAACTCTTTGCTTTCTGTCTGCCAACCAGTTCTCTATCCAAGTCAATACCTTGCCCCCAATCCCATGTGCCTTAACTTTACACGCTAATCTCTTACGCGGGACCTTATGGAAAGCCTTTTGAAAGTCCAAATACACCACATCCACTGGTTCTCCCTTGTCTATTTTACCAGTTACATCCTCAAAAAATTCCAGTAGATTAGTCAAGCACGATTTACCTTTTGTAAATCCATGTTGACTTTGTCCGATCCTGTCACTGTTTTCCAAGTGCTCTGCTATTACATCTTTTATAATGGACTCAAGAAAAGGAGTGGTCCTGGAACCGACCCCTGGGAAACACCACTGTGTACCTTCCTCCAGTCCGAAAAACAACCATTCACCACTACTCTGTTTCCTATCACTTAGCCAATTTCGTATCCATGCTGCCACTGTCCCTTTTATTTCATGGGCTTCAACTTTGCTGGCAAGCCTATTTTGTGGCACTTTGTCGAACACTTTTTAGAAGTCCATGTACACTACGTGAACTGCATTACCCTCATCAACCCTCTCTGTTACTTCATCAAAGAACTCAATCAAGTTAACAAATCTCTTCTGGCTTTCCTTAATTAATCCACACGTGTCCAAGTGACTGTTAATTTTGTCTCTGATTACTGTTTCTAAAAGCTTCCCCACTACCGAGGTCAAACTGACTGGCCTGTAGTTGCTGGGTTTATCCATCATATTTATTTCTGAGATAACAAATAAATGACTGTAGCATTCAATGTGAATATTCATAGAAACCAGAATCTGAAGAAAGAACAACTACTTACAATTGATCAGGAGCATTTCAAGTACAACTTAACTTGCTGGCTCAATGAACAGAAAGGAACAAAAGCCAATAAGGGGTGGGGTACTTTCAATGCAAGCAATTACTCCACGTGTATTTTTTGTTAATTGCAAAATGGAGCTCCTTTCTTGTATGAGAGATTGTCAATTTAGTGAATCAAGTTTCCACTTGCACTCAGAACTCTGATAAGTTGGGTAATACATGATTAGGCCAAAGTTGTCTTGATTTTAAACAGATTTATTTTTCAAGAAGGAAATAGCATTTGACTTCACTTCTTACAACAGTCAGTTTTGCAGAATCTGGCAATTGTTTGAATAAAGAAACATTCCAATCTCAGTCACTTGGCAAACTCTAAATTAATTCTCTTAAAGTGGAAATGCATTCTCCTCACTTTTTTTTGAATTAATAAAACATACACATCCTAACTGGGTTTCAGGGTAGACTAGCCTAGGTCGGACGAGCACTATTTTGCCCCTGTATATTTTGTTGATATTAACTACTGATCATCATGGTAATGAATTTATTCATTCACAGTTCTGCCAATGCAAGTACTTACTTCAGGCTTTGATGTTCCTGTGCAACAACTATCATCTGGAATGAACCCTCAACTAGGAAATAACATTTGTGCAGTAATATCTTCATGCTCAATTCTGTCTGGTGCTGGTAGTAACTCACTCTGCACCTTCAAATCTTGATCTGACACATTCTCCCGTGAACTTGAATGGCTCTGATTTCTGCAGAACATGCCAGTAGCTGTCTACATTATATATGAGAAGTCGCACAACACCAGGTTATAGTCCAACAGATTTATTTAAAATTACAAGCTTTCGGAGCTGTCGCCCCTTCCTCAGGTAGAGTTACTCTACCTGAGGAAGGGGTGACAGCTCCGAAAGCTTGTAATTTTAAATAAATCTGTTGGACTATAACCTGGTGTTGTGCGACTTCTCATTTTTGTCCACCCCAGTCCAACGCCGGCATCTCCACATCATGTACATTATATATGATCTTGGAGACTGGTACTGGCCTTTCACTGTATCACTGTATTCCAATCTTTCTTCCCATCAAACTTGGTCCTCACCTGATCATCATGCTTTAGTTCTGGGTGTACTCTAACTGAATATTGCTTGTTAAACCAACGCTGGTAAGCTTACTTTGCTTTAATATCGGCCTGTTTTATCAGTTTTCTGCTTGGCCATGTTGGCTTCAGAGCTTTGTCCAGTGTAGACACCGTAGTTTCGATTTGTCTTCCTGCCATCAACTGTGTGGGTTATTACCTGTCGTTGCAATTGTTCTGTAACCCAGTAAGGATTCTCTTGTTTCAGATTCCTTTTACCCTCTCTGCCTTTCCATTAGTTTTTGGATAATAAGACGACTAGTGGTGTATATATAAAGCCATACTGAGTTTCAAACGCAGGAAACTTTGCATTCCCTAATGGGTGGCAAGTTCCTTAGACTACCTCAACAAACATAATCCTGATATTTCCAAACCGCTATTTCAGATTCACACAGATGCGTGTTTTTGTGTTGTTTTGTAGAACTGGTGCTCGTGACATATATCAATCTGTAGGTTCAGTAACTTCCTCAATAATAGCAGTTTGTGTCATTCGACTTTAGGAACTATTGAGAATGAAACTCCACGGGGCGTATTCGTATTGCAAGGGTTGATTTGTCCTTGGGCACAATTTTTACAGGCTCATGCGACATAACACATCTTTGCTACTTTTCCTCTGCTGTCTGTAACAGACCAATTTTGTTTGCTGGTTCTTGACCTAGCAGATCAGATCAAGTTTCTGTTAAAACTCAGTTCAAATTGCCCAACGCAAAATCTGCCATGAACCGGCACAATCGGGTAGTGTTTTTAACGTAATTAAAAAATAAATTTTTTGCTTTAAAAAAATTCCATGATATATTTAAGAGTGGTAATTTGGTGCAGTTTAATTAATACAGCTGAAAATGGGTTTACCAGAAAAAAATAAGGGCCACAAAATTGGAAGTTTTAGCGCCAGAAGTTAAGACCGGTTTTGCTGAAAAAGTGGCAGCTGCCTCACTTCTGGCATGGAACGCGGCAGCCACCATTTTGGGCAGGTCGACAGCGCTGCCGTTGCCTGCGCTCGTCACCCATATTTAAATGATGCAGATCGTGGCATCAATCTGAGTGCAACGCCTGAATTGACGCACGATCTGTGATTTTCAACGTCACCGCTCTTGATACCGCCCTCTCCAAATCACACATGGAAGAACGTGCGTGCAGCAGTACAACAGAGGTGCTGCCAGTGTTTCTTAAAGGGGACACACATCATTCAAGTAAGTTAGATTTTTGCTTTTGGACTTTTTTTTACACTTTATTGGAGTAGTGGCTTGGTTCAATACATTTAAAAAGTTGTTAGTGTGCAGGGAGTGCTGCCGGATGTTTGCAAGGCTTTGGCTATTAAAGGAAGGCCTCAGAGAACACCACTTGCTCCCAGTCCTAGGGGCTCTAGTTGCAGTCCCCGTTGGGCTGCAACATCACATGGCGATGGAGCAGAGGCAGCAAAGGATACAAGCTGCTTGCAGAGGGAGGAGGAAGCAGAAGAGGTGGAAGCAGAAGGAAGGAGGAAACCCAGACAGCCCCTTTCTGGTCGGGGTATCTGGGATCAAATCAACCGCCTGCGGAACCAGTGAACACAACCGCAATTCCCTTTCAGCATTTGTCCACACCTTAACTTCGCTCTGTTACTGACCATCATAGTGTACTCATGGTCACAATGTTGAAATAAAAGCCACCACAAAGCAAGCTTTCCAATCCAACTTTATCCATATATGCATCCAATATTATATCAAAAAATCAACGAATCACCCTTGTGCATTTCCTTAGTGACTGTCTTGTGTGTGCCTTTGCCTATCCTAGTGATGTCACGCAGTGCTACCCCAGTGGCTGCAGCACGGCTGGTGGAAGGCTGCTGACTTTCAGTGGGGGGACACTGCAGATGGCTGAGCAGGATGACCTCGAAGAGCTGGTGGCTGGGAGTGTGAAATCGAGGGACAGTGTTTCTTCTTCACTCTCCTCTCCCTCTTCTTGGTCACCTACTGGCTGGGCAAGCTGGGTTTCTTGGGTGTCTGAAACGAGGAAGGCACAAGGGTAGAGTTGTGGTGAGGGGAGGGCGGGAAAGCAAGAGCTGCATGCTTACACCATGTGCACCTTGTAAATCAGAAGAGATTGTGGGATGAGGGGGAAGTGGGATGTGAGGAAGGAGGATAATGTATGAGGATACCGGCAACTTGTATTCTTTCAGGCCCGCTGCTGGCCAAGGGTTCAGCCATGCCCCTGCCAAGAATGGCCAGCACCATCTCCTCCAAAGGGGTGAGGCAAAGCCATGAATGTGAGGTGTGCCTCGTGTTTGGTAGAGATTGTTGGTAGGTGAGTGATGGGGGTGGGGGTCGTGCATTGAGCAGTGTGTGAGACTAGTGGTGCAGTTGGTAGGAGATGGCTTTTGAAGATGCATTCACTGACCTTGATCACTTGTCTGAGGTCATGAAACTTCTTTGGGCACTGGATCCAGGTCCTGGGGGCAAATTGCGCTGAAAAAACCAGCGCAACTCCTGCCCATGTACTTCGTGGCACTTTCTTCTTGCGACGATTATTCCATTTCTTTCTATCTTCACACCTAAACTGTGACTTTTGGACAAATTTGTTTAGCTCTTCAGTTGACCTCTGACCTGCTACCTAACATTTTATCAGTTCTGAGTTCCCCACCTTTTGGATAATTATGTTAAGCTTTACATCTGTTTTCATTTGCAGCTTCTGTGATGGTTCTGTCAGTCTTTGGCCAATTCATAGTGATATTTCTGAGCTGGGCATTCTAAAGCCTTCATTATAAACCGTTTACCATATGTAAATCAACATAATGAGTTGCATACTCTTTTGTAGTTGCATTTATATCTTTTTATTTGTTCCTGGGATGTGGGCGTCGCTGGCAAGGCCAGCATTTATTGCCCATCTCTAATTGTCCTTGTAGTTGGTGATGAGCCGCCTTCTTGAACCGCTGTAGTCCATGTGGTGAAAGTACTCCCATAATGCTGTTGGGTAAGGAGTTCCAGGATTTTGACCTAGCGACTATGAAGGAACGCCGATATATTTCCAAGTCAGGATGGTGTGTGACTTGGAGGGGAACTTGGAGGTGATGGTGTTCCCATGCACCTGCTGCCCTTGTCCTTCTAGGTGGTAGAGGTCGTGGGTTTGGGAGGTGCTATCGAAGAACATTCTCTGGAATGTACAATGGGGCTTGCAGTATCTGCACCCAATTATCATATTTTTGCAGGACAAAGCCTTGCATGAAACATTGCCTTATTGCACAGCCTGCTAAAAATAACTTCCTCTGACATAAATCCACTTCACAGCTCAAAAACAGATTAAACTCTTATTTATTTATTTGTATGTTGTGCTTGTCTTCATTCCCATGTCTAGGAAATTGCTGTACTATATGTGTAAGGCTAAAATTTGGTGGCTTTTAATTATCTGCCAGCTACCAGGAGGCCTTTACATTGTGGCAATAATGGAGGTGCCACTGATTAAGGTACACCCATCTATTTATTTCTAAAGCAAGAACAGGTGGGTTAAGAAATCTCAACAATGAGGTCCTGTTTTTACCAAATATATTCTTTTGCAGTTTTAATTGCAGTGATTCAGCTTTCCTCTGCCAATACTACGCCTGCTAACATACTTATCTATTATTGAGTATTAGAAGTGGCAGAAGGCTTTAAATTAAGAGTTGATTTTCTAACTGATATAATCTTTTCAATTATTTTCTGGACGTTCTTGATCCCAACGAAGAGTGCACTTAAAACAATATTTCAAAAGCAAAGTTGCTCCCTTGTGGGGAGCAAGTTTGGAAGAAAAACACACTGGTGTACACTTGTGAAGTGAATCCCATTGTGCTGTGTTTTGTCATTGTGAAAATGTAGCCTTTAGCGTAAAGGATTTAAATGTCAAAGATATTTAGGTTTAACATTAAACATAACAGCAAGATTAGCTCAATGGTTCTTGGATTATCACACACCTAGTACTTTTTAAAAGCATTTTCTGTTGATTTAGAACTTTATTAAACTAATCTTGATGGAGTGTTTCATCAAATATCCTAAACCTAATATATTGTAACTAATGGCACAGTTAATGCAGTTTGAAGTTGCACTCAGTGGCTCTGTCATTATCCATTTGAGAATATTTCCACTCCATTAAAAGCATGTGTTACAATGTAATGATTGAAGCTGGAAGAGCTGTTCCATTCAGCCCAAACACGTGAGACAGCAAGTCAGATACATTTACATGGCCCATTCTATTTTGTTAATTTATTTGGAAATGTATAGAATTGGAAAAAGTAATAACATCCCAAACCCAAAAGGTGAAAAGTTTAATGAGTTTCTATTATATTCCAAATTCATAGCCAAAAACTTCATTCTTTAAATAAATTCAGTGCAATATATGTAAACAGGAATTGTAAATCCTATTGTGAAGTTTGTAACCTGTTAAATCTGCACTTTGTGTGTAATTCCAGAAAGTTCTCATCTAATATCCAACAAATAAAGGCAATATGAAGCATTTGTTTTTGGCATCATAAATGTACAACATTAAAGTATTAATTGGACATGTGCAGTTTGTCATTTTGTGAGAATTCTAACCTGCACCCACAAAAGGAAGGGAGTTAAATATTTTCTGTCTATGTTTGATTAGTAACAAAAATGGTAGTGTAGCGATGGGACGCGAAACCCTTGGTAGAGGTGCTCTGGCTACAATTGCATAGATAAGAGGGGAATTAAGCAAGGCAGTCCCACCAAACTGGATAATGGAGGAGAGGTGTTGGAGAAGCATGGTGTGGTTGACTGTGTCAAACGCTGCAGAGAGGTTGAGAGGAATGAGGAGGAATAAGGCGTCAGTCACACAGAATGCCTTTCATGACTTTGGTTAGGGGCCGTTTGTGTGCTGTGAGAGGGATTGAAACCTGATTGGAGTGATTCAGTTCGATTGCTAAGGATTGTGGTCCAATGCAGAGTGCCAGAAACACATTTAACAGACAAAGTGGGTTGTTATAAATGGATTCTCTTTTTGCTATATCTGTGCAGTTTTTAGATCTACATGTATTCCATTATAATCAGGACATTGAAGCCTGTACACAATAAACAGGAATTGGGTTTTTTTAAAAACAGGTCGGTACCAAGCAGGGTTCATTGTGCTCTACTTGTTTCTCTGAGTGAACATATAATTCAACCTGTAAACATCAGTTAAGGCAGCAGAAAGGGAATAACTTACAGATGAAAATGTTGTCATCTGGCAGCTAAACCCGAAAAAATTCTGTTGGGTGTCACAGGCAAGATCTTTCAACTAGGTAATCTTGCTTGAAATTTAGGCAGCTCTATGTACAAATTGTACGTTGAACTACGCAACATTAATAGCCATGAGATAGACATTCGTGTATACACATAGATAACAAGAAAACCCCAAAAGCTGGAAATCTGAAATAAAAGCAAAATTCTGGAAATCCATAGCAGGTCAGATAGCATCTGAAAGAGAAGAATATTGTTTTTGGTGAAACCTCTCAGCAGAATGGAACACAATTCCATCTTGACAAATGGTCTCCTCTAAAATGCCATGCTGCATTTTTCTTTCAGATGCTGACTGACTTGCTTTTGAATTCCAAGCCTTTTCTGTTTTTATTGCTGTATACATATAGTTATCCAATGATATGAAAAGATGATATTGTGACAAATGTCCTGTGTATCCATTGCTTCCCTTTGTTATATGTTGTCTTCACCTGTGATAAATCAACTTGGCAGTCACTGTTCTGATTTTAAATGTTACAGAATTCTGTAAAGAACAAAGATTGGTGCAGAGTATAAGACGTTGGCTATATGTTGTCTTGTCTTTTAACATTTGTAGTCTAAAATGTCAATTCTCTTGACCTGCCCTTCCCCACTCCCCCCTGCCCACTCCTGAACCTCTAAGTTTCCCCATGCCTATCCTTGAAGATTGTTTAGGCTGGATATCCATTCCCAGGCCTCTGCAATGCCAGTTTCTAAGAGGTCGCTGTGAGGTGTGTGTGTGCAACCTGGGGTGCTTAACACACTGATTTTTTTTTTTCCTCCATCCTTTTTCTCACAATTGAAGGAAATGGTGAGCCTTTATTCAGAACTTGTCCATAGTGGCATGGGGGTGGTAGGGAATTGATACTTATGGTACAATGCTACCATGGTGCCAAGCAGTCAACTGTCTAATCTTGCACTGTTTGGAACTTAATTAGGTGCTTATATTTATGACTGGTATTTGTGACTGTGTACTTCATCATATTCTGAAATTAAGTAACATTCCAAGATTAGTCAGCAGTTGAGATTTTTGAAGAGGAAAGGTGACAGTAGGTAAATTACATAGATTATGCTGATTTAAAAAAAATGATTGTAGCATTTGTAGTCCATTATGCAACATTAGATTTGTGCTGGCTACGTCATTGCCTGCACCAAGAAGGATATAGTATGTCCTTTCACATGGCAGTTTTGCCGTTGCTGTAAGAAATAGTCATTTTTATTTGTTCAACCCTCTTGTACAATTATGATTTGTCATCATTCAAACGGGGAGTGGTTGGGGGAATTGCTATCTTTTAAAGAAATTTACGCCTTGCACTATCATTCTGATCAAGTGATCCTTTGATTCTTTGTCTTTTGTCATCAGCAGCAGACTTGAGTTTTACCTATAAAAACGGAAAAGCTTGCTTTTTGATTTGCTTATTTTACCACATAAGTTTTTTTTTTCATTGCAGTCCTGTAATTTGACATACATTATAGTTTCAAAAATTACTGCCAATATGCATTTTTTTTTTTTTGCTCTCAGTAATGGCTGCTCAAGGCTTATCTCAGACGACTTGCATTAGGTCCCCATTCATGCCAGCTCCTGACATGATATGTTCAGTGTTGGGAATCGTTGCCATTGACTGGTAGCCAAGATACATTTCATTATCTTTCACTGTTGAATAGCTTTCAGAAATGTGAGGCCAGCCTATACTTCAGGATGATTGCTTTATTCATAGGGAAACTATCCTACCCACAGGAATGTTCAAGCTCGATTCTTTCAAGTTTAAAGATCTTGAGTTTCAATTCTTCCAAAAAGCTCACTTAACAGGCCAAAGAAATAATTGAATTTAAATAGGAAACATCCCAGGAAAAATGAATTGGCTGAGCAATGTTCTTTCTAACTCGCAGGAAGAAGCCGTCGGGCTTCTCTGTGCCCCACACAGATCCCGCTCTGACGTTACTCACAAACCTGCTCATTTGTTAGACATTCTCAGTGTCATTGTGAGGGCAAAGTGTGTGTGTTGTATTAGGAGTGGACTGCAAGCACTTTCTATTGAACTCTGGACTCCGAATGTGAAAATTCACATTCTTGAGATATACAGCCAGTTTCATAGACGCACTGCCTCAATTGCCTCGTGGATGAAGGCAAATCTTAATTCTATGTGGAGGTTGAAATTCTTTCAAAGAATAAGGAAAATGATACCTGTGGTAGGTAATTAGCATTTCCATCATAATAAAATTGGTGAGTAAACTTTTTGTCTGTATTGTGTTTACAGCTGTTTTTCTCACTTGTGCTAAAATGAACTTTTACTGAAAATGAATAAATTGTTATACCTTTGACTGGCAGAGTTGTATGTTTTGTATTCAATATAACTGATACAGTCTTACTTCATTAAGTGGAAGTGGACACCTCTGATAAGTATTGAAAGCCTGCATTTTCTCTTACTAATTTCTTTGGAAGGCAGTTTTCATTAACTGGACAACAGTTTTAAAAAAAAACCTGTTTAAAAAAAAAAAAAAAAGTAATTTTCTATCTATTGAATACCATATCTTAATCATGTTTCATTGTTTAATAATGTCATGTTTTTAAAAAAGTATTTTTTGTAACTAAAGTAGAGTATTTCTAAGTTAGCTTTTGGATTATTAGATATGTACTGGATACTCCTCGTAAGTGTGGTTACCACCCGGGAATACACAGTTGAAGCTGACATTGCTGTACATCTTTATCAGGTACTGGAGAAGTACCCAAACACACCAATGAGCCACAAGGAGATCTTACAAGTCATCCAGCGCGAAGGACTCAAGGAGATCAGGTGAGTGCTTTTACAATCCCTTTTTGTAAATGGCAATCTCCATAAAACAGAATTAAAGGCCATTATTTCACTGGATAGAAGACCTACATAATCATATACATGTATTTCACACTAATGAGAAAAAAGCAGTACATTTCTCAATTTCAGGTCAAGTTTACACATCCAAGAACATGGTGTTGCCTCACAACCACATGACCACCTATTGTATCTCTCCTTGTTTGAGACCCTGCAATCAGTTTTCTATTCCGTCCACAGCACAGAGACTGCTCTGGTCTAAGTCACAAATAACATCTTCTGTAACAGTGATCGCAGTTTGCTGTCCCTCTTCATCCTTTTCAATTTCTCCATTGCCTTGAAGATTGTTGATCATTCTACCCTCCTCAAGCATCTCTCGTTTGCAGTCCACCATCTTGATATTAAAGCAAAATACTGCAGATGCTGGAAATCTGAAATAAAAACAGAAAATGCTGGAAATACTCAGCAGGATGGGAACGGCAGCATAGTGGTAATGTCACAGGCCTGGACTAATTATCCCACCACGGCAGGCTGGGGAATTTAAATGCAGTTAATTAAATAAATCTGGTTCACTAATGTCCTTTAGGGAAGGAAGTCCTTCCCTGGTCTGGCCTATATGTGACTCCAGACCCACAGCAATGTGGTTGACTCTTAACTGCCCTCTGAAATGGCCTAGCAAGCCACTCAGTTGTAACAAACCGCTACGAAACAAAATAATAAAAATGAAACCGGACGGACCACCCGGCATCGACCTCGGCACCAGCTACGGATACGGCAACGGCTCACCCAACCCAGTCAACCCTGCAAAGTCCTCCTCACCAACATCTGGGGACTTGTGCCAAAATTGGGAGAGCTGTCCCACAGACTAGTCAAGCAACAGCCTGACATAGTCATACTCACAGAATCATACCTTTCAGCCAATGTCCCAGATTCCTCCATCACCATCCCTGGACCCACCAGAGGTTGCGGCACAGTGGTATACAGTCGGGAGAGAGTGGCCCTGGGAGTCCTAAAATTGACTCTGGACCCCATGAAGTCTCATGGCTTCAGGTCAAGCATGGGCAAAGAAACCTCCTGCTGATTACCACCTACCGCCCTCCCTCAGCAGATGAATCAGTACACCGCCATGTTGAACACCACTTGGAAGAAGCACTGAGAGTAGCAAGGGCACAGAATGTACTCTGGGTGGGTTACTTCAATGTCCATCACCAAGACTGGCTCAGCAGCACCACTACTGACCAAGCTGGCCGAGTCCTGAAGGACATAGCTGCCAGTCTGGGCCTGCGACAGGTGGTGAGAGAACCAACACGAGGGAAAAACCTACTTGACCTCGTCCTCACCAATCTACCTGTCACAGATGCATCTGTCCATGACCGTATTGGTAGCAGTCACCACCGCACAGTCATTGTGGAGATGAAATCCCATCTTCACACTGAGGACACCTTCCATCATGTTGTGTGGCACTACCACTGTGCTAAATGGGATAGATTCAGAACAGATCGAGCAGCTCAAAACTGCTGAGGTGCTGTGGGCCATCAGCAGCAGCAGAATTGTAATCCACCACAATCTGTAACCTCATGGCCCGGCATATCCCTCACTCTACCATTACCATCAAGCCAGGGGACCAATCCTGGTTCAATAAGGAGTGTAGAAGAGCATGCCAGGAGCAGCACCAGGCGTATCTAAAAATGAGGTGCCAACCTGGGGAAGCTGCAACACAGAACTTACATGCATGTTAAAAAGCGGAAGCAGCACGCTATAGACAGGGCTAAGAGATCCCACAATCAATGGATCAGATCAAAGCTCTGCAGTCCTGCCATATCCAGTCGTGAATGGTGGTGAACCATTAAACAACTAACGGGAGGAGGAGGCTCCATGAATATCCACATCCTCAATGATGGTGGAACCCAGCACGTGAGTGCAAAAGACAAGGCTGAAGCGTTTGCAACCATCTTCAGCCAGAAGTGCCGAGTGGATGATCCATATTGGCCTCCTCCTGTGGTTCCCACTATCACAGAAGCCAGTCTTCAGCCAATTTGATTCACTCCACGTGATATCAAGAAACGGCTGAGCGCACTGGATACAGCAAAGGCTATGGACCCCGACCACATCCCGGCTATCGTGCTGAAGACTTGTGCTCCAGAAGTAGCCGCGCCTCTAGCCAAGCTGTTCCAGTACAGCTACAACACTGGCATCTATCCGACAATGTGGAAAACTACCCAGGTATGTCCTGTCCACAAAAAGCAGGACAAATCCAATCCGGCCAATTACTGCCCCATCAGTCTCCTCTCAATCATCAGCAAATTGATGGAAGGTGTCAAGCGGCACTTACTCACCAATAACCTGCTCACTGATGCCCAGTTTGGGTTCCACCAAGACCACTCGGCTCCCGACCTCATTACAGCCTTGGTCCAAACATGGACAAAGGAGCTGAATTCCCGAGGTGAAGTGAGAGTGACTGCCCTTGACATCAAGGCAGCATTTGACCGAGTGTGGCATGAAGGAGCCCGAGTAAAACTGCAGTCAATGGGATTCGGGGGGAAAACTCTCCATTGGCTGGAGTTATACCTAGCACAAAGGAAGATGGTTGTGGTGATTGAAGGTCAATCATCACAGCCCTAGGACATCGCTGCAGGAATTCCTCGGGGAAGTGTCCTAGGCCCAACCATCTTCAGCTGCTTCATCAATGACCTTCCCTCCAACATAAGGTCAGAAATGGGGATCTTCGCTGATGATTGCACAGTGTTCAGTGCCATTCACAATTCCTCAGATAATGAAGCAGTCCATGCCAGCATGCAACAAGACCTGAACGACGTTCAGGCTTGGGCTGATAAGTGAGAAGTAACATTTTCGCCACAGAAGTGCCAGGCGATGACTATCTCCAACAAGCGAGAGTCTAACCACTGCCCCTTGACATTCAATGGCATTACCATCGCCAAATTCCCCACCATCAACATCCTGGGGGGTCACCATTGACCAGAAACTTAACTGGACCAGCCACATAAATACTGTGGCAACAAGAGCAGGTCAGAGGCTAGGTATTCTGCGGCGAGTGTCTCACCTCCTGACTCCTCAAAGCCTTTCCACTATCTACAAGGCAGAAGTCAGGAGTGTGATGGAATACTCTCCACTTGCCTGGATGAGTGCAGCTCCAACAACACTCAAGCTCGACACCATCCAAGACAAAGCAGCCCGCTTGATTGGCACCCCATCCACCACCTTAAACATTCACTCCCTCCACCACCGGTGTACCGTGTCTGCAGTGTGTACCATCTACAAGATGCACTGCAGCAACTCGCCAAGGCTTCTTCGGCAGCACCTCCCAAACCCGCGACCTCTTCCACCTAGAAGGACAAGGGCAGCAGGCGCATGGGAACACCACCACCTGCAAGTTCCCCTCCAAGTCACACACCATCCTGACTTAGAAGTATATTGCCGTTCCTTCATCTTCACTGGGTCAAAATCCTGGAGCTCCCTACCTAACAGCACGGTTGGGAGTACTTTCACCACACGGACTACAGCGGTTGAAGAAGGCGGCTCACCACCACCTTCTCGAGGACAATTAGGGATGGGCAATAAATGCTGGCCTTGCCAGCGACGCCCACATCCCATAAACAATTTTTTTTAAAAAAAGGTCAGGCAGCATCTGTGGAGAGGGAAACAAAGTTAACGTTTCAGGTCGATGACCTTTTGTCAGAACTTGAAAAAGTTAGAGATGTAACAGATTTTAAGCAAGGGCAGGGAAAGGCGGGAGACGAGGAAAGAACAAAAGAGAAGGTCTGTGATAGGGTGGAAGGCAAGAGAGATTAAATGCCCCGCACTTGCTTAAAATCTGTTACATCTCTAACTTTTTCCAGTTCTGATGAAAGGTCATCGACCTGCAACGTTAACTCTGTTTCTCTCTCCACAGATGCTGCTTGACCTGCTGAGTATGTCCAGCATTTTCTGTTTTTATATCATGATATTAAATACTCTCCAAAGATTTGTCCAGTGGTAACCAACAGTGCACTCCAGGGATCCATTGTTAGTCCCTTTCTCTCTCTTATCTATATGCTTGTCCCGGTGACATCATCTGAAAGCATGGAATGGTTTCCTTTTGTATGCTGTTGATAGACAGATTTACCTTTCCACCTTCTCTCTTGATTCCACAGCTTTTGCTCAACTGTTCAATTGTCCGTCCAACATTCTGATTTAGATGAAATAACATTTTCTCCAGCTCAATGGAGGTAAAACTCAAGCCACCCTTTTCAGCTCTCATCAGCTCCTATGTGCTTCTGCCCTTAAGTGTGTTTAACCTGAGGTCCCCCCTCAGACTAAACCCAGTTGTGTGCAGCCTTGAATTTCTTTTCCCACCTCAGCTGAATTTCTTTTCCCACATCGACTCTGTAAACACGACCACCACTTTCCATCATCGCATCACCCGTGCCTACCCTTAACCGGCTGTTTCAGAGACTCCAAACTATGCCTTTGCCATCTTGAGGCTTGATTTCTCTCATGCCCTCTACCCTCAACAAACCAAAGCTCATTCAGAGTGCCATTGCCCAAGTTGTTAAACTGTTCAAAGTCCCATACTTGCATCTCCAGACTCCAGTGCCACCTTGCATCTTTAGGAATCAACTTGAAGATCCTTGTCCTCACCTTCAAATGCCTCCATGGCCTCACCCATCCTAATTCACTGACTCTCTTCATCCCTATATCTCCGCTTGTTCCTTTTGCTCCTCTGATACTGGTGTACTCCTTGAATTATGCCACCTTTGCTCCACCGTATTTAGCTGTTCTTTCAGCCACCATGTCCCTGCCCTCTGAAGCTCCCTTCCTAAATCCCTCTGTTTCTGCTTTCAAAAGCTTTCCTCTTTACTGCCTCTTTTGGCTCTGTCCCCCACTCCATTCCACCAGCTCTTTCTGTCCCTCTCGGCGTCCATTTTCTTCTCTCCGTAATGTGCTCTAGAATCTCTTTCTGATGTGTGCAGTGCTATATAATTGCATGTCGTACTCAGGTAGAAGAGACAAGAGAAGAGTTTTGAAATGATTTGTGATCGTTATTTGTATTTTGACTTATATGGATATTTGTTAAAAAAAATTAATACTTTGCACTAAAATTTATATTTAGGTAAAATTAACACTTGAAAGCATAATACACAAAAAGTATCCCTACTGACCTGATTTTTTCAGTTTCTGTGTCTCATAGGCCAGACCAGGTAAGGACGTCAGGTTTCCTTCCCTGAAGGACATAGAATCATAGAATGATACAGCACAGATGGCAGCCATTCGGCTCATCGTGCTTGTGCCGGCTCTTTGTTAGAGATATCCAATTAATTCCACTCCGCTGCTCTTTCCGCATAACCCTCTAAATTTTTCCCTTCAAGTATTTATCCAATTCTCTTCTGAATGATACTCTTGAATCTGCTTCCACCACCCTTTCAGGCAGTGCATTCCAGATCGCAACAACTCGGTGTGTAAAATGCTTCCTCCTGTTGCCTCTGGTTCTTTTGTCAATCACCTTAAATCTGTGTCCTCTGGTTACCGACCCTTCTGTCACTGGAAACAATTTCTCTTTATTTACTCTATCAAAGCCATTCATGATTTTGAGCACCTCGATTAAATCTCCTCTTAACCGTCTCTGCTCTAAGGAGCTTCTCCAGTCTCTCTACAGAACTGAAGCTGCTCATTCCTGGTACCATTCCAGTAAATCTCTACTGCACGCTCTCCAAGGCATTGATATCCTTCCTAAAGTGTAGTGCCCAAAATTGAACACCATACTCCAGCTGAGTCCTAACCAGTGTTTTATAAAGGATTAGCTAACTTCTTTGCTTTTGTACTCTAGTCCTCTATTAATAAAGCCAAGGGTCCCATATGCTTTTTTAACAGCCTTCAAAATTGGTCCTGCCACTTTCCAAGATTTGTGTACATACACCTGCAGGTCTCTCTGTTCATGCACCTCCTTTAAAATTGTACCAGTTAGTTCATATTGCCTCTCCTCAATCTTCCTCCCAAAATGTATCACTTCACATTTCTCTGCGTTAAATTTTATCTGCCATGTATCTGCCCATTTCACCTGTCTGTCTATATCCTCCTGAAGTCTTACTATCCGCCTCATTGTTTATTACATTTCCGAGTTTCGTATCTTCTGCAAACTTTGAAATTATGCCCTGTATACCCAAGTCCAAGTCATTAATATATATCTAAAAGAGCAGTGGTCCTACTACCGACCCATGGGAAACACCACTGTATACTTCCCTTCAGTCTGAAAAACAACTACTCACCACTACTCTTTTTTTTCTGTCCCTTAGCCAGTTTTGCATCCATGCTGCCACTGTCCCTTTAATCCCTTGGGCTTTAATTTTGGTAACAAGTCAATTACATGGTACTTTGTTAAAAGTCCATATATACAACCGCATCAACCCTCCTCCGTTACTTCATCAAAGAACTCGATCAAGTTAGTCAAACACGATTTGCCTTTAACAAATCTGTGCTGACTTTCATTTATTAACCTAAATGCCAATTAATTTTGTCCCGGATTATTGTCTCTAAACGTTTCCCCACCGCTGACATTAGGCTGACTGTCCTGCAGTTGCCGGGTTTATCCCCCTCCACTTTTTTAAACAGGGGTGTAACATTTGCAATCCTCCAGTCCTTGGATGCCATCCCCATATCCAAGGAGGATTGGAAGATTGTGGCCAGAGCCTCCGTAATTTCCACCCTCACTTCCCTCAGTAACCTATGATGCATCCCATCTGGACCAGGTGACTTTTCTACTTTGAGGACTGCCAACCTTTTAATTACCTCTTTATCTATTTTTATCCTATCTAATATCGCTACTGCCTCCTCCTTTACTGCTACATTGGCAGCAGCCTCATCTCTAGGCAAAGTACTCATTTAGTACCTCAGTATTGCCTTCTGGCTCCACAAGAAGATCTCTCTTTTTTTGGTCCTTAATCGGCCTCACTCTTCCTTTGACTACCCTTTTACTATTTGTGTGTTTATAAAGACTTTTGGGTTCCCTTTTTATGTCGCCGCTAGTTAGTTGTGTTTTTATGACAATTCAGTACTGATACCCGCTTCATTTTTATTTACAGACTATTTAAACTGCATTCAAATTCTCAAGCTGCCATAGTGGGATTTGAATTTACCTTCACTGAATTACTAATCCTATCCATTGTTAGTGTGTGACCATTGAATTGAATTGCTCCTCAAATTCCATGAAGTTAAACCTTAGAAAAAAAACCTAGTAAAATTAAAATAATACATCTCGTAATAAGTTTGATCTTGTATGGTTTTGGATGAGCTGTGATTTTTATTAAATGTCTCTGGAAGGACAAATAACTTGTTTCTGATAGAATTACTTTGAATTGGGATAAAGGCTGTTAACTTTTGAGTAAAAATCGGATGTATCCCTGATCCTATACATAATTCTGGTTCTTAGTTTTTTGACACACTTTCAGGGGACCTCGTCTAACAATCCACATTTTTTTTGCAATTGAGACATCTAGGTGAAGTGCCAAGTGCAAGACACCATCATGTGTAGGCGAGAAGTAAATGTGTGGTGATTAGGTGACGCCAAGCTAGGATTTAAAAAATCTTTAGATTGTAGGAGGAAGAAAAGACTGAGAAAGGTCAGAAGTTCCACAGTTGAGGTTCTGGGAAGTATGAGTTAAGAGTAGGAGATGGTACAATCAGCACAGTGAAGATGCAGAGAAATCATGTAAGGTGGTATTTGAAGCTCAGAAGGAACCAGGCAGGAACGTTCAAAGGAGCCCTGACCATAGTAGCAGTGATAAAATGGAGAGACAAGAAAGGTTGCAACAGAGAAAGCAGTTGGATGCCAAAGGTGAGGGAAGGATCACTTACACTGTACTTTCAAATTCCAATCAGGGAATTTTTGTGAAGCTCCCAAACACTCCTGTTAATTTTTATTATCCAGCTTATTTCAGATCTGCATAACCACTTTAATCCCAATTTACACCTATATGTGTTGCTGTTCAAAAGTTATGACACAAGTTAAAGTATTTATATGGCACCTATAAACCAGTGTAGATGTATTTTTTTTAAAGTGAGACTTTTTATCAATTTCCACTTTTATACTTTACATATGTCAAAGTTTTTATTGGAAAAAAAGTCCACATGATCTTCATCTTTTCCATTTTTCTTCAACACCTATGTTATTAGAAACAGATTTGTGTCCTCTTCTAGTCATCTGATTGGTCCCTGATCCATGAGCTAGTTTCCCTTAGTGAACAGTTACACGCACCTGAAACAGCAATATATGCTTACTGAGCTCATAAATTCATAGAATTACATAGAATTTACAGCAAAGAAACAGGCCATTCGGTGCCAATGTTACTGCTCCACACAAGCCTCCTCCACTCTATTTACTTCATCTCACCCTATCAACATATTCTTCTATTCCTTTCTTCCTCGTGTACTTATCCAGCTTCCCCTTAAATGCATCTAAAAACAAACTGAGAGAAAAAGCAGATGTTAAAAAAGTTCACTTTAATTCTGCACTAAATATAGATAATCAGTTTTGGTGATATATATTAATGCTAAAACATTAATTAGTCTCCCGCTCCAAAAGGTACTGCTCTGGTCATTTCAGTGACACTTTCTATGTGGAAAAGGTGCATCTTATTCTATTAAAAGGAACTGGTTTACACAGACCCACACAGAAGCTCTTATGAATTTTTTTAAAGTACGCAGGCTCAAAATGGCAGGAAAAAGAGAGACAGGTCTAGCAGTGTAGAAGTAACTGATGAGACAAAAAGGCTGAAAAATAAAGGCAGGACTTAGTAAACCAGAAAGAGAAAACAAATGTGAAAAAGGAGTGCAGTAAAATAAAATAGAAAAATTACAGAGAATATGAAGGAAAGGGGAAACTATTGAAAAGCATTTTGCAGGTAGAAATTTTCAGTAGTACCCACTTTTTTGAAAAATCTACGTGTGAACCAGTTGGACAGGCTCCTTCAATCCCTTGCCAAACCCTTAAAACAGTGTTTTCAATTCCTGTAAATTTGTATCAAAAGCTCTGTTTAACTTCAGTACAAATAATAAATATTACACACAGCAGAACATACACCATCCACTTTCCCAAGGTAGAGAAATATATAAAAAGAGCGTACTGGGTCAGAAACTTGTGCTGAAGTCGGCATCTGACCAGCTATTTATTTAATTAATAGCTGATTGCTGTCTAAAAGTGTAACCTATTCAGGTTTCCAACGATCTAGTTATCTGAAGTGTATGTTTAAAATGAATGTAACTGACTATTTTGTTTGTCTACTATAGTTGCTTAATCCAATAATTGTAATAATTACTGACCATTCTGTTACATCAGCATTGCTTCTTTCAAAGGTATTGCAGTGTATGACAAATGTCTTGTATTCAGCCTTCAAAAATAATTGTATGCCAAAAAATAGATACCTCTAATAGATATAGGTGTGGGGGTGGGACGAGAAGTCATTGCTGGAGATTCTCTGGCTACAATTTTACAGGTAAGAGTGGAACCAAGCAAGGACAGTCACACTCAACTGGACAATGGAGGAGAGGAGTTGAAAAATGATGGTGTGGTTGACCGTGTCAAAGGCTGCAGAGAGATTGAAACGACGAGGAGGGATAATGTACTCCAGTCACAGTCACCGGGGATGTCATTTGTGACTTTGATTAGGGCTATTTCAGTGCTGTGGCAGTGGCGGAAACCTGATAGGAGAGGGGTCAAGCATGAAATTGCGAGAAAAAGATGGCCACCAATTTGGGAGGCGACAACACGTTCAAATACTTTGGTGGTGAAAGGGAGGTTGGAGATGAAGTGGTAGTTCACAAGGACTGAGCGATTGAGGTTGGATTTTTTGAGTGGGGTGGGTGGCAATGCTGGTTTGCAAAGGGAAGAGTACAGTCAGCTATCATGAGGGGGCCAGTAAGGGATGTTAGGTGGTCAGCAGTTTAGTGGGAATCGGGTTTGAGAGAGAAGGAGATGGGTCTCATGGACAAGACAAGCTTGGAAAGGCGAGCTAGGAGAGAGATGAGAGAAGGAGGCAGATTCGGGGCTAGGGCAGGGGTGGAGGGACCCTTGGGGAAAATTTGGCTTGGTGGGCAGAGAGGCAGCTCAACGGATGGCCATAATGTTAGTGACAAAGAAGTCCATGAGCTCATCGCATTT
The DNA here is from genome assembly GCA_030390025.1 of Squalus acanthias. Classification (NCBI taxonomy): domain Eukaryota; kingdom Metazoa; phylum Chordata; class Chondrichthyes; order Squaliformes; family Squalidae; genus Squalus; species Squalus acanthias. The sequence goes on along the minus strand of CM059433.1, from coordinate 62,601,016 downwards.
GTTGTTGGAGGTGAGGGCGGAGGGGGCAGGGACGAGGTCTTTAAGCAGTTGCTTTGTCATGGAGAAAAGGAGCCGAAGGTTATCATGGCCCTCCAGGATGATCCTAGAGTAGTGAGTAGTTTTGGTACAGCAGAGTGAGGTCTAGTAGAGCTTTATGGTTGGTAGTGGAGAAAAGAAGCTAGAGTTTATTTTATTTGCATTTCAGGGTGATCTTGAAGTAATGAGCAGTTTTGGCAGAGAAGAGAAGAGCCCGATAGTGCTTGATGTGGTCCAGCCAGATCTGGTGATGAATAGCTAAACCATTTGTGTGCCAGGTATGTTCAAGACTGCTACCCTTGGGCTTGAGGGAGCAAAGATGGGGGCTCGACCAGGGCTAACTATCAGGGTGGGAGAGAATAAGGGGAACCAATTTGGGAGGCGACAGTAGAAGGACAAGGGCATCAAAGGTGGAGTTAAGAGAGTGATTGAACAGGTTGACAGCTGCAGAAGTATCATGGCGAGTGGCGGGCCAAAGGTTAGGCAGTTGTGAGTTTTAAGTGCAGTTGTAAGTAACTTGGGGGAGAGTTTTTTTTCCAGGGTCGGATGCAGAAAAAAGTAGAATTGTAAGGGAGAAGGGGAATGTGAGAGACACAAGAAAATGCTTAAGATGATGGGAATAGAGAGGCCATGTGTGGTGGCACAGTCGAGGCATTGGCTTTGAATATGGGCAGGTGATTTATATGCTGGACAGGTTAAGGGAGGACATGAGGGCAGTGAACTTAGAGGAGACAGAGCAATGTGAGTTGAGATGTAGGTTGATATCACTGACGATGAGGAGTCGCTCAGTGCAGATGCTAAAAAAGGAAAGGAGTGAGGATATCTTGGTGAGAACAAGGACTTAAAGGAGAGGAGAGAGGGGTGGAATAAAGCAAGGTGCTTGAAGGGGGAGAAGGTGCCAGAGGAGTGGGGGAGATTTGGTGAGAAGGGCCACACCGCCCCGGTTTGGATGGGGCAGGTGGTGAAAAGTATCACCAGATGCAGAGAGGAGCTGTGATTGTTGATCCACTGCAAGAGTCTAAGGAGTCAGCAGTGGAAGGGTGAGAGCGACGGGAAGGAGGTTGACTAGATTAGCTCCTAGTGGGTGTGCTGAGTGGAAAGGTTGGGGAAAGAGGAGGATGTGGCAGTTGGGGTTGCTGCTTGTAAGGTGTCAAGGACGAGTGCCTCAATGGGCCCTTTGGAGAATGTCGAGTGAGGCACAGACGGGTAGCTGTGGGTTTATCCAAGAGGGATTTAAGTCTGGGACAATGGCAGGAGAGTAGGAAGGCAGAGGAATATTGATTGGTTGGGGTAGAAATTTCGGGGGGCAAAGTACCCGAGAGGGGAGAAATGAAATGTGGCATGAATGGGTGACGGGAGGGAGAGGAGACAAACAAGAAGGGCCAAGAGGGGTAAAGTGAAATGAAGAGAAGAGAATAAAATAGGGAGATACAAGTTATGGGCTTAGATCCGGCGCGACAGTCAAAATGTACACGCAACTGGACACATCAACGAACTAATGTCCAGGTTCAGAGCAGCTGTGGATGGTGAGTGATCCAGAGGTCCAGTGGAAGTGGGTAGTGGTCTCTGATTTGTACAGCACGCCAGCAGATCCAGTGTATCAGCGGAGGGATTAATGGAGTCAGCAAAAATAGATGGCAAACGAAAAGCAGAAAAGAAAAGGTTATTCAGCAGCAATGAAGCAGAATCCAGAGCAGAATGGGAACCAACAGGAGCAGATTAGAGCTAACTCAGCATGGAGTGAAAAATACCCGGCAGAGGAGCAGATAACTGAGGACGCAGCAGCAGGCCAGATACTAGAATTGAAACAACCCAGCAGAAAATACAGCCTTAGTAGAGATCGCCGGCGATGGTGGAGGCCATTTTAAGGTCCAGTAACCAGTGGAAAAATGGGCCTTAGCCCAGGATAAAGTGGTTTTCTGTCCAAGACCCATACGGCAGCAAAATAAAGTTGAGGAACCAGCAACGCATTGAAGTGCAGCAAGAGGGTCAGCAGGTTATAGCAGCAGGTGGGGGATGGGCTGTAGGCTGGAACAGGTTACCTTAAATCGTGAAGCAACTGAGTAGCAGAGCAGATTCACAGCAGAGAAAACATTAGAGCAAGTTGGATACAAATCGTTAAGATACTTTATTTCACAGCAAGTGAACATACAGAGCAATAGTTGTAATTGAGCATGCTTAGTTCAATCAGTATTATATAGAATTACATAGAATTTACAGCACAGAAACAGGCCATTCGGCCCAACTGGTCTCTGCCAGTGTTTCTGCTCCACACGAGCCCCCTCCCACCCAAGTATGACATCTTTACATAATAATATAAAATGATGACCACTATGCTTCCCCATATCAGTAGTCATCTTGCTTGACTTAAACAAAATAACTTCTAACTACCTTCATGCATACTAACCTTCTTAGGCTGGTGTAAAAATTTGTCCCTGTAGCTTTCCAGTTAAAAAAGCGCTGACTGTCGGTGAGTGATTTTTGTCTCTATTTTTAGCTCCGTGTTCACAGCCCAAAGGAAAGACCTATGCCAGATAACTCTAGCCATGCACCAGGGACCAGAGACCTCCCAACACGATTTGTGTGAGGTGCTAATCAATTACTGAGGCAGGCCAACACATTGCTCCTTGTTCACAGTCTTGTTTAAGTCTTTACTACTTCAATGTCATCAGCATTTTAATCATCTTCTGTCTCAATGCTTTAAAAAGCCAACATTTAAATGTAACTGTTTTCCAAATCCTTTCTGTGGAAAAATGGTCAAAAATTCCAAAATGTGGCACTCATTAATAATAAGAAATGGGAGACGTTATTCAAGAATAATTCTGTTAATGATAAATGGACATCCTTCGAAAACATTGGCCCAAAAATTAGTGCCTCTACGCGAGAGTACGCACTGTGTACTCTCGCGTATTCTGTCTCCAATTGCCGGTTTTCTGCATGCACTGCGCATGCGCTGAAAACCGGCACTTGGTGATTTCAAAAGGGGGCGGTTCCTAGGTGAACCGCGTGCGCGCTACAGGCTGCGCGCACGCAGTGCACTTAGTGCTTTGAACGCGCAGGTAAGCATGGAAGATTTTACACATAAAGAAAGGAGGCGTAAGACCCTCTTTTAACAAGGTAAGTAGTTAATTAAGTATTATTTTGAATTTTTTTCAACAGGTATATCTTTTTTAGAGACTTTAAAGAAAGGTAAGTTTATTTTTATAACTTTTAAAAAGATTTTAAATTTTTTCAAAAATGTAATTTTTTGTTTAAAGTGGTTAATTTATTTAACTATACTTATTTTATTAATGTGATGGTTTTTTTTTTAAATTTAATTGAGGTTTAGCTGTTCTTTTCGGGGGGTATAGATTCATAGCTTTCACAGCACTTATGTGAGAACTATGAATGAAAGATGGTGTGCTGCCATTGGCTCTAACTGAATCACGTGATCCCACAGCTCGCACGAATTAACTGCGCCTGTGGGATACGGAAGCACTGCACAGCTGCTGTCTAGAACATCAAGTTCGTGCGAGCTGGGAATGAAAAAGCCGGCGCGCAGTGAGATATCGCGGGGAAGCCTTACCCCCGCACGAAGGCTCCCTCACTAATTTTTGGGCCAGTATGTGGGCATACAGGACAAGTACTTAATTGCAGCAGGACCAAAGTAAAGATAAATACGCCAAAATAGATTAACAATTAAATTAAAAGTGAGATTGGGCAGTTTCTATAATGGCCGGTTTAGCATCCAAGCAGTGAAGATGAAAATTACCCCCATGCCTCTGTGAATTGTTTTGGTAGAGTTTTCTATGTTAACAGTGCTATATAAATGCAAGTTATCGTTGTTGCTGTGGTACGTTTTAAGAACGTATGAGACCTCTAGGAGCAGATCTATCATTGGGAGTTGGGATTCTTCCCACTTGGCTCTAGATAACCTAGAAAGCCAATGTTGCAATAGGTAAAGTGGTCCTAGCTGGGCAGGGAATGGGCAGCTTACCAGTGCTCTGTACTGATGAGTTGTGTGGTTTTTAGCTGGTTTGAGGTCCAGCAGTACCCCTGTGCACAGTTGAGGGTCCTTGGCTTGGCTCTGATCAATCTGCGCTTCAGCTCTCTGAACCTGGATAAGTGGGATGTGTCCTCATGGAAGAGAATGTGAATGTTAGGCAAAGAGAAGCTCTATCTGTAGATTTCTTTGTATCTTGGCTCAGTTGGCGGGCACGCATGCCTGAATCAGAAGGTTGTGGCACACTCCAGGACTTGATTACATATTGGGCTGATACTGCAATGCAGTACTGAGGGTGTGTTGCATTGTTGGAGGTGTTGTCTTTCAGATGAAATGTTAAACCAAGGCCCGGCCTGCCTGCTTAGATGAATGTAAAAGATCCCATGGCACTATTTGATGCAGAGCAAAAAGATTCCTGCTGTCCTGGCCAATATTCTTCCCTCAACCAACAGCACCAAAAACAGATTAACTGGTCATTCATTCATTTGCTGTTTTTGGGACTTTGCTATGGCCAAATTTGCCACCATGTTTGCCTACTTAACAACAGTGACTGCACTGCAAGATTACAAAATAATTACAGATGAGGAAGACCATTGAAATGTATCCATCCAGCGAGACCCTAAATTCTTCCCCATTTCAGCTTCAGTTGCTTCTTAAAAGACTCGCGGGTTTTCAGCTCCACTAATCTTCCTGGAAGTCCATTCCATGCATTCATCACTGTGGGAAGAAAAATTTCATGACATCAGTCCTAAATTTGCTTTAATTCATTTGTATCTGCGACATCTAGTCCTACTCTTACAATTTAAAGGAATATTCTGGATCTACCCCTTCCATTCCCCTTTGCTATTTTATGTACCTCATAACATCACCTACATGGCAACTTTCCAGGCTGAAAAGGCCAAGTCTCTCCAGTCTTTCCTTGTAGTTCAGCTGTTTGGCACTAAGGATCAGCCTCATGGGCCTGTTCTGCACTACCTCTAAAGCTTGAATGTCACACTTGTGTCTCAGTAGCTAGAACTGCACAAGGTACTGACTAGAACACTACACAGTTTGATCATGACTTTCTTTGACTTGTAATCTAGTGTTATGGCTATGTAGTTAAACATTTTATTGGCTTTGTGGACAGCTGCTCTGAATTGGTTGGACATGTTGAGCGGCAAATCTACTACGACTTGTAGCTTTCTTTCATCTTCATCCTTGGCTGTTTCACCAGCATTCACGAGTACGTGTGTCACTTATTTTTCCTGTGTGCAGTACTTAACTGCCATTGTTCTGCCCACTTACATATTATAAGCTTCTTGTCATCGTTCCACCTGCTTTGTGCTGCATGTTACTTTTTTATGCTCTATAATGTGTATTTTGATTTCTCAGTTAACAACAACAACTTGCATTTATATAGCGCCTTTAACGTAAAACATCCCAAGGCGCTTCACAGGAGCGTTACAACAAAAAGAATCCACACCGAGCCACAGAAGGAGATATTAAGACAAGTGACCAAAAAGCTTGGTCAAAGAGGTAGGTTTTAAGGAGCGTCTTAAAGGAGAAGAGAGAGGCGGAGAAGTTTAGGGAGGGAATTCCAGAGCTTTGGGCCTAGACAGCTGAAGGCACGGCAGCCAATGGTGTAGCGATGAAAATTGGGGATGTGCAAGAGGAGGAGGATTGGAGGAGCGCAGAGATCTCAGAGGGTTGTCGGGCTGGAGGAGGTTCCTGAGATAGGGAGGGGCGAGGCCGTGGGGGGATTTGAAAACAAGGATGAGAATTTTAAAATCGAGGCGTTGCTGGACCAGGAGCTAATGTAGGCCAGTGAGCACAGAGGTGATGGGTGAACGGGACTTGGTGCGAGTTAGGGTATAGGCAGCAAAGTTTTGCATAAGCTCAAGTTTATGGAGGATGCAAGGAGGGAGGCCAGAGTTAAGCGAAGTCTTATTTTTAAGTACCTAATGCTTTACCTTCACCTTCATTTCCAATTCTGTAAACCTGTTTTGTACGGCCTATCATTGGTATAAAAATTTTTCCCTCACTTTTTTTTGTTTTATATGGCCTTTGCTCATTTTTCACGCAATATATTCTTGCAAGTAAATGCTTTTCCTTAGGATCAAGGCATCCTCTTTGTTTTATTGCCCTTCCCCTAGTGCAGCAGTATAAAAAAAACTGGCCAAGTAATCTTCTGTGTTAATGCCTAGTATCTGTTCCAGCTACAAATTATTAATAATCCATTCATATTCACCATTGATCAATCTGTCTGCACACATCAGCCCTACTCTTCAATACTGCTATCTGTTTCTTCACATTCTTAATTAGTTGGCAAGGTTCACAACACAACTTAATTCTGAGTTCCAAGGCATTGACTCAAGTAAACATACTACAACACATATAGATCATGGGGCTCATTTCACGCTCCATTGCTTGTATCACTAAGGCCTTAATTTGAAAAGTAGTCACAGCTCCAATGATGGTTATCTTTTACTGCTCTGTTACTTAATGGGTGGGAAAAAAAACCCTGTAGTAATGGATATGTGGGATGTTGCCAGTAAAGGAAAGGTTCACTTAGCTTAGCATGCCTTGGACTGGGGTTGACTGAAATGGATTATGCATGTTTATGAACTGAGTGACCTGCTTAATGCACTTGTGACTGTTGTTTGAGTTAAGTGGCAACCTTTCCTTCAATACATTAATGAACACTATCTTCACTAGGGAAATTATAAGATAGGCCACGCAGAGATTTCATGGTAGCAGAAAGAGCATTGAAGAAGCTGGAGGTTTCAGACAGGCACAGATCACAAACTGCTAGCTCTGTTTTTATTAAGAAACATTCTCTTAGACATTATACTTGAATTGCTTTTGTATTAGATCATGCCAGTGAGAGGCTTAAAGATCAAGTGGTTAGTGTTTTTATTATAGTGCATGGTTTAATCAGTTCTAGAGAAACCAATTACATGCTTGGCTGGATCTGGGGTGTGTATATGTAACTTCCCCTGTAAGATGTTGCAAAATGTGCACTTTGTGGTTGAAATGCTTCAATCTGTATTTCTTTACTTCATCCCTTCCAGTGTGAGGGAAAGAAATGCTGCTTAAATGAGTCCCTCAACTGCTTGCAACCCAGCTGGTCCCACCAGCTGTGGATTATAGTTGGCCCAGCATGGTTTTATTAAAACAAATACATTTTACAGCTTTGCAAGCTGAAATGTTCTCAGATCTGAATGTCTGCTTTAAAAGCATTTATGTGTATTATGCCAGTGGTCGACCTTACTTCGTTGCTACCTTAATGGTTCATCTCAAAACAGCCATCCTGGTTTTTTTTGTCAACTAGTGGGTGGATGTGTGTATCTGCGCATCATTCCCTTTAATTGTACCATGAACAGACCTCACTGAAAACGAGTGCCCTCCAGCACACCACTTAACCAGTAGTGTGAACAAATTGTAGCCAGAGCAAAGAATTGTATTAGTTGCTAACTTCTATTTAACGATATAGTTGGAGTATAATGCGCTGCATTGTTCAGTGGTAGGGATTCACTGCAATACCTGTCTCACAACCTGAATTCATGGTCTTAGCTGTTCTGTGATGGGAAGGCATTTAGTAGTGGGCAGGTAGGAGGGTTAAGGAACCCTGGACCATTCATGCACTCCCTAGGATTAGCAAAGGCCTAGGCCATACCCTTTGGTCGTGGTTAATGTGGGAGATATAAGGAGAACTTGTCGGAGGGAAGAAAAGTAGAACTGAAAGATCCTTGAAAGTGGAAAGTATGGATGTAAAAGTTATTTCAAAATAGATTCCAACTATCTTATAATTTCACCTTTATAATTATCATATTCTAACTGAGCCCTAAATATTGGCTAGGGAAAATAATTGAACGTTAGGAATATTTAATAGTGCCATTAAATTGAAAATAGAAATAGAAAACCCAGTTGGCTATAATGCAGTCTGCAAAAATAGCCGTGGAAATTGGCAGTATCATTTCTGCCCAGCTGGAGGAGCATTTGAGCACGGTAGGAAGAGCTGCCTCTCCTGCTGTATTTTCCTCACTCAGACAAATTGACCAGTTCTGGCAAACACAGCTCCCACTGCAAGTAATAATATGAATCTGATTTAGACTAGTATCTAACTTGAATTTCCGAGTGAAGGTCCAGTGTTACCCTATACATTCCTTCTTCCCACCTCCTTGAGCTCTTCCTCCTGGTTCTCGTGGGAGGTTGGATAGAGAAGGGATGTGTAGAGTGTGGCACCTATGTTATGCCTCTGAACGGACAAGAGGTGTGGCTACAGTAGGGAGAATTGGCCATGCTTCAGATTTTTTGGAATGCTGCTTGACTGTCTTGCTATTTGAATGTCTAGAAATGCTCGGAATAAAACTTTATTAGATGAAGGCCTCGGCTCTTTACTGCAACAGTCAGTACAAAAAGAACCTAGAAATATGGAGACGATAATCTGTAAGTGCTTTTATTCTAGAAACACAGTTGAGATTTTTTTGTTCCTGTGCCGTCATTTGGCGAATATCCAACCCATGTTTGAATGTAATCGGATTCGAAAGTAATCAAAATTACCGAGTACTATACTCAGTAGAAATTATGGGCAATAGTGGAATAATTTAGAAACGTGTTTGATGGTAACATCTGTGGCTCTCAATTACTGGCAGTTTCGTCAGTGGCCAGCATTCTTTGTATTTGACAAGTTGACTTAACACAGGTGTGGAAGCTGTGTATGTTGACTCCTACGCACAAGTTGTATTCAAGTTAAACAAGACAAAGGAAGCTATATAAGCAGTAAAAGAGCAGAGTGTAATGATGCAATATATATTGTGGTGAAATATTATCAGTCCTAGTCGTTGCTGCTCAGTATCACAGCCAAGTGTCAGGGAATCTTGAGATTTTATTCCTCCTAAAGAGATTATGACTGCATTGAAGAGTTTGAGCTTTTTATTCAGGTTTCGACGTGTAAGAATGAGAGTCTCATTGTGCTTGTTGCCAACAAAGTAACGACTCAGCTGTGTGGTTACTGGTTCTCTAAACAAGTCTAAACACAAATCTGACGTTCTTCAATTGTAACGACAATAACAAAAATGTCACTTAACACCAGGTCTGGGTTTGTTGCGTGTGAAATATTAGAATGAGTAACATGCAAAGTACCAGGTTCTAAATGCAGGTAAATGAGAGATCTCATATTTCAAACCTGGAGATCTGAGGTAAGTTTTTTTTTTAATGTGTAACTTTCAATGAATATGCAAGCAATTTTTGGCGCAGAAATGTGATACTTTTCCTATTGGCTGCTCCTGTCTCAGTTATGTCTGAAGAGAAGTGGGTATCTCACTGAACTGCAGTACCAGTGTTTTTTTTTGAGCCATTACCAGGGTCAGTAGAAGTCTGTGAATGGTAAGTGCAATTGTGATAAAAGTAAATACTTCAAATTGTTTTCATTGTTATGTCTACATATTTTCTGTTTCATTTTATTTCCTACCTGAGTTTATCATAATCTTATTGATGTTTGTTTACAATGATTAAGTTTGCTATTTATAAGATTGAGGAGCTCTGTTTCAGCATGGCTTATTATAGCAGTTGCACAGTTGCCTATCTGAAATTTGGAGAGATAGAAAAAAAATACTGGAAACTGCTGGGATTTGCATATGTGAAGAAGAGGGATTAAATATCAATATGGCATATATTAAACGCCAGTTTGGAGTAAACCCACCAGGTGAACAAGTTCTCCACCTTATACTTGTGGTTCTTGTGTGTTCTCTCCACGCCCAATACTGATTTTTTTTTTAAATATCAAATTTTAGGTTTTGTTCCCTAACACTAGTGGGGTGAGGAACATAATTTTACTAAGAAACTGAAAAGACTTGGGGACCATTGCATGCTCCTGCTCTTTGATTCTGGAGTGGTATTTTCTGATACAAGTTCTGTACAGGATAGTATCGGTTTCAAACCTATGGTGAAAGTTCAATCTACATCAATCTCTTTTAGACCAGATTTACCTCTGTGGTTTGTAGGGTGCTTTGTTTATAGGGTGCCCTGTTAAATATTGCTATTTTTTAATAGGCAGGGGTGGTGTATCGCTGTGTTTGTAACAGCTGCAAGTCATGTAGAATAATAACCGGCTAGAAAGCTTCTTGTACCTCTCGAGATAAAATGCAACTCATCAGGATTGACTTCAACAGTTGCTGGTCATTTCTACGAGAATTAAACATAAAACTCAGGACTGAAATGGAATGGTGTCTGTGAGAGACCTGACCAGAAGCCTTTAGATCACAGAGCTGCAGGGGGACAGAACTGGAAGATTATGGGACAGGGAAACAGGAGGGGAAAGCAAAGAAAGATGGAGAGAAGCTGTAAGGGTACAGAAATAAATAGTGAAACGAAATAAAGAGCGAAACAATCAAGTTGAAAGACTAGGAATGAATAAGTAAATGAAAGCTAGTAAAACAAAGAATGCAGGAAAGCAGAAATGGAGAAGCTATTGGATAAAGTAATGCTGCTGGTACAACACAGTACGAGAGAGCGCTGCCAACTCCATGCACTGATTCTACTTGCCATGTTAACAACAGTCATTGAATTCCAAAAGCAATTCACAGTGTAGAGCATTTGGCAGCTTTTAATAAGGTGCCACATAGATTCAGGTATTTTAAATGAATCGTAAAGCAATTCACACTGGTCACTTGCACTGGTGTTTGGAGGGGAGTGCCAATAAAACTCTTTGGGGGAAATATTCGGTTGCTTCGTGCCTCCCGTTAGCGCCCCGAGGGGGGCACTAACGGGGCGCAAAGCAACTAGCGCTCTGGCACGGTGCCGCTAACGCCTGCTACAAAATTCCGCAGGAGGTTAGCGGTGGCGGTAGCCAGTAGCGCCCCGTGGCGCTGCGCCTCAGGCGATTACATTATCGCCGTGCTCGTGCCCCGTGACCTACCGCTGGACGCTATATTTGCGGCGGGTCAGCGATAATTAAAGGGCAGGTGCCGAGCGGCCATTTTTTTGGGGGCCGCCTGCCAGCACCTGCCCCCTCTGGCCTCCTGCTACGGGGTGCCGGCCGCGATCAGTCAACCTCTTCAGTGTGGGGCTCTTTGCCGGCGCCCCGCTCCCTGGTGGGCCAGCAGGGCCCCAGTGCACGCTGCGCTAGGCCCCTCCCCTTTAATCAGGGGAGGGAGGCCTGCAGTACCGCGGTGCTGCGTGGCGCTGCTGCGCCCCAAGAGGGAGGGGGAGCGCTTCTAGTCGCGCCCGCCTCCTGCTTGGGGTGTTTCCATTGAATTTCGGGTGTGGGAGTGCTAACTATTTCAGGGCGCTAAAAGTAGCGCCCCGGTGAAGTTATCTCCCCAAAGGGGGCGCGAGCCAATTTTCCCCCCTTTACACACTTGTACAGTTTGGTCTCTTAAATTTAGATAAAGTGTGAGCAGAATTGGATCAGTTTCCATATGCCAAAGTTGCTGTCCTATGGAAATTTGGATCACTGTAGATAGGACTGAGAGATACTGACAGCTATAATACTTCCATTTCACCTGTTGACTTGGGGCTATATTTTGTAAAAATATTTTTTGTTGTAGGCATCTGCTTGACATAATATAATAATGTCAATGCGCAGTGAGCAATGGCTTACGGGCAGAAAGACAGTTTGGAGATGCAGGAGCACTTGAACTGCAGCAGGTTGGTCCCAACCTCCACTGAAGATAAATTCAGCTTTCCGCATCCACCAACACTGAGCACAAACTCGACCTTCCCTTTTACTCCCACTAAGAAGAAATCGCCAACAGCTGCTGAGGTGAAACTAGCTCCACCCCCTCCTCCTTCCCGAGAGCAGTAACTAAACCCCAGCCAATGAGAAGCCAATTTCCTGCTTCCCCACTCACTGAGAAACAACCCGTGCTCCTTACCCAGAAGCAACTCACCACCATTCCCATCCTGAGCTGAAAACCTACCTTCTGTAAAAGAAGCCCCTCCCTCCCCCAAGGAGATCTAATTGGGCCGTGGCCCAGTATAGTTCCCCCTGCCACTGAGGGGAAATTTGACCCATTTGCTATTGTGCACTCTCCCTCACCTCCTCTCCCCTTCCACTTCCTCTCCTCCTCGCTTCTCCTCCTTAACCCGATTCACCATCCTCTCCCATTCCCATTCACCTTCCTCCTTCCCTCTCCCATCTCTCCCTTACCCCCGCTGTGAAGAAATGGGCAGTGGCTCAGTGCCACGCATCTCTTCATTGTCCTTTGTTGCTCCTTCTCTCTCCCCTCCCCCACCTGAGTCCAGTTCTCCCACCATCTTCCAATCTTCTTGACCCAAGTACTGGACATGGTCTTGCCTTCAAATGTGCAGCATCTCGGGAGATCTACCAGTTTACTGAAAAAGCGAGCGCAACAGAAATATAGAATTGGGCAACTGGAACAAAAATTAAAAGAACTGTTCTTAAAAGTATTTTCTTCCTAAGTTCCCCTTCTCTGCCCGCAAAAGAACATTATTCTAACCTTATAAAATTTTATAAAATATCTGCTATCGTTGAATGTGTATGTTAAGACCATTAATGTGTTGTGGAACATATGTGCTGAGAAGCAAAGTCTATGCAGTGCTGAAGAGCTAATAAAAATAAGTTAATTAAGTCTCATGAAGCGCAAGAAAGCGATGAGTTTTGATCAGATACCCACCCATATTATTCGTTCTGTGCTTTGTAGCTTCATTTTGCAAATTTAGTGACATTTTCGTGAGCATTTCCAATTGATTTTTTTACCCTGAAACCTCCAGTTAAACACCATTTGCTCCTATTAGCCCTGCCACGGTTTTGTTGCTGTCTCTCAAATGTAAGTGGAGAGTTTAAGGTATCTATTTGAACAGGAATGTGACTCATACATTACTCACCAGGATGTGTGGGCTGCTCATCAAATGTTGATTGCAAATTGCTGTTAATGTCAAAGCTGCCAACATTACATAACAAAATAACTGAGAATGTTGTAGACTCCAATGTCAGTAATTAATACTCGAGTATATTTTGTGCTGGAATGGGGGTAGCGAAATGATAAGAGCACAAATCAAAACTGAATGCTTTAGTTAGTTTGGGGTCCTTCATTTCAGCGTAAAATATACTGGGACAATCTAGTTTTTTTTGTCATTTATTCAAAATTTAAAGCGTAAAAACAGCAACAGCCACGTATGCGTCGGGTTGGGGATGCATTCCCCGTTGTTTAGGGATTAATTTCCCCTGATCTCCCGGCCGTCATGAGGGGTTAATATCGACCCCAATATTTTTTAACAGTGCTGTCTTTTGTAAACAACTGAGATCAGTTATAGAGTAGGATAAACCAGGCCTGGCAAGTGATATAATGGCCCGGATTCTGCGGCCAGCGGTGAAGGAACGGCGCTCGCCGTTCACCTCGCTGACAGCTGTCCACAAAGTTTTCCCAAGTTTTTGATGTGGGCTTTTGAGCAGAGACTTGCTCTAAACCGGTGTTTGATCCCGTGCTGCGCCCTCTACGTGGCATCTGTGAGCAGGCCAAGAAACAGCGAGGGTCTTCAAACAATCAGATTAAAGATTCCTCACTGAGACACGCAGGGCTGGATTTTTTGAACCTCGGCGGGTCCGGGGCGGGCGACGTCCATGGCATGTGGGGACCTCGCATCTGTCTCGATCCCGGCCTCCAGCAAGATTTTACGTTGAATGGGCTTCTTAATTTGCCCTGCGAGGTTCCTGGCCAATTAATAGGAAGCAGGTCTGATGACGTCATTTGATGACGCATCATCAGCTAGTTTCCTTAAAGGGGCCATGCACAAATTGCTCTTGACAGTTCTGCTGTCAGTGTTCTGCAGCATTAAGGTGCTGCAAACATTGACGAGCACTGCACAAAGGTGCACGGCTGCACCCAGGCTCTCGCATGATTCTTCCATATGCTTACGGAGGGAGTCACAGCATGCAGGGAGTTTCTCTTCCTTTCCAATGGGTGGAAGACACCTCCCCAGGACACCAACGCAGCCTGGTTGTACATTGCACAGGAGGACACAAGCAGGGATGTCATCAGGAGGACCAGGCTGCAGTGGCGCAAACCTTTCAATGATCTCAGTAGATCACGAAACGTTACTGCAAAGCCATACTCAACCTCATCCTCCTGTGCCACTCATCACATCCTCATCACTCTGCCTTCCCTACCCTATTCCTGCACAGCCTTACTCACACCAACTTACCTTGAACCTCCACCCATCCCTCTCTATCTACATTATCACTTCTCCATCTCACTAGCCACCCCTCACACTCACGCTCATCCTAGTGCAATCATACTGCCTTGGTGAGTTTCAGTGAATGGTCAGACATGGCATCTCCCCACACCCCCCGCAATGGTGATGAGTATGAAAGGAATGGCTTGGACAGTGTAGGGATGCTTTATGGTGCTGGTGTGGGGTGGTGCCAATCTGGTGCATCTTGTGGCAGCCAGGGTTCAGTATTAAGTGAAGCAAATCTGGACATGGTGAGGTTATCGCTGGTGTCCCGGGCAGCAATGTGCACGGTTGATGATGCCCTGTGTCTAGTGCAGCATCAGTTGATTGCGGAGAAGGTTGGTGTGGATGTTGGTGCTGCTGGTGTGCCCGGTGATGCTGGTGTTGGGGCTGATTGTATTGGGATTCTGAGGACCAAGGTGAGATTTTTTCAAGGACACCGATGCTGATGGAATAGATGGAAGGTGAGGTCGAGATGACTGAAGTAATCTGTCAATGTTGAGAGAGGTTGTTCCAAGGAGGTGACAGTGGATAGAGAGATTACTCCAAACACTTCAAAAGTGCAAAAGCTCAAAAGTGGGTTCCAAATCATTAATGCTCCAGCTTCTAAGATTAGGAAGTGAACAGCTATGAAATGGTAGGTTTTCTATCACTTTTGCAGCTTTCACCTATTCACAGCAATCCACAGTCATTGAGAACCCGACATACTTACCTGACGTGATAGCCACTCTCCAGGAACCTCGTTGAAAACCTGGTAAAATGGTTCTTAACTACCTTTTCATAAGCTTTTAACGATCTAAATTGGTTGACCCGCCGCTTGGTGTCGGGTCTGTTCAGGGATGACAGACCCAACACTTGGGAAACTGACAGGAGGCGGGTTTACAGCGGGATACCAACCCTCTGTCAATCTTTGTGATTTTGACAGTGGACCCACCTCCAAACACACACTCTGAGCGCCGGCAAAATTCAGCCCGCAGAGTCTAAACCAGGAATTATAAAGCAGGAAGTATAAATTAGATTTAAATCATGTACAGAAAGTGAAATAAAGATTGGGAAAGACGAATGGGATTAAGGGAGAGAGATAAAACAGACAGACAGAAAAAGTAAAAAAAAAAAGATTTTTTTAAATCTCCAACGCTAATTAACTTCTGAAGGAATGAGACTCCACACTTGTAAAATTAAATTTCCAGAGCCAGAGAAGTTGTTTGGTAGTAATTGCCACTTATCATGCCATTAAAAATTCACTTACTCCTGAATGACTTCTTTCATGGAGAACTAGTGGGCAAGTACATCAAGTTCATGTCATTGCATGTCTTTCAATGCCGAGTCTATTGGCGAGGACTGTTACAGCGCACCCTGTGGAGGAGCAGGGTATCTCTGACAGCAACTTCCTGATTTTTGCATTTAACTGCCCATGTGCTGAAGCTGGAAGTTGCTATCCGTAATAATGGCGAGCACTGACAGCCTCGCTGTCACTCTTATCGCGAAATCAGGGCCAATATAAAGATCTATATAAATGCAAGTTTGCTTGTTTTTTAATTTAAGTTAAAATTCAGAACATTGAAAGAGACAAAGATTTGGAAACCTGATTTTTTTTGCATTTCTAATTCTTCATATATATTATATACAAATAGTTATTAGTGTATGAATTAAAAAGTCTGTGAATAACTTTAATAACTAATGTGGTATAACTTAATATAACTATCAGAGGTATGTATTTGTAATATTGTAAATGAGATACCCACTTGCATTTTAATGGTGCTGATTTAAGTACTCGGACTAAAGGGACTAATTATAGATGAGTTCAAAACACATGCAGAGGAAATGAAGGATGAGATCAGGTACATTATTGTTTTTATTAGTATATCTTACTCTAGGCTTTGTGTGAATCTATTTATTTATCTAAGTTAACTGATCTAATTTTTCTGTTATTTTACCCCCCCCCACCCACCCCTTTGCCCTTTTAAAACAAAATATTATCCTTATTAAATGCCAGAAGGTAAGGAATTTGATGTGTAAAAACCAGGTCTCGATTTCATGCAAGACGTTATTGTTACATGCATTTAGTAGACCTCATCACTCGTCAGTCATATTAATAAAAGGGAAAGAACTTGAAAGCAATCATGGAGCAGTTGGCTTTGAAGAGCATGGTCATTAGTTTCATTATTTTGATGTATGCTGAAGTCTGTGGCTGTCCTGTTCTGGCTTTTGGTACATTATGATGTTCTTTAGCTTGTGGCTCTGAACGTTGCAGTCAAGTCACTGCAAGCCCAGCACCGAGAGGCAAGAATCTCACACCTGAGATTTTACTGGAGTCACTCTCTGTCTTTCTTCATGGTGTACGCTACAAGCCTTTCAACAGGCTGTGAGTTTGACTTTGTGTATGTGTTTATAACATTAATTTTTTTTTGATGTTGCAGTAGGTGCGTATATATATGTTACAAATATGGTATGCCCAGAAGTGAATTTAGTGCAGAATCTTATATGAATTTTTATTAAGAGCTGACAACTTTGATAGTCTTTGTATGAAATATACCAGTTTTAAAATTCTTCCCTATGATTAGGAACAAAGTATCCTAATAAAAATTCTAGCTGTGCAGCTGATAACTTGGCAGCAATTTGTATTGCTTTATGAAATTCTAACCAGGATATTGCATTCAGATGAAAGTAGGTTTGTGCTTTTTTGCAATGGACCACACAGCTTCCTTTCTAATGTAAGTTGTTCATGTATTTCAAACACAGGACATGTATTTTAATTATGTTTGAATATTTGTCAGACTCGCAGCATAGCAAAGTGTATTTGTACATAAATGCTGCAGCCAGGACTAACAATATAAAGAACACCAGTGAATTGAACATAGTGATTTCCTTGTCTATCACAGGAAAGGGTTAGATAGCCCTACCTCCCGGTAGAATTCTTTGGCTTTCCTTTAGAGAGCAGGGAGGAAAGCGAGGTGTTCAACATGAAGCACCACAAGGAGTTGGGATAGATAGTTTAACACAACTGGTAGTAAATGTGACACATTTTGAGGTTCAGGTAAAAATATAAGTAAATAAATAACTATAAAAGTAAATAACAATTTTGTTAAAAGTAGCCTAAATACTCAAAACAAAATTTTGATTATACTAATTTCTGACTTTTAAAATTAGAAGCAATAATATTGGCAATACATATATTTGAAATAGTAAATTATTTAAATTATCCTAAAGCAAAGTGTCTCGTTTTTATACAAGCAATACATGTGGACAATTTGTGTTCCGAACTTGTAGTTTTTTTTTGGGGGGTAGGTCGAAAATATCCTGCCCCCGTTGTAGTGAATGGAGCCACTCTGGCACGAACGCAGCCTCATGCTGTAAATTATATCTTATGCTGATGGAGGAGGGAATGAGATCCAAAATGGCAGGTCTCGTTAGCAATGCATTCAGTTTTATTTTATAAATATGACATATATATTGAACACCAGACCGCTTTTTCCACCATTGAGTAGCACATTTCTTTTGTTCTCTAGTTAACTGTTTAGGTCTCATTGAGTATGTTTCAATAACTATCAAAGATGCTTAGAAATAACAATTAGGCCCTCAGGGCCACATTAGGTGGTGTAAGTTAATTTAGAGCCTTATGGACCTAGAGTTCATCATATTGGAAGATGGTAGCTGTTGTCTCAGCAGTAACATTCTTTCTTTAAGGAAGGAGCCGAGCACCTCACTTCAAGATGCCGCCTAAGGCAGTTTGCAGGTTCTATTTCTCAAAGTTAATTGAATAAATCTGGAATAAAAAGCTAGTATCAGTAATGGTGACCGTGAAACTATCGGATTGTCGTAAAAACCCATCTGGTTCACTAATGTCCTTTTAGGGAAGGAAATCTGCCGTCCTTACCTGGTCTGGCCTGTATGTGACTCCAGACCCACAGCAATGAGGTTGACTCTTAACTGCCCTCTGAAATGGCCTAGCAACCCACTCAGTTGTAAAAAAGCCACTACGAAAAACAATAAGAATAAAAGCGGACGGACCACCCGACATTGACCTCAGAACCAGCTACGGACACGACAAAGGGCACACCCAGCCCAGTCGAACCTGCAAAGTCCTCCTCACCAGCATCTGGGGACTTGTGCCATAATTGGGAGAGCTGTCCCACAGACTAGTCCAGCAACAGCCTGACATAGTCATACTCACAAAATCATACCTTTCAGCCAATGTCCCAAACTCCTCCATCACCATCCCTGGGTATGTCCTGTCCCACCGGCAGGATAGACCCACCAGGGGTGGCGGCACAGTGGTATACAGTTGGAAGGAGTGGCCCTGGGAGTCCTCAACATTGACTCCCAGGGCCCCATGAAGTCTCATGGCTTCAGGTCAAGCATGGGCAAGGAATCCTCCTGCTGATTACCACCTACCGCCCTCCCTCAGCAGATGAATCAGTACTCCTCCATGTTGAACACCACTTAGAAGAAGCACTGAGAGTAGCAAGGGCACAGAATGTACTCTGGTTAGGGGACTTCAATGTCCATCACCAAGAGTGGCTCGGTAGCACTACTACTGACCGAAGGACATAGCTGCCAGTCTGGGCCTGCGACAGGAGGTGAGAGAACCAACACGAGGGAAAAACCTACCTGACCTCGTCCTCACCAATCTACCTGTTGCAGATGCATTTGTCCATGACAGCATCGGTAGCAGTGACCACCGCACACTTATTGTGGAGATGAAGTCCCGTCTTCACACTGAGGACACCCTCCATCGTGTTGTGTGGCACTACCACCGTGCTAAATGGGATACATTCAGAACAGATCTAGCAGCTCAAAACTGGGCATCCATGAGGCACTGTCGGGCAGCAGCAGAATTGTATTCCACCACAATCTATAACTACATGGCCCGGCATATCCCTCACTCTACCATTACCATCAAGCCAGGGGACCAACCCTGGTTCAATAAGGAGTGTAGAAGAGCATGCCAGGAACAGCAGCAGGCGTACCTAAAAATGCGGTGCCAACCTGGGGAAGCTGCAACACAGGACTACATGCATGCTAAAAAGCAGAAGCAGCAAGCTATAGACAGAGCTAAGCAATCCCACAATCAACGGATCAGATCAAAGATCTGCAGTCCTGCCACATCCGGTCGTGAATGTGGTGGATAATTAAACAACGAACGGGAGGAGGAGGCTCCATGAATATCCCCATCCTCAATGATGGTGGAACCCAGCACGTGAGTGCAAAAGACAAAGCTGAAGCGTTTGCAACCATCTTCAGCCAGAAGTGCCAAGTGGATGATCCATATCGGCCTCCTCCTGAGGTCTCCACCACCACAGAAGCCAGTCTTCAGCCAATTCAATTCACTCCACGTGATATCAAGAAATGGCTGAGCGCACTGGATACAACAAAGGTTATGGGCCCCGACAACATCCTGGCTGTCGTGCTGAAAACTTGTTTTAAAACTAGCCGCGCCTCTAGCCAAGCTGTTCCAGTATAGCTGCAACACTGGCATCTACCCGACAATGTGGAAAACTGCCCAGGTATGTCCTGTCCACAAAAAGCAGGACAAATCCAACCCAGCCAATTACCGCCCCATCAGGCTACTCTCAATCATCAGCAAAGTGATGGAAGGTGTCGTCGACAGTGCTATCAAGCAGCATTTAGTCACCAATAACCTACTCACTGATGCTCAGTTTGGTTACGGCCAGGACCACTCTGCTCCAGACCTCATTACAGCTTTGGTCCAAGCATGGACAAAAGAGCTGAATTCCAGCGGTGAGGTGAGAGTGACTGCCCTTGACATCAAGGCAGCATTTGACCGAGTGTGACATCAAGGAGCCCTAGTAAAACTGAAGTCAATGGGAATCGGGGGGAAAACGCTCCACTGGCTGGAGTCATACCTAGCACAAAGGAAGATGGTTGTGATGTTGGAGGTCAATTATCTCAGCCCCAGGACATCGCTGCAGGAGATCCTCAGGGCAGTGTCCTAGGCCCAACCATCTTCAGCTACTTCATCAATGACCTTCCCTCCATCATAAGGTCGGAAGTGGGAATGTTCGCTGATGACTGCACAGTGTTCAGCACCATTCACAACTCCTCAGATAATGAAGCAGTCCATGCCCTCATGCAGCAAGACCTGAACGACATTCAGGCTTGGGCTGATAAGTGGCGGGTAACATTCGCGCCACACAAATGCCAGGCAATTACTATTTCCAACAAGCGAGCGTCTAACCCCCGCCCCTTGACATTCATCGGCATTACCATCGCCGAATCCCCCACCATCAATATCCTAGGGGTCACCATTGACCAGAATCTTAACTGGACCAGCCACATAAATACTGTGGCAACAAGAGCAGGTCAGGCTTGGTATTCTGCGGCGAGTGTCTCACCTCCTGACTCCCCAAAGCCTTTCCACCATCTACAGGGACAAGCAAGGAGTGTGATGGAATACTCTCCACTTGCCTGGATGAGTGCAGCTCCAACAACACTCAAGAAGCTCGACATCATCCAGGACAAAGCAGCCCGCTTGATTGGCACCCTATCCACCACCTTAAACATTCACTCCCTCCCCCACCGGCGTACCGTGGCTGCAGTGTATACCATCTACAAGATGCACTGCAGCAACTCGCCAAGGCTTCTTCGGTAGCACCTCCCAAACCCACGACCTCTTCCACCTAGAAGGACAAGGGCAGCAGGTGCATGGGAACACCACCACCTCCAAGTTCCCCTCCAAGTCACAAACCATCCTGACTTGGAAGTATATCGCTGTTCCTTCATTGTCGCTGGGTCAAATTCCTGGAACTCCCTCCCTAACAGCACCGTGGCAGTACCTTCACCACATGGACTGCAGCAGTTCAAGAAGCCGGCTCACCGCCAGCTTCTCGAGGGCAACTAAGGATGGGCAATAAATGCTGGCCTTGCCAGCGACGCCCAGATCCCGAGAACGAATTAAAAAAAAAAGTAGATTGTTTTGTACTGTGGTACTTAATTCCTTCCTGCTTCTCGCACATAACATAAGAAATAGGAGCAGGAAAAGGCCACTTGGCCTCTCCAGCCTGCTCTGCCATTCAATAAGATCATGGCTGATCTTGGGCTTAAAGCTACTTCCCTGCCCGCTCCCCATAACCCTTCACTCCCTTAGCTTGCAAAAATCTGTCTATCTCCACCTTAAATATATTCAATGACCCAGCCTCCACAGCTCTGTGGGGCAGAGAATTCCACAGATTTACGACCCTCTGAGAGAAGAAATTCCTCCTCATCTCAGTTCTAAAAGGGCAACCCTTTATTCTGAAACTATGCCCCCGAGTTCTAGATTTCCCCACGAGGGGAAACATGCTCTCTGCATCTACCTTGTCGAGCACCCTCCGTATCTTACATGTTTCAATAAGATCACCTCTCATTCTTCTAAGTTTCAATGAGTATAGGCTCAACCTTTCTTCATAAGTCAACCCCTCATCTCAGGAATCAACCGAGTGAATCATCTCTGAACTGCCTCCAATGCAAGTATATCCTTCCTTAAATAAGGAGACCAAAACTGTACGCAGTACTCAAGGTGTGGTCTCCCCAATACCCTGTGCAGTTGTAGCAGGACTTCCCTGCTTTTATACTCCAACCCCCTTGCAGTAAAGGCCTTTTTGATTACTTGCTGTACATGCATGCTAACGTTTTGTGTTTCATGCACAAGGACCCCCAGGTCCCTCTGAACTGTAGAATTTTGTAATCTCTCTCCATTTTAATAATTTGCTTTTTTATTTTTCCTGCCAAAGTGGATAACCTCACACTTTCCCACATTATACTCCATCTGCCAAATGTTTGCCCACTCACTTAGCCTGTCTATATCCCTTTGCAGATTCTTTGAGTCCTCTGCACAACTTGCTTTCCCACCCATCTTTGTATCATCCGCAAACTTGACTACATTACACTCGGTCCCTTCATCCAAGTCATTAATGTAGATTGTAAATAGTTGAGGCCCCAGCACCGATCCCTGTGGCACCCCACTAGTTACTGTTTACCAACTGGAAAATTACCCATTTATCCCAACTCTCTGCTTTCTGTTAGTTAGCCAATTCTCTATCCATGCTAATATATTACCCCCAACTCCGTGGGCTCTTATCTTATGCAGTAACCTTTTATGTGGCACCTTATCGAATGACTTCTGGAAATCCAAATACACCACATCCACTGGCTCCCCTTATCCACCCTGCTCGTTACATCCTCGAACATAGATCTATCGATCTCAGATTTAAAACTATTAATTGAGCTAGCATTTACTGCTTTTTGTGGGAGAGAGTTCCACACTTCTACCGCACTTTGCTTGAAGAAGTGTTTCCTAACTTCTCTCCTGGATGGCTTGGCTCTGATTTTAAAGTTATATCCCCTTGTCCTAGACTTCCCCACTAGTGGAGAATGTTTTCTCTCTGTCTACCTTATCAATTCATTTCAAAATCCTAAAAGCCTCCATCAAATCACCCCTTAACCTTCTATATTCTAGACAATACAAGTCTAGTTTGTGTAATCGCTCCTCATAATTTAACCTTTGGAGCCCTACTGAATCTACGCTGCACTCCTTCCAAAGCCAGTACATTCTTTCTGAGGTGCGGTGCCCAGAACTGTATGCAGTACTCCAGATGTGGTCTAATCAGTGCTTTGTATAGCTGTGGCAAAACATCCACCCCTTTATATTCTAGCCCTCGAGATATAAGGGCCAACATTGCATTAACTTTTAAATTTTTTTTTGTATCTGCCTACAACATTTTAGTGATCTGTGTACATAGGCCCCTAAATCTCTTTGGACCTCTACTGTTCCTAGTTTTTCATCAGTTATTCATTACTAAATCTAGTATGGCCTGCCCTCTTGTTGGTTCGAGAACATATTGCTCCAGAAAACTCTCTTGGAATGCACTCAAGAAATTCACTACCTTTCTGACTTGAGTTACTCTGCTCTTCCCAATCTATACGAAAATTGAAGTCTCCCATGAAAACAACTCTGCTTTTGCTCCAAGCCTCTCTAATCTTGGAATTAATACATTCTGCCACTTCATTGCTGCTATCAGGAGGCCTGTAGACAACTCCCATTATAGGTTTAAGTCCTCTCTTATTCTTCAATTCAACAACAACTTGTATTTATAAACCGCCTTTAATACAGTAAAACGTCCCAAGGCGTTATCAAACAAAATTTGACACCGAGCCATGTGAGGAGATATTAGGGCAGATCAAAGAGGTAGGTTTTAAGGAGCGTCTTAAAGGAGGAAAGAAGGGCAAGCTTTGTTTCCTTCTGCAGCATTGGACAGTGTCTGGAATCTATTTGTTATTGTAATCTCATGGATATCTTGTCAGTCTTGCTTTTTTTCCCCAACCTTAAGCCATCCAACAGCCCATTTCCTTGGTTTCCCTCCGCTCTTGTCTCCATATCATGACAGCCACGTACCTGGTTGTACTGAACGCCTGCCCACTCCTTGATGGCTCACCTTTCGAGGTCTAATATTAGCCTGGCATCTTGCTGACCTGTGGGAGCTTATGTACAAATCTAATACTATCCACTCACACGTAAAATTTTATTTCTGCATGTACTGCTGTTTTAGTGAAATAACTACTTTGTTGATACTCCCATTTTTGTTTACGTGAGTGCTGAACCTACATGCCATTCCTGAAGCTTTTTTCAGAGAGGTGCACTCATAGTGAACTATTTCATCTTTTTGCCACCAATTTTGCTTTAGTTTTGTTTCGATATTGTTAACTTCGAATGGCAGCCAATTTTAGATGATCTATCTTTTGTACCTCATCAGTCCCTGTAGGTTTAGATATTTCCGTGCAGTTGCGGGACCCCTCGAGAGGAACAGACCAAATGAATGAAAATTTTTGCTGTCAGTTTAAACTCCACCACAAAATCCAAAGTGCTAGTGAACTTAAATTGTAAACTCCCTGGTGTGCAAGTAAAATTAATCAAAACATTAATACTTTATTAAACCAATATAGACATAACGCTCTTTGGTGTCTCAACTTTGAGAAGTTATTTCCACAACAGGAAAGTAATCATTATGTTACTGATGTAATATTTCAGTTTTGTTAATATTCTAACATGGATTGAAATGTTTAATACATCGCTTTTGTAGCTGATTTGCAACAGTGATTTCCATTGAACAGTCCATAAAAACCTGTTCCTTTCCTGTTCACCTGCTGTTTGGTTGGGGGATTAGCCTTAAAAACACTGATTTTAATTACATTTTTTATATCTTATCTTGAAGATCCACAATTTATTGCTGTTGACTCAGTGCTGAATGGCTGTGAACCAACAGGATGACTTAGAAGTGGAAGCCTCCACTCTGAGACCATAAGCTGTATAACCTCCCAAATAAGGCTCTAAATATAGTTCACGAAGGATTAATAATGGGGGATTATTTCCTATATAAGTTATTGTGGTCAATGGTACTGTATCTCACTTGAGGGAGCTCACTCACCTGCTCCTGATCTGGTCTCACCCTTCTGTCTCTTCTGGACCCTCCAACACCATTTGTCTACAACAGATGTGTCATTAGGATACTGCCATTTTTTATATTTTTCTCTCTCTCTCTCAAAAAAAAAACCATGCTCAATCTAAATTTTACCTCAATAAACCTTTGAAATTGGTCCACTTTTTCAAAAGTATTTAAAGAAAAACAATTTGGCAAAAAAGTGTTAGAAGAAAAAGATTCCATCAGTACAGCTGACTGACCAGTACTGGTGCATCCTGAGAAACTAGGCACACTGCACATGCTCAGACGGTACAATCCAAAGTCATCGCTCTGTACGTAAATTTCAAGTTGAGCCCGTGCTTTTGGACGGATCTGAGGCCTAAAAGTAAAAATTTTAGTGAAGGCATTAGAAGATATAAACAATTTGATGGATAATTTTATCCATGTTGTTGTGAAATATGTAATATTTGAATTTTTTATATCATTTTGGACAATAGAAATTCAATTACTGAGAAGAAAAATGACATGAAAAAAATTCAGAAAGCATTTTGACTGATTTGCAGAAACCCTTCAGCAGAATGTGCAATCAGAGATGGCTATACTCACTATAAAATAGCAGCTGTTTTGTGTCACACAGCGTGACACTTTTATCAATTGAAAATGCCTATCACAGCGCCACCTACATGAGTAATGGGTACTGCAGGTACTTATGAGTTTTAAGTGAAACATGCACACATCTACTGAATTTAATATGTTTTAAATAGATATATATATATATATTATTATGGCAAGCAGCAGGAAAATCAAGCATTCTGTAGTCTTCAGAGAAATTTGACTGTTTTCTACTACTGAAGTACCCCGAACAGCTTGGGAATCCTATAGCTTTCGATGTAGAACCCCCCCACCCCGCTGACAAAGAAAAGGTTACTTTGTTAAGTCAACAACATTTTTAATATTTTCGCATGTTTGAAAATAGCATTGCCATTAGGTAGCAAAAATTGACTTTGAGCTATGCTTTAAACCCTACATTCTAGCCATTCCCTACATGTTCCTTTAACTCAGCCCTTCCATCGCTGAAACCTTTATCCATGATTTTGTCAACTATGGACTTAATTATTTCAATATTCTAGCCTCCAATTTTCCACCTCCACAAACTCCAGCTTCTCCAAAAAGCAGCCACCTGTTTCCTGACCCGCACTAAAATTTCCATGCCCATCACCCTTGTCCTTGTTGACCCACATTGGCTCTCTGTGCTCCAATGCATTACATTTAAACTTTTTCTTGGTCAGATTCCTCCACAATCTCGCCTCATGGCTCCTCAGCATATATCCTCTATTAGGGTAATTTTACAAGTTTGCACTTCCAGTGTGACAGATCCAAATTCCTGATATGTGCTTCTGGTGGGCAAGGCTTTGTGCCAGAACATAAACTCTTAAAGTGATCCCATATACTTTTTAGATATTATGTATGTTTCCCTATATCGGTCACCATTGTTTGAATCTCATATATTAAATTATTGTTGCCTTCATAAGAAAGAACGGAGTAAGTCTACAAAGTGAAGTAATGTTTCCACTGTAGCTTGATGACTCATTTAATCAAGTATTTGTCCAGGTAACTGCTGCATCATCTTTTTTGATGGTGCTTGGCTTGTTGACGGCAAGAGTTTCGACAGATTTGGAGTGTGTAGTTATGGGTAAAGCTGGGCTTTTAAGTCAAGGCTGATCAGAGAAATAGCTCTGAGTAAACAGTTGCTTGAAGACTGTAGTCACAGTGTGACCCAGCAGGAGTCTGCAGCAACCTCTGTTTTCTAACTTGCACAAATGTCTAACATTAACGTCTGATGCTTAAAGTGATTGAACTCTGAACTCTGACCATTTTTGGGAACTGAACTATGACGATCAGTTTGCCTTTAGTTTTCAAATATCCATTTGGACACTTAAGATTATTAATTGTGCCTGTATAACTTTAAATTACAGACATGTTTCACACACTGTTGGAATACACTAAGCTGTTGGCTATAAACCCCAAAGTGGCATGAAAATGACTGGAAGATTGAAGATTGATGTTGAATAATTCCTTCCATTGTGTTTTACATGCTGCTGACTTTAAACTACTGGGTGCAATATTTTTATCGTTTGCTGTTTGAGGGGATTGTCATGGAGATTGAGAGTTTATTATATGCAAACAGCCACCAGTTTGAAGTACTGACGATGGTGGCAGCAATACAAGCCTTCTGCAGTTTGGAAAGCTTCAAAGTGACAGAATTGATTAAAATCTCACCTTTTGATTTTATGCATGAGTTATGACAAACTATTGTAAGGACCAAGACCCATTTTCCCACGTATATACTGAGCAAACTGACAATGCCTATAATTCACAACATTGTTTTTCCTTTGCCATCAAACCTCAACCCCCCCACCCACTTACCTGAAGGTGTCACCTGTGCCTTGTTCAAGTGGCCATTATTGATTTGTGAGCCTTCGCAGTGAGTACTTGGGACTTTCCGAGCCGATTTGATTCAGTTCCTCGTTAGATAAACTCGTTGAACCTTCTGGAGATTGATTAGCAAAATTCAAGGTGTACTGTTTTGTGAAAAAATATTGGGCAAACTTTCTTTTTGAGTTGCAGCAAATTGCAAACAAGGAACATGGTACTGCAGATCACTGCAGTTTACTTCCTTGCATTTTGTGTTTGCAATGAAACACAATTTGTCAAACATTTTGTAAAGGGTCACTTTAAAAATTGTAAAACTATGCCATCTTTGAAGCTGTAAAGTTGTGTGAATATTCTGGCCTATATGATTGTGTGCAGCCATCACAGAACTGGCCTCTGTTGGTGTGTTGGAATTCCAAACTTGGATGACCCAATACTCCCAACAGTCTCCACTTCAACAACATTGAGCATTTTTGAAGTAGGTGTGTGCTTTAATTCATTAGGAGTGTTTATTCAGCAGGAGGAGCCGTGTCACTTCTTGGCAAGGGAAAAGACAGGTGAGGTAATATGTTGCCTCAAGTTTTTGATGCCTTAGAGCCATTTTAGGCACTAAATGCTTTAGATGTGCTTTAAGAATTGAAGAGTTACACAGCTTTTTGCTTTATTTTTGCCCGTCAATACTGCATGTGTTCAGGAACTTCAGAAAGTGGGGTCCAAACTGGATTCTTTCAACCGATGCTGACTTTTAATTAAGGGTGTGTGGTATCCTCCCTCCAAAACAAGCACATTCTTATTCAGAGTATAAGATAACTTGTCTGCACTTTGTGACAAAATAGTTGTGCAATATTGAAGAAATATTCTGTTTTATAGCACTTTTGACAACTTTTAAAGTCAGCAAGTTTTACATCAAAACTATACATCCTTGAAATGTTCATTCAGTTTTTAGCATAAGCAGTTGGTTGATTTTGATGAGCAAGATCACAGTAATTAATTTGTAATTAATTTTTATCTGCTAATTATGCTGAATGATTTTGATGATGCTGTAATATTTTGTAAAAAATACAGGATAACACGAAAGAAACCTGATTTAAGCTGCAGATCCAAGGTTTATCAGGAAAAATGTTACATGATTTCTGGCATCAATGTGTAAATCTGAATTATTGAAACAAACACAAATGTGTACATGTGTAAATAATTGCACAGAAAACTCCAACTATAGTTGTATAATAATTATGATATTCAACTAAATGATATCAATTCAATTAAAATGTTCCCATCAGAGATTCAAATCCTTCTCAGTGAAATGTTTCATTTTCCAAGGGCTGCAACTGTTGGGACCAGTGCTTTAGTTGAGCTAAATACTGGAAGTATTTAGAAAACTAGCAATATATAATTAAGATAGATCATTTTGAAAGTTGTTTGATTTGCAGATTGAATTTGAGGAACAGCCCATTAGGGTGTTGAAATTTCTGAAATAGGTTTTTGTTCAATTAAGATTAGAGGCAAGGCACAGACCAGAACTTAATTAAAACAATAATTTAAATAAAGTGGATTTATTTGCTATACGACTGCTTGATTAAAAGTGTTTTTTTTTTACAATAAATGTTCACAGATTGAAAGTATCTGGAGAGAATTTACATTAATTTTTGTAGCTCATGAAATACCGTTAATTGTAAAATGATCTCTGTGCAGGATGTGATCAGCACTTAAAAAAGCTTGAGCACTATATATTGGTAATGGTGTCCATTGAAGACAAAATTTGGCTTAAAACGTTTTTTGCCTCATGTTTCAAGTACTTTTTACCTGTATTGGGTTTCAGTACAGAATGGCCACTTGCCTGCCCGATAGAGCAGCCAGATACTCGGTAACAACCTGATGTGGAGAGATGATTGCAAATGATGATGGTCAAATTCTTTCCCTTTCAGTTTTCTGTTCAAGGAAGTAAGGAAGTTATTGAGCACCATAATAGCTATCCAGATCAAATTGGTTTGGCAATAGAAAAGCAGAAAGTGTGATATGTGAAAATAGGCTCTACAGGTTGGCTGAAGTTTGTAATGTTTCATGGGAGTTAGTTCTGGGCCACAGAGTGTGGAGGGAAGGTACTTATAGCAATTTTGTAACATTTTCTGTTAACACCAACCTAGATGACTAGAGTAAGAAAGATTGCTAGCATTCAGTGATCTGGGCCAGTTAAGTGGCTATGCTAAGGATTGACAGATTAAGTTTAATGTAGTTAATTGGATTTCAAAATGGTAGCAGGTAAGGTAATCCACATTGAAACATTAAAGGTGGCTACACAACGAAGAGGTGTCCATTAGCAAAGATAGAAAAGGATTAAGGTGCAATTACTAATCATTCATTGAAGGTATTCATAAATTTGAAGCTGTAGTCAATAAGACTAATTAAGTACTTGGATGCATTTCCGAGGCATTCAGTTATAAATCAAGGCAAGTTTTTCTGGTTTTCTCCCTCCTTCTCTCTATTACAGGTTTCAGAAAATTGACGAGTATTGCGCCCAAGTGATCATTGATGATGTGTATCACCATAGCTTTCAACCATTGAGAGGTGTCATAGCTGAGCCTGTTCCTGTCCTTGGCTAATGTTCGCACTTATATACAGCATGACTCACTGATTGTTGACCAAGAGCAATGGTTGTTTTTCCCACCTCTAGCCCAGGAACACTTAAGTTAATTGTTACTTCCCTTTACACTGCCCAACTTCAGATCAGTTAATTCAGCTCATATTCTTCTCAGCTCCATGGCTTAGTGCTGCAGCACACTTGCTCACTGAACTACTGAGGAATTTCCATCAGAAACCATTATTTTCACTCTGCATGATTCACTGGTAAACTGTACTTGGAACATGTTGTCAATTTTGAATATCCGAACTTAAAAGAGGCAATCAATATAGCAGAGAGTTCAGAGCAGAGTAACCAGGATGATAGCAATTCAGGCTCTGGGTTCTGAAGAGCAGTTCACAAAGCTAAACTTCAGGGGCAAAAAAGATTGATAGCAAATATTATCCAGACCTTCTAAAATAATGAGACAAGCATTGTACAGATCCAAGCAGAATGTTTATCTTAGGTTGTGAGGCCTGCATTAACTATTCTGAAGTTAGACTAGTGATTAAAAGATTATTTTTCCCCCATTGAACGGTGGAACTGACTCCCAACAAAAGTCTTAGTTTGACATAGTCTCTCTTTTTTAAAGGCTGAATATGTCTAGTTAATAAAGAGATTGTGGGGTATACAGATTAGGATAGACACACATGATCAATAACTGTATGGATCATTATGGCTCCATTACTGCTGACAATGGATAAGACACCTATGCAGTGAAACTCGATAGAAGTGGGATTCCAAAAAGGAGGTAGAAGGGAGGGGAGAAAATTGGCAGAACCAAAAGTGGAGGAAAAATTAGATAAAGTAGAAAATGTTGGAAATACAATCCAGATTGCCAGCAACTGAAAGAGAAAGATGCTTCAGGTGTAACCTTTCAGCAGAACATGAAAGCGTCAGACAATTTGCCTGCTGCTTGTACCTTCTCTGTACAATAAGAAAATGAAAAGAATTCGACTACAGCCTGCACCAACATGACTAATTATATTCTATTTTTCAAGGGCCATTTACAGAATTTAACAAAGCCAAAGAAATGCTAAAAGCAAAACCAGACCAATCCCAGCAGGATGTAGCACTTACTGGCACAGAAATTTGACTCCTCTGTGATTCAGAAGCTAATGGCTTCCATAATCCAACTACTCGGCTCTGAATCCATATTGGCATACAGCATGCTCCCAGACCAAGTCTCCAGTGTGTACTGATTGAGCAGACCAGCCATAACTGAACCACATACAACTCACTAAAACCTGATAGAAAGTTGTTTGAAAATAAAACACCATCAGAAATGCAAGATCTACAACCCCCATTCAAATGATCATCTAACAACAAATTTGTCTGTTTTAGAAATATGTGATTGAGAGAAATCACTTTACGGTTGTCCAAGGAATAAAAGAAACATAAAAAGAAATAAACTACAAAAAAAAGAAATAAACTACAAATGCTGGCTATCTAAAATGAAAATAGAAAATGCTGCAAATACACAGCATTCCCGTCAGTATATGTAAAGAGAAAACATGTTAGGTTTACACATGTAAACCTGTCGCCATAACTGGAAATTGGAAGATAGGTGAACTCATTAACAGTATGAACCAAACAAAAGGGAGAAAGAACAAACAGAAGGCAAGTGTTAGGAAT
This sequence comes from Squalus acanthias, assembly GCA_030390025.1. Lineage (NCBI taxonomy): Eukaryota > Metazoa > Chordata > Chondrichthyes > Squaliformes > Squalidae > Squalus > Squalus acanthias. Next base: position 62,569,719 of record CM059433.1, on the reverse strand, counting down.
AAAAACAGAAAATGCTGGAAATACTCAGCAGGTCAGGCAGCATCTGTGGCGAGAGAAACAGAGTTAACGTTTTAGGTGGATGACCTTTCGTCAGAAAGCGTTAGAAATGCTGACTCCTGTCAGACAGCATTTTTGCCTTTTCATTAAAGAAGCTCATTGCCAATCTCAGATCTGGCATCTAACCAGAAGCTATTCCAATATTTTCCTGAATCTTATACCATAAAATTGTTAATGCCATCAGAACAACAACTTGCATTTAATGTAGATAAATATCCCAAGGCACATCACAGAGGTGTAATCAGACAAAAATGGATGGCGAGTCAAAGAAGAAGGTCTTTGGAGGGGTGAACAAAAACTTGATCAAAGAGGTGAGTTTTAAGGAGGGTCTTGAAGGAGGAGAGGGTGGTGGAACGGTGGAGAGGTTTAGGGATGGAATTCCAGAGCTGAAGGAACAGATACTAATGATGGGGTGAAAGAAAGGGGGATGCACAAACGGCGAGCATCAGAGGAACGAAGAATTCCGAGGGGGTAGTTGTAGGGCTGAAGGAGGTTAAGAGATAGAGTGGTGAGACCACAAAGGGATTCACACACAAGGATTATCATTTTAAATTGGAGGCATTAGGAGACCAGGACCTAATGTAGGCCAGCAAGGACAGGGGCTATAGGTGAGTGGGGCCTGGTATGGGACATGATACAGGCAGCAGAGTTTTAAATGAGCTGAAGTTTACAGAGAGTGGAGGATTGGAGGCTGACCAGGAGAGTACAGGAAAAGCTGAGTCTGATCGTGACAAAGACAAGGATGATGGTTTCAGCAGCATGTTTGTCCAATACAAGGAAACTTGTGTTGGTGTCTGATGACATTTCCTACAGGAAGTGCTTCAACTCAGATATTCTTCCATAAATATCATCAGCAATATAGTGAATTTTGAAGGTTAAGTTATTAACAAAGTCTCATACACAAAATATCGAAGCTTTTCATACTCGATTTACACACAAGTTGATGTCTAGAAATGTCCTGTAATACTTATACCCGCAATTTGCCTAAGATACAAACCAAGGAATATCTTGCACTGTAAGTTGTGACATCTCATTCTTCATAATATTAATATTTAGTCCTTTCAGAGAAAATTTGTGGTAGATTTTTCCTGAGATTTCTGGAACTCATTTTGTTTTTGACGTGTTATAGTCATTTTGACACAGGATGCTTACTTGCATCCCTTCTATTTGAACTAGAAGTGACTGGGAAAGAGCTTCAAACAGTTTCCCAAAATTCTAAAAACAGATTTTCGTAGGTTGCACCCTTAAGGACAAAGGTACGTTTCTGACTGTATTATGATTATTCAGAAAATCTAAACAGTAGATGTGAATTATAGCCAGTTTCTGGCTACAGAACAAGGCATTAATATGTAACACTGGCACCCTGTAGTACTGTATTTTTTTTTTTTAAAACACTTCAAAGAATTTTGTAATCATAGGATCTTGACTTACAAGTGTTCCATGTATCTCATTCATGCATCGATTGATGTTATTTCTGTTTCTCCTAGTGGCACCTCTCCATTGGCTTGCTTGAATGCTATGCTTCACACAAATTCTAGGGGAGAAGAGGGTATTTTCTATAAGGTACCTGGTCGCATGGGAGTCTATACTCTAAAGGTGAGTTTTTCTTGAAGAAACACCGTGGTGCTGTCTTATTGTTTGAGTCCTTGGAGGGGGAAAAAGATAGTTTCTAATGTATTGTAATTCTGGTTTCATTTTTAAATTACATTTACTGGTGGTGATCAAGGTAAGGAAGACCATTGCTGGGGGTGGAGCACTTTTAGGTTGAGCAGTCTCATGTCAGGTGTAACACGGCGGATGCAGAGTAAACTCACTCTACTTTGCCCCAAAAATGTGACCTGAATCCAACATTGGAAGAACAACCCACTATTTCGCCAGTGCTATTTTTTCTGTTTCCTGCATCCTTATGGTATATCTGAGATTTAGTACTGATTTGTAGGTGGTTTTGTGTTGTGGGCTCATAGCCACTGGGAACTAGGTTGAGACTACCACTCCTCATTTTATGTAGGACTCTTGTCGCTTGAAAAGAGAAGAGAGTCGTCATGTCAGTAAAGACTGGATATGAACCTGGATCTCGGAGGTGATGGCAAATATACAGCACCATCTTAGTTCTGATTCTTATTTTTTCATTTGGCCAATAGCAACACTGTTGGACTCTTCAGCAGGAGACTGCAGTTTGAATTGCAGTCTTGATTCACATTTTGGCTGCTCCAAGGCAACCAAGTCTCAGCCAGGTCACTTGATGGAGGGAGAGAAAACTGTTCAGGAAGAGATCACTTTCTCCACTGCTTAAAAATGCCTGGTGATGGGTTGACTGAGGAGTGGCATTGACAGCATCTATAGAACTGTCCCTGATGAGGAATCAAGGCAATTTCATTTTTTGGAAGAAGGAATAAGAAAAAATAGTAAAAGTCTTCATGTGCATTGTATGGCTGTGACACAAATTGTTATTACAGAAACATTGTGTTGATTACTAAAACAATCAAATTTACTAAATTAACATTAAAATTATGCACAACTGCAAGAGTGCTTGCAGATGAAGTTTTGTGCCCATAATCCTCTATTTACCAAGTTCCTGATTTCTTTGCTGGTGCTGTCAGAAGGCACTGAGCAGAAACCAGGTCTTTCTCACAAGAAGAAGAATCATCTTTGGGCTGCTCTCGTGCCCCTCCTGAAGGCTGACTGAGTGACATCTGCAGATGTCTACAACCAAGTCATTGCCACAGGTGATGCATGGCACAGGATAGAGGAAAGGTAGTGTTGCACAGGAAAATTGCCCTCACATTAACTAAGTACCAATTTATTTGGATTACATCTGACATATTCTTGATTAAAACAAATGACAATTAAAATCTATTTACGCGTTTGATAAATGCAACTGTAACAGCAAGATTATGTGGAACAGGATATGACGAGATATGTACTATATTATATACTGTATCCACCCTATTGGACTCAATGAGGAGACACCTTATCCACATTTACATTTTCTGTCTATTTAAATTTATGTTGTGGGTTCAAGTCCCACTCCAGGGACTTGAGGACATAATGCTAGGCTGACATTCCAGTGCAGTGCTGAGGGAGTGCTGCACTGTTGGAGGTGCCGTCTCATTATCCAGTTAATTTGACCCATAGGGGGTGAATTTCCTCGGGGTTTCTCCCACTCTGCTGCCAAGACGTCAAACGAAGTTTGCAGAAACCCCTTTTACCTGCTTAAATCCCGTTTGTGTGCTTAAACAGAGTTTCTGCCAAATTTACTGTGGTGGAGCAGAAGAAGCCCTGAGAGAATTCATTGCCTGTAATCTGCTGACAGTAACTGCTTCTTAAAGCAGCTTTTCAAAACCAATTCTGTTTGCTCATTGCTGATTATTCTCAGCCCAAAGTAAATTGTAAAGACAGAGCTTTGGACTGCCGTAAAATCACTTCTTCCTTTTGGTTCCTCAGAAGGATGTCCCAGATGAAATGAAGGATCTGTCCGAGATGTGGGATGACAGCAGTGATGGTCAATCAGACTCGCAAAGCACAGAGAGCAACGAGAAAAGGGAAAGGAAGAAAAGTAGGTGGAATTTGGAAGGCAACTGAGGGTTGAAAAACTTACCATGTGACCTCCAAACTTATCAACCCCTTTCTTGGGAAGGATGAACTAACCTGGCTTACATTGGTCAGATCAGTTCAATTAAAACTGAGCTTCAGGCTGATTCAATCCCATTATATCCCAGTTTCTCTCAGGTTTCCATTGTAGATAACTGTCACTTTAGTACAGGACACAGGCATGTGGTGTCCTATCCCTTCAGGACAAAGCCAAATCCAGGCATGCCGAAGATATGAAGGTGTTCCGCTGTTTGATGCTCAAAAGTCAAATGATTTTGGAATTTCAGTAATCTCTGTCCATTTCCCAGTGGGCAAACTAATAGAGAAAGGAAGTGAATAAGGGGTTTGGGAGATAAGAATGGTGTATGATACATTCCAGACTTTGGTACTATCCTGATGGACTGTAATGGTCTTTTCCAATCCTGTTCATTCCTATATAATCCTTACATGGGGCAGTCGGAAGGTTGGGGTGGGAGTAAGGGGAACTCTGCATTGTATCTGGCATTCTCCCCTCCCCTAAAATGTTCACGCCTCATAATAATTCTAGTTTTTCTGCTGTGTTTGTACTTTGACACAAACATGGGTTCATGGAACAAACGGTAGTAGGACCCAAAGCGTGCCTTCATTGCTTGCCATTATTATTTATCAGCAACTGTGGGAGCTTGCAATTTCAAGTTGGAATTTTATAGAAAGTCTGTGCACTGTGTTTAGTAAAACAGTAAATAAATGCTGTCTTCGCTGATAACGACACAGAGTTTGAAGAATCTATGATATGCTAAATGAGGAAAAATAGCTGTATATTGTAAAGGGATAAATGGTTATCCCCAACATGGATAATCTGTTACAGCCAATTATTAGATTGATTAATAATACTGAATGGCAACGTCCTACCTCTAGCTATTTCCCAGATCAGTAATTTGGATTTCAACTTATTTTTTGGTGAAGGGTAAAATGCCACTTCTGAGTTCAGTTCATTTTTCAGTGGAAATAGTGATGTAAAGGAATTATTTTAAAAACAACAATCTACTTGTAGTGGCTAGTGATTAATTGTCTCAACAGAGTCAGTTCATTCACTGCATGGAGTCCCTGTGCATAAACTGACTTTTTTACAAGGTTACTTGCAGTAGGAATACTGTCCTCCATGCGCCAGTGTTGTTAGAATTTTAGGCTAGGCTGATTTATTGAGTAACTGAATAAAATTTGCAATTGACAGAAATTAATTAAGCAGTGAAGGATCAACATATTATGGTGCCAGTATGGATAGAGTCAAGTACATGCATTTCATTCAGATCTTATTTTACAAAGAAGCGCTGGCAATATTGCAATACAGGAAACTTTCGTTTATCCGGCATCGACGGGACCGGCGTGGTGCCGGTTTATCGAAAGTACCGGATAACAGAGAGTTATATCTACCGAGGCTATTTTTAACAAAGAGACTCCAAGCAGCACGGGAGAATCTACTCATGCTACTGCAATGTTTCGGACTTGCGACAGCGCCAGGAGGCCAAGTAGTGGTACTTTTGAAAAGTACCCCTACTGACTAAATCGGCGTTCGCGGACTCGGACTCGGACTCGGGATCGGCAACATTGCCGGTTATTTGAGAGGATTTTTCGGAGCACTCTGCGTTTGCGGAGACTCGACTGCGACTCGGCAACATTGCCGGTTATTTGAGAGGAGTTTTCGGAGGATGATTTTTGCCGGTTAAGCGAGAATTCCGGATATTTGAGTGCCGGATAAACGAAAGTTTCCTGTAATTGACAGTTGTGGAAATATATTTTTAATAACTTAATCTTCCTGCCATGCAAGATGGGGCTTGTTTGCAATATGCTGGGAGTGCACTTAATGAGCCTGAGTTTACGATATTTCCTGATTTCTATACCTGACAGAACATTCTGTAACAAAAATAATTGGATTGCGTAACCCTTCAATATTATTCCTTTTATGAGTTCAATGTATTGAACCCAAGTCCACTATCTTGTAGTATATTTTTTCAAGTATGCAAAATGATAACAGGACTCTATGTAATCAAAAAGAAAAGAAAGACTTGCATTGATATTCTTCTTCTCCTTCTTCTTCTTCTTAGGCAGTCCCTCGGAGCCGAGGATGACTTGCTTCCACATTAAAAATGAGTTCGCAGGTGACTGATGAGTCCAATGCGGGACCTACAGTCTCTGACACAGGTGGGGCAGACGGTGGTTGAAGGGGCGGGTGGGTGGGGTGCTTGGGTTGACGTGCGCTCCTTGCGCTGCCTGCATTGATATAGTACCTTTCACGACCTCAAGACGTCCCAAAGCACTTTACATCTAACAAAGTACTTTTGAAGTGTAGTCACTGTTGTAATAAACAAAGACAACAACACATTTATGAGAATTTTGAAATCGTGGTGTTGCTTAACCGGGAGCCACTGTAGGCCAGCAAGGACAGGGGGGATTGGTGAACGGGACTTGGTGCGAGTTAGGACACGGGCAGCCGAGTTTTGGATGACCAAGTTTACGTAGGGTAGAACATGGGAGGCCAGGCAGGAGTACGTTGGAATAGTGAAGTCTATAGGTAACAAAGATATGGATGAGGGTTTCAGCAGCGGATGAGCCTGAGGTAAGAGCGGAGACAGGCGATGTTACGGAGGTGGAAATAGGTGGTCTTAGCTATGCCGCGGATATGTGGTCGGAAGCTCATTCGGGATCAAATATGACACCAAGGTTGCGAACAGTGTGGTTCAGCCTCAGACAGATGTTAGGGAGAGGGATGGAGTCAGTGGCTAGGGAATGGAGTTTGTGGCGGGCACTGAAAACAATGGCTTCGGTCTTCCCAATATTTAATTGGAGAAAATTTCTGCTCATCCAGAGCTGTATGTCGGACAAGCAGTCTGACAATTTAGAGACCGTGGAGGAGTCAAAAGAAGTGGTGGTGAGGTAGAGCATTTTAGGGGAGGGCGGGAAAGCAAGAGCTGCACGCTTACATCATGTGCAGCTTGTAAATTAGAAGATATTGTGGGATAAGGGGGAAGTGGGCTGTGAGAAGGAGAATAACATATGAGGATACCAGCATCTTGTATTCTTTCAGCTCCACCGCTGGCCAAGGCTTCAGCCATGCCCCTGCCAAAAATGGCCAGCACTGTCTCCTCCAAGGGGGTGAAGTGAAGCTAGGAATGGTAGGTGTGCCTCGTGTTTGGTACAGACTATTGGTAGGTGAATGATGGGGGCTGGGGGGGTCGTGCAATGAGCAGTGCGTGAGGCTAGTGGTGTAGCTGGTAGGAGATGGCTTTTGAAGATGCATTCACTGACCTTGACCACTGGTCTGATCTGGTCACACATTGTTCTTTCTGGAGGACCTCCTGGCCCCTCTAGGTACAGAAACATGTACATGTCGTGTTCACCCCCTGCACAAAGCTGGGGTGCTGCGTGTGTGACCCTGGTGCCCATTCCCTGGCTTGTTGAGCCATTTATGTTGATGCTGAAGGACTTTTTTTTTACATGCGGAAGGCAGTTCAGCTTTAAGAGCTGAAGACTGCCATTTCAGAATTATTATAATTTTTTTTTCAGAAGGCAGTAGAGCTCCAAGAGCTAAAGGCTTCCTATTTTTAAATGGTTTTTATTTTTTTTCATTTTGGAAGGCAGTTCCCCTTTAAGGGACTGACACTGCTTTCTAAAGTGACTGGCTAGCTTTAAGACAAGGCTACCTCGCTCCAGGTTTGCAACAGCCACGCTGCGTTGGGCCTCCTGCTGAGACTACTGCCGGAAAAAGAGTTTTGCACTCCAGGTTTTGCGCTGCAATAATTTAAATTAGCAGGCAGCATCAAAATACCATTGCTGCCTGTGCTGCTGTTGCAGGCAGCCGTTAACTGCAGCCCGCGGTGGCACCAGCAGGTTTCTGGCCTACTTTAATTTATCGGCCAATGTCTCTCAATGTGGATGGCAGACTAATGGTTCATTTTGTTGATACACCAGCTGAATGGTAGCATTCTATCCTCGGAGCGAGAAGGTGGTGGATTCATGTCCCACTCCAGAGACTTGAGCACATAATCTAGGCTGGCACTTGAGTGCAGTACTGAAGGAATGCTGCACTGTTAAAGGTGCTGTCTTTTGGATGAGATTTTAAACCGAGGCCCCATCTGCCGTCTCAAGTGGATGTAAAAGATCCCATGGCATTTTTTGAAGGCGAGCAAGGGAGGCCTCGCTCCTCCCTATCTCTGTAATCTCCTTCAGCCCCACAACCCCCCGAGATATCTGCGCTCCTCTAATTCTGGCCTCTTGAGCATCCCTGATTATAATCGCTCAACCATTGGTGGCTGTGCCTTCTGTTGCCTCGGCCCTAAGCTCTGGAATTCCCTCCCTAAACTTCTCCGCCTCTCTACCTCTCTTTCCTCCTTTAAGACGCTCCTTAACACCTACCTCTTTGACCAAGCTTTTGGTCACTTGCCCTAATTTCTCCTTATGTGGCTCGCTGTCAAATTTTTTGTCTTATAATACTCCTGTGAGGTGCCTTGGGACGTTTTACTAGATTAAAGGCGCTATATAAATGCAAGTTTTTGTTGTTGTTGAAATACTCAGCAGGTCAGGCAGCATCTCAACCTGAAATGTTAACTGTTTCTCTCTCCACGGATGCTGCATGACCTGCTGAGTATTTCCAGCATTTTCTGTCTTCTCGGAGACCTTCCTTTACCATCTGGAGCCTTGCAAGCATTCAGCAGCACTCCCTGCACACTCTAAAATCTATTGCGCCAAGCCACTACTTCAATAAAATATATATTTTTTTTAAATCCAAACTTACCTGAAAGATGTCTGTGTCCCTTTTAAGAAGCACTGACAGCGTCTCTGCAGGTCTGCCTCACGCACGCTTTTCTGAGCATGGTTAGGACCTGGCTTTAAACAGCGAGAAATTCCCAGTTTGCAGACGTGGCGTCAAGTCAGGCGTTGCACGCTGACTGACGTCACGATCTGCTCATTTACGTTTCAGGGTCCAGCGCTGTCAACGGTAGCGCTATGGCCCTTAGCAAAATGGCGGCTGCTGTGTCCCGTGCCGGAGCGGCCGGAAGCAAGGCAGCCACCATTTTCTTGCAGCAAATCAGCGTTAACGGGCATTGCATATGTATGGAATTTCTAGGCCATGGACTTCCACATGGAGACTGTCTTCTTGAGACTTCTCCTGTGCCCCAGAATTAAATCAGGAGAAGGTACACTCGATCGTGAGGTGTGCCACTGGAGAGAAGAACACAATGACCAGAATTTTCCTTACCTTGGCAGGCCCAGTGCAGCCGGTGTCCCTAGCGGGTCCCAACCCCACTGTTGGCTCCATCCCGCTGTATAAAATGAACTTACCTTAATGGGGCCTATTAAGCCTGCCCAGCACGTTACCCAGCCCAATGAGATGGAGCGGGTCTGGTGACGTCATTCATGACGCGTTTTAAGCCGGGCTCCTTAAAGGGGCCCTGGCCACATTAAATTTTAAGTTCAATCTAACATAGTGGGTGTTGAATCTTTACTGTACAATCATATAATAAAAGTTATATATGAGTGACGAAGAAATATTTAAATAAAATTATCATGAAGTAATATGACTCCATCTACAAATACGATCAAGAACATAATTAAAGAAGTAGATTAATTGGGAAGTTATTGGCGCTTTAGTCACAAATCTGTATCAGTAACTGGTACAAATAAAAGATGTTTGTATATAGGTAATACATAAAATTAAGCAGATTTTAAATGTAATTGTAAAGGGGTGGATTTACAATTTTATGCAAGTTCAGCTACGGAATCCCTGACAAACAGTGTAAGTGGCGCTTACAGTGTGTTTCTGGGATTTCTGCAACTCTTCCGTTGAAGTTAAAAATGGACAAGTGAAAGAACCACTGCAGAAATTCACCCTGAGGTCTCAGAGTGAAAAATTAAATTAGTCGTATTCAGGGACTGAAAGCAAATTGAACCAGTGGAATGAGTGATGAGAATGAAATTGTTACGGTTGATGACTTGATTTAATGTGTAACTGGACAATCACAGTATACTGTGAGAAAAACCTGACCAGAAACAACAAAAAAATATATTTAATTGTTCATGTCATTTTTTTATAGTGCAGATCAATTCACTGTAATTACTGTTCAGTTGGAAGGCAACAGCCGAGAATGGCTGATGTCAGCAAATGACTTCATACAGCCTCATGGTAAACTATGGGTCAGAATTTGCTGTCAAAATATCGGTGAGGCTAATGGCGCTCACCGTTATTTATGTGTAAATGGTACAGCAACTTCAGGTGAGGAGCAGATGCGTGGTTAAACTCAATTATCCAGAAGTTGCTGTCCAAATTGCGCCGCTCCACCGTTAGCTTCACTAAAACAGTATCTCGCTGTCTGGCTCACCATTGAAATGCATTGAGTGGCGTGAAGTTGCTGTATTTGCACGGTAGATGCGAACTAAACTAGCAACAGAAAGTTATGTCTCGTCATTATAAGCCTAAGTATGCTTTTAACGACGTGATAATTGTTAACTACTGCCAATCAACTTCTCTAGCACTGAATATTAACTATTAGAAGTATGGAGTCTCATTCTTTCAGGTATTAATTGTTTTTGGAGATCTTAAAAATGTGAAACTTAAATTTTCTAATTTTTTTTAACTTCCTTTCTGTTTTTTCCCTCTCTTTTAATCCAATCTTTCTTTCCCTTTCTTTATTTCTCTTTCTGTACCTGATTTGACATTGAATTCATCCACTCTAATTTATACTTCTTTCTCAGTCCTTGCGCGGTTAGTTTCACAACCTTTCAATCTGATTGGTTAAGGAGATACACAGTTGCTTGCCCTGTTCACTCCGATCCCAGATGCCCAGTTTCCTTGACTGTACCGTTATCAGCTCGCACCCCAGATGCCCGGTTTCCTTAGCTGTGCCATTATCAGCTCGCACTTTCAGCACTTAAGACGCAAAAAATGTTAGAATTATTCGTGCACGTTTAGATTTTAACAAACGACAGATGCCATTAAGATGCCCTGCTGCAGCAAAATCTGGGCCATTATCTATTTCAATGCTGGTGTTTAAGTAGCTGGAGACTTGAAGATCCAGTACTGACTGAGTAAAGTTATGTGCTCAGGCAACAAGTAATTGTTAATCAGTTGATTGGCACTTTGACCCAATGTAATAGCACGAACATTAAAAATCAACACTATTAAAATTTGTTTTTTTCCCCTTTACATTGTCAGCATAATGTATCTTCCCAATTGGTATGTTTTCTAAGTGCGTTTCTGCTCTTGACCCTGTCATTCTGTAGCTCTTAATCTTACAACTGAGCAGGTGTTCCAAACTTGGTTGTAAACGTTGCATTTTCACTGAGTCCAGCTGCACATCTCAGGGCTCCAACAGGTTATGCTAATACTATTTGCGGTTGCATTTTCCAATTGTTTTAATTCACAAGCTAACTAACTAGTATGGCTGCAATCTGTGGAATCGATGGTGTGTTACTCTAGCTATAATGCCTGATTTATTTAGCATTTTCTAAAAAAGCACCCTCACCCTGCTTCAATACTACCTTTTAAACCATAGGAGGTTGGGCTTTTTTGGCTATTTCTATTTTCTTCTCATTCCTCCCCCAGAGAACTGTATTGCTTCCATGTCTCTACACTCGGCTTGTGATTTTCCAGCTCCCTCCCTGTGTAGTGATGCCTTGTCTGGGAAATGCAGTCACTAGGGCCTAGATTCTGAATCACTCCCATAATCAGTTTTTCACTTAGATTACTCATTCTAGCCTTTTAATCATCTGCAGTCTCATTACATTATCCATTCTATAACTCTTTGAGGACTTTTCAGTTTTCAAATCACACATATCTTTTGCTGCATGTTACATCTGTAAGAAAGACTTTCTGCACATGTATAGTGTTGAATATAGTAAAACATAACGTGAAATGTACTCTAAACAATATTCCCAGATCATGACCAGACTTTGCCTATATTCTACATTATTTTGCTTATATTTCCTGATGATTTTCTTGTATGTATACATGAGACTGTCATTCAAAGAGTGAAACAATTTAATTGTTAAGGTTTTGTGACCTATGCCAAGACTCATCGGGTGATAATAGGAACAGGATTAGGCCATTCAGCCCCTCGAACCTGATCATATGACCTTGAGCAATTGCATTTATTATAAGTACATTTTACCAAGTGCATTATGGCAAGTAAAACATATTTTTCCTTTAGATTAATTTTGTTTCAATTAATTTTTCATTCTTGAGATGTGGGTGTTGTTGGCAAGGCCGGCAATTACTGCCCATCCCCAGTTGCCCGAGGAGGCGGTGGTGGGCCTTCCTCTTGAACCGCTGCACATATAACTGAGTGGCTTGCTAAGTTACTTTAGAGAGCATTTAAGAATCAACCACTTTGGTGTGGGACTGGAGTCACATACAGGCCAGACCAGGTAATGATGTCGGGTTTCCTTCCCTAAAGGACATTAGTGAGCCAACTGAGCCAATCCAACAGTCACTTTTATTGCAGCAGTTTTATTTTATTTCCATTGAATTCGGATTCTGAAACTGCCATAGTGGGATTTGAACTCGCGTTCTCTCGTTACTCGTCCAATAACATAACTGCTATGCTACCATGCTATGTTATGAGTTGTATATTATGAGAAATGCAAAAGCATTTGCCATTGTGATTTCATTTAGTTTGATGTAATTCAAGTCTTTATTTTATCAGATAGAAGGTCAGGCTGAATAGAGCGGTGTACATCTTACACTTGGTTTGAATTTACACTTTAAAAGCTGAGTTCAAGTAGAAAAGACTAATAAAATACTAACTTTTAGATTTAAAATAAAACCATTAAAGTTTTTTTTTATAAGTTGTGACAACTCCAGCTTTGGTGGGGTTCAAACATCCAAAGGCAAAAGATGGGGAGACTGAAAATACACTGCCCTTGTGTAACTCCAGTGAGAGTGTTGCAGAAAGGCTACAAATTTGGCCAGGAACTGGCCAGGTCCCAACCTTACCTTGGAGTTGTCCCTGTCCATCATTTGAGCAGAGAATCCGCCTGCCCCAAGCAAGGCCATTGGTGCAGAGGCGGTGGAGCTGGGGCTGGGGACTCGCAACCCTGAGAAGGTCATTGGTGGGTGAAACCAGGCCGGCCAATTAGCAGTTGTGGGACCATTTGGAAGTCCAGGCAGGGTCCTGGTTTGGACACCAAAGAGGAGGCACATTTTTAAAAAGATATTTCAGCCCCTTTACGAAAGGGGTCGAGGGGGCACCTCCTTTCTTTCTTAGGGGGCTGCGAGGTTGGGGGGAGCTGTCGCACTATCCCTCGAGCTGGCAACCCTTGCCATAATTTGCAGCCCCTTTTGCCAGATGGGTGGCCACCATTGGGATGGAAGTGAGGGAGTCTTCTTCTGGCTTGTGGTGAGCACATCCTGGCACTGGGTTGGGTCGCTGCAGATTTTCAGTCTTGAGGTGTTCAACTACTTCGTGCTGTTGTAGCATGTTAGAGTGTCCAGGACCAAACTTTAGCATGAAAATCCAACATTTCCTCACTTTACCCACCACCCCCATGTTCGAGATGCAATTTGAACGATTTTCAGGATACTCGCATGTCTTCTCATTTAAAAACATGAAAGAAACTAAGTGGTAGAAATTGGTATGTGTAAAACAGGCGCAAAGCATAATAATCGAGCAGTGGGGACCGCACAATCTGCGCAAGTGTTGGCCGCACTGCCAAATTCATGGGGCTCATTTGTTCGGCGTCCCGGGCTCCTTGAATATGTAAATTAGGTACCTAACACCTGTTGAACGACCCCTTTGACAAATTGGTCAGGATTCTTCAGTATCCTCTGCAGCCACCAGCCAAAGGTAAGTTGATGGTGGGGGATTCGGCGATGGTAATGCCGTTGAAGGTCGAGGGGCAGTGGTTAGACTCTCGCTTGTTGGAGATAGTCATTGCTTGGCACTTCTGTGGCGCGAATATTACCCGCCACTTATCAGCCCAAGCCGGAATGTCATCCAGGTCTTGCTGCATGCGGGCATGGACTGTTTCATTATCTGAGGAGTTGTGAATGGTGCTGAACACTGTGCAGTCATCAGCAAACATCCCCATTTCTGACTTTATGTTGGAGGGAAGGTCATTGATGAAGCAGCTGAAGATGGTTGGGCCTAGGACACTGCTCTGAGGACCTCCTGCAGAGATGTCCTGGGACTGTGATGATTGACCTTCAATCACCACAACCATCTTCCTTTGTGCTAGGTATGACTCCAGCCAGTGGAGAGTTTTCCCCCCGATTCCCATTGACTTCAGTTTTACTAGGGCTCCTTCATGCCACGCTCTGTCAAATGCTGCTTTGATGTCAAGGGCAGTCACTCTCACCTCACCTCTGGGATTCAGCTCCTTTGTCCATGTTTGGACCAAGGCTGTAATGAGGTCTGGAGCCAAGTGGTCCTGGCGGAACCCAAACTGGGCATCAGTGAGCAGGTTATTGGTGAGCAAGTGCTGCTTGATAGCACTGTCGATGACACCTTCCATCACTTTGCTGATGATTGAGAGTAGACTGATGGGGCGGTAATTGGCCGGGTTGGATTTGTCCTGCTTTTTGTGGACAGGACATACCTGGGCAGTTTTCCACATTGTCGGATTGATGGCCTTATCTGAGGACCACTGCCAGCGAGTTAGGTGGCGAAAAATTGCGGTTTGCCATCAGGTGAGCTGCCTGTGGAAGCACGACCAGTGGCAGTAGCACGGCCAAATTATTCAGATGAGGCCCGTGGATCAATTTCTATCGATCCTCATGCCTCTTGTGGAGGCAGTGAGAGTCTGGACCTGAAAACGGGCGCAGACGAATTTTTACCCCAAAGTTTTCTTAAAATATGAATACAGATTTAAATATAAATATAAACTCTATGTGGGTGAATGGAAAAGAAGTTAGGACGTGATGTAAAACAGCTGTCGATTGGCTATCGGCCCGTTTTGCGCTACTGGCGTTGACCAATTTCAACCTCTGTGTCTGCACAGCATGTTGATGCGTGCACAGTCTTTAAGAAGCTTTTCACATTTTTTAAAAAGTGTTCAATTTTTTACCCATTGAGAGAGGAAACATGGGTACCGTGAAAAACACTTGAATTGCAGCTGGGACAGATGTGGACTCAAAGCACACATCTTCTTGCTGTTGATGACTGCACCGAATGACATTGCTCATTTTTCAAATTAATTAAGAGAATTCTTATAAAAAGTGGACACTGACAGAAAGAGCATTGTTAATTTATATTTGTCTTAATTTTTAGGTGTAAAGTTTTAAGTTGCTAAAAATGTTCTGTGGTGGAAAAAATACTGTTGCAGAACTTGAAGGGGGAATACTTTGGCACTAATGCCAGAGTCTGTCTGCAGTTATGTGGTTTTATCTGTGATACTATCCAGCAAATATATTAATTATTAATGTGACTATGACATTTTGCGTAGTTTAATACATGGTGAAAAGTTATCACATTTAAAATGTTGGGAAGTTTTTTTTGGAAATTGTTGCTTGTATTGTCGTAAAAAAATAAAGAAAAAAAGCGTTCTTTGCCATCCTATGAACTTTATGTTTCAAGCACGAAGCAATCGTGCAGTTGACTATAGTGCAACTGCAGGCGGTTGTCATACCGAGGTTGCTGTCCTAACAAGTGTGCTACAGTACTTCTTTTCCCAGTGACCTTTCAGCCTTCGCTTCATAGTATTTGCACAGAACGTTCTGAGTGGTTACAACAACTTGCATTTAAATAGCGCCTCCAATGCGATAAAATGCCCTCATGTGCTTCACACAGGGAAGAATGCACCAAGTAGCAGTGGAATTAGGAGAGGTGACCGAGTGCAGAGTCAAAAAGATTTTGAGGAGACTTTTCAAAGCAGGGAGAAAAGTAGCAAGGTGAAGAGATTAAGGGAAGGAGTTCCAGATGGGCTCCTAGATGGCTGAACGTTTGGCCATCTCGGGAGAAGTATTGGGAGGGGGAATGCACAAGAGGCCAGACTTGAAGGATCTAGAATGTGTGCAGAGTTCTTAGAGTTTTTTCTCTTTTGCTTTTATCTGATATGGTGATAATTATAAAATACTAAATGCAGTGTTGTATAAAGTTAGCTTTGTGTTCCAGAAAAGGGTTGTAAAAATATTTTGAAAAATTTGAAATCAGCCACTAATGACCAAGAAGAAATGGTGTGCTGTCACTTTAAGAAAATGACTTCCTGCAGGCCTCTGGATCGTGAGCTCTGAGTCACAGCTGTGGCTGATTGAAGATGGTTGTAACTGTTGAATGTGGTTACTGGGGCACCAAGATGTCATCAGTAACAACATGAGACTGGAGTGTGGTTTAGAGTATGTAGAGAGAAGTTGTTACTGCTTCAACAAGCTAAGCCATCGTCTGTTTTTGCATTTTACCATTTTCTACACGAGCATGCCTCGTTCGAGATACAGCGGAGTGGTTAGAAGAACCGTTATTAGAGCTTTATAAACATTAGAAAACTTTACTGGCTGGGTTCGCTGTCGTTCTATTTAGGATATCTTGACTCTAGCAGAAAACGGCCATTTGGAAACACAAGAGTGAGGTATGGTCAATAATGAGAATGGTAAGACATAGTTCTCTGTATGAGAATGCTAATCCCTGCCCCAACCCCCCAATCCAGTAGAGGCAGACCCATTTCTGATACCAGTTAGCTCTGTTTCTGCAACATGTCATGCGCAGTTACCCATTGATACAATGTATAGTATGATCAGCGGTGACATTAATAGCAAGTGATACACAGTGCTGCCTCGATAATAATTGAACGTTCCACGGTCTAATTTTTTTACGTGCATCACTGGTATTTTAGTTTTTAACTAGAAAAAGTTTATCTTTGTGGTTTGGTTGTAGTGATAGCAAAAATACAGGACTGGGTTTTTATTTTTTATACCTTATTGCGCACAATTTTGAAGTTAAATTCCAGTTTCGTATTGGCAAAAATCTATTTTGTTCTAAACAAAAGTTACACAAGTCAAAGTTTGCTAAAAACAATGGTCAGCATTAATCCTAGATCTTTTAGCAAGATCTGCAGAGCATTACACCTAATATTTTTATCAGAAACTGTGGTTTTTATTTATTAAACCACGAGAATACTATCACATGGGACTTGTAATAAGCATGTGCAACCAGCCAAATGGACTGAAATGGTCTTTTCTGGTCCTGTGCATTCCTGTGTTCCTATCGGCACTTTTATGTAACATTAAATTGTGCTCTTTCTGTTACTTAAGTCTTGAATCCAGCTGCTGGATAATGTCTTTGGCATGTAACGGGCAAATTGACAAGTGGGCCAGAAAACGTGCATCAAGGGAGGCTGTGATACTATTTGGAAGAGCAGGGATGATTTAAGAAAAATTCCACAATTTTACTTCGCCGTTGGTTTCCACAGACAGCCAATTTGAGTTAACTAAGTTTAGTGTTGCAGTGGCAATGATTGACCTTTTCAGTGTGATTAGACATATATATAAGTTTACATCGGCAAAACTGATTATAATGGGAAAAAGTTGACCCTTATGATGTGACAAACGTGTAACAACAGGGAATGCACTGTAACGGCCTGTACTGCTGATAAACACCTATGCTCCAACCAACTCTGCTTCTCTTCTTCCCAATTGCCATATGTTTTGTTATTTAACTGTAAACACTAATATAAGCTCGAAGTATCGCATAAAAATAAGGACAGAATGTATGACTTTAATGGCAACAGAATTACATCTGCGAGCCCTGGCGCAACTATGCGCCGACCTCTAACCCCGCTTCACCTGTAACAAGTGGACATGAAGTGTGTGCAGACGTAAGACTATTTATTTTTTGTCATTCTCCTATGGTGTTGTACATAGGGAGTCAAGAACAAGTGTAGTCTAGGGGCAGAGTTAATTGGATTGGGGGTGCATATGTAACTCTGTCCCCATTTTAAAGTCATACGTTCTGTCCGTTTTAAAATATTTTCATCTTGGGCCATAATGTGCTTTGGCGCCATTAGTTAGACTTGCCCTTGCACGTTTAGGTTTTGTAATATTTTGTGTGGCAATTTGCTGAAAGTGCGAGCTGATAACGTCGCAGCGAGGGAAACGGGGCATCTGGGACCTGAGTGGACAGGGCAAGCAACTGTGTATCTCCTTAACCAATCAGATTGAAGGATTGTGAAATTAACTGCGCAAGGACTGAGAAGGAAGTGTAAATTAGAGTGGGTGAATTCAATGTCAAATCAGGTACAGAAAGAGAAATAAAGAGAGGGAAAGAAAGATTGGATTAAGAGAGAGAGGAAAAAAAGAGACAGAAAGGAAAAGTAAAAAAAAAACTAATTTTACATTTTTTAATTTCCAACAACAATTAAAACCTGAAGGAATGAGACTCTACACTTGTAGTAGTTAATTTTCAGTGCCAAAGAGGTTGACTGGCAGAATTAACACATCATGTGGTTAAAAGGGTACTTGGACTAAAATGGACAAGACTTAACTTTCTGTGGCGAGTTTAGTTTGTATCTACCGTGCAAATACAGCAACTTCACGCCATTCAGTGCATTTCAATGGTGAGCCATTCGCCTCACCGTTATTTTGACAACAAATTATGGGCCATTAAGTTCCTATGTAACCTTGTCACACTGCAATTACACCCTCCCACGAGTGGAGCCACTTCAGTGCCATAACTGGTCAGAGGGTGTAATTACAGCCTGAGAAGTTTATAAATGTAGACATAGGAATTTATAATGGGAAAAATTGACACAAAAGTGTGATGAAAACATGAGAACAGGAAGTGAGGTTTTGTAAACAGGTTGTGTGCATAGATGCAAGAACATGCCAGTTGCTGTTGACAACATTTCCTAGGTGACTACACAGCATGCATTTTCTAGAAACCGACACCTGTGAGTGCAAAATGTTTTCAAATGTCGGATACAGGAAGTGAATACTTTGCATTGAATGTACTTCCCCCTCCACTCTAGTTCCTCTTTAATAATCTGGTTGAGGATTGTTTGTCAAGACTTGTGTAACTAGTATTGGCAATATACTGCAGAGCGCAAATTCATATAAATTGTCAGCAAAGAAGAAGTCATTTTAAATTAAACGCTTCTCATCTGTGTTTACAGATTATTGCATTTGAGAGCAAGTAATTTGGGTGTCATGATAGCTCAGTGATTTAATACTTTGCAGACCTGAAGATGCAAATTTGAATCCGAATTATCCGTATTGATGCCTGGGTTTTGACAGATAGCAAGTCGGTTAGCCTCAAAGTGATACGATAGCAAAATACTGCGGATGCTGGAAATCCGAAATAACAACAGAAAACGCTGGAAAAACTCAGCAGGCCAGGCAGCATCCGTGGAGAGAGAAAGAGAGTTAACGTTTCAGGTCGAAACCCTTCGTCGGAACGATGTGATGTTGGGCTTAAGGGAAGAAAAAGCAAAGAGACCAGCCGTCTGCACTGGCTTGACACCTCTGAGCAGATGTGCAAGCAGTGACTCTGATGATGGCCATGGAGATGGGCCAAGTCATCAAAGCCCGTCCCAGTCAGACAAGATAATCTAAAATCAGACAACCGAAATTTATATGTATGGGGGAGGGGAGAGGAGGGGTGGTAAAAGTTGAAGTAATTTTAAAGCAAGAGCAAAATACAGATTTTTGGATTAGTCAGTATCAGTAGAAAGGTACAATCCTCAAATTTGCTGTTTACTCCTAAAGCAATGGACTCCATTGCACATTAAAGCCTTTCACAAAGTGTCAAAATGATCATTTTATTCTGGCCTGTAGCATTTGCAACGTGACATCATTTGCTTCATATACTTCTTGCTACAGGAAGCTTGCTGATAAAAATCAACAACCACTTCCTTATAAGTACAGAAATAAAGTTGCAGAAAGCGGAAATGTCGCTTTTTTTTCAAAGAAACACTTTATTTCGCTGACATAAACTGTATTACTGTGCTATTCAACCAATGAGCTAAGGGGTTGGAAACGACAAAAAAATAAGCAGCGCAGCAGCAGCTTCAACCGTTGAGGTAAAGTCAGAAAAAGAAAATGTTGAATAAAAATTTTTACTCCGATCAGTACAAAGGTAAGGAGCACTTCTATTTAGTTGGAATATTGTGTATTTTAGAAAATCTACTGTCTGTTAAAGTGACTTATGTTTTTAAGGAGGCAGAATCCCGTTTGTCTTGATTGGTATTGTGGGGAGAACGCAAACTCAAGTTTGATTTAATCACTTCAACTCTGGAGTCCTTTTGCAGATATGTAAATAAATCTGGCAGTAGTTTTTTTTATGTAGTGCTTTCTTCACTAAAGATGATTAAAAGCTGCAAGTTTTCTTCTGTCATCTCTGAGGCCTGCTTTTGAAATCTAATGACTATATGATGCAACATTGTTCCTGATCTGAATTTGTGACAGACATGAAATTGACCAGATCATTGCAGAAGTAATATTGAGTTAAAATGCTTTAAAATGTCACAGTATGAGCATTATGGGAGAATATTTTGTCAATTTTTAATTTTTATTTATATGGCAATAAAATTAGAATAACTCCAATCCAGACTTGACCATTCTGCTTAGGCACCTTTCCTATACAGTGCCTACTGTTACAGTACAATCAGTGCCATCGACAAACTTACCTGAAACAGGTAAATAGTTTAAGAAATCAGACCTGCCATGGTCTTGTACTTAACCACAATAGTCTGTGTCCTCCGTGTTCACAATAGTACCCAAAAGGAGACTACTTTGATATTGGTAGTACCTGCCCAATAAAAGGAACTTGTCACCTTTAGAATTACACTTCCCTTTTATTGGCCTAAAATGAGAAGTTGATTAACTATGTAAACATTTGCTAATCTTGATCTCTGAAGTCGTTAAAACGGTAATATTTTGTATTACATTCCTCAGTTTACTCAAAACTGTGACTAAGTTATTTCAAGTATCAAATTGACCAAAATACAATGGCAGGCCTGATATTTACAATGATGTACATTGTCTGGCTCTGAAAACTCTCCAGAATGTGCTATGTACACAGGCATGGAGTTTCTGCTGGAAACGCACTTGGCAAAATGCACTCAGAATGCGCTGGACATTGTGCCGGTTTTGCTGAGGTTAACTTACGCTCGAGTTTCTGCGCAAACTCATTAGCACGTAACATCTTCCACGAATCAGCGCAATCAAGTAGCATAATCGATTGTAATCAATTTGCGATGCTGGGCATTCTCCAGCATCACAAAGAGGAGTGGGATTGCTTGAAAATAAGCCATTCTTGAACTGACTGATTTAATGCTCTTGGTCTTAGTTTTTAATTGGCTTCAATTGACTTGATTTGATCTACCCTTGGTACATAAGACCTGTTACCAGGAGTCAGTTGAAGCCACACAGGTGTGACCTGCTCTGCTGTAATTGACTGAAATTACGCTAATTTAAAGTGAATTTAAAGTAATTGCAGCAGCAAGAGAAACACAACAGGGTCAGACTTCAATTGACTGCTGGTCACTGCAGGTACCGGTGATTAGTGCTGGATCTCTGTGACCACGGGTGTCTGTGCGCCTGGGAATCTGGGCACAATTTGAGGAACGCCCACAAGTGAGCGCATTCAGTGGAAACTCGCCATGCCGACCTACGGACATGGCCAGTTTTGTGGGCGGGAGCTGCTTTGTTGCGGTTGGACTTTTGAGCCAGCATAAAAGGTCACGGCTACTCAGGCATAAAGTAGTTATGTGCGCAGTTCACTTACATTTAAAATTCCACAATCTTTAGCGCTATTTCATTCAATTCTGCCAAGATTACACTGATATCTGGGTGGAAATAATGTGGAAACTCCAGGCTACAATGTCACTGTCTTGCCTGCACTCTCCAACTTCCAAGAGTAAATTTTCTGTTTATTTCAAAGAGATGGATAATCATTTTATTTTGACACAGTAGTAATGTAGGGGATCTCTCTGGGGCTGTATTATGTGATGTTGAAGTTGGATTAAGGATGAAACTAGGTATATCTTGACTTGCAGTATTTTTTAAAAAAAGTAGAAGTTGTTGAGTTTCCTCAATGGTCTGCCAGCTAAAGACACCATCAGGTATGTCTTTGAATTACACAGACCAGAAGGTCCCAGGTTTGATTTCCAGTTTGTGCTGAACAAGCTGGACCCTGCCAGGGAAGCATTTTGGGCACTGTTATTGGCCTCCGCACAGCTAAGTTAGGGAAATGAAAAATCATCCAGGATATCTGCTTCTGGCTGTTATCCAGTGCTTTCTGCTGGGAAATTTGCATACATGATTGTCAATTGCAACAAATTGGGTTCATATATTATATCGAATTACATAGAATATACAGCACAGAAACAGGCCATTCAGCCCAACCAGTCCCTGCCGGCGTTTATGCTCCACTCGAGCCTCCTCCCATCTTTCCTCATCTAAATCTATCAGCGCAACCCTCTATTCCCTTCTCCCTCATATGCTTGTCCAGCCTCCCCTTAAATGCATCTATACTATTCGCTTCAACCACTCCCTGTGGTAGCGAGTTCCACATTCTCTCCATTTTCTGGATAAAGAAGTTCCTTCTGAATCCCCTATTTGATTACTGGCCTCTAGTTTTGCTCTTCCCCAAAAGTGGAAACACTCTCTCTGCATCTACTCTATCAAAACCTTTCATAATTTTAAAACCTCTAAGATCACCCCTCAGCCTTCTCTTTTTTGAGAGAAAAGAGACCCAGCCTGTTCATCCTTTCCTGAAAGTTATAACCTTGCATTTCTGGTACCATCCTTGCAAATCTCTTTTTGCACTCTCTCCAGTGCCTCTCAATCCTTTTTATAATATAGTGAGCAGTATTGTAGACAGTACTCCCAAGTGTGGTCTAACCAAGGTTCGATACAAGTTTAGCATAACTTCTCTACTTTTCAATTCTATCTATCTAGAAATAAACCCGAGTGCTTGGTTTGCTTTTTTATGGCCTTATTAACCTGCGTCGCTACTTTTAATGATTTGTGTATTTGTGCTCCGAGCTCCCTTTGCTCCTCTACCCCATTTAGATTCTTATTTTCCAAGTAATATGTGATCTCCTCATTTTCTTACCAAAATGTAATACCTCAGACTCATCTATGTTGAAATTCATTTGCAAATTATATGCCCATTCTGCAGCTTATTAATGTCTTCTTGTAATTTATTGCAGTCCTCCTCAGTATTGACTATCCCCGCCTAATTTGGTGTAATGCGCAAATTTAGAAATTGTGTTTTTGATTCCGAAGTCTAAAACATTAATATAAATTGTGAACAACAGTGGTCCCAGCACTGATCCTTGTGGGACCCCACTTTCCACCTTCAGCCACTCTGAATAGCTACCCTTTATCCCGACTCTGCTTTCTGTATTGAAGCCAGCTAGCTATCCAGTCCTCTGACTCCGCATGCTCTGACCTTATTCATTAATCTATTATGTGGCACCTTATCGAAGGCCTTTTGGAAATCTAGATAAATTACATCGACTGCATTACCCTTGTTTACTCACTCTGTTACTTCATCAAAGAATTCAATAGGTTGGTCAAGCAAGACTTTCCCTTTTGAAATCCATGCTCTCTATTCATTATTATATTCTTCTTTAGTAGTGATTCCATTATTTTATTTCAACAACCCCGATTGCTAAGCTGACTGGTCTATAGTACCCTGGACATGTTCTATCTTCCTTCTTAAATATAGGTATAACGCTAGCTTTCCACCAGTTCACTTTAACTACACCTTTTTCTAACGAATTATTAAATATGTGTAATAGTGCCTCTGCTATCTCTTCCCTAGATTCTTTAAAAATGCGTGGTTGTAATCCATCCGGACCAGGGGTTTTATCCTCCTTTGCGTTTGACTAGTTTATTTAATATTTCTCCTCTATTTCAAATGCGGTTATATAATTTCTAATCTCATCTTCTGATGTCATGTCCACCTGATCTGTCTCCCGGGTAAATACTGAAGCAAAGTAATTACTTAATATTTTTGCCAATTCACTATTGCTGCCTGTGATTTTTATCCTGTCCGTTCCTTAGTGGCCCTATTCCCATCCCGACTTTGCTTTTTTTCTTTGTGCCTGTAGAATATTTTACTATTTTGTTTGATGTTCCTTGATAATTTAATTTCATAGTTACTCTTTGCCTTCCTACTTTTTTTTTTACTTCTCTCCTAATCTCTTCATATTCTCCCTTGTCTTGCTCTCCCCTGCTGTCCATGTACTGAGTGTATGCCTCTTTCCTTACCCTCAGTTTTTCCCTTTATGTGTTTATTCATCCATGGTATCTCATTAGCGTTCAGCTTGTTCTTGTTCTTTAGCGGAATATATTTTTCCTGGACACTCTTGTACACCATTTTAAATGTTTCCCATTGCTTTTCTACATCATTGTTTGCCAGTATTGTTGTCCATTTTAGTTTCCCAAGTTCTATTCTCAGCCCCTCAAAATCAGCTATTCTCCAATCTATTACTCTGGTCTTCTTCATACTTATGTTCTTCTGAATTATTATCTTAAAGCTTATTATATTATGGTCACTGTTGCCTAGAATGTTCTCCTACTTTTCCTTCTTTTGATATATCACGATATCTTCCATGATTGAATAGCCTGCCAATACTAACTGCAGGTGCTCGTGTCAGTCATGTGCTGACATAACCCCATCATGAGTCAGCAACTTCAGGAAAGGAGCTGAATTAGAGCAGAAAATAACTAGACATGATATGATGCACATTCATATAATGGCTCCCAGTTTTTGCTGGCTAGTAGCTATTGGCCACGTTACGGTACAGTGCACAAAATATTTGAAAATGATGTGTGCACATGATGTGTGTTCTATCAAATTAGCAATGTAAGTGACCTAATTTAGCCACACTGTACTATTACCTTGAATGTAATCCTGCCCCACACTGCTGCAAGTCCATTTCTGATGCTTCTTTTCCCAAAGCAAGCAATACTTGATAACCCAAACGACACAGTGTGTTGATGTGCTCTGTGGTTAGTACTAAACTACAGAGCAGGAAGGCCTCAGGTTCAGTTTTGTAAGTTTTGCCAATTTAGTCATGGTAGTGACGAGGATGCTGCAATTGGACTCAGCATCCCTAGGCTGCTAAAGAGAAAATTGTCCAGGATTCTTCCTCCTCATATCTACCCAATGAGCCCGACTTAACATGAGTGTGTGTGGAGAGGATTGCACTCAGCCCATGGTCGAATAGCTCAATGATATTTACTTGTCCATCCAGTCACGTCGTGACTGGTAACCTAAGGAGCCAGAGGGCTACCCACACAATGAAATTTAATCCTGTGTGACTCGCTGTCGCAGGGAGATTAGGGGCAAGATAAGAAAAGTGAAGGTAAAGTTGGGGAAGGACAAATATATTTTTAAAGAAAACGCAAGTAGTTCCGCTGATTTATTTTTATGACATCTGCAAAGCCAATTACGCAAGAATGTTGTATGTTCCCAGGAAAATCATTATTAAACTGAAAATGCCCAGCCTGCTTAAACTTTATAATCTTTTATCTTAACCATGTTAGGTGGCACAAATCTACAGGAGGTGGAAGTTAATGACCGGTATAAAGCAATATCCTGCTGAGAAGTCATGCTAATCTTGAAGTAAACATAGTTTCTTTACTGTTGTATTTTCACTAAATCTGGCAAAACATAAATTTACTGCATTTACGAAGTAATTCAGGTCACTGCATTTCAATGGTTAACTCGAATATCTAAGCAGCTCCTCAACTTGCTGAAGAGAGTGAGAACCTGGGTGTCAATTTCGACTCTGTGGTTTTTGTTATGTGTATGGAGCTTTGCTGGCCCAATGTTTTTATGAAAATCCCACAGAAAGATACAAAACTGGGTGGGAATGTAAGTTGTGATGAGGATGCAAGGAGGCTTCAAGGGGATATAGACAAGCCAAGTAAGTGGGCAAGAACATGGCAAATGGAATATAATGTGGAGAAATGTGAAGTTATCTACTTTGGTAGGAAAAATAGAAAAGCAGAGTATTTTTTAAATGGTGAGAGATTGGGAAATGTTGGTGTTCAGAGGGACCTGGGTGTCCTTGTACACGAATCACTGAAAGTTAACATGCAGGTACAGCAAGCAATTAGGAAAGCAAATGGTATGTTGGCCTTTATTACAAGAGTATTTGACTATAAGAGTAAATACGTCTTACTGTAATTATATAGGGCCCTGGTGAGACCACACCTGGAGTATTGTGTACAGTTTTGGTCTCCTTACCTAAGGAAGGATATACTTTCCACAGAGGGAGTGCAACGAAGGTTCACCAGACTGATTCCTGGGATGGGGGAGATTGTCCTATGAGGAGAGATTGAGTAGACTTGGCCTATATTCTCTAGAGTTTTGAAGAATGAGAGGTGATCTCATTGAAACATACAAAATTCTTACAGGGATTGACAAGGGTAGATGCAGGGAGGATCTTTCCCCTGGCTGGGGGGTCGAGAACCAGGGGTCACAGTCTCAGAATAAGGGGTTGGCCATTTAAGACTGAGAAGGAGGAGAAATTTCTTCACTCAGAGGGTGGTGAATCTTTGGAATTCTCTACCCCAGAGGGCTGTGGAGGCTCAGTCGTTGAGTATATTCAAGACAGAGATCAATAGATTTTTGATATTAAGGGAATCAAGGGATATGGGGATAGTGCAGGAAAGTGGAGATGAGGTAGAAGATCAACCATGATCTTACTGAATGGCGGGGCAGGCTTAAAGGGCCAAATGGCCTACGCCTGCTCCTATTTCTTGATTTCTAAAACACATTCTGGTATGACTCAACACTCTAAAAGATACATGTGTTAATTTTGGCTTGTGGATGATTAATGTTCTAGGCTGCTGAAGTAAGTCCGTGGGTCATGTTTCCTCTGCCTAAAGCTCTGGTGACCATTCGGTTAGAAAGAGTTAAGAAAACAGTGCATGGGGCTGAAATTCCACGGTTCCAGCAACATACTGCCATAACTTTGGTGGGAGACCAGCGGACCTCCTGGGTATATGGCTGAAAACAGCGGGTTCTGCCAGTGTCCTGCTGGAGTTGTGGCCAGAGACCAGTTGAATCCCCATGGAATTTCAGCCCCCCTTTGAGCTCAGTCTTTAGTAGGATGGAGGTATCTATCACAGACCTTGTGACAACTAAGTCTCGCTTTTGTTCTCAGCTTGAGTATTTAACCCTTTCCCATTAGCAGCAACTAATCTTCGGACCAGTATAATTACTGTTGGCCCGGATTTTAAGTCGGCAGCATAATTAAGGTTTACGCCGCCGGCATCTGAACCGAATGCACGCTTACCTGCTGGGAACCCTCCTCCGAGAAGTTGCTGTCAGACGCTGCGGAGTTGAACACTGTGTAATGGCCCACGGATCCCAGGGCGCACCGTGTGTGGAAGCGTACCGGGTTCACGTGGGCCAGTGCTCCAATCAGCAAACGGAAGGTCTCTGATTAATGCTATTAGAGAGCGTTAGTCCTTGCACTTCAGTACTTCGAAAATAACTTAAATTTGTGATTTGGGGGTCTGGGTGTGTGCAGAATGGGGTCATATGTAAATACTTCCATTTCCAGCCTTATATAGCTTTTAAAATCTTGGATTTGTCAGGAAGTGATCCCCTTACACTGTGCAAACAGGCCTTGCGCCTTTTTGCACCAGCCATAAAATTTCCATAAGTAATGGCTGAGCAGTTGGCGGGCAATTAGCCCAACTCTGCGCCAGCAATTAGGATTTCAATGTCGGTGCGGATCATCTGTCAAGTCGGAACTTGACATCGCAAGTTCGGGATTTAGCGCATGCGTATTCTGAGAGTACGCCATCATACTGACCGCAAATTCTGGTCCATTATATCACAAGTAATAATGTAATCCCTGGATAGGTGCCAGTTTTGGACATCAGACAGATTTATTGATTTGAATTTCCCACTGCTTTTTGTTCTTCTTCCTCGATTGACCATCACCAGCTTCGTCCCAGGCCTTTGCTAATCCACTAAATGGCTGGCCACCAAAACATGTGTAAGAATGCTCCAGGGTGCTTATCAGTGAATTTTCCAACCTTTATTGTGTGCTAGTACCTGGCCTCATATCAAGTCTTTCCCTTATAACCTAGTCAATATCAGTGACTTAGTGTCTGAGTAACGAGGGATGCTTACTTGTGTCGTTCGTGAACGTTTTCTCTAACTTGTGATAAATACATGAAGATCTGAAAGAATGGCATTAAGCAACCAAGCAGCCATAACCTTTCGCTTTATTTTATCATCTGACATTCAGCAAAGAGTGACCTACTTTTCTTGTCACATTCATTACAGGGTTTGTGCAGGTCAAGAACATCTAATAAAATGTTATAAGATTTACAATCAGTCCTGGCAATGCTATCTTGTAAGCTATGCTTTATTTTTTGTTGTTAATATAATATGCCATTTAATCCAGCCTAAGACCAGACTTTTCAAATTATTTTAGTTATGGCCTATTGCTCAAAATTTATGAGGCAGTTGAGAAAAACAATACAGCTATACATCAATTGGTGACAGCAAAATCATCATATTCCCATTTGTTCTGTTTTGCTGCTTGCTTACATGCTTTTAGAGGATAAAATGATTGGTGTGATGTTGAACTGACTGCAGAGGAGGGAGCTGGCAGAAAAAACAATGGGCACGTGACATCAAAGGTTCAACATCATAATGATGTCTAATATGAGAATGTGCAGACTCAAAGATCATAGTTCTGGAAGATCTGTACGGTGATAAAGTATCCTCCACACGTTATAAAGAGTATAATGAATACCAAGTGTGATTTGAAAGCATCCATCTAATTTCAGTGTTTAGGTGTTATCATAAACCAAGAAAGCAAAGTTAACTCTCAGATTAGATCACTTGAAATCACCCAAAAATACCTCATTTTTAAAAATAATATCTAAAGTAAACTTTCTCATTCCATTTTGCCCAGCTTTCTGACAGTCATTGTCTGTGAGGCCAATTGTCAGTATGTCTATGTCATTCATACTGAAGAATTATGCTGGAATCGATCGACTACATACTGGGGGGCAATTGTGTTTTCTTTGTGTTTCATCATTATTTTCTGCTGATTGTAGTGTTGTGATGGCTATGCAATGCATAGGTCATGATGTCTGCCCTGAATGGTTAACAATAGTGATGTGATAACTCCAAGATAATTAAATTTATTACTGAAAAATACAACTAATATGCTATCACTCAGTAACTTTTAGGAACTATTGTCAAGTTGAAAATTTGATGGCGGTCTATTAACACAATGGATTTTATTTTTAAAATATATTAATTTTCCATTCCTTTTTCCAAGTGTCATCCAGGTTATCGCCTCAACCAGCCTCACCTCAGTCAAGCTGCCCCTCCCCCTCCATCCCACAGAATAAGGTTATGTCTCCGTCCCAGAAGCACAGCAAGAAGGCCCTCAAACAGGTCAGTCTCTTCACCATTCCAAACTGCCCTCCGTGTCTTTTCAGTGATCCCACAGACACCCCACACTTGAGGTCTTTTTCCTCAATATTTCAGATAATCTATATTTCAGCACATGGAGATGTCACAGAAGAAACTTTTGTAAATTGTAAAATTGTACACCTTGGAAGAAAGTCCAGTTAATCCCTTCTGGCTAATCAGCGGAAAGTTTTCTGGTTCAAACTCTTTAAGGGCTGGTTGTATTACAACAATTGGATGCTGTTAACTTTACCTGGACAAACAAGTCATGCATCTTTTATTCAGCAAATTCTGTTACCAGCAAGGTTTTATCTCCAGTCTGTTTTTGCAGTAATCTAGTACGTAACAAAGTGTGCCATTTTAGTATCATTACCCCTTAGGATAATTTTAGATTCTTTATATATTTAGCTAGAACTTTTCAAAAAGCCATTGATGCTGATCTGATGTTTCCAGAAAAGCAATGGTATACGTTAGAACAAAGCTGAGGTCAAGAATAGTTGTTTCACATAAGAACATAAGAAAAAGGAGCAGCAATAGGCCACTTGGCCCCTCGAGCCTGCTCCACCATTCAATAAGATCATGGCTGATCTTGGGCTCAAAGCCACTTCCCTGCCCGCTCCCCATAACCCTTCACTCCCTTATCTTGCAAAAATTTGTCTATCTCCACTTTAAATGTATTTAATGACCCAGCCTCCACAGCTCTCTGGGGCAGAGAATTCCACAAATTTACAAACCTCTGAGAGATGAAATTCCTCCTCATCACAGTTCTAAAAGGGCGATCCTTTATTCTGAGACTGTGCCCCCGAGTTCTAGATTTCCTCATGAGGGGAAACATCCTCCCTGCACCTACTCTGTCGAGCCCCCTCAGTATCTTATGTTTCGATAAGATCACCTCTCATTCTTCTAAATTCCAATGAGTATAGGCCCAGCCTGCTCAACCTTTCCTCGTAAGTCAACCCCCTCATCTCTGGAATTAACCTAGTGAATCGTCTCTGAACTGCCTCCAATGCAGGTATATCCTTCCTTAAATAAGGAGACCAAAACTGTACGCAGTACTCAAGGTGTGGTCTCACCAATACCTTGTACAGTTGTAGCAGGACTTCCCTGCTTTTATACTCCAACCCCCTTGAAATAAAGGCCAACATTCCATTTGCCTTTTTGATTACTTGCTGTACCTGCATGCTAACTTTTTGTGTTTCATGCACAAGGACCCCCAGGTCCCTCTGAACTGTAGCATTTTGTAATCTCTCTCCATTTAAATAAATAGTTTGCTTTTTTATTTTTCCTGCCAAAGTGGATAACCTCGCACTTTCCCACATTATACTCCATCTGCCAAATGTTTGCCCACTCACCTAGCCTATCTATATCCCTTTGCAGATTCTTTGAGTCCTCTGCACAACTTGCTTTCCCACACATTTTTTGAATTAATAATATAAACTTTTTAACTAAAACAGATTTTTAAAAATAAAAATTAATCAGCTAAAATTTTATTTCTCTGTGTGCCACCAGTTCTGTGGTGTAATTTGTTTTCTGTTCAACAACATCAAGTGCATTTCTGCTTATTAAATTGAACATTCATTACCTCATTTAGCTGTGTTTTTGGCTCGCTTTTGAATCAGGGCCCCATAATTGCATCATCAAGCCAGGGAAGCAATGGTCTCGAACTAAAAAGAAGATTGACGGTGTCATTTTCTCCATGGTTACAAAACACAAACAAGCACATGTTTTTAATATGTCGTTAATAAGACCATTGTGGATTTAAAATAACATTTATAACTGTTTATGCAATGGTGAGATTGTGGCAATTTTATTCTGAGGATGAAACAGTGAGCATGCATGTAAAGTCCAGTATGCCACCTATATTTAAATAAAAGTTTTGGTACCCCTCAGGTTTTTGTGGGGTTACGAGGATACAATCTTAATTTCCATGGGACAGGCAGGTGCAAGTGCTACAATGGGTGAATTTCTGGTGCCTGCTTCTCCATGTAAGCCAGAAACTCCAGTGCCCACTCACCCTGGGGAAGTGGGGGGTAAGGTTTAATGGTTCCTATCCAGCCATGGTCCCCTCTACCCCCTAAGCAAGGGGGCCGATTTACTCCACCGATGAGGCCCACATCTGCCATTGTGGATGTCAGTACATCTTCACTCATTCAGAATACCAGCCTCCACTGGAACAGGATCTCCTGGCTGTTACTTGCCTTTTAAGGGTTTGCAGAGGTTCTGTCCCTTATAAGGCGACCAGGAAACTCCTGGAAACTTTCGAGACCAAGTTGCGCCATTTCTCGAGGGATTCCGCCAGAGTTAGGGAGGGAGACGAGCAATAGAAATGTCGGCCCCTTAGTACTTTACTTTGGTTGCCAGTGAATCCTTCAAGGAATTTCAGTTTTATCAGTGCTTTCCAATGAGACTTTTATTGTTGTAGAATATCTCGCATTTCCCACCTGCTCCTGACTTGCTGGTGCTACTGCCTTTTCAATCAGCGCAACCTAGCCATTGTACTACTCGCAAACTTTTTTTAAAATGTTAGAGGTAAAATCAATACTCTGGTCAAATCAATGCTCTGGTCTCTCTTAAACGCAACAGTTGCAGTCAATTCAAGTTTTTCCTACATAAACCGTGCATTCTGATTGGTTGAGTTAAGAGACGAATCCAAAGATATAAAGTTTGCCCAAAGCAATGATCACCATACTCATGAGAGGTGTGATTTAATAATGGGGCAAGTGTTGAGTGGAGTCCTGCAGGTATCTGTGCTCAGGACCCTGTTATTTCTAATCAAAACTAGTCAAATGTGTGGCGCCAAAAAAATAGAGTGCTCGAAACAGAGGATGCAACGACAGATTTTCACGAGTATTTAGACTGGTAATGCTATTGCTCTGACAAATACTCTAAAAGCACATCAAGCTTACTTAACTGAAGAATTCTTAAAATAAAATGTTGCATGTCATCACATCATGGTGGCCCAGTGTTTTGCTCCTTTACATGCTCAGTATTTTGGCATATGCAGCACTCTTATTACCTGAACGCTGTTTTCCTTACTGTTTGTTTTTGGAAAGTGACTTGGCTTACCCCATGTGTTCTTAATAATTCTACACACTGCAGGTTTCATTCATGTTATAACTGAAGACTATTCTTAACATACAATGTGTGATAGATAGGTTTCATATAATATGCCTTCTTTCAGAATCCTCCGTACCAAACCATAATTGCATCCTAGTGAATGTTAATGAATCTGTATCCTTGTAAGATTCAGATTTCTACAAAACTATGAGGTGTCAGTATCAGTATGAACAAATATCAGTATAAGACAACAGGAACTATTAAACTGACTAAGTGTGACTTACATATTTAGTGCCCAAAATGAATACAAGGATGATTCCAATTTGGGATATTTAAATGAGACACTCATTCCAATACTTGTTTTTATTGATTTTTTTAAACAAATAGTGCTCCTTTGCTAAAACTACATTTACTATTGCAGGAACAATGCAGAGTGGCAGTAATGACTTGCAGTGGGAACATTCCACGATCAGCTGTAAAAGTGCGATAATGTTGCAGCTTTCCTCTGCCCCCTGTTTGACAGGAAAATCGCACTTTGCACATGTAGTAAAGGCTATATTTTATTTTATGCTGATAGGTAGCAATCTCTGTTCTGTTTTTGCCTGCTTATGCCACTCTCAAAAGACTTAATCATTGATGGTATAAGGAGCCCCAATGAGTACAGCTTTCTCAGATGTGATAGTCAGGTGCTGGATTTCTGCATAAGAAGCAATCAGATATCTCCTCCAATGGCATAGTCATCTGGTACAGTATTACGTCATAAAAACCCGGTCTCCGCTTTGATCCCCGGTCTGTGTTAAGTTAGCTGGGGCAGCAGTTATAGAGTCAGCCGTGGCTCAAACAGCAGGCACCTCAAAGCACTGGAGAGGTACCACCAACGCTGCCTCCGCAAGATCCTGCAAATCCATTGGCAGGATAGGCGCACCAACGTCAGTGTTCTTGCTCAGGTCAACATCCCCAGCATCGAAGCTTTGACCACGCTCGATCAGCTCCGATGGACGGGCCACATCGTCCGCATGCCCGATACGAGACTCCCAAAACAAGCGCTCTACTCGGAGCTCCGACACGGCAAGAGAGCTCCAGGTGGGCAGAGGAAACGCTTCAAGGACACCCTCAAAGCCTCCTTGGAAAAAGTGCAGCATCCCCACCGACACCTGGGAATCCCTGGCCCAAGATCGCACAAAGTGGAGGAGAAGCATCCGGAAAGGCGCCGAACACCTTGAGTCTCTTCGCCGGGAGCAAGCGGAAGCCAAGCGGAAGGAGCGCAAGGAGCCACGTCAACCCAAGCACTCCACCCATCCGCCCCTTCAACCACCGTCTGCCCCACCTGTGACAGAGACTGTAGGTCCCGCATTGGACTCATCAGTCACCTGAGAACTCATTTTTAGCGTGGAAGCAAGTCCTCCTCGGTTCCGAGGGACTGCCTAAGAAGAAGAAGGAGGAGTTGGTAGCACTTTCACCTCTGAGTCAGAGGATTGTGGGTTCAAGTCCCACTCCAGAGACTTGAGCAAATAAGTGCTACACCATTGGAGGTGCCATGTGTTGGTTGAGGTGTCAAACCGAGATTAAAATTAAAAGATATTTTAATTTCAAAAGTGTAGCTTCACACATGATTTGTACTTTAGAGGCATTTTCTGTTGATAGTTGCTAGTTTCTACATAATTCTGCTGTTTCTACTCATCAGAAAGTCATTGGTTAAAAAAAAGCTTGCTGCTTTCTCCTCTTGTACTGTTGTTTATTTAACGCGTGAGGGTATATTCAGAATATTTTTATTGTTTTTGATTTAGTTATAAAGGGGATTATTACAAAGTAGTGAGTATTTTAATACTCTCCAATGTTTTTGTAAACTGTCTGTTCTCTATCTTTGAAAATCCTTTAAATACAGATTAACTATCGTTTCTCAATCCTGTCATAAGAACATAAGAAATAGGAGCAGGAGTAGGCCATTTGGTCCCTCGAGCCTGCTCCGCCATTCAATAAGATCATGGCTGATCTGGTCTTGGCCTCAACTCCACTTTCCTGCCCGCTCCCCATAAAACTTGACTTCCTTATCGTTCAAAAATCTGTCTATCTCCACCTTAAATATATTCAACGACCCAGCCTCCACAGCTCTCTGGGGTAGAGAATTCCACAGATTCATGACCCTCTGAGAAGAAATTCCTCCTCATCTCCATTTTAAATGGGCGACCCCTTATTCTGAAACTGCCCCCTAGTTCTAGATTCCCCCACGAGGGGAAACATCCTCCCTGCATCTACCCTGTCAAGCCCCCTCAGAATCTTATACGTTTCAATAAGATCACCTCTCATTCTTCTAAACTCCAATGAGTATAGGCCCAACCTGCTCAACCTTTCTTCATAAGACAACCCTTTCATCTCAGGAATTAACCTAGTGAACCTTTTCTGAACTGCCTCCAATGCAAGTATATCCCTCCTTAAATAAGGAGACCAAAACTGTACGCAGGTCTCACCAACGCCCTGTACAGTTGTAGCAAGACTTCCCTACTTTTATACTCCATCCCCCTTCCATTTGCCTTCCTAATTACTTGCTGTACCTGCATGCTAACTTTTTGTGTTTCATGTACGAGGACCCCCAGATCCCTCTGTACTGCAGCATTTTGTAGTCTCCCTCCATTTAAATAATAATTTGCTTTTTTATTTTTCCTACCAAAGTGGATAACCTCACATTTTCCCACATTATACTCCATCTGCCAAATTTTCGCCCACTCACTTAGCCTATCTATATCCCTTTGCAGATTCTTTGTGTCCTCTTCACAACTTGCTTTCCCACCTATCTTTGTATCATCAGCAAATTTGGCTACAGTACACTCGGTCCCATCATCCAAGTCATTAATATAGATTGTAAACAGCTGAGGCACCAGCACTGATCCCTGTGGCACCCCACTAGTTACAGTTTGCCAACCTGAAAATGACCCATTTATCCCGACCCATTGTCCCTAAATATTTTCACCAGCTATTAAAATCTATTCCAATGGAGGCGTTATCCCATTTAAAATAAATTGGTAAACGTCAGCATTAAAATAATGGATCAAGGAATATCATACAAATGCATTTAGCATTCATACACTATTATAGGTGACAGTGATTTCTGGGCTTGCATGTTGAATATAAGTAAAAGATCTCAAAACAAGCATACAAAGAAATTAGAACTGGAAAGTGTTTGGCAAAGTTTTTTTAAATGTTTGCAGAGAGTGGAGTCATATGTCATTTTCATGTTGATGGATGTCATGTTCAGGTTCATGATGTAATAATGTGTTTTGATGCCGTTTACATGATTGGCTTCAGTATTTGACAAACCTTTTCTAAAAACACAGAGCATTATGCACAGTGACTTTGTACCAAGGTATTAGTGTGTTTAAGCACTCCCCATTCACATTTGGGACTTTGCTGTTGGGTTGACTTGACATCTGTTAAGGGTCATAAGAAAAAAGGGTTTGAGCACTCTTAGTTCAGTGAACAAATACAATAGCACAATGAAATTCAGTTCAAATATGTTTTAAAGCTGATCTAGTTGCTACTAATTTTGGAGTCAGACAGGCCAGAATGGTAAACATTTTGGGAGGGGTCGAATTACCCCAATGGAGAAGTACTTTGTTCTGGTAATGAAGAGGCCCTCTGCATTTTATTTATCTGGTGCGGTACCTGACCTGAGTGTGCTTGATTTTATGTTATGGTGTAAAACCAAAAAATACTTTCCCACTGGAGCCATTCATCAACTCACAAATCCACAAAAATGCACAAAAATTGGAGGAGGAGAGTAGTGGTTGTACTGAGTGATTTCATATTTTTACAAAGAAAATGCCTGCTGCCAAAATAAGTATAGTGGACTTTTTATAAATACTAACACTTGCACATCATAACATTTACCATTTCAGTTATACAGCATTCCTGATCTGGAATGCACCTTAACAAATTATGTACTTTTGACTTGGGAATTGCTATATGTGAATTCTGTGTTCTATGAGTATTTTGTAAGATCTTTACTCCATGATGAACCACTAAAGCAACAGGGCTTTCTGCCTGTATGAAACCTTGTAACTGGTCTGTCTTTCAATTCTGCTGGATGCTACTTTTTAATATTAGCTCTGTGTATAATAGAAATTCTGCTTTCTTAATTGGATAGTTTTAAAGATCAGTCTTTTTGTCGGTATACTTAAACTGTAAACTCCTTAGAGAGGTCACACTGAGTTTTTAACGAGTTAAGAATTTATTTTTATCGTTGCAGATTAGTCATCACAATATTACAGTATGCATGCGTTTTTCTTTGTTTCTTTGTTCTGTTGGTTACTTTAAAAGATTTTTTAAACCCTTGAGGTTTTTTGAATCTCTTAGGCAAATCTATTACAATTATGACATTTTGCAGTCTCAGTGGGGGAAAAATCAGCTGGTATGATTAAATGGTTTTTCTATGTACTTGTTCCTATTAATAGGCATTTCTCAATTGACTACAGAAAATGTTTTTCCAACCCACAGGCCCTGAAACAGCAGCAACAGAGAAAGCAGTGTCGGCCTGGCTTACCAGTGTCCTCCAATCCAAGGCTGCTACTGAAGTCTGTAAAAGCTACTGACCAGACAGCGTCCAAGACTGGTATGCTTTAAGCAGTTATTTCCCAACTATGGCTATTTGTTTTTTGTGACAAAAAATAATAATATAGTGGGTATTTTCTTCTTGTATATGTCAGTTTTGTCCCAGATGTTTTATGTATGTCTATGAAGAGATGTCACAGCAAAAAGTATAACAACTGTAGAAAAACACAAGAACTGTGAATACAATAAGATCATTTGTTGATTTAAAGCAAGTAGGCTTTGAACAGTGGTGTGTAGATTGATGCAAGTACAGTATGTACAATGTAATTTTGTGTGGATTGATGTGGGTGCAGTCTAAATAGAGCAGTGTATGTGCTGATGCAACTACAGTCTCTAAGCAATTGTGTATAGATTGATCCAAGCACAGTGTCTTAAACACTGGAGTAGGGTGTAGTCTCAAATACCTAAAATAATACTGGTAATAGTTATCAGCAAGCCAGGATGAACTCAGTTTTACAAAACATTGCATTCAACAAATGGAAGCTATACACAAAGGATGTTTTAACAATAACAAAGTAAAAGCCTATAATGGTGGAAAGAACAGAGGTTCCAAAGAATTATCTAGGAATAATTAGTTACCAAACTAGCTTTTAAAAGGACGAATTGAATAAGTCGATTGAAGTCTGCCAAATTTCAGAAAATTTGAATTGTTTGATGTGTCAAGTTTGTGAATTAAAGAGATACAAGTGAATTAACTTCTAAAGTTCCTTTTAGTGGACAGAAATATGAAGGTAAATTTTTTGCTTCTGCACTCAGGGCACACATTGGGAGTGCATATTGTAAAATCCCTAGCCAGTGACTTTCTGTCCATTAAAATTAATGAACGGAAAATTGTGAACACGAGGTGTGTAATATCCCGATGTGCGATCCCAGTGCATGCCAGCAGCACTGAAGCAGAAAGTGTTCCCATACAGCCATCCTGTAAAAATTACTCTGGGAATCATAGTATGATACAGCACAGAAGGAGGCCATTCGGCCCATCGTGCCTGTGCTGGCTCTATGGTAGAGCTATGCAACTAATCCCACTCCCCTGCTATTTTCCCCATAGCCCTGCAAATTTGTTCCGCTCAAATATATCCAATTCCCTTTTGAAAGCTATTATTGAGTCTGCTTCCACCACCTGTTCCAGATCATAGAATGATACAGCACAGAAGGAGACCATTCGAACCATCTTGCCTGTGCAGGCTCTTTGAAAGAGCTTACAACTCGCTGCATAATTTTTTTTCCTCATGTCACCTCTGGTTCTTTTCCCAGTTACTGTAAATCAGTCAATGATATATCATTGACTATGAAATGTAAAAAATAGTATAAAATTTTAATTTGTGAATGCTTGTCTCATTAATTTGGGTAAGGGGGGAGACACTTTAAACAGTGGGCTGTGACTTTACTGGAAAAGAAAGGAATGCCATCAGAGCTACCTAACCTATGAGCCCAAAGATTGAGCAGGCACGATGCTGAGCTCTTCTTCCGTCGTCTTCGCCTCCGCGCCCACTTCTTTGGCCAGGAGACCTCCCCCCTGCACAGTGGACCCTTTCTCCCGTCTTCAGAATTCTCGTTCCACCTGGACCCCTCCCTCTGGCCACTTACCCTCTCTAGATCCTTTCATTGGGAACTGCCGGCGTGACATCGGTCATCTAAATTTTTCCTTTCCACTCCACTCACTCACTCTAACCTACCTCCTTCTGAACTTGCAGCACTCTATTCTCTCAGGTCTAACCCCAACTATGTCATTAAACCTGATGACAAGGGTGGCGCTGTTGTTGTTTGGCGAACAGACCTCTACCTTGCGGAGGCTGAACGGCAACTCTCCGACACCTCCTCCTACTTCCTTCTGGACCACGACCCCACCACCAAACATCAAGCCGTCGTTTCCAGGACCGTCACTGACCTCATCTCATCTGGATATCTTCCCTCCGTGGCCTCCAACCTCATAGTCCCCCAACCCCACACAGCCCGCTTCTACCTCCTTCCCAAGATCCACAAACAGGACTGCCCTGGTAGGCCCATCGTTTCAGCCTGTTCTTGCCCCATGGAACTTATTTCTTCCTATTCAACTCAATTATTTGATAACGCTCCTGTGAAGCACCTTAGGACATTTTACTAGGCTAATGGTGCTATATAAATGCAAGTTGTTGTTGATTATTTAACAAAATGTGGCACCGAGCCACATAAGGAGCTATGAGGACAGGTAACAAATAGCTTGGTCCAAGAAGTAGGTTTTAAGGAGCATCTTAAAGGAGAGAGAAGTAGAGAGGCGGAGAACTTTACGGAGGGAATTCCAGAGCTTAGGGTCTAGGCAGCTGAAGGCACGGGCTCCAATGGTGGAGTGATTAAAATCGGGAAGGCACAAGATGCCAGAATTGGAGGAGCGCAGGGATCTGAGGCTAGTAGGGCTGGTAGGGCAGAGATCGAGAGGGGCGAGGCCATGGAAGGATTTGAAAACAAGGATGAGAATTTTAAAATCGAGGAGTTGTCAGACCAGGAGCCAATGTAGGTCAGTGAGCGCTGGGGTGATGGATAAATGGGATTTGGTGTGAGTTAGGACACGGGCAGCAGAGTTTTGAATGAGCTCAAGTTTACAGAGGGTGCAAGTTGGGAGGCTGGCCAGGCGAGCATTATAATAGTCAGGTCTAGAGGTAACAAAGGCATGGATGAGGGTTTCAGCAGCAGATGAGCTGAGGCAGAGGCAGAAACAGAGACGGGCAATGTTATGGAGGTGGAAGTAGGCAGTCTTGGTGACGGAGAGGATATGGGATCAGAAACTCATCTCGGGGTCAAATAGGTAACATCTTAAGTTACTGAGAAAAAGGCATCAACTGAAACTTTAACACTATCCACAGATGCTGCGTGATCTGCTGAGGTTTTTTTTTAATGAATTCTAAGTGGTTTGTTTCAAATTGTAACATTTAAAGTGTAAATTGGTATTTAATGTTCAATACAGCTGTACCATGGGAACTATAAAGAGTCAGAAATTTATCTGCAGTTGAAAAGCTGCTCTAACTATAATTAATAGTTATACTTTAGTAAACGTAAAACTATAACTAGTGTATAAATGTTGTGCCGCATGTATTAATTTGCAGTAAGTACTCATTATGAAACATTTAACATGTGTTGCTGTCCCATTTTGAATGTAAACTGCAGAGTTTTTGACTGTTAAACATTTCAAATATTTTGGATTTTTGATACGAACCTTCATAAAGTTGAACTAATTGAGAAAATCCAAAGTTCAGACTAGAATTTGATTTTAGATCATCCAGTTTGCATCCAAAATCAGTTCTAAATTCTCACCGAACACTGCCAGGTTTGTCATCTCCTTCAGATTACCTCACCTTCCTTGTGAATCACAGTCTGCAGATGAAGTCCTGTAGCCAGAAATAAAGTTGCAAATAATGACTTGAAAAGGAACGTGAATACATGAGATTGTCCACCAAAAACTCGAGGGTATTATAGAACAGCTTGGTCTTGAAATGGTTTTATGATATAAAAGGGACATTAGAGTTCTTTGGTCCTGTGCTTTGAGAAGAAAGCTCAGCCCCAGGCACGTGTACAGACGCGCACACACACACACACGCTGAATCGAAGACTGTATAGAAACATAGAAACATAGAATCTAGGAGCAGGAGCAGGCCTTTCGGCCCGTCGAGCCTGCTCCACCATTCAATACGATCATGGCTGATCATCCAAATCCAGTACCCTGTCCCCTGCTTTAATCCCCACAGTACACATATCCCACCCTACCCCTGTAACCCCACGTATTTAATTCCCCCTAACATATCCCATCCTATCCCCATAACCCCACATATTTAATCCCCCCCTAACACTAAGGGTCAATTTATCATAGCCAAATCAACCTAACCCGCACATTTTTGGACTGTGGGAGGAAACCGGAGCACCCGGAGGAAACCCACGCAGACACGGGGAGAATGTGCAAACTCCACACAGACAGTCACCCGAGGTCAGATTTGAACCCGGGTCCCTGGCGCTGTGAAGCACCAGTGCTAACCACTATGCCACCGTGTTGCCCATATCTCGGTGCTTAACTTAAGCTTTTTATTTAAATTCCTTTTTATGTATTTGTTCTCTTTGTTTTTTGTACAAATAAGATGCTTCCATTTAAAAACATAATATCACATCTCACTGCAGGCTGGGAAATGAAACAATCAGATGGGTGTTCAACAAGTCCTCAGAATTCAACCTCCAGTTCATCATCATCTGGTAAAATGGAACAAACTCTGCCTGGACAGGGCAGGAAGCCCTCTCAGAGGTCTGAGAGACTCAGTGCAAGTGAGTTTAAAATAAGTCTGTATGTATACACTTTTCAGTTCTGTAAAAATAGAAAATACAAGAGAAAAGAACACAGTCAAACAAGTATCTTCTTTTATTAGAGAGGTCACTGGATATAAGGATACAAAAGAATTATCAATCTCAGTTGCCAGTGGTATTTTCATTCACCCAGCAGAAGCATACTAGCAGTGTAGTGAAAAGGGCAGAAAATCAGATTCATCCCCCTGATCCATGTGCTCCCAGAACCCAAGCAAAGAACGATTGCACACAATTTTCAACATTCAAGGATTCAGTAATGCCACTGAGAAATACAATTCTGCTGCCTCAGAAATTCATTGTTGACTTGATTAAAGTGATTGTAAACATGAATAGGGAGTCATTTTCCTGGAGAAGGAAGTGGGTCATTTGAAGTGTCCTTTAAGAACATAAGAAATAGGAGCAGGAGTAGGCCATTTGGCCCCGCCATTTAATGAGATCATGGCTGATCTGATCTTGGGCTCCGCTCCATTTCCCTGCCCGCTCTCCATAACCCTTCACTCCCTTATTGTTCAAAAATCTGTCTATCTCCACCTTAAATATATTCAATGACCCAGCCTCCACAGCTCTCTGGGGCAGAGAATTCCATAGATTTACGACCCTCTGAGAGAAGAAATTCCTCCTCATCTCTGTTTTAAATGGGCGACCCCTTATTCTGAAACTATGCCCCCTAGTTCTAGATTCCCCCATGAGGGGAAACATCTTCTCTGCATCTACCTTGTTGAGCCCCCTCAGTATCTTATATGTTTCAATAAAATCACCTCTCATTCTTCTAAACTCCAATGAGTATAGGCCCAACCTGCTCAACCTTTCTTCATAAGTCAACTCCTTCCTCTCAGGAATCAACCTTGTGAGCCTTCTCTGAACTGCCTCCAATGCAAGTATATCCCTCCTTAAATAAGGAGACCAAAACTGTACGCAGTACTCCAGGTGTGGTCTCACCAATACCCTGTACAGTTGCAGCAGGACTTCCCTGCTTTTATACTCCAACCCCCTTGCAATAAAGGCCAACATTCCATTTGCCTTCCTGATTACTTGCTGTACCTGCATGCTAACTTCTTGTGTTTCATGCACAAGGACCCCCAGATCCCTCTACTGC
The DNA here is from genome assembly GCA_030390025.1 of Squalus acanthias. Lineage (NCBI taxonomy): Eukaryota > Metazoa > Chordata > Chondrichthyes > Squaliformes > Squalidae > Squalus > Squalus acanthias. The sequence continues at coordinate 62,527,623 of CM059433.1, read as the reverse complement.
AGCATTTTGTAATCTCCATTGACATAATAATTTGCTTTTTTATTTTTCTTACCAAAGTGGATAATCTCACACTTTCCCACATTATACTCTATCTGCCAAATTTTTGCCCATTCACTTAGCCTGCCTATATCCCTTTGCAGATTCTTTGTGTCCTCTTCACAACTTGCTTTCCCACCTATCTTTGTATCATCAGCAAATTTGTCTACATTACACTTGGTCCCTTCATCTAAGTCATTAATATAGATTGTAAATAGTTGAGGCCCCAGCACTGATCCCTGTGGCACCCCACTAGTTACTGTTTGCCAACCGGAAAATGACCCATTTATCCCAACTCTCTGTTTTCTGTTAGTTAGCCAATCCTCTGTCCATGCTAATATATTACCCCCAACCCCGTGAGCTCTTATCTTGTGCAGTAACCTTTTATGTGGCACCTTATCGAATGCCTTCTGGAAATCCAAATACACCGCATCCACTGGTTCCCCTTTATCCACCCTGCTCATTACATCCTCAAAGAACTCCAGCAAATTTGTTAAGCATGATTTCCCTTTCATAAAACCATACTGACTCTGCTTGATGTATTATGATTTTCTAAATGTCCTGCTACTGCTTCCTTAATAATGGACTCCAGCATTTTCCCAATGACAGATGTTAGGCTAACTGGTCTATAGTTTCCTGCTTTCTGTCTCCCTCCTTTCTTAAATATGGGCGTTACATTTGCAGGTTCCCAATCCACTGGGACTTCTCCAGAATCCAGGGAATTTTGGTAGATTGCAACCAATGCATCCACTATCTCTGCAGTCACTTCTTTTAAGACCCTAGGATGCAGGCCATCAGGTCCAGGGGACTTGTCCACCTTTAGTCCCATTATTTTACCGAGTACTTTTTCTTTAGTGATAGTGATTGTTTTAAGTTACCCCCTCCCTATAGCCCCTTGATTATCCATTATTGGGATGGTTTTAGTGTCTTCTACCTTGACGACTGATACAAAATATTTGTTCAAAGTCTCTGCCATTTCCCCGTTCCCCATTATTAGTTCCCCAGTCTCATCCTCTAAGGGACACCTACTAGACAGTTATGACAATAACTGAAGTCACAAATTTAAAATAGTAAAACTGTGAAATTGAAATGTAGGTTTTATAAAAATGATTGAATACATGTAACCTTTTGAGAACTTAAAACTTTGTTCTAGCTTTCAAAATGTGTATGCCGTGTATAACGTGTGCAAAAATATTCTTCCGGAATTACTGAAATGGAATTAGAGTGATATATCAAACCATAAAGTTTTAATGTTGTAATTTTTTGGATGCTTTCTCCTTCTCATCAAGTGCTGAAACGTTTGGTGTCAAGAATTAAATGTTCCCAGGTCAGCTACAGCAAGGACTAGATGTAGGGTAAACTGTCAGAAAAAATTATTTGAACCCAAATCCAGGCTAGAGTAGCTCCCACTGCACCAGTGTGAAATATCCATGTGTACAGCAGGCATCCTGTGAATGAGTCTCTAATTTAATGTTGAATTACAAGCAATTCTCTGCTGTAAACTTGAGCCCACTGGAATGAACTGATTAAACTTATTTTATTTAGGACCTTTACAGTTAGTGGAGAGAGGAAATAATGTGGGTTGGATCTGAGCCCAGGTCACGGAGGTGTGGGGAACCACTGCAACATGATAAATATGCCTTTAATAAATTTGGGTATTTTCACCCAATTCCAGGTGAATATGGTTTCACAGTTTAAAAAAAAACTGCCCATAATTTGACAGTTCATTGCAGAGGCGCCATGGTGGGAGGGAATTTTCCTCTGGGCACTATGTGTTAACAACATCATAAACATAACAGGAATATTTACTATGTTTGCTATTTTTAGCAAAATTATAAATGAATTCTCAAAGAATTCACAACCAGAGGCAATCTTCTTCCATGGTGTCTAGTGTAACAAATGGAAAATTTCATATTGGTGTAATGGTGGGCAAGGGCTAATCTTTTGGTCCGCATTTAAGACCCTCCTTAAAACCCAACTCTTTGACCAAGCTTTTGGTCACCCTTCCTTATATCTTGGCTTGGCATCCATTTAAAAAAAAATTATGCCTTTGTGTAGCGCTGTAGGTCTTTTTGGACATTAAAGGTTCCATATAAATCCAAGTTGCTGTTATAAAGTAGAGGGAGGTCAACCTTCTATTTGTTCAATACGTAGCCTAAAGTACTCTGTCGTAGCACAAGAGGCACAATTCCCCTGCAATTAAATACTTTTGGTTTAGTATGCGATCAAATGGAGAGAAGGGCCTACTTCATTCAACTCTACCTTGTAATTGTGTGCAATGTTTCATTTTAAGCGGGTAGCTTTAGAGCAGGCGTAAGTACTAATACAAAAGCAAAATACTGCAGATGTTGCAAATCTGAAATAAAAACAGAAAATGCTGGAAATACTCAGCAGGTCAGGCAGCATCTGTGGAGAGAGAAAACGTTTCAGGTCGATGACCTTTCATCAGTCTGACAAAAGGTCATCGACCTGAAACGTTAACTCTGTTTTCTCTCTCCACAGATGCTGCCTCACCTGCTGAGTATTTCCAGCATTTTCTGTTTTTATATTAACTGTAAGTACTACTCAGCTTTGAGGATAACTTATTCTTTATTGAGTAGATTGGGCCTATACTCTCTGGAGTTTAGAAGAATGAGAGGTGATCTCATTGAAATATATAAGATTTTGAGGATAAATACTGAGAGATTGTTTCTCCTGACTGGAGAGTCTAGAACTAGGGAGCACAGTCTCAGGATAAGGGGCCAGCCTTTTAAGACTGAGTTGAGGAGGAATTTCTTCACTCAGAGGGCTGTGAATCTTTGGAATTCTCTGCCCCAAAGTGCTGTGGATGCTGAGTTGTTGAGTATATTCAAGGCTGAGATAGATAGATTTTTGGACTCCAGAGGAATCAGGAGATATGGGGATAGGGCATGTAGGGGGTGGAGTGGTAGGGTCAGCCTCACCTCTGACTCAGTGAGCGGTTCGAATCGCTCCCACACCCCTGGTTCTAGACCTTGGACTTATTTAGGGGTTGTGAATAAAGATGCAGTAGACAACAGGTTCTGATGAAAGAATTTTGACTTTATTAAAAGAAAAAGGTCACAAACTTAAAACACTCTTAATGCTTAAACACAGGTTGGGAAACACATTGGTACAAGCGAGGGAAATAACCTTAGAAGAATACTTCACCCCTCCCAATCCCACTTCACTAGCTAGGTTGGACTCTGGAGAACCAGGGATAATGCTCACCAAACGAATCCTTGACAGTTGAGAGTTAGGGTTTAGAGTCTTTTGAGTAAAAGGTTTCGTAAGGCCCTTGTTGCCGCGAGGTGTCCGATGGTCACTGAGGCAGTCGCTCTGGTTTCTTCTTGCATGTCGGTCTGCTTGTGAAGTTGTTGGCCTTCTTTGTTGAACTTCTTGCTGTAACTCTGCCTCTGTTTAAACTGTCTTCTTCCGAGCTGTGGAACTGCCTTCTTGCAGAACTGTGGAAACTGCCTTCTGCCTGCTTGTGCTGAACTCTCTAACTCCAGCCCTGACTTCTTGCTGAAAACAGGCTTTTCGATTGAACTGCAGAACTGCATTCTGTTGAACTTGAACTGTAACTGTTTGATGGGCCTTCAATTATACTAAATTGAAGTGGCCTTATCTACCCCAAATCAAATCCCGCTCATTGTAAGACCTCGTTAACAGTAACGACTTTACTAGCGTGTTAACTGGTTTTGTAAATGTGTGAAGTGGTTTCCGGATAGCTCCATCCTGTCGATCTATTGTTTAATCAGAGTTTGCATTGTCCTCATGTTTTGGGTTTCTTGACTGGGCCTAGGACTCCTATCTTTATGCATGTCTTTAATGGGTTCTGTAAGTGTCAAATGTTTTTTTTTGGGATGGTTTGCATCCTGTTGATCTTCTTGGCTGATTGGTTTTTGATGGGATGGGACTGTCTTCTCCTAGGGTCTATTGTCAAAATGTTAATGCTTGCTGGGGCTTGAATGAGGTCATCCCGATTCCCCAGACAATGCAATTTAACTGCAATACCCAAAACTGCTTTTACAGAGGTCGAACCCACCTTCTGTGCAGCCTTTTCTCCCTTACCGGTCCAGACATGTCTTTTAAAATGCCAAAACTTGGTTTTTGGTCTTAAATTCCTTATGTTAGGCCCAAATGCATTTTTATCACTCTGGGGTAGTTCCAAAGTCCTTTTTTTCCCTTAGGTTTTGGGGATCAGCAAATTTTGGAAACCTTACAGGCAGGAATGTGGAATTGAGGTCGAAAATCAGCCATGATCTTATTGAATGGCGGGGCAGGCTCGAGGGGCCGAATAGCCTACTCCTGCTCCTAATTTTTATGTTTCAATGTACTGACTTATAAAGCTACTGAACCGTGAAATAGACAAGCTGGTGTGACTTAGGTCAAGGAGATTCCCATGGAGCACATCTGTACTTCATAATTGCTGTTAGTGTGTTAAGGTTGTTTCCTGATTGCATGACATCTTTCAAAAAAAAAATGTAATTGCTGAGGATTTGTTGAAACTTGGACCCTTGAAAAAGCAGACAATTTATAATAGTTCTGAAACAGACCAGTCAAACTGATTATGATGAGAGGCATGCTTGGATCCTCTTGACTTTTATCAATTTAGTGCATTCTACAGATAGCAGCTAAAGTGGATGATATGCAGGGTTCTGTGGATTATTTGAAAAACTGAGCAGTTGGGACACATTTTGGAATAAATCTTTGTATCATTCATAGTCAAGTTTTTTTCAGTTTGCAGTTTTCTTGTATGATAGATAAAGATTAATTTGGCCTCTGAAAGGACAACTTTAAATAATTTATATTGTGGTCTCAAAGTATTGTGTTAAAGAAGTGTCAGTTACATTTACATCGCCTAAAGGGAGGTCGCAGAGAGTTTTACAAGGGTAGGGGACAGATTCTGAGCAGGAGATAAAGGAGTGAAAGGGGAGATCAAAAGCACAGCCAAAGAGATTTGGTTTAGGAGGCTCCTGAAGCCAGAGAGAAAGATCACAATGCTGCTGTTGAACTTGGTACAGGAGTGCATACAGACTGTAGGTAAAATCTATTCTGTGCTTTATTTTTATAATTTTCTGTAGCTTAATTATTTTCACCAGTTGTTTGACTGTTGTGTTCCATGGTTATGTTTCTGAAACCCAACGGTTAATTGCGGGGGAGTGTTATGTATGTAGGGGTTGTGTGAAAACATTTGAATCAGATGTCAAACTTCTGGATTTCTGTATTGTGCAGAAATTTGGGACGCTAGGTCACATTCTGTCAGATTACATTTTTATATGTGTGACAGTTTTACCACCAGTCAAATGAAAATAGAAAAGTATAAGGTACTATTTATAAGTAAATTGGAGTACCAGTCAAGCAACAATACTTAAATTATATATATCCTGTTAACTGTTGGCCTTTGTACACAATTGGTACAGAGATGTGACAAATGCCCACTACAATGCCTTGCTTGAAAAGCCAAATGCACGGAGTAATTGTGGGAGCGCTGCTCAGACTTTTCCATCTATTAACTGTAATGGACGTAAAATCATGGCAGGTGAAGCTGCCCACGGGTAGTAGGAATTCGTAAAATAGGGCCAGTGATTTAAACTTGCATTCACATACTATTACCTTGAAAGCTTTAAACTGGTGTTTGGAAAATCTAAAATCAAACATTTTGTTCAGTAGAAAGGAATTGAGCATACTCTTAACTTACAGCTCTGAGATAGTTGCAGTAAGAAATTAATTTATTCTTTTCGTTTAATTTTTAGGACAGCTGAAAAGAACAAAAGCCACCGATATTGACGTAGAGACACCGGACTCCATACTTGTAAACACAAATTTGCGGGCTCTTATAAATAAACACACATTTTCTGTTTTCCCTGGAGACTTCCAGCAACGACTGCTTCTCCTGCTTCCCGAGGTGGACAGACAGGTCTGTGTCTGGTCAATCAATAAAAATACAGCTCTGTTTTTTGCCCATCAAATGGTATGTCCTGAAAAACATAGGACTAGCATTCCACTGAACTTGTGATACTCCACTGACAGCACAGTACTGCGCCCAGAGGCAGCAGGTGAGCTGAAGGAAACAGGGTACATGGCTCCAGAAGTACAGAACACCATCTGATGAGATGGTTTAATTCCCTGCCTCCAGAAGCAAAGCAGTGAAAATAGCAAGAGGAGATGTGAAAATTTGCCCGTCCACACTTCCAATGTTGTCACTGGTGCTCCAGGTCTGAACTGCAGTATCAATAAGGCAAATGCAAAACGCCGGCAGCCTTGCCATATTTGAGAAGTTCTGCAATTTTAATTGGGGCACGAGATAAGCCACCAGCCGAAAGAGGCAACTTTGTGAGGGTAGAAGAAAAAAATAGAAAATGCTGGAAATACAAAGCAAGTTGGTCAGTATCTATAAAGAGGAAAGACAGGTTATGACATTTTGGGTGGGGACCCTTCATCAGACTGACAACTAAGACAACCAGCATTTTAGTATGGTGGTTGCAAAAAGAGAGAGAAAAAGGGTGGGGGAGGATAAGGGGGAGAGAACTAACAGATACACCGATCACAGAGAGGGAATTAATATGCTAAATGACCTGTAAACTGATAAAAGAACAACAGTTAGGTGATATAAAAGAAAATCGGTGAGGTAATGGAGAGCTATCGATGGGACAAAAGAATATGCGAAGATTGGGGGGTGAGAAGGCACAAGAGAGATTCATGTACAGCCAAAGCATGAGAAAAAAAAAACAGAAAAGAGAAAAATTACTAATGTTACGGATGTAGCAGAAATAAAATAAAAACGGAAAATGCGCGCAAAACACACTGGATCTGTCAGGCCCGAGAAGACAAAAAGAACGACTCCACACCAAAGAGACAGGCCCCCACCAGTGCTGTGCTCTGACAAAGGGTCCCTGACCCGAATGTCAACCTGCTTCTCTCCCTTCCAGAAACTGACCCACAGTACAAGAACCCACTGCTATGAGGAAAATGGAGGATGCAGCGAAGATCTGAAGTTACTTTCAGGCCCAAAATATTAGGCGCGCACCAGAGGCTGGAGGCTCGTTTGAAACTGGGCGTTGGGCCTCATCTGAACCATTCCGGTGAGCTGCGGGTGCTTGTCAGGTCTCCTGAGGCAGTACGCTGGTTTCCTCTCGACTAATTTGACCTGACTCTGATGCTGGTTAGGTCCTGGGAGGCAAATAGGAGAAAATAAGAGGGGGTCAAGCGTGGGTTGGCTCTGGCCAGCAGTAGTATCGTGGAGCCAGAAGGAGCCGTCCTGCTCCTCCTGGCTCCACATTTAAGTGAATTAAAAAGAAAAAAATTACATTTTTTGTTGGCCTCCAGCAGTCTCTTTATGGTTAGGCAACATATGGAACCAGAAAATCTGATTGGAGCATGTTTCTCCCAGTTTCTGATGAATTTCAGAGAGTGGTCCTTAAATAGACTTTGGGCCTTTTTTTTTACCAGATGCAAAGAGCTTGTTTAAGGTGGCCACCGGGAATGCTTGAACATCGCCTTGAACCAATATAGCATTGGACATATTTCAGGCACTTTTGGGTCGTGGGACATAGGACATGAAATTGAACCTTTTTGCCCTGTTTTGCAAAGGACTTTGTGGGTTTGAGCCTCACTGTGCTGACTGCCTACCACCAAATTCACCATACGACATGCATAGTAAATTTCTGAGGGGTTTAATGCTGTGCCATTTCACATCTGATGTCAGTTAGGTTGGAAGTGGCAGTGGAGGAGCCTGATGATTGGAAAACCCCATTTGTGGGTTGAAAATGTGGTTTAAAAATGTAAATTGAAAGGAAATAGTGTGTGGGTGAAATTAGACTTGGGCGGCAGTGCAACATGGGCGATGGCCAATCGGCAGGATGTTTTATACCCTGCCCAATTTTCTTTTCCGTTGAAGTCAACAGAAAATAAAATCTGCCGGTGTATGAAACGGACTGCCAATTGAACATAAGAAATCGGAGCAGGAGTAGGCCATTTGGCCCCTCGAGCCTGCTGCGCCATTCAATAAGATCATGGCTGATCTGATCTTGGCCTCAACTCCACATTCCCGCCCGCTCCCCATAACCCTTGACTCCCTGCAGCTCAAATATCTGTCTATCTCCGCCTTGAATATATTCAATGATTCCGCCTCCACAGTTCTCTGGAGTAGAGAATTCCAAAAGATTCACGACCCTCAGAGAAGAAATGCCTCCTCATCTCCGTTTTAAATGGGAGACCCCTTATTCTGAAACTATGTCCCCAAGTTCTAGATTCCCCCACGAGGGGAAACATCCTCTCAGCATCTACCCTGTCAAGCCTCCTCAGAATCTTGTATGTCTCAATAAGATCACCTCTCATTCTTCTAAACTCCAATGAGTATAGGCCCAACCAGCTCAACCTTTCTTCATAAGACAACCCCTTCATCTCAGGAATCAACCCAGTGAACCATCTCTGAACTGCCTCCAATGCAAGTATATCCCTCCTTAAATAAGGAGACCAAAACTGCACGCAGTACTCCAGATGTGATCTGTACAGTTGTAGCAAGACATTCCCTACTTTTATACCCCATCCCCCTTGCAATAAGGCCAACATTCCATTTGCCTTCCTAATTACTTGCTGTACCTGCATGCTAACTTTTTGTGTTTCATGTACGAGGACCCCCAGATAGCTCTGTACCGCAGCATTTTGTAGCGCCTCTCCATTTAAATAATAATTTGCTTTTTTATTCTTCCTACCAAAGTGGATAACCTCACATTTTCCCACATTATACTCTATCTGCCACATTTTTGCCCACTCACTTAACCTATCTATATCCCTTTTCAGATTCTTTGTGTCCTCTTCACAACTTGCTTTCCCACCTATCTTTGTATCATCAGCAAATTTGGCTACAGTACACTCGGTCCCTTCATCCAAGTCATTAATATAGATTGTAAATAGTTGAGGCCCCAGCACTGATCCCTGTGGCACCCCACTAGTTACAGTTTGCCAACCTGAAAATGACCCATTTATCCCGACTCTCTGTTTTCTGTTAGTTGGCCAATCCTCTATCCATGCTAATATATTACCCCCAACCCCGTGAACTCTTATCTTGTGCAGTAACCTTTTATGTGGCATCTTATCGAATGCCTTCTGGAAATCCAAATACACTACATCTACTGGTTCCCCTTTATCCACCCTGCTCGTTACATCCTCAAAGAACTCTATAGTAAATTTGTCAAAACTATTTCCCTATCATACAATCAAGCAGAGTCAACATGGTTTTATTATGATTTAGCAGAGTCAACATGCTATCGCCCGTGTTGTACTACCGCCCGTGTTGCACTACCGCCAAAGTCGAATTTCACCTCCTGTGTGTTAATTTTGTATCTGTCCTTATAAATGCAGCAGTTATACACCAAGGCTTCTTATGAAGAATGTACAAGTGGCTGCCTTTGCAATGCTTTTTCACCAATGTTCTGCTTGAATTTTTCTCATAGGTGGGTACAGATGGTTTGATGCGTTTGAGCACCTCCGCACTGAATAATGAATTCTTTACTTCTGCAGCCCAGGGCTGGAAGGAAAGGTTATCAGAGGGTGAGTAACTTATGCCAATTATTTTTAAAAAAAACAGCAATACCATTCAAATGTACAATTTGCATTCCTCCACTTTAAAAAAAAAAGAGTCGTTCAGTAGTAGTCTATTCAAATATTGAATTTGATGGGCAACTATTTTATACTTTAAGTAGAATGTGTCATAGTTAGCAGTGAGTTATGATGAGTAGGTCTAGCCATTATGTGATGTACTGTATCACTTTTAAAATATAATTTTGAAATATTAGTGTTTGTGTGATATCAAAAGTTTCCAGAATAATGCATGGCATAAAACTCGGTGAACTAGTTATCCAGAAGTATGTGTTGCATGTTCTGTCATATGATTTAGGTTGGCTTGGGAGGTGATCACCCGCCCTCTGTGGGCAATGATGCATGGCTTAGAGGTACTAAAAGAAGGAAGAATTAACATTTTCAAATAACAAGACATAAAAACAACAATTCAGTTTGCAGTGGGAAAATAATGTTTGTAAATCCTGTAGCTTTATGATGTAAATAGATTCCACCCTGTATCTTCCATATTTGTGTGTGTATTTCAGTGGGATGTAATACTTAGTGGGGTGTGCAACCCCGTATTAAAATGCTGTCCTAAAGTGCCATCCTTCACCTTCCCAGTACTCATTAATTTTTACTGAGCTGAATTGTAATGTCATCTTTTTGAGCTGTCCTATATCAAAAATAAGAATCCATTCCATTTCACCTCAGTACTCAGTCCATATCTGAAATGTATTTTGAATAGTTTGCTGGTGTAGTTGTGCGTTGAAAGGTTACAGCACATAGATGATGATTGTTGTAAAAAGTCAGATAGCCAGGTGAAGGATAGAATATTGGAGCCTAGTCTTTAGTTGCTTATACCTTCTATGTTGAAATTCGGTGATTGATGGCTGGTGCCATCACCAATAAGACAGTAAGCAAGTGCCCCCTCTTAATGGGGCACAACCAATAAACCACAAATTAAACCAAATTTAAATTAAACTTAACAAGTCAAATCAAATCAAAATTTGGTTTCTGGGGAGATGAAACACTCCAGTCCCTGCAGTGTCCACCGGTCACGGAAGGCCTCAAGCGTACCGGCGGACACTGCGTGCTCTATCTCCAGCGACACCCCGGCGCAAACATAACCATGGAAGAGAGGCAGGCTGAACGACCCCCTCGACCGCCCGCTGCCTGGACCTATTAATGGCCACCTTGGCCAGGCCCAGGAGCAGTCAAACAAGGAGGTCCTCCGATCTGCCCGCTCCCCTGCACCGGGTGCCCAAGGATCAGGAGCGTGGGACTGAAGTGCACCCAAAATTCGAGGAGCAGCCCTTTCAAAAATTGGAAGAGGGGCTGCAACATCTCACACTCAATGTATACATGGAACACGGACTCCTCCAGGCTGCAGAAATTGCAGGCAGCCTGGGTGTCAGTGAACCTACTTAAAAATGTGTTGCACGGGACTGCTCCAAGCAACACCGCCCCCCCCCCCCCCCCCGGCGTGAAGTCCCCAATAAAAAAGGGGAGGACTCCCACATAGAGAGCCCTCCATTGGGGACCCCCACCTCCTCCGGAATGCAAGGTGGTGCAGACGAGGAAGACAAAATGGAGAGTGTGCAAGAGCAGCCCATTCAGGAAACCGCTCTGTGCAGAGTGGCAAGGCATGGAAGGGATCTCCAAGAGACGGCTCAAGCTGTGAGGCGCCAATTCCCAAGGGAAGTTTCAGGGCCTGGCGCCAGTGAGAAATTCCGTCCGTCCGAACGTGGGTCAGCTCGGAAAGGATCGCTCCACACACTTGAGCCTCCTCGACACACCTAGTGGAGTCAGGGCCGAGTGCCTCTTTCAGCGTCTCGATGGCTTTGGCCGCGGACCAGATGCCGTGCCAGGACACGCGCTATGCCAGCTCCTCTGGCGACATCCAGCCCGCTCCTCCACCATCCAGTACGCCCCTGACTCTGGTCACCTTGCCAGCCAGGGCCCTCCCCTCCGTCAGCCACCTGTAACCGCGATCGTGGAGGTGTGGATTCCTGAGCAGTGGCTCGCGGAGGATAGCTGCCACTCCTGACCGGGGAGAATTCTGGCTGGAGGCGACAGTGTTCCAGATCCTGATCAGTTCCTGGTAAAAGACAGGCAGCTCCTGCAAGGAGGCACGACTGCACCCTAATTCTATAAACAGGAGCTGCGTGTCGTAATTGAGGCCGTGCAGCTGGCGGAAGAAATACATTGCCAGCGCACACCATCTAGGAGGATCCTCAATGTACAGGTATATCTGCAGGGTCTGAAGATGGAAAGTCAAAGCCTGGGTACGCACGCACACCTAAGCGGGAGAAGCAGAACCGCGGCAGAGACCCAATGCTTCCTCTCGTCCCAGAAGAAGTCAACAAGCTTCTTCTGTATCTTGGCAACAAACTCGGGGAGGGATCAAAGTGACCAACCAGTACCGCAGCATAGCAGCCACCAGCTGAGTTATGACCAACATTCGACCCCTGTAGGACAGCACTCTGAGCAATCCTGTCCTGCGCCCTAGGCGAGCGGTGACTTTGGCCTCCAGTTCTTGCCAGTTCGCCGGCCAGGCTTCCTCAGCAGGGCTAAGGTAGACTCCCAGGTAGAGGAGATGGCATATAACTGGCAAAGCGAAGGGGCGCCATCAAAGCCCCGTTAACTTTAATCAGACACTCTGCGGCGGTGTACAGAAGTCGGATCCGGGCGACAAAATGCGTCCTGAACCCGAATGCACACAGAGTCCCTGAGAGGTACTCGTGATCCAGCCTGTCGAACGCCTTCTCCTGATCCAGGGAAAGCAAGGAGAGCAACAGACCAGCCCTCTGAGAATGGTGGACCCAGGTCCCGGACCAGATGGATGTTGTCGTGGATGGTCTGGCCCGGGACCATGTAGGACTGGTCGGGGTAGATCATGTGGGCCAACACGGTGCCAAGACGAGCAGACATTGCCCTGGCAATGATCTTGTAATCCGTGCTGAGAAGGGAGACCGGGTGCGAGTTCTTAAGTAAGCGGAGATCGCCCTTCTTGGGCAGCAGGATGATGACTGCCCTGGGCCAAGAGAGGGGCATGTCCCCAGTCGCCAAACTTTCCCCCAGGAACCGCGCATTGTTGCCCCCTGGGACGTCCCACAGTGCCCTGTGGAACTCCACGGTCAGCCCGTCCAGCCCCAGGGACTTGCCCCTCGAAAGTTGGCTGAGGGCACTGATCAGCTCTGCCAGGCTTAGCGGAGCATCAAGCGGTTCGGCGCTCTCTGGGCTGACCTTTGGCAGGTCCTTCCACAGAACTCTGCTCGCATCCTCCCTGGACGAATCCGGAGAGAACAGAGCCCCGTAATAGGCACGGGCCTCAGCACTGATGCCCTCCGGATCCAAGACCAGGGATCTGTCGTCAGGTCAGCAGCCCCAAGAGCTGCTTACGGACCTCCTGTCTTTTTTCCAGCGAGTAGAGGGGGGAGCCGCGGTCCAGGTCCCGGCGGAACTGGATCTACGACCTCAGGTACGCGCCTCGGGACCCGACGGGCTGCAGGTCCTTCTTCTCTACGTATACCTTGCGCAGGACCAGATCTTGGATGACTTAACCGAGACGGGACTCCAGGTTGGGCACCTCCTCCTCCAACCGCCCGACCCGGGCCTTCCGTCTCTTGGTCGACCCCCTCGCATACTCCTGACAGAAGAGATGGACGTGAGCTTTGCCCACGTCCCACCAAGCCTCAAGGAGGGGAAGCCCCCCCCGACTTCCTTCTCCAGTCAGCCCAGAATCGATGGAACAATTCCCGGAACCGCTCGTCCTCTCGCAGCAGGTTGTTAAAATGCCAGTACGCAGACCCCACCACCGCCCACACGAGATGGTGGTCTGTGCACGGCACCAGCCGCACGGAAGCTGCCAGAACGCGGGAGACGTACACCCGGGAAATGTAGAGGCGGTAGTTTCTGGACCTTCCTCCTCCAGACTTCGCATGAGTGAAGGCGCTGGAGTCAGGATGGAGATTGCGCCAGACGTCCACCAAATTGAATGACCCGACCAGGTCCCTTAACTTCCCCATCGCCGCCATGCTGCGCAGGGCACGAGAGCGGTCCCTCGCCTCGAGGGTGCAGTTGAAATCCCCCCCCCCCTCCCCCGAGGGTAATGCACTCATTGCCGTCGATGGAGCCTAAAAGAGCGGAGACTTCTTCAAAGAAGCGCACTTGCTGCGCACCGGTCCGGGGAGCGTACACGTTTACTAGGTTGAGCGGCACGTCCCTCAGGCGAAGAGTGAGATGAAGCAAGCGGCCTGGCATAAGCTCCTTGATCCCTAAGATCTCCAGCCGAAGATGTGGGGCCAGTAAGGTCGCCGCCCCGCAAGAAGTGGTAGAGAGGTGGCTCATGCAGACCCCTCCTTGCCATTTCAGGAGCCGTGTAGCCTTGTCTCCCGGAACCATGTGGGTTTCATGCAGGAATTGCACCGTATACTTCCCTTCCGTAAGGAGCAAGAAGTTAATAATGCAACCTCTACTTAACCTAAAGTGGAAAGGGAGCGGAGTCTCTCATTACAGTCCACTCCCTCAGCAGCCCAGTGAGGAACGTCTTGAGCTGGCGCAGGTCGTTCTGGTTCACGCCCTTGCCCACGCTCAGGTTCTTGGCAGCTGAGCGGATGGGGCTGATGAGCAGCACCAGCTCCGACCATCTTTCGAGGGCCAGCTGGACTTTATTGCGATGACCCAAGCAACCAACCAAAAATTCCTGGAGCTCCTCAAAGGGGATGACGGGAGACTCGGTAGGGGGCATGAGGGCATCCACCGCCTTTTTTTTATTCGTTCATGGGATGTGGGCGTCGCTGGAAAAGCCAGCATTTATTGCCCATCTCTAATTGCCCTTAAGAATGTGGTGTACCTTCTTGAACCGCTGCAGTCCTTGTGGTGAAGGTACTCCCACAGTGCTGTTAGGGAGGGAGTTCCAGGATTTTGACTCAGCGACAATGAAGGATCGGCGATATACTTCCAAGTCAGGATGGTGTGTAACTTGGAGGGGAACTTGATGGTGTTCCCATACGCCTGCTGCCCTTGTCCTTCTAGGTGGTAGAAGTCACGGGTTTGGGGGGTGCTGCCAAAGAAGCCTTGTCGAGTTGCTGCAGTGCATCTTGTAGATGGTACGCACTGCAGGCACGGTGGTGGAGGGAGTGAATGTTTAAGGTGGCGGATGGGGTGCCAATCAAGCGGGCTGCTTTGCCCTGGATGGTGTCGAGCTTCTTGAGTATTGTTGGAGCTGCACTCATCCAGGCAAGTGGAGAGTATTCCATCACACTCCTGACTTGTAGATGGTGGAAAGGCTTTGGGGAGTCAGAAGGTGAGACACTTACTGCAGAATACCCAGCCCCTGACCTGCTCTTGTTGCCACAGTATTTATGTGGCTGGTCCAGTTAAGTTTCTGGTCAAGGGTGACCCTCAGGATGTTGATGGTGGGGGATTCGGCGATGGTAATGCCGTTGAATGTCATGGGGCGGTGGTTAGACTCTCGCTTGTTGGAGATAGTCATTGCCAGGCACTTGTGTGGCGCGAATGTTACTTGCCACTTATCAGCCCTAGCCTGAATGTCATCCAGGTCTTGCTCCATGCGGGCATGGACTCTTTCATTATCTGAGGAGTTGAACACTGTGCAATCCTCAGCGAACATCCCCACTCTTGATCTTATGTTGGAGGGAAGGTCATTGATGAAGCAGCTGAAGATGGTTGGGCCTAGGACACTGCCCTGAGGAACAGATCACAGGTCACACACACAGATTACCCAAAGGGTCTTCGGAGTTGTAAGGCTTTTTATTAGAGAGCTACAGTTTAAGCATAATCAGATATTACTACATGCGATTGAAATAGATACAGTAGACATACAACCCGTGACAGATGAGGGCAATCTGCGGCCCTGCGGAACGAATGGATCGAGATGACCGGACAGATGGATGGACGGATGTCGATGATTGTTGACAGGAGTCTCTGTCTGCCACAACGGTCATTTCTGTTGGGTCTCTCCTTGAGCTGTCAGAGGTGTTAGGCCGTCGGCCACCTCCAGGGTCGAGCCTGATCAGAGTGTTAAGCCGAATCTAGCATTGCATCCACTCCGAGGAAGCCTTTTCCTGAACAGCTAACTTCTCTCTCTCTCTCTGCCCTATTTTTATATCTTATTTCGGTGGGCTGGGATCACAGATGTCTATCATTTTTCATCCACCTCATGACTTTTATTACCAGGGCAAAGATACCTCCTGACCATATTATTTTCCGAGCTGGATTTCAGTTATTTCTTATCTTTTTGTGTTAGATGTTTTATTATGGTTAAGGGTGTTTTGCTTATTCGGCTGACTGGTTCCCTGTCTCCCTTATCAGACTTGCTATGTCTGTTTGGGAGGCCTGCTTGTACTTTGCGTTGACCTAAGGCCTCTCTTTCTGTTCTTATTTGATGTGATTGGAATTCTTTCTGGGCAATAAATCAGTGGGCTCACAGATCTATTTCCTACGGAATCATTAAGTACCTGAAAACTTGCAACCTTCTCTAGGATTACATGTTTCCTGCAGCTCGTTGATGCCACACTCGGTCAAATGCTGCCTTGATGTCAAGGGCAGTCACTCTCCCCTCAGCTCTGGAATTCAGCTCCTTTGTCCATGTTTGGACCAAGGCTGTAATGAGGTCTGGAGCCGAGTGGTCCTGACGGAACCCAAACTGAGCATCGGTGTGCAGGTTATTGGTGAGTAAGTGCCGCTTGAAAGCACTGTCAACGACACCTTCCTTCACTTTTCTGATGATTGAGAGTAGACTGATGGGGCGGTAATTGGCCAGATTGGATTTGTCCTGCTTTTTGTGGACAGGACATACCTGGGCAGTTTTCCACAATGTTGGGTAGATGCCGGTGTTGTAGCTGTACTGGAACAGCTTGGCTAGAGGTGCGGCTAGTTCTGGAGCACAAGTCTTCAGCACTACAGCCAGGATGTTGTCGGGGCCCATAGCCTTTGCTATATCCAGTGCACTCAGTCGTTTCTTGATATCACATGGAGAGAATCGAATTGGCTGAAGACTGGCTTCTGTGATGGTGGGGACCTCAGGAGGAAGCCGATATGGATCATCCACTCAGCACTTCTGGCTGAAGATGGTTGCAAACGGCAGATTTCCTTCTCTAAAGATTTATTTACTTAACTGAATTTAAATTCCCCAGCTGCCGTGGTGGGATTTGAACTCACGTCTGAGGGAGGGAGGTGGTAATCAGCAGGAGGTTTCCTTGCCCATGCTTGACCTGAAGCCATGAGGTCTCCCAGGGCCACTCTCTCCGACTGTATACTACTGTGCCGCCACCTCTGGTGGGTCTGTCCTGTTGGTGGGACAGGACATTCCCAGGGATGGTGATGGAGGAGTTTGAGACATTGGCTGAAAGGTATGATTCTGTGAGTATGACTATGTCAGGCTGTTGCTCCCCAGATGTTCGTGAGGAGGACTTTGCAGGGTGGATTGGGCTGGGTCTGCCATTGTCGTGTCCTTAGCTGGTGCTGAGGTCGATGCTGGGTGGTCTGTCTGGTTTTATTCTTATTGTTTTTCGTAGCGGTTTGTTACAACTGAGTAGCTTGCTCGGCCATTTCAGAGGGCATTTAAGAGTCAGCCACATTGCTGTGGGTCTGGAGTCACATATAGACCAGACCAGGTATTTGTTTAAATAATGGACTGAAATGTAAAGGCGCACTACATATATTTAAAGATTACTAAGGCACCCTGCATTTGTTTAAATACTATATTGCATCACTGAATTACATCTAAAATTCTGTTAGCTCATTTCACCTCTGCTAGTATCAACTTAAATTAACATTTTAAGAATATATTTCAAACTTACCAAGCCATGTTTACATTTTGAAGGAGGGTTTATATTATACAGGAACAAGTTACTAAAGTAATAATATAATGGCTTCCTGCCAGCTTCTTTGACCAGGACTTTTCTTCTTCACCGAGGAGTTTAATCTAGCAGAAACAAAAGCATATACTGAGGATGCTGGAAATCTGAAGTAAAAACAGAAAATGCTGGAAATACTCAGCAGGTCAGGCAGCATCTGTAGAGAGAGAAACAGAGTTAATGGGCTCGATTTTGCCAGGCCCGAGGAGGCGGGTTTGGAGGCGTGTGAGGTGTTAAAATCACAAAAAATGGTGGGCGGGCCTGATCCCGCCTCCGAGCAATTTTCCCAAATGCGAGTTTTCTGACCCCGTCTCCATCCCGCCTCCAAGAGGTGGGATAGGCCCTTAAGGCCCTTAACAACCAGTTAAGTGCCTCCTATAATCCCATTTTGAGAGGCCTTTCTCATTTTAACATTTTTCCCACGTGGTTCACGTCTCCTCTGAAACCTGCCAGTGAAACCTGGCGGCATCACAAGTGGATTGCTTACTAACAGCTGCAGCTTCACCATTAAAAAGGAGTTTTCAGCAATCATCATTTGCAGGTGGCAGAACTTTGTTGTCTCAGGTCTGGGAGGACTTTTAGCAGGCATACCCATTGTTGTGGCAGTTTGGAGCCTGACACCCATCTCCAGTGTGACCTCCTGGGAAACCCCCTCTCGCCACCTTGAATGAGCACTTCCTCAACTGAGGCATATACCAGAAGCATGGGAACCATTTATTTCCTTTCCC
Source organism: Squalus acanthias (assembly GCA_030390025.1). Classification (NCBI taxonomy): domain Eukaryota; kingdom Metazoa; phylum Chordata; class Chondrichthyes; order Squaliformes; family Squalidae; genus Squalus; species Squalus acanthias. The sequence continues at coordinate 62,509,412 of CM059433.1, read as the reverse complement.
CCTGGACATCAGATTCGGACGAAGACCAGCCGTGGCATCAACAGATCCATGAACAACAGCACCACCAACAGCAGCAGCAACAACAGGAGCGCCAAGCTGCTGCTCACCCACCTGAAGCTGCACAGGCCAGAAGGCGCCAGCGCGCGACCACATTGCTGCCCGGGCTGCAAGGGACGTACTCCTCTTGGCCAGATTTGCTTAGCCTGCACAATCAAACACTTTTGCCTCGCACCTTCTTATCAGACCATCGACAATGGCCAAGAACCTGCGGATTCCTATCACTCTGACCACCATACTGACAATTGCAAGTCAGCCTAAACCCTCAGTGTGGAAGTCCCATTAGCGATATGACAGACGCCACAACTGCAACAGTTGCCATCAGAATTTTTTATTTACAATAACCAACTGATGGCTTTTCAACATTAAACATGACATTTCACCCAAGTGACTAGCCTTGTGACTACTTGTGTATTATCTTCCTCTTACACGTACTCCTACGTGGTGCTTCCCCTGTGGCTTCAGCAGATGTGGAGGCCCCTTGCTCACTTTCTTGCTGCTCCTGTCTTGACACCTTTGGCGGGCATCCACTGCTGTCCCTGTCTCCACCATCTGCTGATGCTCACTTGTGAGCTGTGATACACCAGGTGACAACACTACACTATCTCGCGAAGGTACCACCGAGGTGTGAGTGTCTGCGCTGGTGCTGGGTGTGCTGAATTCTGCTGACGCTGCATCCTCAGAGGTTGCAGCTTCCTCTGAGGTGTCAGGAGGCTCAGGCTGTTTCTCCTGGATAGTGGGGACGGGGGCTTTCGATGGTCCTGTGGGGGAGTAAAGGAAAGAGTCAGAGATGTGAGGCCAAGGTTACATGCACATTGAATATTGCAGATGATCATAAGTCAATCTGTTCGAGCATCAGAATCATTATCAGTGACTCATGCAATGTCAATGAGAGAGATGAAAAGCTATTCTGTCACCAGCTTGCTCTGATGCACCCGTCTGTCCGTCTCCCACTTGCGCATCGTCCTCCACTCCCACGATCTCCAGGGCCGCCTCTTCCCAGGGGGTGAGCTGGGCTACTGAGGGTGGCCCTCCTCCTGTCCTCGCTCTTTCCCTCTTATTGTGAGCTCTCTTTTCCTGCAATGAGGGAGACAAGTGGAGTTTGAGTGAGAATGAAGGAGTGAGTGTAGAGAATCCATAGCATAGATGCCTAGAAAGAGACAAAGATTCAGTGAGGTGGCAAGACCAAGGGCCCTCCCTGTGTGTTATAAGTTGTTTTCATAGCATCACAGCGATAGGGAGTGTGAGGGCTGCATAATCGAATAGTTAAGTGAATGTGAACATACAGAGAGAGGGAATGGGTAAGGGTGCAGGGATGTCCGTGTCAAGTGGGATGTGGAGGAAGAGGTTGTCAAAGCTGAGTGCTGGTGAGGAGAGGCAATGGGGATCAGATTGAGGGTGATGGGAAAGTCATACTTACTTTTCCAGTGTGCAGAAGGTCATGAAACCTCTTCCTGCACTGCAGCCAGGTTCTGCGGCACATAGATAAGGAGTTGACCTCCTGGGCCACTTGCATCCACACAGCCTTCGTCTGCTGGGGAGGCTTCTTCCTCCCTGAAGAAGGGAAGAGCACCTCCTTATTCCCTCTTGCTCCCTCCACCAGAGCTTGCAGGGCGGCGTCATCAAACCTCAGTGCAGACTTAGGTCTACTGCTGGACATTTTGCCTGGAAGAAACTATCAGAGCAAAGGACAAAAGGTTTGCAGTCTGCAGAAGAAGCAAGGCTGCTTGCAGGCCTTAAATCCAGCAGCATTGATGACGTCATCGGAGGCAAGTTTCAGAATGGAAAGACTAATTGGGCCAGGGGTTCCCACACGCTGGAAATCAATTGCCCAATTAGGGGAAAATCGCATATTTTTCCCATATCAAATTGGAGTCGGGTGGCGAACACGAAAAGCGGATGACACGCCCCCAGCCCGCCCCAATGACAAAATCGAGCCCAATGTTTCAGGTCGATGACCTTTCATCAGAACTGGGTTTATCTAGCAGTCTGTTTTTCATGTTCCTGTCTGTTTGGCATTTCTTTACTTGTATTATTTCACTGCCAAGTGTAACTTTTGCTAGCTACTTTTTTTAAAGTATTTCATAAATCAATTTTTGAAATCAAGACGAAAATACAAGGCTGTAATCAGTATAAAATAATCTGCAGTAAGAAATCCTTTAGTTTCTGTTGGAAATAAACTTTAATCCTTTAACATTAATTTCATATTTTCCCCCTCCATTTTTTGAAGAAGAGAAATCATTTTACCCTCCATTCTAGGTTGACCTGTGAGGTATGCTCCTGAGAGGGCAGGTGGGTGACCTGTTTCCAGACCTCACTAACTCTTCTGTAGTCAGCTGCTGGGAAGTGCGTAAGAGCAGCTTGTGTTCTTCCACATTAATTTTTTTTTAGTTTTCTCTCTGTGAGGAGCTGTTTGCATCTGCCTACCCTTGATGAAGCAGCTTAAATTGACAATATTGGCCACAAACTCTTGAACTACCACTTTGCGCTACAGCACATTGGTACATGAATGCATCGTACCACAGGACTAATCTGGGATTCCTATTGGGAACTCTGCCCACTATACTTGGTACCAATTTCAACTAGCAGCCAGATTGGAAAAATCTGGTTATCCAAGTCAATGGTCTAGAATCTTCTCATCAGAACCGAAACTTTAATTCTACTTACACTAACTAACTATTCTTTCTCATTTTTTTTGAGGTTCACTATTTCCTGTAGTCAATAGTTGGTCCGCATTCAACCAGGAGGTTAGACCATTACAAGCCAATTAATTTTATTATCATTGAGACTGAGTTTCTGAATGTCAGAGCTGCTTTTGTTTTACTTCCCTTGAAATGCAGTGATGTATTTTCATGTAGAGTGTTTAGTGGGATGCTACAGTGAGAGTAGAGGTGCTCAGGCTTAGATTCAAACTCATCACTGTCTGGATTGCTAGGACAAAGATGTAATACTATAATTATGGGCTGCCATCTACACACTATTTCTCGTTTTACTGGCATGATGATTCAGCAATGAATAGCAAAGATATATTCTGTGGTTTACTGATAAATGTTGTTGCTGTACCACCTTCTCCAATTGCAGTTTCATATGGCAGTGCCCAGCTAAATAGCTTGCGTAATGTCCATTTCAAGTAGAGAACATTCCCAGTAATGTTGAATGAGTATTACTAAGTAGAATTTATACAATACTGGATTGAGTGCTGCTCTTTTTTTTAACCAGTAAGGATTATTGAGAATATTTCCTCAAACAGTTAATTACTATTACTGAGAAATATTCTCAATAATGTTTACTGGTTAAAAAATAATGAGCAGCACACATTCCAGTACTGTAATCCTTGAATAGGTAACACTGTTATGCCCCTGATCTATTGAAATCAATGGATAATGCCTCTTGTTCTTACTGGCTTTAGATGTGGCACTACAGTCAATGATGACCAACATTGCAAGAATGCCTTTGCTTACTTGCTCCAGAGGTGATGCTGCAATCTCTTTCTGCCTGTTAGAGGAAATATAGCTAAAAGATCTGCCACTTCCTTCTCCTAACCATGATCAAGGGCATTAGAGATTCACTAGTAATATATTCATTGCCTTGTCGGTGTGATACTTCCTGTATCACTGTGGTCTTTCACACTGTATCCATCACACCACTTCTGTCATGTTGCAATTTGTTTCAGTTTTCTTAATCCTTTTAATGCAGTACTGACTAATTAGGAGCCTCCTCGCTGAATCCAAGCTAAGTGGTGCTCTAGCAGTACTGTATTACCTACTTCGCTAAGCTTCGTCTGATTGACTGACAAGAATCTGATGACTTGATCCTCCTGGCCGCAACTCCTAGGTCCTCCAGCAATTTCTTTCGAATTGCCCACTCATCGCTAATACTGTCAGCCACCCCATCCAACTTTGGGGCCTGAAGCTGCTGGCTCCCCCATACTGAGATTCCCCCCATCTGTCTAGTAAATTTTGTGGCCACTCACCCTATGCTAAATCTGGCTACAGCCTGTCAGGTTCCATTCCCAGTGTCTGTGGTTCGGTCTTGAGTCCCCTATCTGCGACCACCCTGGCTCGTGGCACCCTCTGCCTCTGATGTCGCCTCCAGTCAACATCATGACCAACCCCTACTTCCCTCACCCTCCTCCCCGGACATTGGACTGCTCACCTGATCCTCCTCTCCTTTTGCTGCCTTCCTATTACTGGACTGAAAAACTGGCACGGTTGTGAATCACAGAAATATATATATAGTATTAACTCTTTAAGTGCTTTAATGAACTAAAAGACAGACTATGTGGGCAATTTTAACCTAAACCGCCCATCAGGAAACTGATGGGATCAGGTGTAATGCTGGATTTACACCCTGCCCGATTTTAGTCTTTTGGGACTTTTTATGGGAGTTGACTCTCGCCTCCCCATATCTACTTGTTTGATAGCATAGCCCAGGGGCATAATGGTGATAACCCTTTGTCATGTGAACTGCACATTCATGCCATTCAAATTTATGCTTCTTCAATCTCTCTGAAGGCAGACTAAGCAAACGATTGGTGAGATTAGGCTTGATACGAATCGATAAACTGCTTTATTTTACAACAAGATACAGAAGAACAGTTAGAATTGGATTCACGAAGTACAACTTAATATAAAATAAAGAACACACTATGCTTCTGTACGTCAATGGGTCATCTTACCTGACTTAAACAAAATAATTACTAACTTTCTCTCCTGCAGTCTAACCTTCTCGTGACCGTTGCTGCCTGACTGCCTCATAGCATTCTGGTCAAAACTTGACTGCCTGTGTCTGTGTCTTTTATCTCTTGTTGTTCACACCCAGAAAGGGAATGGTTACCAGACCCCATGCCAAGCATCTGGGACCAGTGACCCTTTCAACATAATGGATGTGAGTCGTTTATCAATTAACGAGACAAGCTAACAAATTATCCACCGTCCACAGGAAAACAGCGCCAAAGCGAACTTGTTCGCATCTTAATTACCGACCATCTCGGGCATTTTATTTTAACTTGCATGAATACACTATGTTTTAAAACACGTTTAAAGGTAACTTCTTTTCTCAAGAACTTTCTGTGGAAAAATGGTCGAAATATTCAGAAATATGACATTAAACAACTATATAAAATTTTTCCAATGTAGAATTTCATCTCATTTTCTAATTATTTGAGTTCATTTCAATTTCGATATTATTTCACTTTAAAACAGTTTTTTTTTGTAAGCAGCATTCCCTTTATTGGCAACAGTAGCTAATATATGCCACAATAATACATTCCTCATTATACTATATAATCCTTCTGTCTTTATCAGTCAATATATTCTCCAACTACTTGTTAGTAACACTGCGGGACATCCACTAGTATTAATTGAATATTCTTGGGTTTCATATCTAATCTTGGTGTCAATTAAACTGAACCGCTGATCATGGACACTCAACCAAGCTACAGGTTGGTTGATATTGGCACTGGGGCAAATTGCCTGACCCACAAACTAGGCTGTATGACTGTAGAGAAGCTGGAAGGAACCAAGATAGGGGGATGTTCTTTCAGAAGAAAACAACTATCACTAGGGTAGCTAACCCATGCTGTCTTGCCTGTGAGATATCATCTGGCAAATAGAAGAAATCTGCCAGAAGCACAGAACCAATACGATGGATTGTGGTCTTCTGGGATCCTGGAAGTATGTAGGGACACTGCTGGAGTACATGTGAAGCCTAACATTGTCAGAATCTACTCGGACTGTTCTATTGTGCTGGAACACTATTTTGTGTAGCAGTATTAGTCAGGAGTGCTGAGTTATACTGAAACACCAACAGCTTGCATTTCTCTAATACAAAAGCAAATTACTGCGGATGCTGGATGGAAATCTGGAAAAAAAACAGAAAATGCTGGAAATATTCAGCAGGCCAGGCAGCATCTGTGAAGAGAGAAATGGAGTTAGTGTTTCAGGTCGCTGATCTTGCATTAGAACTGTTCTGATGAAAGGGCAGCGACCTGAAATGTTAATTCTGTTTCTCTCTCTCCACATTTGCTGCCTCACCTGCTGAGTATTTGCAGCATTTTCTGTTTTTATGGCATTTCTCTAATGCCCCTTGCATATAGAAAGATTACAGAGTGGAAGTAAAGAGTGGGTACCAAGTAGAAGGGAAAAAGTGAAATAGAAGGTTGGAGGGGATGGGTCTGAAAGCACAGTTAGAGATGAGGGTATGTACGAGGGCTCTGTAATCAGGGAGGGAGGTGGAAAACCAGAGAGATTTAGGAAGAGAGTTCTAGCATAGGGGAATAGTAGCTGAAAGAATGGCCATCAACAATAGTGTGTAGGAAGCAGAGAACAAGGAGTAGATTATGGAGGTTAATACAGGCAGGCTGGTAACGAGAGCATGAGAGAAGTGAAATCTTCGGATGATAAAAGCATGGGTTTGAATTTTAGCAGCAGTGGGAGAGAGTTAAGGGTGTCGGCGGATGATATCTCAGAGGTGATAGAAGGTTGTCTTGGTAACAGATTGGATGTGGGAAAGGGAGCTAATCTAGGGATCGATCAATACACCAAAGCTCCTGACTTAGCCTCAGCTTACACTGGAATGTCTCCACTCATGCACATTCCATTGCATGGCCGATGATTTATATTGCCTCTTGTACTTTCACACTATTTTCTCCTGATTCAAGGCTGGGGCAATGTCTTCTTAGATGGACTTCATTTATACCATCTCAGTCAAAGTCAGGACAGCACCAGGGCAACACACTGGACTTCAGAGTTGGCTTCATGAAAATCTTGGTTCAGAACCTGCAGTATAACACGACCTGTAGCCATTATTTCATCTTTTCTTATTATCATGGAGGACACCTGGGTAGAGTTTTAGTATTTCATATTCTGCTTCATAATAGTTGGATGGAAAAAAAAAAATACACCTGTTGGTCTTTGTGACTCCCTCCCCCAGTGAGAGTTCATAATGGTATGGAAAATGCTGATGTATTCTGTCTGCCGTGGTCAAGTTACTTTCCAGCTATTAAAAACTGGGGTGGGGGGTGGAAGAAACTTGGCATTTAGCATGTATCACCATTATGGGTTTTCTCTCTCTTTGTTTTGTTTCTGTGTTACTATTCTTTTGTGGTTTACTCAACAAATGGCAACTAATTTTGAAAAAAAAAACTAGTATTATGTATGTCCATGGGAGTCAATAGGCAACCATGCCATGAAGCTCCTTCTTGAAACACAGCCTTTCAGCTAGGAGCTAAGTGAGCTGTAAACCTTGTTAGTGGCCCATGCCTGCCTGCAGATGTGTAAGAATGGAACAGTACTCTTTAGTCTTTATACATTAAAAATGGAAAATGCTGGAAATGCACAGCAGGCCAGATAGCATTTGAAACAGAAAAATAGGCGTACTCTATTTTGGGTGAGAAACCTGAATCAGGATTTCAACATCCACAGCTTTACTTTCTCTCTCTCTCTCTCTCTCTCACATTAAAGATTGTCATTCCATTGTTCTTCATTATTCCTTCTGAATCAGAGATGGAGGTATTGCTTTATATTTGTGCACAGAACAGTCATCCATCAAATGTTAGCTTGGCTCAGTTGGTAGGATTCTTAACTCTGAATCAGAAGTTTGGGGATTCAAAACCCACTGCCTGACTTGAGCACATAATCTAGACTAACACTTTAGTGCAGTACTGTTGGTGGTGCTATGATGATGCCTGCCAGTTCAAGTGGATGTTTAATGTTCCATAGCACTATTAGAAAAGCAAAAAACAAATTACTCATCATTCATCCCATGGCTGTCTGTGATATTTTTGCACAGAAAATAACTGTTGTGTTTACCTACTTAAAAAAAGTCATTGCGTTTCCAAGTATTCACTGTATGAAGCACTTTGAGACTTTTCTGGGAGTTGAGAAAATTATATTGGCTGGCTGCAGAGACCTTGGAATAAAGCTGGTCTTTCAAGTAAACTTGCACAATTTAAACATGTTCCATTGAGGGTTGTCACTTTCAGGTACAACACAACCAGTAGTTGATTCTTAGGCATGGAAATACCTGCGGCCTCGCTCCAGTCAAGGCTGGAAACTCCATCCCAAATCCTGAGGATGGGATCATTTGCATAGTCCATGTGGGCTGCCCTTCTAAGATGAAGGCCTAGATAGGCTGAAGAAAAAATTTTCTTTTATATAAAAAAAAAGTAGTCTTCAACTATCCCTGGAGCCAGTAGACCAGAGAAGGCAGTGTATCCCCTTGGGGATCGATTACCTTATCCTAGTTCCGGTTTGGGGTATTCAGAAGGACTCAGAGACTCGAGCCAAGTCTGAACATGCATTGATTCCAGTGAGGCCTTTCAAGAGCCTAAAAGGAGGAATTTTTCGGGGAAGCTCACGAACTCCACCGACACTCCCTTGAAGTGAGTGGGAACAGGAATATCTGCCCATGGCAACCCCCAGCCAGAATTTAAAAGTCCAGCCTAAATGGGCGGAATTCCAGCAGACCGGATTGAGCCCGTGTTCCAGGCCCCCTTCCGGCAGAAAAGGGACTTACATTCTTTCAAGCTCCAGGAATTTATGGGCCTTAGTTTTTCTTTTGAACTGTCTTGTTATTGAACCTCAGTAGAAAATTGGGATCTTCAAGTCATAGGTCAATACAAGAAGAAATATTGTCTACTGCCTCTGTGCCACATGACTAGTTGTGCAACTTTATGGTGAAGTTGTCAGATTAGAGTATTTGAGTTATAACTTGAGAGTTACCTGCAGGATAGTCTCTTTCCATATCACCAAAGCTATTTATTTAATTAAAGCGATTATTTAATTTCAGGACTGGCTGCTTTTGCCTTTGGGTGTGCTACAATTTCTCTCTTTATTTCACAAAAGCCATGGAGTCAAAATGTTGATGCCATTTGCAACAATAGCATAGAAAAAAGGGATTATTTTTCAGACTTCAGTTGCCAGTGACAATTGGAATTAATTATATTTTCATTTCTGTCACAATTTGTCAGCTCTACAGGATTATAAGGATGTTACCATATTCTTTATTCTTTCAATATTCTTTCCATCTGGATAGCTCCTTAGTAGTTGGTTATGTTACTGTGCCTACAACTGGAAGTGACACAATTGCATAATTTTATCAAAAGAACAATCTGTTATGACTGCATTCAGATTTGTGAAGGTTTATTGTGTGCAGTTTTTAGCATTTAGGTGGTCCGCCCACAGTGAAATGGTCAGCATGAAATTGCTATAGCAATTTTTTCCATCAGTAAGAAGCCAGAAAAGCCATTGAGATGCTATATAGTGGAGAGAATGTACTGTAGGAATCCTGCATTAGGTACTCGGGAGCTATGATTATTTAATCATCACATAGTAACAGTCCATCGAACCCACCTATCCACAGTACTCCCTTGTTGCATTTCTAATAATCCTGAATCCAATTTGTTGACAAGAGCTTATCTAGTTCCTTCTTAAAACCCAGTAAGGTTTCTTGTTCTACCACTTGTGCAGGAAATCTGTTCACATACGTACCACCCTTTTATAAAAACAGGTCCTCCTGCATTTCCTATTTTCTTTTGTTGTCCTTAATTTGTAAATATGACCCCCGTAAATGTGCTTAAATTCTGTACACATCAGAAAAGCTTACTGGGATCCAATTATAATATAGAAATGAATACTCGTGAAACAACAACTTGCATTTAACATTGAAAAATCTCCCAAAGCACTTTAGAGATAGGCATAAGGAAAAAAAGATGCCAAGCCAAGAAAGGAGTGGGTAAAAGCTTGGTCAAAGAGATGGGTTTGGAGAAGGCAATGGAAAGGTGGAGAGGTTTAGGTGAGAGTATCACATTGCTGAACTTCTTATTGTTCTTTATTAACATGTAAAAAAAACTGGCCTTTGCACACCAGTGAGCAGAACTTTTTTCATGTGAAAGCATGAAGTGATGCTGAGTGGGGCAATATAACTTGGTACTGCCAGCTCGCACTCTTCCTAGCAGGTGCCGGTGGCAAACTGGTGATTATCACAAGACTCTATAATACATTTAAAAATTGTCAGCTAGTCAGAAGTAACCTGTATATTTAATGAAAAAATGCACCAGTATTTTCATACCATAATATTTCACTTTGTCTGTCTGTTACTTTCTCGACTAAAATTATTTTTCTAACTTTCCTTCACTCTCAGCCGTAGTCTTAGCAGACAGGAGGATTTTATAGTTGACAAACTGATCAGCAGAGACTGGATGAGTACTTGAGGATTTCTTCTGAGATGATCGTTTGAATTCACGACAAATTCTGATCCAGATAATGTAATTATATCTTTGCTTTAGAAACCTCAAAAGTATCCATACCCTCCCTAAAAATGTGTTTTAAATACATTTCACAGATACAGTTATTATTAACAGTGAAGGGTTGGATGTTGCAGGTTTAGATTATCCTTAAGACTTCTGACCTAAAATATGGCAATGCTCCACAAAAAGACTGTGGGTCTGTGCAGGTGTCCCAACCGGAGAACATTACTGCGGTCTAACACTGGCGAGCTACCTTGGGACAACCGTTTGGTATCCACTGCTCTCCAGTCGGATTAAATGAGGCCCGACCATCAAAATCGCGACAGTCAACCAGGGCATTCCACTGATCGGACGCACAACAGGCAAAGGCTACTTTCTGGGTCTTTTTACTTAACCTAATTAAGCTTTTGTTGACCATTTCACTGACTTTGAGTAAAACTTTGAATACATTTTCCACAAATTGATTTTCAGTTTACTTTATATCTTATATTTATGCAGCTTTTTAATCATCGTTTCCGAGATCACTGCTTTCTCGGGATTGTTTTTGGGAAGCATTTCTCACCTTGTCTCACAGCGTATTGTTTAATCAGTGTACTATAGTTAATAAGAGGCTCTGTCTGTGCCATTGTTCTTTTAAGAATATTGATCCCAAATATCATCTTCCGCCTGTGAAAATCTCACCCGGTTCTTCTGTTTGCTGCTGTTTCTGAGTTTTCATTATCCACAGTGTCAGCTGTGGCTCAGTGGGTAGCACACTCGCCTCTGAGTCAGAAAGTTGTGGGTTCAAGTCCCACTCCAGGGACTTGAGCACATAAATCTAGGCTGACTCTTCAATGCAGTGCCGAGGGAGTGCTGCACTGTCGGAGGTGCCGTCTTTCGGATGAGTTGTTAAGCCGAGGCCCCGTCTGCTCTCTCAGGTGGACGTAAAAGATCCCCTGGCACTATTTCGGAGAAGAGTAGGGGAGTTATCCCCGGTGTCCTGGCCAATATTTATCCCGCAACCAACATAACAAAAAAAAAACAGATTAAATGGTCATTATCACATTGCTGTTTGTGGGACCTTGCTGTGCGCAAATTGGCTGCCGCGTTTCCCACATTACAACAGTGACTCCACTTCAAAACTACTTAATTGACTGTAAAGCACTTTGAGACGTCCGGTGGTTGTGAAAGGCGCTATATAAATGCAAGTCTTTCTTTTTCTTTTTTTATCTTTCATCTCCCACTGACTTTCAGTTACTGTGGTTTTCAGAGATCCTCCGAGGAGCTGCAGGTTGTTTTTGTGATCATGAGATCTGATAAGCGAAGCAAAGAGCTGAGCGGCACACCAGTGAGGAACACCGTGGAAGCACGTAGTGGGGAGAAAGTGAACTAAAAATAGAGAGGAAAAGAAGGAAACCCCAAAAGCAGACAGGAAAGACAAATAAATGTCCACCAAAATTACTTGGGATTGGACATTTTCTTCTGTCATCTGAAATTAATTAATATTGATCACACCAGTGGTTGCCATAACAAAAGGACAGACCATCATCACTGCTGTTACTGCCAACCCTAATAACAATTTCATCCTTGGACCATGCACAAAATAAACCAATTCATCAGTGTGATGCAAAATTAGCAGCACGCGATAAATATATAAATCCTATTTGCACTGTTTCTCCAACAAGCCTTGTGATCCATCACTGTAACTGCGGTGGGGCAGGAGCTCCACCCACACTATGACCGCCCCCCCCCCCCCCCCCCCCCGCAACACTGACATTCTCAAAATTTTAATATTGCTGGACAGGAGACAGACGCAAGTCCCGCCAGCAGTTGGTTACTTATGCCAAGTGGCCCAGAAAATATATGCTGAGGATTGGGGGTTGTGGGGGGGTGGGTGGGGAGAATAGCGGAAGCACCTATAAGGGTGCACCTGCAGCTTTTAAAGCTAGACTGCTCTTAAAACCGATCCATCCAGCTGAAGTCATGGCTCCAATAGAACCAGAGGGGAGGGGAACCTCAACCTTCTTGGAGAGTGTCTGAAGATTCTTCAGACAGGAGAGATGGAATAGTGGGAGTGGGTAGCAAGAGACCTGCCAGTACAGCAGACAAGACCATGTAGAAGGAGGTGGCACAGGCAGTGAGTGGCGACTCCCTCCACTGGCGGGGGAAGTTTAATGACCTCACAACAATAACAGCAACTACTTGTATTTATAATAGTGCCTTTAATGTAGTAAACTATCCCAAAGCCCTTCACAGGAGCATTGTCAAACAAAATTTGACACCAAGCCACATAAGGAGTTATTAGGGCTGACAACCAAAAGCTTGGTCAAAGAGTTAGGTTTTAAGAAGCATCTTAAAGGAGGAAAGAGAGGCGGTGAGGTTTAGGGAGGGAATTCGTGAGCTTTGGGCCTTGCCGGCTGAAGGCACAGCCATCAATGGTGGAGCAATTAAAATCAGGGATGCTCACGAGGCAGATATTTCAGAGGGTTGTAGGGCTGGAGGAGATTAGAGAGATAGGGAGGGGTGAAGCCATGGAGGGATTTGAAAACAAGAATGAGAATTTTAAAATCGAGGCATTGCTTAACCGGGAGCCACTGTAGGTCAGCGAGCACTTGGGTGATGGGTGAATGGGACTTGTTGCGAGTTAGGACACGGGCAGCAGAGTTTTGGATAACCTCAAGTTTATGGAGTATAGAATGTGGGAGGCCAGCCAGGGGTGTGTTGGAATAGTCAAGTCTAGAGAAACAAAGGCATGGATGAGGGTTTCAGCAGCAGAAGAACTGAGGCAGGGCCGGAGTTAGGCAATGTTAGAGGTGGAAATAGGCGGTCTTAGTGATGGCACGGATATGTGGTCGGAAGCTCATCTCGGGGTCAGCAGAGGTAAGTATGTTGGCAGCAAGCTGCCATTCATCTATATTTTACACTTTACAGGCTATACTCCTGCTCCTGTTTCTTATGTTCTTATGTTCTTAAACCCTAAAAGTGCAGTAACAAACTCTCGAGTATAAGCATATGAACTAAATAAACTGTATCGATTCCTTCACGTGGAACAATTTCATTTTATGACTAGAGAATCATGCAATGCATGTATGCTCTTTGAAGATGAATTTTCTCTAAGAACTCTAATAGAAGTGATACAAATTCTCCAATAGTTGTCAAATAAACCATCTGTGACCAAAAGTAGCAAGCATTCTGTTCTCGTACCAGAAAAATTTGCATATAATTCACAGGAACAATCAGCTACAGGAGAAGAAACAGCAATCATTTGCCCATTAATCCAGCAGGAGGAGGCAGTGAGATACTGGGATCCCACTCAGCTGAGGCGATAGGGGAAAGGAATGTGGGAGGTTCTGCACCCGCAGTTATTTAACGCAGAACACGTGCCAATGTTCAAAGATCCTTAAAAGATCTCAGTTTTCTGGCATCCATACTCTGAGGAGACCCTTATGGAACAGTAAAGAAACAGGAAGGCTAGCATTTCTTCACCTCTTTCCCACAAACAAGGAAGAAGCAGAGAGGGAAACTGATCCAATGGCAGGACCCTCAATAGCATAGATAGCCAACAGGAATTCACCCACACCATCACTCACTCTCTCTCACACTCACCAGCCTAGAAAGAGTCACTCAGGAGGATACAGATAGTTCAGATAAGGCATGGACACTGGGTGCTGCATGTCATATAAGGATCCCAGAGGAAGAGGTGGTGGAGATGGAGGAGGATGATAATCTCCGGTTTCCTGCAATGAAAAGAAAGATGCTGGCAGAGCATCAAACTCACACGAAGGCACTGCAGCAGATGGCAGGGCTTCGAAAAGGCGCAGCAGATGGCTGGGTTGGTCCATTGCCCCCATTTGCGGCAACATCTAAGGGGGCTTCTCAACAATGTAGAGCAATCTGGAGCTGCAGGAACCTCTGCTTACGACCCACCTCTAATGTGCTTTGGCTGATGGAATAAAGAGATCAATGACTGTTGGATTCCAAGATCTCCGAGGCACCATTTCAGAGCGTTTGCAGGATATTTTCTCCCAGGTATTAAGGTATATTAGCGCTCTGTTTCCCTGCAGATCAGTGATGATCATTATCCTGATCTTATGCGAAGTCGAGAGTAGGAGATGACTCTCAGGATTCAGCCTTCACTCAGAACAGGAGACCAGAGGCAGAGGAACAGTGAGTTTGGCAAGGGGGAGGGATGGTGGTGGTTGGCGTTGTAGGATGGAAGAGGTTAGAGAGATAGAGGGTGAGGCCATGAAGGGATTTAAACACAATTCTGAGAATTTTGAAATGGTGGCATTGGGGAACCTGAAACCAATGTATGTCCGCAATGTAGTAGAAGATATGTTAAAACTAGTAACCACATTACTGCAAGTGGGGTGGCTATTACCCTTTGGGTATGCACCATTGCAAACGCAGAGCACGAAAAAGGTACAGCTTTCCGATCTTAAGGGCAAAATTCACTGCAGGCTGTTAGACTATTGAAGGAAAAGACAGCACCTTAAAATACACCCCTAGAGAACAAAGATTAACAGAATAAAACAATGAATACCTTTTACAATTAAATAGCGAAAGAAAGTACAAAAATTGGTAAATACTAAAAGTACTGTAAAATAAATATATAGATATTGGAAAAGTCCACAGTGCATCACTTTTGCCAGAACTGCTTTGGAATGAATATAAAAGTGTCTGCTAAGTGTTGACAAAGTTCTGTTATGACAAATTTGGTCTGTTTCATCTCTCTCTTATTTTCTGTTCCAACTTATCTCTCAAGCAGAGAATGGAACGGAGTCTTTCATTCTCTGAAACAGAGTTTGGGAAATCTCTTGTACTGTTTCTGCTTTTAACCCCTTAGCTGTTAAAACCAACACTTCTATTAATTCTTTAATATGCAGTTTCTCAGACAAACTCAACAGTACTTCACGTAATACACACATACAGTTACCGAAAGAAAAACAAAATGTCTCAAATACAATGGTGCAGAGTCAGCACGGATTTATGAAAGGGAAATCATGTTTGACAATTCTGTTAGAGTTTTTTGAGGATGTAACTAGCAGGGTAGTTAAGGGGGAACCAGTGGATGTAGTGTATTTGGATTTTCAAAAAGCAATCATTAAGGTGCCACACAAGAGGTTATTACACAAAATTAGGGCTCATGGGATTGGGGGTGATATATTAGCATGGATTGAAGATTGGTTAATGGACAGAAAACAGAGAGTAGGAATAAACGAGTCATTTTTGGGTGGCAGGCTGTATCTAGTGGAGTGCGCAAGGATCCGTGCTGGGGCCTCAGCTATTTACAATCTATATTAATGACCGAGATGAGGGACCGAGTGTAATGTATCCAAGTTTGCTGACAAAGTTAAGTGGGAAAGTAAGCTGTGAGGAGGACGCAAAGAGGCTGCAAAGGGATATAGACAGGTTAAGTGAGTGGGAAAGAATATGGCAGATGGAATATAATGTGGAGAAATGTGAAGTTATCCGCTTTGGTAGGAAAAGTAGAAAAGCATAATATTTTTTAAATGGTGAGAGATTGGGAAATGTTGGTATTCAGAGGGACCTGGGTGTCCTTGTACACAAATCACAGAAAGTTAACATGCAGGTACAGCAAGCAATTAGGAAAGCAAATGGTATGTTAGCCTTTATTACAAAGGGATTGGAGTATAAGAGTAAAGAAGTCTTACTACAAATATATAGGGCCTTGGTGAGACCACACCTGGAGTACTGTGTACAGTTTTGGTCTCCTTACCTAAGGAAGGATATACTTGCCATAGAGGGAGTGCAACGAAGGTTCACTAGACTGATTCCTGGGATGAGGGGATTGTCCTTTGAGAAGAGATTGCCTAGAGTTTAGAAGAATGAGAAGTGATCTCATTGAAACATATAAAATACTTAAGGAGCTTGACAGGGTAGATGCTAGGAGGATGTTTTCCCTGGCTGGGGAGTCCAGAACTAGCGGTCACAGTCTCAGAATAAGGGGTCGGCCATTTAGGACTGAGACGAGGAGAAATTTCTTCACTCAAAGGGTTGTGAATCTTTGACATTCTCTACCCCAGGGGACTGTTGATGCTCAGTCATTGAGTATATTCAAGACAGAGATCGATAGATTTTTGGATACTAAGGGAATCGAGGGATATGGGAATAGTGCGGGAAGGTGGAGTTGAGGTAGAAGATCAGCCATGCTCCTATTGAATGGCAGAGCAAGCTCAAAGGGCCGAATGGCCTACTCTTCCTCCTATTTCTTATGTTCTTATACTTTGCATGTCTACGCCAGTTATAAAAAGTTAGATTGGAATGTACCAGTTCTTTCACAACAAGGAACAATGTTGGCAATTAAATCAGCATGAGATCTTAAGTAAATAAAACAAGCAATTCAAACTTTGGTATCATGCTGCCACCAAAATGGTGCCAGAGCACTGCTTGTTATAGGGACCATTTAACCATGTGTTTGCTGCATTTGCTTTTTACTTATGGCCAAAGTAATTGTCTCCATCACTTGCTCAGCAGCATGAAATCCTGTGCCATTAATAATTTAGGAATCCTAGGCCTAGAAATTTGTGGACTTACCGCTCTCCATTAAGGCCCATTTCTGGGAAGAAATGGCGGCCACCTCACTTCCTCCCACCTCCAGCGCGGGACTCGCCAGCTGCGATTTTGGTGAGGACCATAGTGCTGCCGCTAGCAGCACTGGCCCTAGAAATGTAAATCAGCAGAGCGTGACGGTGTGCAACGACAACTTGGCACAACGCTCTGCAAACCTCGACCTTTTCGCTTACTTTACCGCTGGACCTAAGCACACTCAGAAAAGCGTGCGTACAGCAGATCTGCAGAGACGCTGTCAGCGCTTGTTAAAGGGACACACACATCTTTCAGTAAGTTTGGATTTAAGCTTTTGAACTACTTATTTTATATTTTATTGAAGTAGTGGTTTGGTGCAATAGCTGTTAAGTTTTTTAAGTGTGCAGGGAGCGCTGCTGGACGCTTGCTTCGGATGGTAAAGGAAGGCCTCTGAGAAGATAGAAAATGCTGGAAATACTCAGCAAACCAGGCAGCATCCATGGAGAGAGAAACAGAGTTCATATCTCAAGTCGAGATGCTGCCTGATCTGCCGAGTATTTCCAGCAGTTTCTGCTTTTATTTCAGATTTGCAGCATCCACTCGCAGAGAGAAGAGGAAGCCGCAGAAGAGGAGGAAGCAGAAGGAAGGATGCAACCCAGACAGCCCCTTTCTGGCCGGGATATCCAGGATGGAATCATCGGCCTGCAGTACCAGTGACAACAACCCCAATTCCCCTTTCAACATTTGTCCCATACCTTACCTTCTCTCTGTTACTGACCATCACAGAGTCCTCTTAGCCACAATGCTGAAATAAAACCCACCACAAAGCAAACTTTCCAATCCAACTTTATGCATCTATCCATCCATATGACATCAAGAAATCAACTCATCAACCTTGTGCATTCTCTTAGTGACTGTCTTGTGTGTGCCTTTGCCTGTCCTACTGATGTCATGCAGTGCTACCCCAGTGGCTGCAATGGCTGGTGGAAGGCTGCTGACTTTCAGTGGGAGACACTGCAGATGGCCTTGCAGGACAACCTCAAGGAGCTGGTGGCTGGGAGTGTGAAATCGAGTGACGGTGTTTCTTCTTCTTCTTCATTCTCCTCTCCCTATTCTTGGTCAACCACTGGCTGGGCAGGCTGGATTTCTTGGGTGTCTGAAATGAGGAAGGCACAAGGGTGGAGTTGTGAGGGAAGGGCCGGAAGGCAAGAGGTGCATGCGAGAAGGTGGATAATGTATGAGGATACCAGCATTTTGTATTCTTTCAGCCCCGCCGCTGGCCAAGGGCTCAGCCATTCCCCTTCCAAGAATGGCCAGCACCGTCTCCTCCAAGGTGCTGAGGTGAAGCTAGGAATGGGAGCCCTTGTATTTGGTACAGATTTTTGGTAGGTGAGTGATATTCGGGGGCAGGGTCATGCAATGAGCAGTGTGCGAGGCTAGTGGTGCAGTTGGTAGGAGACGGATTTTGAAGATACAATCACTGACCTTGACCACTAGTCTGGGGTCATGAAGCTTCTTTGGGCACTGGATACAGGTCGTGGGGGGCGACACTGCTGGCAATGACAGCCTCGGTGATCTGGTCCCACATCCTTCTTTCTGGAGGGCCTCCTGGCCCCTGTGGGTAGAGGACCTCTCTTGCAGTATTGACCTCCTGCACAAAACTGGAGTGCTATGTGCGTGACCTGAGTGCCCCTTCCCTGGCTTATAGAGCCATTTGTGTTGGTGCTGAAGCACTTTTCCCATTTTTTTAGGTAGAGAAACAATTCAGCTTTAAGAGCTGAAGACTGCCATTTGAGAAATATTTTTAATATTTTTTTTTCCAGAAGGCAGTTGAGCTCGAAGGGCTAAAAACTGCCTATTTTTAAATAATTTTTTATTTTTTCACATTTTAGTAGGCAGTTCTCCTTTAAGGGACCGACACTGCTTTCTAAAATGACAGCCTTGCTTTAAGACAACGCTGTTCTTGCTACAGCCATGTTACATCGGGCGTCCTGTTGAGAGCAGCGCCGGAAAAAGAGGGTTGCACGGTAAGTTTAGCGCTGCACTAATTTAAATTAGCAGACAGCTGCCTGCGCTATGAATTTGGGGAGCCGTTAACTTTGGCCCACTGTGGCACTGGCAGCTTTCCGGCCTACTGGAATTTCTAGGCCCTACATTTATTTTGAAGTAGTGTTAAGTAATTTTTTATTCTTTGCAAATCACTCTTACCCAGAAAGCGTTTTAGTCCTACTCCTTGTGTGCACCACTGATCAGTGATCTACTATGTCTTTCTATATAATATTCAAGAAAATACTTGTAAAGTTCCGTGTCTGTTATAAAGAAGGACTATAGGTTCCAGTGTGAACTTGTACTCATTACAGGAACAGGAGTACGCCATTCAGTCCCTCAAGCCTGTTCCACCATTCAATTAGATCATAGCTGATCTGTACCTCAACTCCATTTATCCGCCTTTGTCCAATATCCCTTGGGACACCCTTATCTAACAAAAATCTATTCATCTCTGTCTTGAAAATTTCCATTGACCTAACATCCACAGCCTTTTAAGTGAGTTTGAGATTTCTATCATCCTTTGTGTGGAAAAAGTGCTTTCTGATTTCACTCCTAAATAGCCGAGCTCTCATTTTAAGATAATGCTCTCTTTATCTGGATTCCTCCACCACAGGAAATAGTTTCTCTGTATCTATCCTGTCGAATCCAATAATTATTTTAAATACCTCAAGTCTTCTGAATTCAAGGCAATACAAGCCAAGTTTATGCAACCTGACCTCATAATTAGGATGCGGAATTACTGTGGTAGGGAATTGGAATAGGTTTATTTCTTGCGCTTTGTGATAGCAATAAGCACTCAAAAGCGTGTGCCCTTGCTGAGTTGCCCTTTGTTAGTTCAGTGATGCACATCAGTCAAAATCTCAGAAGTCCTGAAATTACGATGTGAGATATTAGCATTCTAACATTTGACGTGCTCTTCTGAAATTCCTATCTCAGCTGTTTAGGAGTGCCATTAACCCATATAAAATAAATGGGTTAACATCTCAACTCTAGAAGCGGAGACGTATTTCAGACAAATGTGATGAGGCTTCAACTGCTAATATGCCAACGCATACTTTCCAGGCCAAATTTTTCTATTCTGGACTGATTTGAATTTAAATTAGTGTCTGAAGTGTAAAATCATAGGCACTGTTTTTGCTTGAAACAAGTCATTGTAAGCTGTTTACTATGTTAAGACTAAAGCAATTCTACAAAGCTGTTTGGATGGGAAATCATTCTTCTCCATGCTTAATATGATAAGCTCAAGTTATGGAGAGAGAATTGTTAAGAGTAAAGTGGTTCCCATTTTGAGCTGAAAAAATTATCTCTCATTTTGAGGTGTGTTTTTTTTACTGACTATTAAATGCAGACTGTGGTCATGGAAACAGCATCCAGACATTAGTTTGAAATCTTCTTTCAATTATATCCAGATAGGCAGAATGCTTGGCTCCACAGAACAGTGTTCCTACTAAGGCCAGAACTGTACTCATTTCTCTGATGTTACATTTATAAATTTTCCTCCCTATTTTTTAAGCACAGTTCAATTTCCAAATGACAATATAAACATCCATATTCTTTGCAAATCCATGCAGATTCTAGCCAACCAGCAATCATTATGGTCTATAGAATCTGTTTTGGTTGTCAAAAAATCTGAGTTTGTCATTCAAATGAAAGTATTCCCTAAAATATTAATTTATTTAAAAGCATTTGTTTGATAGAATGGATTAGAATATTTAAATCAAGGTGTGCATTGGTAAATCAGAACATTTGAGGCTCCATTTTCTTATTACACTTCTGTATAGCTGGCTGGAGATAAGAGCATTTACACCAGTTCAATGCACACTGCACAGCATATTCATCATTTCTAACTTTCTGTATGTTTATTTTCAGGAGAGTTCACTCCAGAGATGCAACTGAGAATACGGCAAGAGATAGAAAAAGAAAAGAAGGTGGAACAGTGGAAGGAAAGTTTTTTTGAGAATTACTATGGTCAAAAGTAAGAAACTTCATCAAATTTTGATTTTTGTTTTGCCTTATATTGAAGTATATCTCCTTTGAGAGTAATACTGTATTAAATTTCTAGCAAAGGATTCCTGTTCAGTCATTACTGGCGCTGTTATACTGCAGGTGCTGGTTTGAGCCCAGCAGTATGAGCCAGACGTTTTAATTAAAGAGTAGGGTTTTTTTTTAGATAAATGAAAATGAAACCTTTCTTCAGTAGAAAGGCAAAAGAAAAACTGCATTTAATTTTGTAGTCACTAGTAATCACCTATAACATTTTTCCATTACATTATCTAGGACAGTTACAGCTGCCAGTTTCACATCTGCAGGCTATAAGTATGTCCCCCAGAGTGCAAAATTCATAGGCTTAATCTCTGTGGAGGACATAAAGGAGAAATAGATTTTTCAGAGAAAGAGAACTCATCAGTATGCTAATACTCCTTCAATTGTGGACTTGTACTTACAAGTATTCTTTCAAACGTACATTTGATCGGTTCTAGCCCACAATGTTTGCCAGAATATCAAATTAACAGTCATTTGCGCTGTACGGAAGCCCACTTCACTGACTAAGTTACTAACTTCAACTGACATTAAATTGAGACCAGTCTAAATAATCTGAGGGTGTTTATAATCGATTTATTTTTTGAACAATTGAAGGTGCAATTTAAGTTATTTATTTTATCTGTACAGGCTTTAAAGTACATGGTTTTTGAATACATGTTAAAAAAAATCTTAGATTTTTAAATGTTTTTGACTTTTTTTTGCAAATAACTTCAATATTTTGCAGTTCTGGTATAAGTCTGGAAGACTCAGAAAAGCTGATTGCATCATCGAATAATGTTGAGGATTGTGAACGCCCACCATCCAAACCAGCCCCTGTACCGTCAGCCACACAAGAAACCTCCATCAAGGCTGAGACACCGATTGAGCCAAAAGGAGAAACAGGCAACAAAATAATAACCAAAGAAGTAGGGATGCTAAAAGTAGAAGAAAAGGTTGAAGAAACAGAGAAATCACCAGCCTCTTCAGAACAGTCCGTCACCATATCATCCCCAATTATTAAAAACCTTGAAGAAGATAGATCCTCGGAGATTAGTAACCTACCTGAGAAGAAGGTGGACCTTGACCACAGTACTTCAGTGTTGAAACAAGATAATCTGACTGCAAAAGTAGGCTGTATTATCTCCCCAGAGGCTAAAGTCTTGGTACCTATGCCAAAATTAGACCAAAATGAGTCCAAACTGCAGCTGAAGTCAGAGAGTTCAGAAATATCTGAAAGTAAAAGACCTGAGGCTTTCGATTCAGTGGAAACCAAGATCCATGAGCCTTCCAAACAAGATCAAGTTCTAAAAGCAGGTTCTACAGAAGAAATGGAAGTTACTACAGAGGGTCTGAAGAGGAAGTCTACCAATGAAGGAGAGTCTCTGCTCAGTCCTGAGAAAAGACCCCGCATTGTGGACCATCAGTTATTTCGGACCCCACCTAAGGACTTTCCCAAAAACAAAGATGAGCCACATGAACTCAAAGTCCCACCTCTTAAGGTACTTCATATCTTGCTCTTTAGCTATTTCAGGTACAACACACAATGTTAGTTGTTTGGCCTACATAATGTAACTTAAACTACAGTGTCACTTGGATATATTTTTTTCTATGTCTGGATGACATTAATCTTAGGGCATACTGGTTAAATAGAAGTGTCACAACAGTAATAAATAGCAGTAGTAGTATTTTATATCTGGAAAGAAAAATTGCGTAGAATCATAGAATGATACAGCACAGGAGGTCATTCGGCCCATCGTGCCTGTGCCGGCTCTTTGAAAGAGCTATCCATTTAGTCCCACTCACCTGCTCTTTCCCCATAGCCCTGCAAATCTTTCCTTTTCAAGTATTTATCCAAATCCCCTTTGAAAGTTATTATTAGGAACACTGGAACAGGAGTAGGCCATTTAGCCCCTCAAGCGTGTTCCGCCATTCAGTGAGATCTTGGCTGATCTGCGACCTAACTTCATATACCCGCCTTTGGCCCATATCCCTTAATACCTTTGGTTAACAAAAATCTAACAATCTCCGATTTAAAATTTAAAATTGATCTAACATCAACTGCCATTTGCGGAAGAGAGTTCCAAACTTCTACCACCCTTTGTGTGTAGAAGTGTTTCCTAATTTCACTCCTGAAAGGTCTGGCTCTAATTTTCAGACTATGCCCCCTAGTCCTAGACTCCCCAACCAGCAGAAACAGTTACTCTGTATCTACTCTATCTGTTCCCCTTAATATCTTGAAAACTTCGATCAAATCACCCATTAACCTTCTAAATTCCAGGGAATACAACCCTAATTTGTGTAATCTCTCCTTGTAATTTAACCCCTGGAGTCTGGGTATCATTCTGGTAAACCTACGCTGCACTCCCTCCAAGGGCAATATATCCTTCCTACGATGTTGTGCCCAGAACTGCTCTCAGTACTCCAGGTGTGATCTAACCCGGGTTTTGTATAACTGTAGCATAACTTCTACCCCCTTGTATTCTAGTCCTCTAGATATAAAGGCCAGCATTCCATTAGCCTTTTTGATTATTTTCTGTACCTGTTCATGACATTTTAATGATCTGTGTACCTGGACCCTCAAGTCACTTTGGACCTCCACTGTTTTTAGCTTTTCACCATTTAGAAAGTATCCTTTTTAGGTCCAAAGTGGATGACCTCACATTTGCTTACATTGAAATCCATTTGCCACAGTTTTGCCCATTCACCTAATCTATCGATATCTCTTTGTAATTTTATGCTTTCATCTACACTGCCTACAATGCCGCCTATTGAATCTGCTGCCACCACCCTTTCAGGCAGTGCATTCCAGATCACAACACCTTACTGCTTAAAAATTGTTTCCTCATGTCGCTTCTGGTTCTTTTGCCAATTACCTTAAACCTGTGTGCTCTGGTTACCAACCCTTCTGCCACTGGAAACAGTTTCTCCTTATTTACTCTATCAAAACCATTCATGATTTTGAACACCTCTATCAAATCTCCCTTTAACCTTCTTTGCTCTAAGGTAAACAAACCCAGTTTCTCTATTCGCTCTATGTAACTGAAGTCTTTCATCCCTGGTACCATTCTAGTAAATCTCCTCTGCATCCTCTCTAAGGCCTTGACATCCTTCCTAAAGTGTGATGCCCAGAATTGGCCACAATACTCCAGCTGGGGCCGAACCAGTGTTCTCTAAAGGTTTAGCATAAGGTCCTTGCTTTTTTACTCTATGCCTCCATTTATAAAGCCAAGAATGAAAATGTATTATGTTATTTAATTTCAATTAATTTCACAGGGACAAATGGGCACAGAACTTCTATGCTAGCTCCTCAAATTCCTACCTTGCCTGTTATAGAAAGTCCGTCAGGAACTATTTACTTTCACTTTGTTTTTAAATTTCAGTAAAGGACTGAAAAGCCTTATAGTTAAGAAACCGTGTGTAACTTCAACAAAATATTCCACAAAACATTGTTTCCAACCATAATTAGGTAAAAAGCTCAATATGCATTTAATTGCCCTTTTAATTTTTGTTCCTTTAAATTCTTTACAGATTCCAGTCTCAAGAATCAGACCTGTGCCTATCCCGACTGGTCAGGTCTCTCCAAGGGCCACTTTCCCACCGCTCGTCATTAGTCCAGGGAGAACTGGAGCCAGGACTCTTGCAGACATCAAAGCTAAAGCTCAGCTTGCCAAGGCACAACGTGCAGCAGCAGCCGCAGCTGCAGGTGGAGCAGTCCCAGGCCCAGGTCCAGGGGGAGGGAGTGGAGGGGGAGGAGGGACTGGGACTGGGGTCAGCAGAATCTCAGGACAGGGGAGCACACTGGACCTGGACAGAACTGGAGGCAGGAGAGGTATTGGAGGGCCCTTGTTTGATAGTCCAGGAGAACAATCCAAAACGTGTGCAGAGGCCACGACCAAGGCAGCAACCGGTATGGATACGAGAGCACAATTACAGCAAGCGCCCATGGCGCAGTACATATCTGGAGTCGGCAGTGCAGACCCCAGCAAATCCACAACCACCGTTACAACACCAGCATTAACATTATCAAATGCACGTACAGCAGCATCTGTGACTGTACTAACGTCCTTGCAGACAACTCCCGTGACAACAAACATTACTGCAACAAAAGCCTCTCCTGCTCCATTGCAGACACAAACTATAAACCAGATTTCCAATCTGACCTTGAGAGACGTTTTGAAACCTGTACCTGTTTTCAGAGATTACGAGTATGCAAAGGCAGCAACTCAAAGCTCAGAAAATTATGCAGTACACAATAAACCAGGTGAAGTGAGTAATCAGCCTTTGATAGACTCTAATGCCAGAGCATCAAATGTGGACAGAAAGCTGCCTGCTGATACACAGTTGCCCTCCGTTTCTTTTGATACACAAAGGGGCTTTCAAGTTCCATCTTCAGCCAATGTGTTCGTCACAACAGCTGGCTCTATTTCTGTGGCATCTGGAGGCACAGCTGGAACTTTGAAAGTGGCCACCCCAGTTTCTGAAGCAATTACAAATGTAGAAAGCCCTGCAGTTACATCTGCTATATCTACACCATTATTTTGCACCTCACATGATGGACCCAGCCTTAAAACACAAGGACCTGTTTGTGGAACCATGCCAAAAATCGGTTCCTCCATCCCTGCAAACAATCCACTGGTTACACAATTGCTCCAAGGGAAACAAGTGCCACTAGAGCAATTCCTGCCTAAGCCTCTGACCAAAGCAGAGATGAAGCCTGTATATCAGTTTTCTAAAACTTCATTCGATGATAAAGTGAAGACATCATCTGATGGTACATTAGTAGTATCTATGACAGTGGGAAGTGCCACC
Organism: Squalus acanthias; assembly: GCA_030390025.1. Taxonomy (NCBI): domain Eukaryota; kingdom Metazoa; phylum Chordata; class Chondrichthyes; order Squaliformes; family Squalidae; genus Squalus; species Squalus acanthias. The sequence continues at coordinate 62,483,698 of CM059433.1, read as the reverse complement.
ACTGTGATTCACAGGTCTGGTGAGGTAACTACTGACCTTACCAAAGGAAGACAATCTCAAACAATACCAGAAGAAGTTGTTGGATCGATCGATCAGCACAGACAGCAGGAGCAGTTTGAACAGGCCTCAAGGACCAGTTTTACCAATGAAGAACAGCAAACCAGGCAATCTGATCAAGACTGCACTCAATCAGAATTGCTCAACAGGACAACACAGGAGAGGATACAGCAGGCCATACTGAGCAATGTGCAGAGTCAAATCTTAGTTCCTGTGTCTGAGTCTTTACAGCACGATGTCAACAGCTCAGGTTTTCCTTCTGGAGGTGCTTCAGTTGGTCAAAGATCAAGATTTGGTTTGATGGGGACAAAGTCTGCCCTTAAGCCAGCTGTATCCGGTCATTATCTTCTTAATACAGCTACCTATGGAAGAGGTTCAGAGAGCTGGAAAAGGGCCCATGTTCAGAGTGCTGAGACTCATGTTGGTATGAATGGTCTGGTAGAAACATCTGAGAAGGACCTGAAGGAGGGCAGAGCAAAACAAGTTGATGGTAGCATTCAGCTAACATCAGAATCAATAAATAGGTCAGCGTCCTGTCATCCTCCATCTGTATTCATCAAAACAGAACAGGATTCTACCCAGATGGGTGATGGCGTTGCCTGCCCTCGAGTAGATAATGTGTCCAGTGGATTTTTGAAAGTGGAAGCAGCCACACATGAATATAGACACACCGGAAAGGAGAACACTCCTTTACTGCCACCTGCACAAGTGGCTGGTATATCTGTGACTAAAGAATTCTACCAGGGAATCCAGCCAAATTTACCTCATGCTGGTGGTGGCAAAATGCAGAATCAGCAAGACCCTTACAGAATGTCCAGCCTATCTGTAGGATTTCAACAGCCTACCCAGCATCAACAAAAGTTTCCCCCTTATGGAAACCGTGCAAGTTCCCAGTTTGCATTTAGACCTGTTCAGAGCAGTATCAATGTTCCTTCTGTTTCATCTGTAAACCATTACTCTGCAGTCACAGGAATGTCTGTGTACAGCCAAGTCTCAAACAACTCTGGAAATATGGTGTCATTCTCCGTTACTGTGACAACACTTCCTGCTGGTCAGTCAATAAATACAAGCAGCCATGGCAAATCTGCCCAAACATTTCCTGAAGGTGGCAACATGGAGGACTCACCTTCCAAATGTTATTGCAGGCTTAAAGCCATGATTATGTGTAAAGGATGCGGGGCATTTTGTCATGATGACTGCATTGGACCGTCTAAATTATGTGTTTCCTGTCTGGTGGTACGATAAATAAACATGGTTTCCTTTGTTAAAATAAATCACCTGGACTGGCATATGCCATGCACAAGAGACATGTTCAATCAGGAAAAAGTTTATATCGACCTTATTAACAATGGCACCTTGTTCTAGGCTTCTATGGTTGGTATGTGTTAAATGAGACAGAGTTTGCACTAAAGATCATGTTCAGATTTTATTGTTCTATTTTTTCAAAAAAAATTTTGAACAGAAGCAAACAGGGTAACTAGCAGAGACTTGTTTAACAAATTATTTAAATGCCTGCTCAGATTAACAGGGGCCCAGTGTATTTTAGCTTTTTTTCCCCTTTGGCCTCCAATAAAATTGAAGTGAACAAGCAAATTTGGAATTTGCACAGCCAGCAAACACTGCATTTGCTGACGTCATTTCTTCACCCTGAAATAAGACTTGCGAGTACAAGTTATCCAGTCTAGGGGCTGGGTAATGAACTTTCAACTTGTCACAATGGGTGGCTGGTTAGTTAGAGTCCGATAACTCTTGAACTCAAATCTGAATCCGCTTGTTAATTGCTGTGCTTGGTTTTGAATTTAAGAGAATGGCAAATGTTGGAATATGGATAATGCAGCTGTAATGTCAACAAGTAAAATTAAGTACAGCCAGGATCATAAATATCTATAGTTTGTTATGAACTATAGAGCATATGCTGACATCAACTTACTGCAGAATGAACTGTACTAATACTGGATTTAAATGAGAAACTCTACCAATCTGCTGGATCAGGCAGTAAGTTTTGAAAACTTTAACTGTCAGATTGTGTTTTAAGATCAGCAAAACCTAATTGAGTATAACGCAAAAATGCAACTTTGCCAATGGTCAATATCATTAAGAATGTCATAGTATCAGCATATGAAAAACCCATGATGATTACATTGTATGTTTTCTCACAGTATTTCTGCACTCTTGATAGCTCAATGCAAGGAACAATGAGGAGACTATAATAGGATTTTAATCTGCTCCATTTCCAGGAATAAATATAGGATAAATGGTGTTGAGGAATTTCCAGATTATTGGTTTCATACTTTTTTCATGACTTTATTTAAAAATGTGTATTAAAATAATTACATCCCAAGATGTCTCCTTTTGTCATTGAAAAATCATTCCTCAATGACAATTTATTGATCCAAACCATAGAATAGTGTGGCAGACAAGCTCTGTGTCTGTGAAATGACAAAAGTGAAGCTCTTATTTTCTGACAGCTAAATATTTAGTACTTACAGATATCTCAGTTTCTCGAGCAAGGCAACATGCTGATGATCAAATCAGCAGTAAACAGCACAGCTCTAAATTCAAAATTCTGACATTCAAGTGTTCCCTAATCCATTACCCACAGGCCAAATCCAGGCCTTGGAATAATTACCAGGAGTCAGCAATGTTCCTTCAACAGTAATAGGTGAGCACAAGTGAAACCTGGTAACTGATAATTACAATTGCCCAGCAGATTTTAGCGGGCATTTATGATTTTTGAAGCATGTGGCAGAAGGATTGAAAAGGTTAAAGACCACTGCAGTGGACAATTTTTTTTTTAAGGGGCCAACAAAATAACCCAATTTGTTGATAATGACAAGGTTTTTCTCTCCTTTCCCTTTAATATAGTTAAAACAAGTCTTCGGCTGGGTAATATGCATACCAGCATACCGTAATTGTCACTTAACCCATGACAATAGCTTTACAAAGTTTTTTTTTATTTGTGTTGTTTTTGGTTTTAAAAGGGTTGTAAGAATAGCATGAATCTTCTCACTGCTTATTGTTTCTGAAGACATTTTAATATTCTGCCTTTATGAGGGTCTATTGAGTTAATAATGGAGGAAATGTAAAAATAAAATAGGCCTATATATAGTTTTAAAAAAAAGTAATTTTTTCACAAATACCAATATAGAAATCACTATTTTTAAAATAAAAGATTTTTTTTAAATTTAAAAGATGAAAGAGATGTTTCTTTTACTTTATATTGGTTGCACATCATGTTTTATGTTTAAAAGAAATAAGTGGCAAAATATTTAACATTTACTTCCCAATAGTAGTAATGCAAATAAATTCACCCAATGGCAGATATTATAAGGTTGCATGGTCAGTAACATTGAAAATACTCAATACTTAACTGTATCAGTAAATGGTCTATGTTGTCATAGAGGCAATTGAATTATTGATACATTACGCCACTTGTAAAGAACATAGAATCTTTATTTCTGGTATTGTCTTTCTTGTTACAGATTATATTTTTCTCTTGAAAAAATTTTAAAAGGCTGTTCTTATAATGGAGAATGTACATTAGAAATATAGCTCCTGTATGAAATGTATTTTATCACCAGATCAACAGCAAATAAAGATAGCTGTTATATCATTTTGTGTTTGTAATAATGGAAGCGAGTGCTACATTTTATGGTTTGAAAAACCATATCAATGAATTGTTTTAGTAAGTCATTGAGCACCATTGGGTTGTTTGCAGACGACACAAAGCTGGGTGGGCGTGTGCGTTGTGAGGAGGATGCAGAGAAACTCCAGTATGATTTGGACAAGTTGGGTGATTGGGCAGATGCATGGCAGATGCAGTATAATGTGGATAAATGCGAGGTTATCCACTTTGGTGGCAAAAACAGGAAGGCAGATTATTATCTGAACGGCAATAGATTGGGAAAAGGGGAAGTGCAACGAGACCTGGGAGTCCTTGTGCACCAGTCGTTGAAGCTAAGCATGCAGGTGCAGCAGGCGGTTAAGAAGGCAAATGGTATGTTGGCCTTCATAGCGAGAGGATTCGAGTACAGGAGCAAGGATGTCTTGCTGCAGTTGTACAGGGCCTTGGTGAGACCACACCTTGAGTATTGTGTGCAGTTTTGGTCGCCTTATCTGAGGAAGGATGTTCTTGCCATGGAGGGAGTGCAGCGAAGATTCACCAGACTGATACCTGGGATGGCAGGAATGTCGTATGAAGAGAGATTAGGACGATTGGGCTTGTATTCGCTAGAGTTTAGAAGAATGAGAGGGGATCTCATTGAAACTTATAAAATTCTAACAGGACTAGACAGACTAGATGCAGGAAGGATGTTCCTGATGGCGGGGGAGTCCAGAACCAGGGGTCACAGTCTAAGGATAAGGGGTAAGCCATTTAGGACTGAGATGAGGAGGAATTTCTTCACCCAGAGAGTGGTGAACCTGTGGAATTCTCTACCACAGAAGGTAGTTGAGGCCAATTCATTAAATATATTCAAGAAGGAGTTAGATATATTTCTTAAGGCTAAAGGGATCAAGGGATATGGGGAGAAAGCAGGGACAGGGTACTGAATTTGGATGATCAGCCATGATCTCATTAAATGGTGGAGCAGGCTCGAGGGGCCGAATGGCCTACTCCTGCTCCTATCTTCTATGTTTCTATGTGAATGAGATCTGGTTTTAGGACTGAGGGTGCGTTCTGGACTCATGGGTATTTCCTTCTGCTTAGTGAAAACACTTGATACTTAGGAGGTGAAATTTGTCTTGGGTGGAGTGCAAAACAGGCGATAGCGACTCGGTCACGCTGCTGGAGCCTCCTTCCTGCTTGTCAACACTCCATCCACCCTTCTCTTCCATTGAAGTCAACAGAAAAAGAAAATCTGGCAGTAATGTAAAATAGGCTGCTAATCACTATCGCCCGTTTTGGGCTATCCTAAGCAATATATAAATGTTTACAGAAAATCATTTCGAGTTGGATTTCTTGCTTGCCTCTTCCAGTATTTCTTTATCTAGAACTCACAACTAGAATCTCTATTACAACTTCTAACAATCTTTCACACAAGAAGGTCATATTGGCTGGGCAATATGATGTTTATCTGCTGTTACACATACACACATTGTTTTCAATGACAAAATTTTGTATGTTTGCAAATAGAGGCTTAGAAATGCGCAGTCTTACCGCTGGCTGTTAAGGAACGATCGGGAACAAAAAAGGTTGTTGCCGCACTTCCACCCGCTGCCATCGGGTCCCGCAGTGGCGGCCATTTTCAGCTGGGCGGCAGCGCTGCCAATGTCCACGCTTGCTATCATTATGGAGATTATGCAGATCGTGACATCAGTGAGTGTGCAACACTCACTTGACGCCTGATCTGCCATTTTGGAGTGTGCCGCTCAACTTACCAGCCTGTGTTAACTGCGACCTGCTGCGCAAGTGTTGACCAGCAGGAAGGAGGCTCCAGCAGCGTCATTTAAAGGGATAATCAGCAACAACTTGCAGCTGACATGTTTCTTCAGTTTGACTGGCTCTGTGGGACTTTCTGCAACTTGAGCAGCTTTATAAACTTCTTTCAAGGTCCTAAGGTGACGGGGAGTGTTGGGGCAAGTGGAGAACGCCTTCATTCTTATTTAAAGGGTTCTACTCATAACACTTGCTCATAGTCATGGGGGCTCTACTTGCAGTCACCCTTGCCCTCGAGTATCTTCAGGAAAGAGAGCAGAGGCAGCGAGGAAGAGGAGAAGATGGGCACAGAGGGAAGAGGAGGAGGGCTCTCAACAGGAGGCCTTGCCCACCTCGGGTCTTCAGAAAGTACTTCTCTTATATCCACTTAAGCAAGGAGCAGTGTATTAAGAGGCTCTGCTTCAGCAAGGAGGTGGTCACAGAACTCTGCCACCTCCTGCAACCAGACCTGCAGCCTCAGAACAGGGTGACCACGGCACTCCCAGTGGCCCTAAAGGTCACTGTGGCCCTCAATTTCTTCACCAGCGGATCCTTCCAGTCTGCAGCAGGAAAAATAGCTAACATCTCCCAGTTCGCTGTCCATCGCTGCATCCGGGCGGTCACAGAGCTCTCTACACCAGGAGAAGGGACTACGTTTTCTTCTCTCTGAGCAGAGAAAAGCAGGAGGATCGCACATGTGGTTTTGCCAGGATAGCGGGATTCCACATGGTGCAGGGCGTCATCGACTGCATCCATGTGGCTTTGTGGGCACCGCATAACAATCCTGAGATCTTTGTAACCGCAAAGGCTTTCACTCACTTAATGTGCAGTTGTTGTGTGACCACCCACAGCGCATCCTGATGGTCAATGCCCTCTATCCTGGCAGCAGTCATGATGCCTTCATCCTGCGTCAGTTCGGTGTGCCAGCAATCTTCCAGCCACGACGTCAAACCCGAGGGTGGCTGCTTGGAGACAAGGGCTAACCGCTCTGCACCTGGCTGATGATTCCCCTCTGCAACCCCAATACTCGTGCTCAGCATTCATATAATGAGAGCCATGCTGTCACTAGGAACGTCATCATGAGACCATCGGGCTGCTGAAGCAACGGTTCCACTGCCTTGATCACTCAGGAGGAGCCTTCCAGTACTCGGCTGAGTGGGTGTCCCATTTCGTGGTGGTTTGCTGCATGCTCCACAACTTGGCCATCATGAGGGCGCAGCAGGGATTGCGGGACCACCTCAGAGAGGAGGAGGAAGGGAGGAGGCGGACAACAAATCCTCCTTTGGCACGGGCTGTCCGTGATCGCCTCATCAGACTCCGAGTTCAATGAATGAAATCCCAGACCCCCGTTGCTCACCACATCCTCATCAACCAAATCCCCATCATACCATCTCTCTGTCACAGAATATCACAGCATGCTCCTGGGCACTAAGCTGACATGTGAGACACCGCAAAACAAAGATTCCAAACAAAATGAGTAAATTTATCACTAAACAATTCACAAATACAGTATCAACTAATCACCCTTGTGTAATCCCTTAGTGCCTGTCATTCGGGTGCCCTTTCCTGCTCCGGTGCTTCAACTCGGTGCTCCCCCAGTTGATACAGCATAGTTGGTGGAAGGCTGCTGAGTTTCCGTGGGGGGAGACTTCAGCTGGCTTTGCAGGACGACCTCGAGCAGCTCTGAACCGAGAAGGCCTGGCTGTAGACTGCACCACCTTGATTTGGACAGCAGCAGTCCGGACTGGCTGGCTGACGGGCAGCAGCAAGGGCAATGGCGGAGTGGCAGTGATGGGAACAGGAACACTGTCATCCTGAGAGAAGACAGCAAGGTCCTGCTCCACAGACGCACTGCCACTCTCTCAGGACGGCGCCTAGATTCCTAGCAATCTGTTGGAGGACCGATTGCTGGGCTGCTGCAACACCCTGCAAGCCATTGGTAAACCCAGCCACGATGTCAGTAGTCTGAGCTTGGGTGGCAGCAAGCTGAGACTGCATGAGAGCGGTCTGTGCTTCCACTCCAGCACTAAGACGTTGGGTCGCTTCCGCCTCTGCTGCAATGGCAGCCGCGACATCACCCATCACACGCAGCATCATGTCTGGGTCGGCACGGTCTCTCCTGGAGTTATCCATCATTTCCAGCCTGGAAATCCTGGGCTCCAAGCTCTGTGCAAAGCCCCGACCAATGTTGGAGGCGGACTCCACCATGCTCCTTAACATTGTCAGGCGCTCTGGCAGGCTTGCCATTTCACCTAGTAGTTCGGTGTGCATGCCCATCACCCTTCTTCTGAAGGCCACCCCACTGTGATCCTCATCTGAGTCGTGTGCAGAAGAACTTGCGCACGAACCAGCCCTCCAGGGAGCTGGCCCCTGAGCTACCCTTTCCCCCTGGCCTTGCTGCAGCCCACTCGTGCCCAGTGCCTCACCCTGTGCAGATCCCACATCTACACTACCCTTTCAGTACCGCACAGTGCCAGTTTCTGAGCTGGTGTCTGCAAGTGTCAGACAGTGACGATATGCCATCTTCCTGCCGCTTGCTGTCCTCCATCGCTTCGGACAGACTCTGCGGCTGCTTGTTCTTGGTTATCTGAAAGCAGAAAGGCACACGGGTTGGGTTGTGGTGAGGAGTGGGGGGTGGGGGGGAATCAAGATCTCTATGCATACAGCATCAGCAGTTTGAAAATGAGAAGAGATTGTGGGATGAGGGGGAAGTGGGATGTGAGAAGAAGGATTAGGAATGAGCATACCGTTGTTCTCCCCAAGGGCTTCAACTTCACCCATTGCCACGGCTTCAGTGACTTCCTCTCCAATAAGGCCAAGCACACTCTCCACCAGTTGGCTCATCTGTATTGCTGCTTGCCCCCGGCCTGTCTGCTGCTGCTCCCTCTGACTGTGAGCGACCTTAGCCTGCAAGAGAAAGGGAAGTGTGCAAGTGAGTGTGGTGCAATGTGTTTGGGTGATGTGCCTACCATAGTTGAATAGCTGTCCATGTGTGCGAGATGTGGACGGGAGTGTTGCAGCAGTGGTAAGGTTGTGAGGGTGAAGTGAAGCTATGATTGTGAGGTCTGAGTCGTGGAAGATAGAGATTGTTGGTAGGTGAGTGATGGGGGTGTGGTGCATTGAGCAGTGTGTGAGGCTTGTGGTGCAAATGATGGATAATAGCATTTGCTGAAGCCTTCATTCACCTTGACCTGCTGTGTGAGGTCATTAAACTTCTTGCGGCATTGTATCCAGGACCTGGAGACCACGCTGTTGGCTGTTACGTACGCAGATATCTCCTGCCAGAGTTTTCTAGACATGGGCAGATGGCTTCCTACCAGTCTACGAATGAGGACAGCCCGCCTCCTCTCTTTGACCACCACCAGTGCCTCCAGAGCCGCATCTGAGAACCGTCTAGCTCTCTCCCTCTGCTGCTGCTCAGCCATCTCTTGCAAGTTCAGGTCTGCTTCCAAGTGGCGCTCCAAATGGAATGACAAGTTGCTGTTGCATCAAAGAACTTCCTCTTTAAGTAGTGGAGAAAGCCTAAGCCAAACATGACTTGCAATTGGCCTACCAGTAGAGCGGTAAGCCAATGAGCCGTGGGTTTCGTGCTGAGATCGGCACTGTAATCATGTAAATAAGCACTCGGTACTAATTGTGCGTGCTACCTAGACCACTTTGACCCGGTGCAGCTAAATAGCGCTGGGCCATGACACTGCCCGTTTTCGGGCCATATCCAATTTCTCGGCCAGTGTGTTCTATACATCAATTCTCCCTCGTACTACTTCACCTCGTCTAGCAGGACATAAAACTCAGTCAGCTATCAAAACATAAGTGGGACTTGTTAAAATTAAATTGTAATCGTAAATTGAGGACGTAGATTGCCTTACAAGTGTTTCTTGGACAGTAATTATACATATTAGTCATATTTCTGAATTTAATGTGCTAGAATCTTAATGAATATCTATTTGACGTGCGGAGATCCTCTCTGTGAAGTGTAACAAATATTCACTCTGAATTCCACTGATAAAGATGTGCTGAAATATGTTTTTTAAAGTAAAATAATTGCAAACAGCAGCACTGAATGTGTTTGTTTATCACTGCCTAATTAGCACTTTAATGTTTTTTGGTAAATTGCTAAATAACTGCCAAAAGTGTTTTAAAAATGACATTCAATCCCTGTGCTCCTTATATGAACTTTGGTCAATGAGGTTCACATCAGCTATCCATGCTGTTCGAAATACATTAGCTAATGATTTACATATGAATAGAAACACTTCCAATAACACATTTACACACATAACAAATCACCTGATCATATGTACTGGTGCAGGCATCCCCATCTGGGTTCCCAACACCAATGACATGACCTGTATGAATAGGAAAAGGTTCCATTCCATTTTTGTGCAGATGATCTCTGACCAAAGGAACCAAGCCATGCAAATGAAAAGGAGACCAGCTGGGATTTGCAGGAGGAGGCGTGGTACACTTTCACACAAGCTGCAAGTCACTTGCAGGGCCGTGTAAGAACATAAGAACATAAGAAATAGGAGCAGGAGTAGGCCAATCGGCCCCTCGAGCCTGCTCCGCCATTCAATAAGATCATGGCTGATCTGATCCTAACCGCCAATCTACTATCTATCACAGAACCATCTCCTGCATCTAACAGAATTGCACACACGAAATAGGAGCAGAATCAGGCTACACGGTCCCTGGGCCCGCTCCACTACCCACAGGGCCATGACCGATCCGAACCTAGACTCATGTCCAAATTCCTGCCCGCTCCCCGTAACCCTTAATGCCCTTTACTTCTAGGAAACTGTCTATTTCTGTTTTAAATTTATTTAATGATGTAGCTTCTACAGCTTTTTGTGGCAGCATATTCCATGGACCTACCACCCTCTGAGTGAAGTAGTTCCTCCTCATCTCAGTTTTGAAAGAGCAGCCCCTTATTCTAAGACTATGTCCCCTAGTTCTAGTCTCACCCGTCATCGGGAACATCCTCCCCGCATCCACCCGATCCAACCCCTTCACAATCTTATATGTTTCAATAAGATCGCCTCTCATTCTTCTGAACTCCAATGAGTAGAGTCCCAATCTACCCAACCTCTCCTCATATGACCACCCCCTCATCCCCGGGATTAACCGAGTGAACCTTTTTTGCACTGCCTCGAGAGCAAGGATGTCTTTCCTTAAGTAAGGACACCAAAACTGTATGCAGTATTCCAGGTGCGGTCTCACCAATACCTTGTACAACTGAAGCAATACCTCCCTATTTTTATATTCTATCCCCCTAGCAATGAAAGCTAACATTCCATTTGCCTTCTTAATCACTTGCTGCACCTGCATACTAACCTTTTGAGTTTCGTGCACCAGGACCCCCAGATCCCTTTGCACTTCAGTACTCTCCAGTTTCTTGCCATTAAGATAATAAATTGCTCTAGGATTTTTCCTGCCAAAGTGCATCACCTCACACTTTCCAGTGTTGTATTCCATCTGCCAAATCTCTGCCCACTTACTTAGCCTGTCTATGTCCCCTTGCAGGTTTTTTATGTCCTCCTCACTCACTACTTTCCCTCCCATCTTAGTATCATCTGCAAATTTTGATATGTTACACTTGGTCCCTTCCTCCAAATCGTTAATATAGATTGTAAAGAGTTGGGGACCCAGCACTGACCCCTGTGGAACACCACTAGTTACTGATTGCCAGTCTGAGAATGAACCATTTATCCCAACTCTTTGCTTTCTGTTAGATAGCCAATCCTCTATCCATGCCAGAATATTACCCCCAATCCCGTGATTTTTTACCTTAAGCAATAATCTTTTGTGTGGCACCTTGTCAAATGCCTTTTGGAAGTCTAAATACACTACGTCTACTGGTTCCCCTTTATCCACTCTATATGTTACTTCCTCAAAGAACTCCAGCAAATTTGTCAAACATGACTTCCCCTTCGTAAAACCATGCTGACTTTGTCCTATTAAATTATGATTATCCAAATGTCCTGTTACTGTTTCCTTAATAATGGACTCCAAAATTTTACCTACCACAGATGTTAGGCTAACTGGTCTATAGTTACCAGCCTTCTGTCTACTGCTCTTTTTAAATAAGGGTGTTACATTAGCAGTTTTCCAGTCTGCTGGGACCTTAGCGGAATCCAGGGAGTTTTGAAAAATTATTACCAATGCATCTACAATCCCTACCGCCACTTCCTTCAAGACTCTAGGATGTAAGCCATCAGGTCCAGGTGATTTATCCACCTTGAGTCCCATTATTTTACCGAGTACCACTTCCTTAGTGATTTTGATCGTGTTTAGCTCCTCTCCCCCTATAGCCCCCTGTTTGTCCAGTGTTGGGATATTTTTAGTGTCCTCTACTGTAAAGACTGATACAAAATATTCATTCAGTGTTTTTGCCATCTCCATATTTCCCACCATTAATTTCCCGGTCTCATCCTCTAAGGGACCAACATTTACTTTAGCCACCCTTTTGAACTGTTCTCTGAGAGACTCCTATAGATTGTATCCCAAGTTCCTAACCGCTACACTCCAGGCATTCAGGAGAGATGCTGCAACTGGCCTTTGGACCTCTGTCCATGGGGGCTGCATTACAGATGACCATGGAGTTCCCACAGACTACATGGCAGCTCGCAGATCTGTGAAGCCATCTGCACCACTAAGTACTTCTGAACATTGTCTGACAGGTCTTGCAGGATCATGTGAACCTTCTCAAAGGACTGGAAGAAGCACTTCTGCTAATCAATGAGATCCATTCCATAGGCAGCCTCTCTGAGGTGAGCATCTATGGGCTCTGCAGCATAGGACAATCTGGAGTTGAGTTCCTCTTCTATCAGCTCCACTTCCTCCTCACTTTTACTGTGTGCATTACCCAGTGCTCACTCCTGACTCTCGCTTTCTAAGAACCCAGGGTGCATATCTCTGAGCTACCGCCTGCACAAGGTGGAATAAATGATTCTTGTTGTAATGCAGTGGGGTGCTGTGCAGCACTGGAGCCTGGCCCCTGTATTTTGGGAGGTCCCTATAGAAAGAGACAAGAAATATGTGTTACATATTCTCACGTTTGATCAGGTATCCACCAAAACTTTCTTTCACAGCCACATCTCTTTCCTCAGCAACTGTCTCCGGCTCTGACTTATTCCACGTGGATTCCAACTGAAATTCCACCCTTCATGTTTTGGATCCACCCAGGAGTACAGATATCTCCAAGATATTCAGCATTCCTCGAACCACTGCTCTCACTGCATCCTGAGATCTACGCTCAACGCCATTGCCACAAACATCCACTATAAGCCCACTGACTCCCACAGCTACCTGAACTACACTTCCTCCCACCCTGCTTCCTCTAAGGACTCTATTCCATTCTCCTAGTTTCTCCGTCTCTGTCGCATCTGTTCTTACGATGCCACCTTCCATAACAGTCCTTCCGATATGTCTTCCTTTTTCCTCAACCGAGGTTCCCATCTACCGTGGTTGACATGGCCCTCGACCATGCCCGTTCCATTTCCCGCACTTCTGCTCTCACCCCTTCCCCTCCCTCCCAGAACCAGAATAGGGTTCCCCTTGTCCTCACCTTTCACCCCACAAGCTTCCACATTCAATGGATCATCCTCTGTCATTTCCGTCACGTCCAGCGTGATCACACCACCAAACACATCTTCCCCTCCCCTCTCCTTTCAGCATTCCGAAGGGACCGTTCCCTCCGCGATACTCTGGTCCACTCCTCAATCACCCCCTCCCCTTCCTGTGCAAGTGCAGGAGATGCAACACCTGCCCTTTTACCTCCTCCCTTCCCACCATCCAGAGTACTAAACACTCCTTTCAGGTGAAACAGCAATTTACTTGTTGTACTTGCAATTTAGTATACTGTATTCGCTGCTCACGATGCGGTCTCCTCTACACTGGGGAGACCAAATGCAGATTGGGTGACCGCTTTGCAGAACACCTCCATTCAGTCCACAAGAGTGACCGAGCTTCCGGTTGCCTGTCACTTTAATTCTCCACTCCACTCCCACTCTGACCTCTCCGCCCTCGGCCTCATACACTGTTCCAACAAAGCTCAATGTAAGCTACAGGAACAGAACCTCATCTTTTGATTAGGCACTTTACAGCCTTCTGGAATCAACATCAGGTTCAACAATTTCAGACCATAACCTCTGCCCCCATTTTTTCAGATGGCAGCTGTTGATGATTCGGCTATACCCATTTACACCTCTTCCAGACCCATCTTCTGTTTCTTTACTTCTCCATTACCATCTCCTTTTGCTTTGTACAATCATACCTTTGTCATTTAATCTCTCCTGCCTTCCACCCTATCACAGACCTTCCCTTTTGTTCTTTCCTGCCCTCCTCGCTTTCCCTGCCCGTGTACTTGCTTAAAATCGGTTACAGCTCTAACTTTTTCCAGTTCAGATGAAAGTTCAGCGACCTGAAATGCTAACTCTGTTTCTCTCTCCACAGATGCTGCCTGACCTGCTGAGTATTTCCAGCATTTTCTGTTTTTATTTCAGATTTCCAGCATCCGCAGTATTTTGCTTTTGTATGAAAGATTATTATAGTTTTAACATTTCTGTTTAAGCATTTAAAGCTTTTTTACAAAGTGCCTTCAATACATTCAATACCGAATTCTGGAGAGAGTGATCAAGGCTGAGATTTTGCATGGCAACAGTACGATGTCCACTCGAGTGTAGTTTCCTGGGGTTTTGACCGAATGAATTAAGCCATTGATTTTGTGAAATAATGATTCTGATTGGTCAGGAATACTTAGAAGACTACTTCCATCTTCTAATCTCTTCATCTAATTCTGTTTTATTCAATCTCTGTGCGATTATTGCATTCTAAAAGTAACTGTGAGATTGCACAGGTGTTTTTAATTAGAAAATGTAAAATCCCCTAATACAATGTTTCAAAAACAAGTAACCATAATTCTAAGTATTGGAAAAAGTTCAAATACACAGATGTGAGGATTAGCGAGAAGAAAAATGGAGCAAATATTTTTCATCAAAATTATTTCCAATCATAACAATAAATATAAACGGTATGAGATATAAATTACAGACAATACATCCTTCCAAAAACAATATGAATTTTGCTTCATGAACAGTATTTATCTTAGAAACCCAACTCATGGGGAATAGAATTTTTTCTAGAATGCAGCAAAGTATTCGATGTTGCGTGTTTGATTGGAAAAGAAACTGCCCGGTGATTTTGCACCATGTATTAGGCATGCAGGTAATGCAGTCCAAATCACAAGTTTTTTTTATAGATATAGGATGCAGGCACATCTCATAGAACCGGAGGTTTATGACACAGAAGAAGGTCATTCAGCCCATTATCTATGCTGGCTCTTTGCAAGAATAATTTTAAATGAATCTTACTGTTCGACTCTCTCCCCATAGCCCTGTCCTCTGCTTCAAATGTCATAGTCATAACGGCACAGAAGGAGGCCATTCGGCCCATCGAGTCCGTGCCGGCTCTCTGTAGAGCAATCCAGTCAGTCCCGTTCCCCCGCTCTATCCCTGTAGCCCTGCAAGTTTATTTCCCTCAAGTGCCTATCCAGTCTCCCCTTGAAAACATTGAGTGTCTCCGCTTCCACCGCTTCTGTCGGCAGTGAGTTCCAGGTCCTCACCACTCGCTGCGTAAAAAAGTTTTTCCTCACATCCCCCCTGTATCTCTTGCCCAAAACCTTAAATCTGTGTCCCCTAGTCCTTGTACCATCAACTAGTGGGAACAGCCTTTCCCCGTCTAGCCTATCCAAACCCGTCATAATCTTGTACACCTCTATCAAATCACCCCTCAACCTCCTTTGCGCTAATGAAAACAAATCCAGCTTCTCCAACCTGTCCTTGTAGCTAAGATCCCCCATCCCCGGACCATTCTGGTAAATCTCCTCTGCACCCTCTCAAGTGCCTTCACATCCTTCCTAAAGTGTGGTGACCAGAACTGGACGCAATACTCCAGTTGTGGCCTAACCAGCATTTTATAAAGGTTCAGCATAACTTCTCTACTTTTGTACTCAATACCTCTATTTATGAAGCCCAAGATCCCATATGCTTTGCTAACCACTCTCTCAATATGTCCTGCCACCTTCAGGGATCTATGCACATTAACTCCCAAATCCCTCTGTCCCTGCACACTCTTTAAAACTGTGCCATTAAGTGTATATTGTCTCTCCCTGTTCCTTCTGCCAAAATGCATCACCTCTCACTTCTCTGTATTAAATTCCATCTGCCACTTGTCTGCCCATTATGATAGCCTTTCTATGTCCTGCTGCAGTCGATTAGTATCATCTTCACTGCTTGCTACACCCCCAAGTTTGGTGTCATCGGCAAATTTAGAAATTCTACTCTGTATTCCAATATCCAGGTCATTTATACATATCAAAAAAAGCAGTGGCCCCAGCACTGACCCTTAGGGAACACCACTGTCTAACATCCTCCAGTCTGAAAAACAGCCATTTACCACAACTCACTGTTTTCTATCCTTAATCCAATTCCTTATCCAAGCTGACACTGACCCACCTATTCCACGAGCCTTAATTTTCAGGGGGGGACTGGATAGGCACTTGAGGGAAATAAACTTGCAGGGCTACGGGGATAGAGCAGGGCAATAGGACTGACTGGATTGCTCTGCAGAGAGCCGGCACGGAGTCGATGGGCTGAATGGCCTCCTTCTGAGTCTTTCTGACTCTATGGGGGAAAATTGGGTCACGCCCCCTTTGGGGATACTGGAAGCGCCCCGCCTCCCTCTTGGAGCGCTGCGAGTGAATATCACGGCGCTATGTGCCGCAGCGCCACGCACTGCGGCATGTTGCGCCGTGGTACTGCAGACCTTCCTCCCTTTATTAAAGGGGAGGGGCCTAGCGCACGCGACCCGGGGCCCAGCTGGGCCACCAGTGATCGAAGTGCCGGCAAAAGAGCCCGGCACTCGAGAAGCGCCGGGCTCACGGAACGCAGCTGGCACTCCACGGGGGGGCTGCAGAGGAGGCCGGGGACGGCAGAGGGGGTAGGTGTTGGCAGGTGGCCAGCAACAAAAATGGCTGCCCGGCATCTCCCCTTTAATTTGCGCCACCCCGGCCACGGGTAGGTCCCCTTGACCCCATCGGACATATTGTCCGGTGGTAAGTCAGGGGACGCTACAGAAGATCGCGGCCGGGGCGCAAGTGGGGCACTGGACACAGCGATGACGTCATTGCCAGTGGCGCAGCGCCGCGGGGCGCTAATGGTTACCGCCGCTGTTAACCTCCCGCTGAATTTCGCGGGAGGCGTTGGCGGCACCATGCCGAGGCGATAGTTGCTTTGCGCCCTCTTAGGCACTAACGGGAGGCGCAAATCAACCAAATTTTTAGGTCTATGACTGTGACTCCTTTCCCTTTACCCTAGCATTATCCCAATCGATATTTGGGTAATTAAAGTCCCCCAATATCACCACTATATAGCTCTTGCATAGCTCTGCGATTTCCCTGCAGATTTGCTCCTCTACCTCCCTCTCACTAGTTGGAGGCCTAAAGAATACCCCCAATAGCGTGATCATACCCCTTTTTGCTCCTCAACTCTAACCAAATGGATTCTGTCCTTGTCCCCACAAGAACATCCTTCCTTTCCAACACTACAATGTCTTCCTTAATCAGCACTGCCACCCCACCTCTCTTTTTTCCTTCCCAATCTTTTCTGAACACCTTGTACCCTTGAATATTAAGTGCACAGTCCTCACCGTTTTAAAGCCGTGTTTCCGTTATTGCCTCAACATCATATTGCCACACAGCTAATTGTGCTTGTAGCTCACCAACCTTATTCACCACACTTTGTGCGTTTACGTACATGCATTCTAAACCCATTTTTGAATTTTTCATAGTCTTTCTTAGTCTGCTCCTATCTAATATGGTACTACTTCCACCTCTAGTACTACTTTCTTCTCTCGTACTATCCAACACACTCACTCTTTTATGCACCTATTCCTCTTTTCTACTCCTATATGCTGGTGCCCATCCCCCTGCCAAGCTACTTTAAACCCTCCCCAACAGCACCAGCAAACCTCTCCGTGAGAATATTGGTCCCGGCTCTATTGAGGTGTAACTCATCCGGCTTGTACAGGTCCCACCTTCCTCAGAAATAATCCCAATGCCTCAGGAATCTAAAGCCTTCCCTCCTGCACCATCTCTCCAGCCACACATTCATCTGTTCTATCCTTCTATTCCTGTACTCATTAGCAAGAGGCACCGGGAGTAACCCGGAGATTACTACCTTTTGAGGTCCCGCTTTTTAATCTCTTTCCTAGCTCTCTATAGTCTGCTTGCAGGACCTCATCCCTCTTTCTGCCTATGTCGTTGGTACCGATATGGACAATGACCTCTGGCTGTTCACACTCCCCCCTCAGAGTGTCCTGCAGCCACTCAGTGACATCCTTGACCCTGGCACCAAGTATTTCTCAGCCTCGCGGATGCACTGTAGTGACTCCAGCTGCCGCTCAAGTTCCGAAACCCGGAGTTCGAGTTGCTGCAGTTGGCGACACTTCCTGCACACGTGGTCGTCCAGTCTGCAAGAAGCGTCCAGGATTTCCCACATGGCACAGGATGTGCAAATCGCAGGACTGAGCTGCCCTGCCATGCCTCTATTTACCAGACTATGGAGGTAATTTAGCAGAAATTAACTTAAAACTTAATAAGAAACACTCAACAGCTACCCACCAATCAGCACTTTCCTCTATTAGATAGGCTATGAACTACTCCGCAGAAATATACTGAAAACAGAACAAAAAAAACTTACCACAAATACTCACCTCTCCGCTCCCTTGTGCCAGTGACACCTTTGAATTCTGACGTCACTCCTTCGTTGTGTCGCTTGTCGACTGTCCACCTCGCAGGTAGTCCGCTCGCTCAGACTCCCAGGTCTCTGCTCCGCACTGCCTTTACCCCCGGTCTCCGATTCCGTTCCTCCCACAGGTCCGCTTGCTCAGACTCTCCGGTCTCTGCTCCGCACTGCCTTTACCCCCGGTCTCCGATTCCGTTCCTCCCACAGGTCCGCTCACTCAAATGTTTATCTCTTCTTCCCTTAAAAGACATAATGGTTTCTGCCTCAACCACTAACTGTGGCAAAAATTACATGCTCTAACAACTCTACATTTCTCATAATTTCTCTCCAAATTCTATTACTGACCATTTTCAATTATGGCTTCTCATGACTGACTCTGCAACCAGAGGAAACAGTCGATCCATATTCATCTTATCAAAATCGTTCATAATTTTAAAATCTTCTCTCAGATCTTCTCTTAGTTGTCTCAGCTGCAATGTTTTTGCCTCTATCACCCTAATTGTTAGATTATTCCAAATATTTGTCAATTATTGTGTGTCCTGCTCCTGTTCTAGGAGATAGAGGTCAGTGCGAGTCAACTTCTGTAAGAAGCAGGCAACCAGACCGCTTATGGGAGCAACTGACATCACTGAACAGGAGGAGATATCTGCAGCAGACTCAAATTCATAAAGGTCGGTGGTAACTTTGACCATAGAAGTATTGGTGCTGTGGGCAGGGCATAAATCAGACCCAAGGGATTTGAAATGGGAGAGGAGGAGATGGAGCTGGATAGTGGCAACACTTTTTTGAGGACTGTAGAGAAGCAAAGGTGGTTAGAGATGGTGTAGAAGCTGGACATGATGAAGGCAGCAACGTGTACTTTTAGAGAAGGGGGATGAGCAACAGGATTTGAAGAGCAACAGGATAGAGCCTGAGGATAAGGAACGTTGACTATGTCAACACCCTAGAATTGATTACATCACGTTGTCTCGTATCTGTTTTCAGCACAGTAGAATGGCTCTTAACTTTGTTGTTTAAAAGAGTAGCCGCAACTTTCCTCAACAATACAAAGTTCCTTTTTCATCATTCCTTATCCTCGGGCTCTACCCTGCTGCTCTTCAAATTCCAACAGCAAAACGTCATTGCGATTTTTGAAACGTCTGAAAACGTATTGAATTTAAATCTATGCCGATATAAAACTAATCTCCAAGTGTGTTAAGCAGATGTAATACAATTATAGCGTTCAATTAACTTTCTAAACAGCAAGAGTATATGATGCCCCCTGCATTGTTCAATTTACGAACATCTTTGTAGCAACTGAGACATCTGTTATTCAATTTACTTTGTCAGAAAAAACTCAATTTTGTGACCCTATCTTCATAAGTTAAGAGTTCTGAATCCCAGAAACATGCTTCTCTTTAGTGCCTTAATGCCCTTTTCTAAAGTTAGTTGCACACAATTAAATTCCCTTACAAATGAGTGTTATATGTAATTAAAAGAACCTTTGTTGATGGAAGAGAAGTCTTGTATCCAAGCTCGTTTGCCAAGTAAATTAGTTATATTTCTTATCAATTCTGCAATAGTGGCCTTGAATTTCCTGGATTGCACTTATGCAAAAATTATGCTGAAATTTACGGTGGGAATTTACACTCAAACTTCCTGCAGAGCTTATTTGCCTATTCCGGAACGCAAACCCACCATAAAACAAACGCAGCAACCGATAGTGCAATTAGGAAGTGGGCTGCTATCTTCTGCCTTGGAGCGCCTCTCTCAGAACCTCTTCTGCTCCTCTTCCTCTTCCATTATTATGCAGAACAGGAATGTGCCCATTGAAAAATCCACTCCAGCTGTTCAGTACTTTTGAACGCAGGGAGGGGGTGGGGTTCAAGAATTCTGGGTGCACTGAGACTGATAGAACTTAGGTTGTGAGAGTGCAGGTCATAATAAGAAAAAATAAAACAAACACAAAATTGCTATCAAACTCCAGAAATCACAGTTCTACTGAGATCAGGTGCCATGCTGCACCTAATTTTTTGGGCGTAAATCTGCAGCAGCGTATATGCAGAAAATTCTGATTACCGCCCACCACCCTCCCTCAGCTGATGATTCAGCACTCCTCCATGTTGAACATCTCTTGGAAGAAGCACTGAGAGTAGCAAAGGCGCAGAATGTACTCTGGGTGGGGGATTTCAAAGTCCATCACCAAGAGTGGCTCGGTAGCACCACTACTGACTGAGCTGGCCGAGTCCTGAAGGACATAGCTGCCAGTTTGGGCCTGTGGCAGGTGGTGAGAGAACCAACACGAGGGAAAAACCTACTTGACCTCGTTCTCACCAATCTACCTGTCCCATATGCATCTGTCCATGACAGCATAGGTAGCAGTGACCACTGCACAGTCATTGTGGAGACAAAGTCCCGTCTTCACACTGAGGACACCCTCCATCGTGTTGTGTGGCAGTACCACTGTGCTAAATGGGATATATTCAGAACAGATCTAGCAGCTCAAAACTGGGTGTCCATGAGGCGTTGTGGGCCATCAGCAGCAGCAGAATTGTATTCCACCACAATCTGTAACCTCATGGCCCGGCATATCCCTCACTCTACCATTACCATCAAGCCAGGGGACCATCATGGTTCAATGAGGAGGGTAGAAGAGCATGCCAGGAGCAGCAACAGGCACACCTAAAAATGAGGTGCCAACCTGGTGAAGCTACAATACAGGACGACATACATCATAAACAACGGAAACAGCATGCTGTAGACAGAGCTAAGTGATCCCACAACCAACGGATCAGATCAAAGCTTTGTGGTCCTGCCACTTCCAGTAATGAATGGTGGTGGACAATTAAACAACTAACAGGAGAAGGAGGCTCCATGAACATCCCCATCCTCAATGATGGCGGAGCCTACACATGAGTGTAAAAGACAAGGCTGAAGCATTTGCAACCAACTTCAGCCAGAAGTGCCGCGTGGATGATCCATTTCAACCTCCTCCTGAGGTCCCCACCATCACAGAAGTCAGTTTTGAGCCAATTTGATTCACTCCACATGATAGCAAGAAAATAACTGAAGCGCACTGGATACAGCAAAGGCTATGGGCCCCGACAAATTCCCGGCTGTCATGCTGAAGACTTGTGCTCCAGAACTCGCCGCACCTCTAGCCAAGCTGTTCCAGTACAGCTGCAACACTGGCATCAACCCAACAATGTGAAAAACTGCCCAGGTATGTCCTGTCTACAAAAAGCAGGACAAATCCAACCCGGCCAATTATCGCCTCATCTGTCTACTCTCAATCATCAGCAAAGTGATGGAAGGTGTTGTCGACAGTGCTGTCAAGTGGCATTTACTCACCAATAACCTGCTCACCGATGCTCAGTTTGGGTTCCACCAGGACCACTCTGCTCCAGACCTCATTACAGCCTTGGTCCAAACATGGACAAAAGAGCTGAATTCCAGAGGTGAGGTGAGAGTGACTGCCCTTGACATCAAGGCACCATTTGACCAAGTGTGGCATCAAGGAGCCCTTGTAAAATTGAAGTTAATGGGAATCGGGGAAAACTCTCCACTGACTCACCACCGGCGCATCGTGGCTGCAGTGTGTACCATCTACAAGATGCAATGCAGCAACTGACCAAGGCTTCTTCGGCAGCACCTCCCAAATCCGCGACCTCTTCCACCTAGAAGGACAAGGGCAGCAGGTGCATGGGAACACCACCACCTCCAAGTTCCCCTCCAAGTCACACACCATCCTGACTTGGAATTATATCGCCAATCCTTCATCGTCACTGGGTCAAAATCCTGGAACTCCCTCCCTAACAGCACAGTGGGAGTACCTTCACCACATGGACTGCAGCGGTTTAAGGTGATGGCTCACCACCACCTTCAAAAGGGCAATTAGGGATGGGCAATAAATGCTACCCTTGCCAGCGATGTCCACATCCCGTGAACGAATAAAAAAAAAACTCACATAAGCTGGTCTTTAGCATGAGGTGGAGCTACGTAAATGAGCGGAAGAGGATTTGGGCAGATATATCTCAGAAGCCGTGCAAACGATCAAGGAAATTTGCTTGTACCAATGTTTTGGCGTAAAACCAGCGTAAATCAGTTACACACAAATTTCCTTGGAAAATAAAAGGTACAACACCACTCTTACACCATACTTACGCTGTGTATACTCTGATTACAATTGCCAGCAGGTCTTATATGTCCGATATCCCCACGAACAAAAAGCAGGCAGAAAGTGGTTCCAGTGGAAAGTGGTAAATTAAGTTCCAGGGCCTAGAAATTCGATAAGGCCTGAAAACAGGTAGGGGCATCGCCCAGCGTTATTTGCCTGCACCTCTTCCAAGTGGTGCAGGTATGCAAAATTCATGTTGCCTGCTCATTAACATGATTGCAACGCTGATCTCAACGCTAAACGTGCTGCTGATTGGCTGAGCGCTCAATGGGGTGGGGGGGGCCAATATTGGGTGCAGTCTACTGGCCTATAAAGCTTGGCCGAGGTGCTCTCCACTACTTAAAGGGGAGGTGCTTTGTTGCAGAAGTACCTCATTGTCAGATGAGAAAAAGGAACAGCCTAGAGAAAGGGTGAGAAGGTTCTCGGATGCTGCACTGGGGGCCTTTGTCCTGGGGTTAGAACGACGACAGGCTGTCCTTTACCTGCATGGGGTCAAGAGGCCATCAAAAATAATCAGCAGAAGGATTTGGGAGGAGATTGCACAATCCGTCATGGCGATGACGAGTGTTGTCCTCAGGACATGGATCCAGTGCCGAAAAAAGTTTAATGACCCCACACGGCTGGTCAAGGTGAGTGAAGACTTCAGCAAATGCCATATCCCACCATCTGCACCACAAGCCTCACACACTGCTCAAAGCACCACACCCCCATCACTCACCGACCAACAATCTCTCCCTTTCACCACTCATACCTCACAATCATGGCTTCACTTCATCCTCCCACTCGCACCTTGCACACACTGACAGCTATTCAACCATGGCAGGCACATCACCCAAACACATTGCACTACACTCACTGACACACTTCCCTTTCTCTTGCAGGCAAAGGTGATACACAACTGTCGCGAGCAGCAACAGACGGGAGGCGACCAAGCGAGGAGTCACCCCCTGACGGACCTCCAGGAATCTGTTCCAAATTATTGGAGAGGCAGCGATGGAGTCCGTGGCTAGCGGAGAAGTTGAAACCATTGCTGATGATGACGGCAAGCTCATACCTAATCCTTCTCACATCCCACTTTCCCCTCTTCCCACAATCTCGTCTCACTTACAAGCTGCTGATGGTGAATGCATGGATATCTTGCTTCCCCCAAGCCCCCCACCCCACCTCACCACAACCCGACCCTTGAAACTTTCTGCTTTCAGATACCAAAGAACAGCCACCAGCACAAGAAAGCCTGTCCCTCAACATCTTGAACAAACTGATGGAGGAGGAGGAGGAGGAGGAGGAGGAGAAGACGGCACTGCATCTGACACTCGCAGACACCAGCTCAGAAAATGGCACTGTGCGGAATTTAGAGGGTAGTATAGAGGCGGGATCTGCACGTGGTGAGTCACCAGACACGAGTGGGCTGCAGCCAGGTCAGGGGGAGAGGTAGCTCGGGGGCCAGCTCCCTGGAGGACGAGTTCGCGCATGAGTTCTGCTCCACAGAACTATGATGATGACCTCAATGGGGCAGCCTTCAGAAGAAGGGTGATGGGCATGCACACAGAAATGCTAGGTGCATTGGCAAGCCTGCCAGAGAGCCTCTTGTCCGTGACTAGGAGCTTGGAGGAGTCCAGCTCCATCATTGCACGGAGCTTTGCACAGAGCTTGGAGCCCATGATTTCCAGGATTGAAATGATGGACAACTCCAGGAGAGACCTTGTGGACTCACAGGTGATGCTGGGTGTGCTGGGCGATCTCGCAGCTTCCATGGCAGCACAGGCGGAAGCAACCCAACGTCTCACTGCTGCCGTGGAAACTCAGACTGCTGCCATCGTCACTGGGCTTATGAGTCACGTGAGTGCAGTCGATGATGCCCTGCACCATGGGGAAGCCCGCTATCTTGGCAAAGCCACATGTGGGTTCATCCTGCTTCTCTCTATTCAGAGAGAAGACAATGAAGTCCCTTCTCCTGGAGTCAAGAGCCTCTGTGACTTCCCGCATGCAGCGATGGACGGCGAACTGGGAGATATTAGCTATGTCTCCTGCTGCAGATTGGAAGGATCCGCTGTCGAAAATATTGAGGGCCACGGTGACCTTGAGGGCCACTTCAGTGCCCTGCTCTGAGACTACAGGTCTGGTTGCAGGAGGAGGCAGAGTTCTGTGACCACCTCCTTGGTGAAGCGGAGCCTCCTCTTACACTGCTCCTGGCTTAAGTGTAGGTTGGAGAAATGCTCTCGGAAATCCCTATTTGGATAAGGCCTCCTGCTGAGAGCCCTCCTCCTCCTCCCTCTGCGAGCATCTTCTCCTCTTCTTCGCTGCCTCTGCTCCATCTCCCTATGATACTCGAGCACGAGGGGTACTGCAAGTAAAGCCCCCATGACTGGGAGTGGTGTGAGCAGATGCCTTTAAATTAGAAGCAAGGCGTTCTCCACTTGCAGCAACACTCCCTGTGACCTCAACAACTTTGAACAAGTTTAGAAAGCTCCAAACCGTTGCAGAAACAGAGGCAATAGAATTGAAAATGCATGTCAGCTGCAAGTTGTTGATGATCCCTTTAAATAGTGCTGTTGGGGGCTCCTTGCTGCTGCTGAAAGCTTGGTCAGCTGATCATGATTAGGAGAGGGCATTAAATGGAGCGGCGACGTTGAAAATGGCAGCTCGTGCGTCAAATCAGTGTTGCACACTTATTGACGTCACGATCTGCCTAATCTAAATATCTGGAGCGAGCGCTGACAACGGTAAAAACGACCTCCCCAAAATGGTGGCCGCTGGAGGACCCGCCACAATTGGGTGGAAGCGAGTAGGCCGTCATTTTTTCTTCAAAACGGGCCTTAACGGCTGGCACTAAACCCTCGAATTTCTAGGCCCAGGTTAGAACAGCAGGATGACTAGAGAGCTGTAATATTCCTGATTGACATCACTACTAACAATATTGGAATCCTGCAGTAGTGAGCAACTTTCTGAACTGAAGCTCCAATTAGGCCCATCACAGTATGTCACTGTGAGATAGAAATACCTTGTGACATCAGCCTGCTAGGTATTTCCATCAAGAGAATGTTGTAGCAAGAAATGAACAACAGAATCCTCATTCTGTGGCTTTATCTTGTACTTGTTATTGTGATAAATCATTATAGACAGAATGAAATCCATAATCCACATCTAATTAACAACCCAAAACACCACAACTTTTTAATAAATAGGGTTTTATAAATTAGGACATAGAATACAAGAGTAAATAAGTAATGATAGATTTGTACAAAGCAATGGTTAGGCCACGATTAGAATACTGTGTGCAGTTTGGGACAGAGCATTATAAAAACGATATTAAAGCCGTAGGAAGTGTACAGCCGAGATTCACCACAATGATACCAGGAATGAGATACTATACTGATGATGAGAAACCTGAGATACGAGGACGATTTCCACTGGAGTAGAGAAGAGTAATAGGAAATTTAATGGAGGTTTAAAAAATTATTAAGGGTATTATAGAGTCAATAAGGAAAATCTACTTCCACTAGTTGGGGATTCAATGACAAGGGGGCACAATTTAAACTTAACATTAAGAGAGTGAGAAAAAAGGTTAGGAGAAATATCTTTACTCAGAATGCCCTTGTTGGAGTATAGATTGCTTTGCCACAGGGACAGCACTAGACAGAGACCACTGCATCTTTTAAGGGTATATATATTTCAATAAATTTGTATAAATATTTGAAGTACAGGAATTTACAGGGTTATGTTGAGAGAAAGTCGGGCAGGGGGATTAATTTTGGATTGCTCTAGCAAACAACCAGTCAACTAGCTAGCATCTCCTAGTTGTTATGTGAGCTCAATGACAGTAAAACAATACACTCACAAGAAAAGTTTCACTTATTCAAAGTTTAATGTTTCAATGAAGGTAAAGTCCTTACAAGGAAACAAAGCTTGGTTTGGGAAATTATGTCTCTTGAGTTTACAATTCTTGAGTTCAATCTTCTTGAGTCGAATCTAAATTCCCATTAAAATTGTCTGGTTTATATTCCTTTCCAAATCAACAATCTATATGCCTTTTTAAAGCATGCTAAGCATAGCCTATTCGCGCCTTGTTCACATGTACATCTCTAAGCTACTATACATATATCTGGGTAAATTTATACTATTAATTGACATGGGTGACAGTGACTTCATTTTTCAAACATCTAGTTCTCCACTTTCTCAGGCTTCTTATCTCTCCTTCCCGAGGTCATCGTGCCATTTTTAATTAAGTCTTAAGGGTAGTGTCAGGCAGTATATTTCTGTTCTCTCTCGCTTGGTCCATACCATGCATGATAATGATGCTCGTGCTCTCTCTCTCTCTCTCTCTCTCTCTCTCTAGTGCTTTGGCAGAGATAGAAACTTTCTGCCTGCATTTCATGTGTGCTGAAGTTAGTACTCTACATTTTAACCCTTTCTTAGTCATGCCGTCTTACAAACCGACATAGACACAAGAACATATGGGGCCATTTTGACTTTTGGCAATAGTGTACATACCTTTGGTGACTTTTGTTTCCATTGAAGTCAATAGAAATGAGAATCAAGAGAAGTGTTTAACAAGTGGCCGAGCCAATATCGTACATTTATTTTGACATTTGTGCTCTCAACGTTCTACAGCATTGAGGTGCTGCAAACACTGACAAGCACTACACTGAGATGCACGGCTGCACCCAGGTTCTCCCATGACTCCCTCCATATGCTTATGGAGGGAGTCACAGCACGCAGGGAGGTTCTCTTCCCTTCCAATGGGTGGAAGAGACCTCCCCAGGAGACCAACACAGCCTGCTTGCACATTGCAGAGGAGGACACAAGCAGGGATGTGGTCAGGAGGATCTGGGTGCAGTGCCGCAAACATTTCAGTGATCTCAGTAGATCACGAAACGTTAATACAAAGCCACACTCAGCCTCATCCTGCTGAGCCTCTCATCACAGCCCCATTACTCTGCCTTCCCTACCCTACTCCTGTACATCCTTACTCACACCAACTTACCTTGCACCTCCACCCATCCCTCTCTATCTACATTATCACATCCCCATCTCACTAGCCACCCCTCTCACTCATCCTCATCCGAGTGCAATCATACCAACTAATAACACACAAGGATAGGCACTTGGGTGTTTTATGCAATGTTCATGTAAAGTTTCTGTTAATGTGGTGTCAAATATCGAACTCTTTATTTTCAACACTTTGCGTCCTTGGACAGATTTGTGTGCACCTTTGGAAGTGGCTTAGTGAGTTGCAGTGAATGGTGAGACATAACGGTACCCCCCGCAATGGTGCTGAGTGTGAAAGGAATGGCTTGGACATTGTAGGGATGCTTTATGGTGTTGGTGTGGGATGGTGCCAACCTGGTGCATCATGTGGCAACCAGGGTGTACAACGTCAAGTGAAGTAAATCTGGCCATGGTGAGGCCATCCCTGGCTTCCCAGGCAGCAATGTGGTTGGGTGCTGATGCCCTGTGTCCTGTGCAGCATCAGTTGATTGCGGAGAAGGTTGGTGGTGTTGTTGTTGGTGCTACTGGTGTGCCTGGTGCTGCTGGTGTTGGGGCTGATCGTGGTGGGATTCTGAGGACCAAGGTGAGAGAGTATAAAGTGTTTGCAGCACCTCAATGCTGATGAAATAGAAGACAGGTGAAGTAGAGATGACAGAAGCGATCTGTCAATGGTGAGAGAGGTAATGAAGTCAGACTGGATGGAGACTTGTGTAACAACTTGCAGCATGGTGAATCTGTTGTGGAAATGCAGTGAGGAAAAGTTTGTGGCTGAGGGAAGATATCTCTGTAAGGTGGAAGCTTTTATTGTACAATTGAAGCTGTCAACTCAACAGCTGATGCAATGGCGAGTGAACTCCCGCCTCAGCTTGACAGACGTGAAGAAGGTGAGCTGAAATTCATTCTTAAGTGGCTATAAACAAGCCACTAATTACCTGAATTGAACCTGCCACTGCATGTCGGGTCTGCTCAGTGCTGACGGACCCGACATCGGGGAAAGGCAGGTGGTGGTGGGTTCACAGCAGGCTCCTGACCCGCTGGGGAAAAAAAAACTCTTTCCCACTCGACCCGCCACCGATTGTGCCCACTGACCCCCTGCAAAATCCAGCCCTTAGTGTCATCTGCAAACTTGGATATACAGCCCTTTATTCCTTCATCCAATTCATTATTAAATATGGCAAAAAACTGAGATCCCAGTAGAGATCACTGGGGAACACCACTTCTTACATGCCACCAATCGGAAAATGTCCCCTTAATCCCTAATCTCTGTCTTTTACCTACCAACCAATTAGCAACTGAATTACCATGATGGGTCAAACAGCCTATTCTGTGCTGTAAACCTCAATGGTTTTACACTTTTTAAGTAAGAATCTTGAGTTGAATAAGATGTATTAATTTCTTTGCATAACTACTGTTTTTGACAGATAACTGAAATTATGCATCTTTCACAATCATGATAGAGCAACTATGCCGTTAACCAGTACTGTGATAATGTCATGGATCTCCAAGATATAATTCACAACAGTAATCAGCATAATTGATTTAGCACCTTTGATTTGTATTATGTATTCCATAATATTTAGAAATCCTCCTGCACAATGCCAATAGGAACCACATTACATTAGCAGCAGCTCCTTTAGTTAAATTTGTTAAGATTTAGATGTACGTGTCCATTTAAAAATAATAGTGCAAATAGACTGAAGAGTATAATGCCAGTATGTGTCTTCTGTGAACCTATTGCACTATTTTGTTGCATTTAAAATTTGCGCCAAGGGGAAGCATTGACAACTTGAAAATAAAACTCCTCCAAAGATGAGTGGTGTTTTTTTCAGTTGAATTTACTTATTTATGTCATAAAAGTTGCCAATGGACCACCACCTGTTAAATATAATAAGACTTAGCGCTGCTTAAACTAAAAGCGTGCTGTGTATATTTGTAGAAAAGGCCTGGTCCTGAATATTGCTGGATAGAATTTCTTTCTGAACCATTTTAATCTAGGATGACCATACATTCCCGTTTTTCGGGGACAGTCCCCGGATGAGGTACCGTGCCCCTGGGCTAACCATGTCCCCGGAAGAGTCCCTGGTTAACGAAACTCGTCCCCGAATACCCTAGTTGCCATTTTATTTAAATGAACTCCATTCAGCCTAATTGCAGCTCCCGTAAATCCGCGGCCACACTCACAGACTCAGGCAGATCAAGCAACAGAGCCCATGGCTGATTGGCAGATTCTCTGCCCATTGGCAGCAATGAAAGGGCGGATCACGGTTTGTGACAACAGTTTGGCTTTGACCGTATTGGCTTTCGTTTGGACCAATGAAAGAACCGAGTGGGAGGTGAATGCTGGCCAATTGGGTGGCTGTGTTTGCACGGGAGGTCTGATGGCGGTGTTGTCTTTGTGAGCTGGAGCCCGGGGACAGGTAACACTGAGGGTGCGTTAATGCGCAGCGTGGAAGGATTTTCGTGTCTGCCTCTGTAACTCGGCAGACAGGGCTCGATACCTCAGTCTCACTCAGTCCTATGAGAACAGTGCCAGTCTGAGGCTAAACGTAGCTCTGCGTGTATGCGTATATAGAAGGGGCTGTCTTTATGCCTGAGGATAGTGGAACTGCTGCTTGCCATTTCCATTATAATAATGCAATTGGAAAGCAGCATGGTAACCCCCGCCCTCAACCGTCTCTGCACCAGTCCGACTCCCCTCTCCCTGAGCCTGTTTGTGACAGGAGAACCTCTATTTTATGTAAAGTAGTAACATTTACACCTGGAAAACTAAATCAGAAGAAAATAAGAAAGAACCGACTTAGGCAACGTGACACTTAACTGTTCAAGCACTGATTCTTTTTCTGCTTTCAAGATGGGCATCACTTTTCTTTCATGTGAGAGCATGAATCGTTTCGCAAACATGAAGTAGATTAGCTGGGTGGTCATATTTTCCTATCTTTTTAATATCTCTAATGTTTATATTCTGCACATTCTAATGTGGAATGCTATAACACACAATTAGAGTAATATGCATAACTAAAGTATATTTGTCTATTCATGGTATTGTAGAACAACCTTTAAAAAAATGTAATCTTGTGTGCTTGTGTGGTTTTTATATATATATATATATATATATATATATATATATATATATATATATATATATATATATATATATATATGTTATCTTTCTGATTTTGGTGTTGCTACAGTCCTCAGAGCACAGCCCAATTTAAAACTGAACAATCTGTGTATATCTCTATCTGAATCACCAACCACAACATTAATTAGTCTCTGCTGGCTGTAATGCTTGAACAGACCTTTATTTAGGTTTTGAAGAAATGCTTCATAGACAGCATTCACTTAAAATTCTCTGTTCAAGCTTTCATATAATTTGTAGACTCCATAAAACTTTCCATCTGTGAAACATTCTATGCACATAAAAGAAATGCACTTACATGGCAGTTTTAGGGTGACTGTAAAATGAATTCAGTGTAAAATAGAGGAAACATCATTTGAGAGTTTCAGTAAGACTGTCTAAACCTGCAAATTGCTCATCATATAAATATCTTGCCATATTATTCAAATACATTTTTACACTCCCAGTAAATCTGAGACGAACACTCTCCTGACAAGATTTCAGCAGTATCTACTTCCCTGGGCTGTCAATAAATTACTTCATCGTTGTCGAGCCCAAAACGCAGCAGAGCATCGACCTAATTACTTCAATGATGCAGCTAGGCTGGTTTTTCAAGTCCTGAGCCTTGATTGGCTGGAAAATGATTTTTGGAGCTGGTTTGCAGATAGATAGAGGACACTGTTGGAGGACATAATCCTAACCTCAAGAACAGATGATACGATCTTGCAGTAAAGGAAAACATGCAAGTTTAATCTTTAAACTTGTACATTTAACTAAAAAAAGTTAGAATATATTATGTTATTTAGAAATGAAGTAGCTGAATGATGGAGAGAGAGAAAGGGAAAGACAGAATGGCGGGGGGTGGGGGTGGTGAAGGTGCAAATAAAGGTTGAACCTTACTAGAGCATAGGTGGGATTTTGGGTCTGAGGTCAGCAACCAGTCTTTGATGTCTGAGAGTCCTGGACGTATATCTTCTGAAGACCCAGTCAGAGGTAGTGCCCCTTTTGCAACTAATTGATGCAGACCCAGCCACAACATACATATATCAGGGAATGCCACTGATCTCAACATCATGCCACAATACAAAGTGAACGCCCTTGTGAGGAATAGAGGGGCACAAGTATGTATACACAGTGGGGGGAATTCTCCAGCATAGCTTTGCCAGTGGGAATGAGAATACAGAATGAAAATGCTGATGTGCGATGTGGATGATTTTTGAATCTAATGGATGTAAAATCATGCAAAGTGCACTCCTGAATCTCTGATACTTTCTGCTGGTGGGCAAAGCTCCCTGACAGAAGTGTAAAGTTGGAAAATTACTCCTATGTGTGATGAAGTGCAAACATTTCATAATTTATAACTATACGCAATCATATAACCATATGCATAAAATCTCTCCTGACAGTAGAAAGTGAAGACCAAACACGCAATGGTGAACACAAAAAGGTCGTATGTAGCATCCATTTTGTAAGTGGGGTAATATTCATGTAGTTGAGTATTCAGAACTGCACCAACAGATAAAAAAATGGTTGATGGAACAACCTATGGAAGGACAATGCAGACATTGTAGTTAAGGAGGAGGAGTGTGAAATATTAGATGAGATAAACATAGTGAAAGAGGACATATTAAGGGGTTTAGCATCTTTGAAAGTTGATAAATCGCCACGCCTGGATGAAGTGTATCCCAGGCTGTTAAGGGAAGCAAGGGAGGAAATAACGGGGGCTCTGACCATCATATTCCAATCCTCTCTGGCTACAGGTGTGGTACTGGAGGACTGCTAACATTGTACTGTTGTTTAAAAAGGGAGAAAGGCATAGACCGAGTAATTACAGGCCAGTCAGCCTAACCTCAGTGGTGGGCAAATGATTGGAAAAAATTGCTCATCATTTAGAAAGGCATGGATTAATCAAGTACAATCAGCATGGATTTGTTAAGGGAAGATCGTGTCTGACTAACTTGATTGACTTTTTTGAGGAGGTAACAAGGAGGGTCAATGAGGGTAGCGCGTTCAATGTAGTCTATATAGATTTTAGCAAGGCTTTTGACAATACCACACATTGCAGACTGGTCAGAAAAGTGAAAGCCCATGGGATCCAAGGGAAAGTGGCAAGTTGAATCCAAAATTGGCTCAGTGGCAGGAAGCAAAAGGGTAATAGTTGACGGGTGTTTTTATGACTGGAAGGCTGTTTCCAGTGGGGTTCTGCAGGGCTCAGTACTAGGTCCCTTGCTTTTTGTGGTATATATCAATGATTTAGACTTTAATGTAGGGGGCATGATTAAGAAGTTTGCAGATGACACAAAAATTGGCTGTGTGGTTGATAGTGAGGAAGAAATCTGTAGACTGCAGGAAGATATCAACGGACTGGTCAGGTGGGCAGAAATGTGGCAAATGGAATTCAATCCGGAGAAGTGTGAGGTAATGCATTTGGGGAGGCTTAATAAGACAAGGGGATACACAATAAATGGTAGGATACTGACAAGTGTAGAGGAACAGAGGGACCTTGGAGTGCATGTCCACAGATCATTGAAGGTAGCAGGACAGGTAGTTAAAGTGGTTAAGAAGGCATACCGGATACTTTCCTTTATTCGCCGAGGCATAGAATATAAGAGCAGGGTTTCACAGCCACATTACTTTCCTCAGCAACTGTCTCCGGTTCCGACTTATCCCACGTGGATTCCAACTAAACTTCCACCCTTCGTGTTTCGGATCAACCCAGGATTACAAATATCTCCAAGATATTCATCGTTCCTCGAACTACTGCTCTCGCCGCATCTTGAGATCCACGCTCAACGCCATGCGGCGCCACATGAACACTCTCGACCTCTCTCTTCAGCAGCACCGACGCACTCTATCTCAAAGCTGTCCGGGTCCACAGTTCCATTTCATCCTTAGACTCATCCGACGCTTCAACAAAAAACTTTTCTTCTTCCTTTCCGATGTCAAGGATCGCAAGCTTCAACAACTCTCGGACACTAACGCCCCTCCGGAACCTTCTTCCCCTTCACTTTCCTCTGACCCCCCTTCTCCCAATCTCACCCCCTGCCGCGTTTTCACTATCCCCTCTGACCTTCCCCTCTCTGACTCCGAACGATCAGTCCTCAGCAAAGGCCTGACCTTCATCCCCTTACGCCCCCATCTCAATGAATTTCGAGCTCGGCACGATGCTGAGCTCTTTTTCCGCCGCCTCCGTCTCCGTGCCCACTTCTCTGGCCAGGAGTCTTCCCCCCGCACGGCTGACCCTTTCTCCCGCTTTCAGAATTCTCGTTCCACCTGGACCCCTCCCTCTGGCCTCTTACCCTCTCTAGATCTTTTCATTGCTAACTGCCGCCGTGACATCGGCCTGCTCAATTTCTCTGCTCCCCTCACTCACTCCAACCTACCTCCCTCTGAACTTGCAGCACTCCATTCTCTCCGATCAAACCCTGACATTGTCATTAAACCTGCTGACAAGGGTGGCGCTGTTGTTGTTTGGCGAACCGACCTCTACCTAGCGGAAGTTGAACGCCAACTCTCTGACACCTCCTCCTACCTCCACCTGGACCATGACCCCACTACTGAACATCAAGCCACCGTGTCCAAGACCGTCACTGACCTCATCTCCTCTGGAGATCTTCCCCCCACGGCCGCCAACCTCATAGTTCCCCAACCGCGCACAGCCCGCTTCTACCTCCTTCCCAAGATCCACAAACAGGACTGCCCCGGTAGACCCATCGTTTCAGCCTGTTCTTGCCCCACGGAACTTATCTCTTCCTATCTCGACTCTATTTTTTCTCCCCTTGTCCAGTCTCTTCCCACCTACATCCGCGACTCTTCCGATGCCCTCCGCCATTTTAACAGTTTCCAGTTTCCCGGCCCCAACCGTCTCCTCTTCACTATGGACGTACAATCCCTCTACACCTCCATTCCCCACCAGGATGGCCTGAGGGCGCTCCGCTTCTTCCTTGAACAGAGGCCCAACCAGTCCCCATCCACCACCACCCTCCTCCACCTGGCTGAACTTGTTCTCACATTGAACAACTTCTCCTTTGACTCTACCCATTTCCTCCAAATTAAAGGTGTTGCTATGGGTACCCGCATGGGTCCTAGCTATGCCTGCCTTTTCGTGGGATATGTGGAACACTCTTTGTTCCAGTCCTACTCGGGTCCCCTCCCTCACCTCTTTTTCCGGTACATTGATGACTGTATCGGTGCCGTCTCCTGCTCTCGCCCTGAACTAGAACATTTCATTCACTATGCTTCCAATTTCCACCCTTCCCTCACCTTCACATGGTCCATCTCCGACTCTTCCCTTCCCTTCCTCGACTTCTCCATCTCCATCTCTGGGGATAGGTTATTGACTAACATTCACTACAAGCCCACTGACTCCCACAGCTACCTGGACTACACTTCCTCCCACCCCGCCTCCTGTAAGGACTCTATTCCATTCTCCCAGTTTCTCCGTCTCCGCCGCATCTGCTCTGATGATGCCACCTTCCATACCAGTGCTTCCGACATGTCTTCCTTTTTCCTCAACCGAGGATTCCCCTCTACCGTGGTTGACACGGCCCTCGACCGTGTCCGTTCTATCTCCCGCACTTCTGCCCTCACCCCTGCCCCTCCCTCCCGGAACCACGATAGGGTTCCCCTTGTCCTCACCTTTCACCCCACCAGCCTCCACATTCAACGGATCATCCTCCGCCATTTCCGCCACCTCCAGCGTGATCCCACCACCAAACACATCTTCCCCTCACCTCCCCTTTCAGCATTCCGCAGGGACCGCTCCCTCCGCGACACCCTAGTCCACTCCTCTACCACCCCCAACACCCCTTCCCCTTCGCCCGGCACCTTCCCGTGCACGCGCAGGAGATGCAACACATGCCCTTACACCTCCCCTCTTCCCACTGTCCAGGGCCCCAAACACCCCTTCCAGGTGAAACAGCGATTTACTTGTACTTCCTGCAATTTAGTATACTGTGTTCGCTGCTCACGATGTGGTCTCCTCTACATTGGGGAGACCAAACGCAGATTGGGTGACCGCTTTGCGGAACACCTCTGTTCAGTCCGTAAGGGGGACCCCGAGCTCCCGGTGGCCTGTCACTTTAATTCACCGCTTCACTCCCACTCTGACCTCACCGTCCTCGGCCTATTACACTGTTCCACGGAAGCGCAGCGTAAGCTCGAGGAACAGCACCTCATCTTTCGTTTAGGCACACTACAGCCCTCTGGACTCAATATCGAGTTCAACAATTTTAGATCATAACCTCAGCTCCAATCACATTTATATTTTATTTTTTCCACCCTTTTATTTGCCCCCCCACCACCTTTTTTTTTCCTCCTAGAAGCTGGCAGCTGTCCTTCATTCTGCCAGTGGATTTCACACTTCTTTCAGCCTTAATCTGTCACATTAACACCACCTCTAGCCTTGCATATCTCTTAATGTCTCTTAATGTCTCTTCATCGCCCCCTTTGTTCTTTTATCCCCTCCCCCTTTTCCCAGCTTTACTCTGGCCTTAAATCTATTTGATTTCCGGCTCTTCACAGTTCTGACGAAAGGTCATCGACCTGAAACGTTAACTCTCTTTCTCTCTCCACGGATGCTGCCTGGCCTGCTGAGTTTTTCCAGCGTTTTCTGTTGTTATATAAGAGCAGGGTGGTTATGCTTGAACTGTATAAAACACTATTTCGGCCATAGCTAGAGTACTGGGTACAGTTCTGGTCACCACATTACAGGAAAGATGTGATTGCACTGGAGAAGGTACAGAGGAGATTGGTTAAGGAGAATGTTACAGTGCTGGAAAGAGAGAGGATGTCCTGGAGGGGTCAAGGACAGAATCAAAATGGCTAGAGTTAAGAAATAATAGAGGTGCCATTACACTACTAGGTGTATTCTATAGGCCACCAACTAATGGGAAAAATATCGAGGAGCAAATTTGCAGAGAAATTACAGAGAGATGCAAGAACTATAGAGTAGTGATAATGGGGGACTTCAACTATCCTAATATAGACTGGGATAGTAATAGTGTAAAGGGCAGAGAGGGGGAAGAATTTCTGAAGTGTGTTCAAGAGAACTTTCTTGATCAGTATGTTCCTGGCCCAACGAGGAAGGAGGCATTGCTGGATCTGATTCTGGGGAATGAGGTAGGTCAAGTGGAGCAAGTGTCAGTAGGTGAACATTTAGGGAACAGTGATCACAGTATCATAAGGTTTAGATTAGCGATGGATCTAGAATAAAAATACTTAATTGGAGGAAGGCCAATTTCAGTGGGATGAGAACAGATCTAGCCCATGTAAATTAGAATCAAAGATTGGCAAGTAAAACTGTAAAGGAACAATGGGCTGCCTTTAAAGAGAAAATAGTTCGGGTACAGTCGAGGTGCATTCCCACTAGGGGGAAAGGTAGGGCAACTAAAGTCAGAGCTCCCTGGCTGATGAAAGAGATAGAGAGTAAGATGAAGCAGAAAAAGAGCACGTATGACAGATGTCAGGTTGAGAATACATCTGAGAATTAGGCTAAATATAGAAAGTTCAGAGGAGAAGTGAAAAAGAAAATAAGAGGAACAAAGAGAGGGTATGAGAATAGAATGGCAGCCAACATAAAAGGTAATCCAAAAGTCTTCTATAGGCATACAAATAGTAAACGGGTAGTAAGAGGAGGGGTGGGGCCGATTAGGGACCAAAAGGAGACTGACGCATGGAGGCAGAGGGTATGGCTGAGGTGTTAAATGAGTACTTTGCACCTGTCTTCACCAAGGAAGAAGATGCTGCCATAGACATAGTGAAGGAGGAGGTAGAGGAGATACTGGAATAGGTAAAAATTGATAAAAAGGAGGTACTAGAAAGGCTGGCTGTTCTTAAAGTAGATAAGTCACCAGGACCAGATGGGATGCATCCTATGACGCTGAGGGAAGTGAAGGAAGAAATCGCGGAGGTACTGGCCATAATATTCCAATCCTCCTTTAGAAATGGGGGTGGTACCAGAGGACTGGAGAATTGCAAATGTTATACCCTTGTTCAAAAAAAGGTGTAAAGATAAACCCAGCAACTACAGGCCAGTCAGTTTAACCTCAGTAGTGGGGAAGCTTTTAGAAACAATAATCTGGGACAAAATTAACAATCACTTGGACAAGTATGGATTAATTAAGAAAAGCCAGCATGGATTTGTTAAAGGCAAATCGTGTTTAACCAACTTGATCGAGTTTTTTGATGAGGTACCAAAGAAGATTGATGAGGGCAATGCGGTTGGCGTGGTGTAGATGGATTTCCAAAAGGCGTTCGACAAAATGCTATATAATAGGCTTGCCAACAAAGTTGAAGCCCATGGAATAAAAGGGACTGTGGCAGCATGGATACGAAATTGGCTAAGTGACAAGAAACAGAGAGAAGTGGTGAACAGTTGTTTTTCGGACTGGAGGAAGGTACACAGTGGTGTTCCCCAGGGGTCGGTTCTAGGACCACTGCTTTTCTTGATATATATTAATGACTTGGATGTGGGTGTACAGGGCACAATTTCAAAATTTGCAGATGACACAATACTTGGAAGTATAGTGAACAGTGAGGAGGATAGTGACAGACTTCAAGAGGACATAGATAGGCTGGTGGAATGGGCGGACACGTGGCAAGTGAAATTTAACGCAGAAAAGTGCAAAGTGATTCATTTTGGTAGAAAGAATGAAGAGAGGAAATATAAACTAAAGGGTACAATCCTAAAGGGGGTGCATGAATAGAGAGACCTAGGGGTATATGTGCACAAATCATTGAAGGTGGCAGGGCAGGTTGAGAAAGCAGTTAAAAATGCTTACGGGATCCTGGGCTTCATGAATAGAGGTATAGAGTAAAAAAGCGTGGAAAATATGATGAACCTTTATAAAACACTGATTCGGCTTCAACTGGAATATTGTGTCCAATTCTGGGCATCGCACTTTAGGAAGGATGTGAAGGCCTTAGAGTGGGTGCAGAAAAGATTTACGAAATTGATTCCAGGGATGAGGAACTTCAGTTACATGGATAGACTGGAGAAGCTAGGGTTGTTCTCCTTAGAGCAGAGAAGATTGAAAGGAGATTTGATAGAGGTGTTCAAAATCATGAGTGGTCTTAACAGGGTAGATAGAGAGAAACTGTTCCCATTGGCAGAAGGGTCAAGAACCAGAGGACACAGATTTAAGGTGATTGGCAGAAGAACCAAAGGCGACATGAGGAAAAACTTTTTTACTCAGTGAGTGGTTAGGATCTGGAATGCAATGCCTGAAAGGGTGGTGGAGGCAGACTCAATCACGGCTTTCAAAAGGGAGCTGGATAAGTATCTGAAGGAAAAAATTTTGCAGGGCTACGGGGAAAGGGCGGGGGAGTGGGACTAGCTGAAGTGCTCTTGCAGAGAGCCGGCACGGGCTCGACGGGCCGAATGGCCTTCTTCCATGCTGTAACCATTCTATGACTCTGAGATTTACGAGGATGTTGCCAGGATTGGTGAATTTTAGCTATGAGGAAAGATTAGATAGGCTGGGTTGTTTTCTTTGGAACAGGGAGGCTGAGGGGAGACTTAATTGAGGTGTATAAAATTATGAGGGGCCTAGATAGAGTGGATAGGAAGGACCTATTTCCCTTAGCAGAAGGGTCAATAACCAGGGTGTATAGATTTAAAGTAATTGGTAGAAGGATTAGAGGGGAGTTGAGGAGAACCTTTTTCACCCAGAGGGTGGTGGGAGTCTGGAACTCACTGCCTGAAAGGGTGGTAGAGGCAGAAACACTCATCGCATTAAAAAAAATATTTGGATATGCACTTGAAGTGCCATAACCTACAGGGCTACGGACCAAGAGCTGAAAAGTGGGATTAAGCTGGATAGCTCTTTTTCGGCTGGCACAGACACAGTGAGCCAAATGGCCTTTTTCTGTGCCATAAATTTCCATGATTCTATGCTCCCCAGTGAGCAAGGCATCAAAACTGTCGCTTGAGAATGTTTACTCAATGATAGATCGTGTTGCTTTGTTTAACTGGTTGTATGTTTTGCTTCCTTTTCTGTGGTCCATTGGGGACAAGAGAGTACATTTTGCAAGGTAATGCTCCTACTGCAAAGGGGCACGAGTTGCAGATAGGTGACTTAACACAATAGGGCCAGTTCTGCGATGCACTCTGCTGTTTAGTGAAGCTCCACACTAGGCCCAAAATTTACCCTATGGTTTCAAACTGTAATTATGGTTCCTCAGCAGCCAACCTTGCAGATTAATATTCTGTGCAAACAACCTCAGCACTGACGACTGGTCGAGTCATGTGCTGACCCTAAAAATTGGACAATTTGTGTGGAGGATCCTTCTGAGTATCACACATAAGAACATAAGAAATAGGAGCAGGAATAGGCCACTTGGCCCCTCGATCCTGCTCCACCATTCAATAAGATCATGGCTGATCTTGGGCTCAAAGCCACTTCCATGCCTGCTCCCCATAACCCTTCACTCCCTTATCTTGCAAAAATCTGTCTATCTCCACCTTAAATGTATTTAATGACCCAGCCTCCACGGCTCTCTGGGGCAGAGGATTCCACAGATTTACGACTCTCTAAGAGAAGAAATTTCTCCTCATCTCAGTTCTAAATGGGCGACCCTTTATTCTGAAACTATGCCCCCGAGTTCTAGATTTCCCCACGAGGGGAAACATCACCTGCATATTGAGGGAATTAAAGCATTTATAGTTGATATCCATTATTAGATAAACTTATGACCTCCTAAGCACCCTGCATCTTAACCACACCCAACCCTATGAGAAAGCTAGCAATAGCGTAAAATTGTTCACGTTTCTCTCCTTTTATTGAAATTTATGAAATTGGATGAAACGTTGCAGCTTCTGGATAAGTGGATTAGTTAACTCTTGGATTCAGTGGTGGTGCCTTGTCTAATATCCAGGTAAGCTAATGGTTGGCTTGCCTATTGCAGCCACAACCAAACCAGTTAGAATCACTTAAATTGATGATACCATCAACCGGTTATACCTCCATCAGTGGCTCCCTGAAGAACCTGAACCTTTTTATGTATTGCTTCTCAGTCAGACCAAGATTTGACATTTGCTGAAGTACAGTTCCTTGTGGCCTTCATGTCCTTCCTGTAGGCATTTAGAAGATTCCTTGCCTTGTACGATTTAAATGGTAGAATAAAGTTCAATTTTCTTTTGGATTTGCTTACTGAAAAATATAATGTAATCATTGCAGGCAGTTAATATAAATCACTGTGTGAATTATATTGAATGCTGATGAATCCCAATAATTCTATAAGTCACAACAGTATTATATCAAGCAGAATATTGTTGTCAGATTTGTAACTGAACATTTGTCCAACTAAACATTACTTCAAATTTGCCTTATAGGACATATCTTTAATGCATCAAAGAATTATGGAAATACTTATTTGCCTTTTAGTTGAATCCACCTCCCAATTAATGTTTTATGGCTATATTTTCCACTGTTTAGTAATTTTAGTGAAAAAGTGTGCGCCCCTACTTTAAAAAAAAATAATTCTCAGATGTGGGCGTGGCTGGCAAGGCAGGCATTTGTTGCCCATCCCTAGATGCCCTTGAGAAGATGGTGGTGGACCTTCTTCTTGAAGGTACAACTGAGTAGCTTGCTAGGCGACTTCAGAGGGTAGTTGAGAGCCAACCATATTGGTGTGAGACTGGATCACATATAGACCAGACCAGACCAGGTAAGGAAGGCAGGTTTCATCCCTAAAGGACATTAGTGAATCAGCTGGGTTTTTACTACAATCTTCATGGACACTTTTACTGACACCAGCTTTTTATTTACAAATTTTTAAAACTGAATTTAAATTCTCAAACTGCCGTGGTGGGATTGGAACTCACATTCGCTGGATTCTTAGTCCAGGCCTCTGGATTACCAATTCAGTAACATAACCACTATTCTACACGCATCTACGTTTTCACAAATGGCAAACTGAGGAAAATGTACCCCTCAGTGATTTTCTATTAATGCATTAAAAATATGTTTAATTCACCATGCAAAATACAAACTAGTATTGCAGTATTTATACCAATAGCAGGTTGACTGCCAAAAACAATTCCCTAAGCAGGAACCAAATAGTAATATTACTGTGGATGGTACAATTGTAGCCATTTTCCAAAAGCAAAGTAATGAATGGTTTTACAGGTATTTAAGTATCTCAAATCGTTGGCTGTGAAATTCGGCCCATTTGTGCCGGCTGATGAGGCCAGTTGGAATGAAAAAATGTGTGCTTCTGCCCACTTCCGGCACGGAATGCTGCCATTTTGGAGAGATCGGCAGTGCTGCAGTTGCCTGCGCTCACTCCAGATATGGAAATTAGTCAGATCGTGACGTCAATTAGTGTGCAACGCTGAATTGACACACGATCTGGTATTTTGGATATCACCACTCTTTTTAACGCCCTCTCCAAAGCACGCACAGCAGAACGTGCATGCCGCTGTATGACGGACCCCTACCAGCGCTTCTTAAAGGGATACATGCAGCTTTCAGGTAAGTTTAGATTTTTGCTTTTGTACTGGTTTCTTTACATTTTATTGGCGTAGTGGCTTGGTGTAAGACATTTAAAAAGTTGTTAAAGTGTGAAGGGAGTGCAGGAAGTGCTGCTGGACGTTTGCAAGGCTTTGGCTCTTAAAGGAAGGCCTCTTAGAACACCAGTTGCTCCTAGTCCTGGGGCCTCTAGTTGCAGTCCCCCTTGGGCTGCAGCATGATGTGGAGATGGAGCAGAAGCAGCAAAGGGGACAAGCTGCTCGCAGAGGGAAGCGGAGGAAGCAGAAGAGGAGGAAATGGAAGGAAGGAGGCAACCCAGACAGCCCCTTTCTGGCCAGGATATCTGGGATTGAATCATCTGCCTGTGGTACCAGTGAACACAAACCCAATTCCCCTTTCAACATTTGTCCCACACCTTACCTTCCCTCTGTTACTGACCATCACAACGCCCTCTTGGCCACAATGCTGAAATAAAAGCCACCACAAAGAAAACTTTCCAATCCAACTTTATCCATATATGCATCCAATATGACATCGAAAAATCAACTAATCACCCTTGTGCATTCCCTTAGTGACTGCCTTTACACAGTGCTACCCCAGTGGCTGCAGCATGGCTGGTGGAAGGGTGCTGACTTTCAGTGGGGGACACTGCTGATGGCCTTGCAGGATGACCTCGAGGAACTGGTGGCTGGGAGTGTGAAGTCAAGTGACAGTGTTGCTTCTTCTTCACTCTCTTCTCCCTCTTCTTGTTGATCCACTGGCTGGGAAAGATTGGATTTCTTGGGTGTCTGAAATGAGGAAGGCACAAGGGTAGGATTATGGTGAGGTACATTGTGGAGTAAAGCAAGAGGTGCATGTTTACACCATGTAACTCCACTATTCAAGAAAGGAGGGATAGCGTAAACAGAGAACTACAGGCCAGTTAGCCTGACATCAGTTGTCGAGAAAATGCTGGAATCCATTATTAAGGAAGTGGTAACAGGGCATTGAGAAAAATCATAATATGGTTAGGCAGAGTTAACATGGTTTTATGAAAGGGAAATCGTGTTTAACAAATTTATTAGAGTTTTTTGAGGATGTAACTAGCAGGGTAGATAAAGGGGAACCAGTGGATGTAGTATATTTGGATTTCCAAAAGGCATTCGATAAGATGCCACATAAAAGGTTGTTATGCAAGATAAGGGCTCATGGGGTTGGGGGTAATATAGTAACATGGATTGGTTAATGGTCAGAAAACAGAGAGTAGGGATAAACGGGTCATTTTCAGGTTGGCAGGCTGTAACTAGTGGGGTGCCGTAAGGATCAGTCCTTGGTCATGGAAACAAAATAACACTTATTGTGGAAATTATCTTGCAAACAACTTCACTCCAACCACAGGCTGCAGTGCTGTGATTTGATCCACTCTCAGGTTGTTGGGACGCCAGTCTGCCACACCCTTGATTTTGGGAACATTCATCAAAATCTAATGTCGGATTTGTCCTTTGAAAGCTACTTCCCTTTCTGCTGAGCAAATTGAGGACACTCTTACTAAATTTAAAGCAAATTGACAAGCCATGAAGACTTTGCTTCCATGACTAAGCCACCTAAGGCAGAATTATTAGTGGTTTCAGAACAAGGATCCTTTGGAATAAAACTACCTTCGCTGCAGTTTTCAAGTACTGTTTTACATAATTCCACTCCTCCCAATTCCAACAATTCTGCCATGTTCATGCAATTAATTTTTCTCCATCAATTTTCTGCCCTTCTTTATTGAAGGCGCTAACATATACTGGTTCCATGGCCGCTGGTTACTCTCCAATACCTCATTCAAATGACCATTCTTCATATGTGAAATGAAATGCTGGCAAGACTGGAAGCAAAGGGTCCGAAAAGATTTCCTTCCCTCTCTGCTTCTTTTTGGTGAAGCATATCTAAAGGAGGAAAAGAAGACAAGAGGTTAGAATGGGTTGGTGAGGAGCAGTGTTCACATGTGACTTTTAGTAGAAGGAAGTGACATGAGAATTTCATGATCTATTTTGCTGAGAGGTAATGCGAGGTATAATAGGATGACAAAGAATAGAAGCAGACTGTCATGAAGAACTCACAGTTGACACCTGCCCTCTAGTTTCCCCATTTCTGATTCTCTCTGTTGGCCGCCTTTCCAGGAGCATCAAAGCTTCCTCCTTAAACAGGTTGAGAAAGTGGAGGATGGAAGGGCAGAGATGGAGTGGGGGGGCGGCGGTCGAGGGCTACCACCCGTGGCAACCACTCTCTGGTTGTATGGGTGGTTTTCTCCTTTATAAGAATTCAAAATATGAGAATGGCCTCTGGTTGCCGTGAGATACAATGAAACCTATATGTCAGCAGGCAGATCGTAATGCGGGTTTTGATGGAAGCATGAACAAAGCAATTACATAGCACGTGAGACTTTTAGTGGAATGCATGTATGTAAGTTTTGTATGAAGGAG
The DNA here is from genome assembly GCA_030390025.1 of Squalus acanthias. Classification (NCBI taxonomy): domain Eukaryota; kingdom Metazoa; phylum Chordata; class Chondrichthyes; order Squaliformes; family Squalidae; genus Squalus; species Squalus acanthias. The sequence continues at coordinate 62,439,241 of CM059433.1, read as the reverse complement.
CATCTGCAGGTGATAGATGGATGTGTAAAGGGCCTTATGCTACTTCTTGAACATTAATGGTCAGCTCTTCAAATACTTTTACACAATGAAAGGGAGATTGTTGTAAGTGGCTGATATGCTTAGTTCAATGTATTCTTGGAAGGTGTGTCCGATTCCTCTTGCCTTGCCTGACCTGGTAAAGTTATTAAACTTTTTGTGGCATTGATTTGCCATGTGTGGGGTCGTTCAGTTGGTATTGACTACCATGACCATTTCCTTCCACTGGGCCTGAGCACATCCTTTTGGGGACCTTCAATGCTCAGTCTCTAACAGGGTTTCTCTCCTCTGCTTTATTTAAGACAGTATGTTGTTGTCTCCAAGACAGCAGACCTGTTTTGCATTGTCCAACGGAGTAAACTCATGATTCTGGTAATGCCTGGCCATTTAAATGCTGCAGTCGCATACCTTTTCCTGTCCCCAAACCAGCAAGCTCCCAATCAGAAGCGGTGACAATGTTTGTCCAGTGACCACAATAATCAGATTAGACTGAGTCCAGAATTCATCACCAGTGCAGTTAGGTGAGGGAAGAGCCACCCCGCCATTTCTAGTGGTCACCACACTGCAGAGGAAAATCTGAAGTCGTGTGTCAAACAGCACTTTTTAATATTTTCAAGTGCTTGGAATTTGCAGTCTGGCTGACGGTGAACTGGCAGCGTTCACCGTCATTCCGCCTTTGAAACTGACCACAACTTCGGGATTTGGCGCATACACAGGCGCAGGCAGAAATCCCGGAGTTGCGGTCTGTCAATGACAGCTCCGAAACTGGCTGCGCTCTGCCACCCCCACCCCCACCCCCACCCCTCGTCCCCCATCGCCTCCACACACACACAGCCGGCAATCAGTGAAATCTTGTAAATCATTCATACTGACGAAAACTTTGGCTCTTCTGCTGTTACATTCCTCACTGTGCAGTGTGAAATTTGTCCATTTTAATAAAAATCCAAATTTTTAAGAAACTTTTCAAAACATATTTTGTTACTTTTTTAAGTTTGTCCATCTTTTTTTCAGGTTTGCCTTTTCCCCACGTGAGAGCCCCAATCTTTCTTTTGCTCTCTCTAACTATTTTAAAAGAATAGAATTTGAAGGGCTTCGTCACTTCCTTGTTCGCTGTCTGTGAGAATTCTGCCTTTTAATTGGCTGCTTGGATCCCCGCTGCAGTCCGTTGAATTGAATTGAAGCTCGGAAAACCCGAACTTCTCCACACAGGGATGGCGAGATCCTTGTGCAGAGTGTACTTCGGGGCCAGCAGCGAACGTCTTTGCTTCACTGCTCACCGCAAATTCCGGGACAAGATCCCTGTGATAAGTTTAATAGATTTGAGTCTTCCTGTCTGGCTATATTACATCAAATCCAGCCCAGACCGATAGCTGCGGAGGGTTCTATATGAAATTAACTTGTGCAATCTCGACTCACTTCCTCGTGGGCATGGACCAGCAACACAAAACTATCCTCATTTAGCTCTGATTTGCAATTACATTAGCTGAGCAGGTTCTGTTTCCCTTTAATCGTCTGATTTAAAGGGATACACCTCCTTTGATGCTGCTGAAAGTCAGTGGTTCTCTCATGCAGAAGAATGATTGGAAATGGTAGATACGAAAAATGCCTTTTAGTTGCTAATTAATATTTTTTTTATATTCAATGAACCACTGCATATCATCTATTATTACCACTGCAGGTGTCATCAACAAGAGACATTTATGCCCAGGTTCTCAACATAACTGGTACCTCTGCTTCTTAGCAGTAATGTGTTGAATGCAGATTATCCCTCTGGAGACAAGAAAATCTCAGCTCTGCTCAGTGCACATTAATAATTGCCTGTGACAGATGAAGGTGAAAGTGCTTATATTCCTAATGCAATTACTTGTACCTTACTAAGCTTTGTTTCAACCAGTGGAACTAAGATATTCTTTTACTCCTTCACCGTTGTGTTATGATCATTGAAAAGCTTACCATTCTTCATTAAGCTCCTTTTTTATAGAAGGTTTTGCTTGTCCTTAAATAGTTTTTAATCTCTTGATTCACTGAACTGTCCATGTTCATATTGTTCCTTGTTTGGAGTATGGCAAACAAAGTAAATTTTATTGGTTGCAGAAAAATAGAAAACTGCCATGAATGTAGATTATCTCTCTGTCCTGATTGATGACAAAACGATTCCCATAATTTCCAATAATATAATGAAATTCCACGAGTAAAAGAGCTAATGCAGTTCTGTTGACATTTTATTCAAACTTATTTATAAATCATTATCTTGCTCCTAAACAGTCAAGAGGTAACCTCTATATTCACAAGATGACTTATTAAGAACATAAAAGCATAAGAATATAGGGTTAAGTAAAGATCATTCCACCCATTTGGTGGATCACTTCCTCATCTCGGTCCCATTTTAGGGCCAGAGCTGACCATGTTTCATGTTTTTTTGCCCTGAGGCCATATTGGTCTCCTCTTTGCTAAAGAAGAAGGTGGTCCAATTCTCTTGTGAATACATTAGATGAGTTGGGTATTTACTAAACTAGCTGGTTGGTTGTCCATATATTGATGGTATAAGGCATGTAATTATCCAGTGAGTAAACCTTAGCTCCTAGTTTTTACTTCTAATCATATCTTCTGGCCCTCTTGCCCTATTATCTTCCTATTATTATCAATTCTCTTCACTACTTTTAAAAACTTCAATTATGTCTCCTTTTTTCCAATCTCTCTATTCTCCAATCTCTCTGTCTCACATAAGCGCCATACCATACACTTTACTTCTAAGTTGTTCTTGCTAATCAGTTCAAGATCACCTCTAATTCATATTTATATTTGTTGCAGTAACATATTAAATAACAAGAATTTAATGAAATGAGATACTACTAAACTTTTTCAGCAGTTCCATTGATGGCTCAGTGTGTTTATCTGGGGCCCAAGTAGGGACACTCTAATTGGCCTCAGTGCCCCTGCATTCAGGAGAAGAAAATCAGCCAGGAAATCCTGTTTGTGATCATTATCCAGTAAGCCCCACTAGAAGTGCAGATGCGCAATCATTGAACAACAGGACCTTGATCGTGGTGTCCCCATCATAAAATGGCTGACAATCACTTTCAATGCACACATGTGCATAATGCCCATTGGACAAGATACCAAAGGGTGACTACTTCGTTGGAACTGTACTCCAGTAAAGAGACATTGGGCTGGATTTTGATACTGGGGCGGGTTGGGGTCGTGTCATCCACTTTTCGTGTTATCCACCCGACTGCAAATGGATGTGGGAGATTGATGCAATTTTCACCTAATTGGGCAATTGAGTTCCAGCATGTGGGAACCCATGAACCAATTAGTGTTTTCAGTCTGAAAGTCGCCTCTGATGATGTCATCATTGCTGCTGCATTGAAGGTCTTCAGAGACTGCCTGGCCTTTGCTGTGAGAGGACCTGGATGCAAAATGAGCAGCAGCAGCAGTCCTGGGGGGGGGGCGGGAGAGAGAGAAAAATCCAGCCGAATGTGCTCCCGCCAGGTTTCACAATCGTGGTTCACAACAGGCGTGCTTCACGTAGAACAAGGGTTAAAATCACAAAGGCCTTTCAAAATGGCATTATAGAGCCAATTTAGTGCTTGTTAAGGGCCTTAATAGCCTATCCCGTCCCTTAGAGGTGGGACGGAGTCGGGACCAGCAGACACGATTTCATTAAAATTGCGTGGAGGCGGGATGGAGGCGGACTTGAGCCCGCCAGTTTTCGCAATTTTAACCCCCCACACGCCTCCAAACCCGCCTCCACGGGTCAATGAAAATTCAGCCCATTGTCTTTAGCAGATGAAAGAATGGGACAAAATTGGTGATCAAAACAAAGCTGTTGGTATTCAATTTGTTTTTTCTTGCCTAGCCTCTGGCACCATTCCATATTGATAGCACCGCCACTATGTTTGATACAAGCTGATTTCCCGTGGCATTGCACAAGGGGAGTCAAGATCAAGTGTAGTCTTCAGGTGAAGCATGGTTAGAAGGTGGGAAATAATTGGGCGAGGGTATGCAGATGTAATTCAGTCCACATTTTGTAGTCGTACTTTTTGTCCTTTTTGTAATATAATACTTTGTTTTTATATGATTACTAAAGTTAAATAGCAAAACATACAGCAATTTGGGAAGCAGAGAAGTAGTTGGAACACCGTCATTTCTGGGAGATGCACTATAGCCCTCATCACTGGCAGGGTGTAATTACAGAGTGACAAATTTATGTAGGCAGTTTCTATTGTAAATGTGGGCGTAGGAATTTATAATAAGCAAAGAAAGAAAGACTTCCATTTGTATAGCACCTTTCATGAGCACCGGATGTGCCAAAGTGCTTTACAGCCAATTTGAAGTGTAGTCACTGTTGTAATATAGGAAACGCAGCAGCCAGTTTTGTACACAGCAGCTCCCATAAACAGCAATGTGATAATGACCAGATAATCTGTTTTTGTTATGTTGGTTGAGGGATAAATATTGGCCAGGACACCAGGGATAACTCCCCTGCTCTCCTTCGAAATAGTGCCATGGGATCTTTTACGTCCACCTGAGAGAGCAGATGTGGCCTCGGTTTAACGTCTCACCTGAAAGACGGCACCTCTGACAGTGCAGCACTCCCTCAGCACTGCACTGGAGTGTCAGCCGACATTTTTGTGCTCAAGTCTCTGGAGTGGGACTTGAACCCATAACCTTCTGATTCAGAGGTGAGGGTGCTACCAACTGAGCCACAACTGACTCTGAAAAGGTTGACACAGAAGTGTGATGAAAATGTGGCAATGGGAAGTATGATTTTGCAAGAAAAAGCTTGCATTTATATGATGCCTTATGTCTCTGAGATGAATGGTCAGTTAATCGATATTGTTGATCGTACTGAGGAATGAATGTTGTTCAGGACACTGGGATAACTCACTGCTCTTCTTTGGATCATGTCATGGAATCTTTAATGTGTAGCTGAATAGGGCCTCGATTTATCTCATTTAAAGAATAGATGCTCATTGCTTACTGAGCTACTTAACACATTCCTTTCTTGCATTTTGTCATCTGTTTATGGAGCTAGTTAAACTTACCAAGGCCTTAGGAATTCAGTTAGGAAGAATGTTGCTGGAATGAACTGAATACTGGAGTAGGTCTCCAATATCCACTCTGCTCCTGCAGAAACTGCCCCATTATATTACAGGGCATTTTTATTCTAAACTGATTCTCTTTGAAATTACTGTACAAACACCAACTGCTTCACTGAAGCTGGTGTCTTCTGCAGTCGTTGGGAATTTTTTAAATTTATTCGTTCAATGGATGTGGGCGTCGCTGGCAAGGCCGGCATTTATTGCCCTTCCCTAATTGCCCTTGAGAAGGTGAGCTGCCTTCTTGAACCACTGCAGTCCGTGTGGTGAAGGTGCTCCCACAGTGACTTTGTCATAGTGGTTTGGTACAACTGAGTGGCTTGCTGGGCCATTTCAGAGGGCCGTAAGGTGTCAACCACATTGCTGTGGGTCTGGAGTCATATAGGCTAGACCAGGTGAGGATCGCAGGTTTCCTTCTTTAAAGGACATTCGTGAACCAGTTGGGTTTTTACAACAATCCAGTAGTTTCATTACTGATACTAGCTTTTTAATTCCAGATTTATTTAATTAACTGCATTTTTATTCCCCCAGCTGCTATGGAGGGATTTGAACTCACGATTAGGCCTCTGGATTACTAATCCAGTAACATAACCACTATGCTGTATTAACCCGTACAGAGACAGGCAATAGGCTCTTCAGCTGTTCAGCCCATTAGAAGCCAAAAAATACAACCATTTACAACTCATACAGCAGAGTCCTTTGCATTTATACATTAGCCCTATTTTGGTGGTACTTGAGGCAACTACTGTTTCAGAGGTCCTACCAGCACCAAACTGTGAATATAAATGGACAAGTTTAGACAGCTTTGCAACATTTTGAAATAATTCACCATCTGCAAATTTTAATCTTTCTGCTTTTTCTAAGCCAGTTGATGCACTCTCTGCTATTGCATACACTGCTCTGTTCTTTACCCCAAAAATATCTCTTTAAACTGATGATTTTATTTCATCCTGTAATAGGTAGTCTTACCCTTGGATGCAATGTATGAGTATTGATTTTGTAAATTCTTATGTTAGGCCTGGTCCCCAGAATATTTGAATCACACAGTAACAAAGCTTAATTGCCCAATTCAAAGTTAATACTGTAGTGCTTTGGTTGAGAAAATGTTGGGCAGGATTTTACCAACCTCGGCGGGTCCGTGGTGGACGATGTCGGTGGCGGGTCCCAGCCTCGCTGCTGGCTCCAGCCCGCTGTCCAAAATGATTTTACCCCGATTGGGTTTGTTAAGCCTGCCCAGTGCATTTGCCCACCAATTGAAGGAAGCGGGTCTGGTGACGTCATTTGATGACGCATCATCAGCCGTTTTCCTTAAAGGGACCATGCACAAATTGATTTTGACATTTGTGCTGTCTGTGTTCTACAGCATTGAGGTACTGCAAACACTGACGAGCAGTGCACAAAACTGCAGGGCTGCACCTAGGCTCTCCCATGACTCCCTCCATATGCACGCAGGGAGGTTCTCTTCCCTTCCAATGGGCGGAAGAAACCTCCCCAGGAGACCAACGCAGCCTGGTTGCACATTGCACAGGAGGACACAAGCAGGGATGTTGTCAGGAGGACCTGGCTGCTGTGATGCTGCACAGGACGGAGGGCCTCAACGCAGGGGGCACCTCGCCCAGGAGATACCCCCAACACAGGTTTACAGGCAGAGGATCAGCTTCCTCAGCATGACTGAGCAGCAGTGCCAAAGGAGGCTGAGACTTTCGAGAGAGGTAGTCGCTGACATCTGCGCAATGCTGCACCAACACCTGGAGCCCAGAGGAACGTGTGGACACTCCTTACCAGTGGCTGTCAAAGTCAACACCGCACTCAACTTCTTTGCTTCGGGCTCCTTCCAGGGATCAGCTGCAGACATCAGCGGCATCTCCCAGTCGGCCGCACACACCTGCATCACGCAGGTCACCGATGCCCTCTTTGCAAAGGCGCACAGTTACATCCACTTCTCCATGGATGGCCCAAGTGTGACCGCGCGTGCGGTTGGCTTTGCCAATATGGCAGGCTTGCCAATGGTGCAGGGCGTCATAGACTGCACACATGTGGCCATTAGGGCCCCCTATCACAACCCAGCTGTATTTGTCAAGCGCAAGGGCTTCCACTCCCTGAACGTCCAGCTGGTGTGTAACCACAGGAAGATCATTATGCATGTTTGCGCAAAGTACCCTGGCAGTTGCCATGACTCCTTCATCCTGCGCCAGTCTACTGTGCCTCAGCTCTTCCATCCGCCAAAACAACTTTCCGGATGGCTTCTTGGTGACAAGGGCTATCCCCTGAAAAAGTGGCTCATGACACCGATGAGGAGGCCATCAAACGATGCTGAGGAGCGCTACAATGTGAGTCACATATCCACCAGAAGCATCATCGAGCAAACCAGCTTGCTCAAAATGCGCTTCCGATGCTTAGACAGAGCTGGAGGAGCCTTGCAGTGTGCACCAGCCAGGGTGTCCAGAATCATCGTGGTCTGCTGTACCCTGCACAACATTGCACAGCAGTACGGCTTAGTGCTGCCGGACGAACAAATGGTTCAGCACACAGCCTCCTCGGAAGAAGAGGACGAGGAGGAGGACGGGGAGCGACGCCTTGCGGAGCCGGATGTGGCCAATCCAGCAGCAGGCGACCACATTGCTGGCCGTCAGGCAAGGGATGCACTCATCCATGCCAGATTCGCGTCAGCTTACGCTTCAACCACAGGTGGCTGGCACATGGAGATGAATATAAGTCCGGCATTCTCAAACCCCAGGCATCGTCTATCCAATAAACGGTGGTTTGCGCTCAGGGTCACCACCAACATTCTAAATGGAATTCTCCCTGAGCCCTCACTCTTGAACTTCCATTTCTCAGAACACAGAGACCACACTTTAGGTGATCTCAGCAGATCATTAAACCTTTTTCCACACTGACCCCATGTGCGTCTGCACACAGACCTCGAACTCACCTCCTCAGCAACTTGCAGCCAAGCTGCCTTGGTTTGCTGAGGAGGCCTCCTCCTTCCGTTTCCAGGGAAGAGGAGCTCCTGACGTCCTCTAACTCCCTCCACAAGAGCATGGAGGGAGCCCTTATTGAACCTGGGTGTAGCCTTAGTTTTTTGGGGCTGCTGTTCCTGCAGCAGCCAGCACTCTTAACAGAAAAAAGCTGATGCTTCTGCAAAGGGGACATGGCCCCTTTAAATCTTTCCCGAAACAACGCGTCATCAGAGGCGAGAAACTGACACTCTGCAAGCAGTTGCCTGGAGGGAGCCGCACGTCGGCCGTAACCAGGCCAATCAACCTAAAATCTCATCTGTGGGGTGGCGGCAAACGGGAGCAGGTCTGGAAGACGCCGAGCAGCGGGCCCGCCGTCAACCCGCCTCCTTCATTAAAATCGAGCCCATTCTCTCTGTATCCACTCTATCAAAACCATTCATAATTTTAAAGACCTCTATTAGGTCACCCCTCAGCCTTCTTTTTTCAAGAGAAAAGAGACCCAGCCTGTTCATCCTTTCCTGATAGGTATACCCTCGCATTTCTGGTATCATGCTTGTAAATCTTCCCTGCACCCTCTCCAGTGCCTCTATATCCTTTTTATAATATGGCGACCAGAACTGTACACTGTACTCTAAGTGTGGTCTAACCAAGGTTCGATACAGGTTTAGCATAACTTCCCTACTTTTCAATTCTATACCTCTAGAAATAAACCCAAGTGTTTGGTTTGCTTTTTTTTAATGGCCTTGTTAACCTGTGATGCAACTTTTAGCGATTTGTGTATTTGTACTCCGAGATCACTCTGTTCCTCTCACCCTCCAAGTAATAAGTGACCTCCCTATTCTTCCTACCAAAATGTAATACCTCACATTTATCTGTGTTGAACTTCATTTGCCAAGTATGTGCCCATTCTGTAAGTTTATTAATGTCCTCCTGTAATTTGTTGCAGTCCTCCTCAGTATTGACTAACCCCCTTGATTCAATTTAACAATGCTTCAATGGCTCCATAACATGGCACAGGACGGGTGAAATGTATTTTTATATCGCTCGGCACAGACATCTTGGGGGTGAAATTGCTTTCGGCCCATTTTCAGGCCTGAAATGGGCACCACGCATGGAAGCGCGCCTGAGACCAGACTGAAATTGGGCTTCGGGCCTCGTTAGCGTTATTTGGGTAAGCTGAGGACACCTGTTACACCTCCACAGGCAGCTTGCCCATTTAAAAAAGATTAATTTTGGGCCGCTCGCCTCACCGGCAGTGGCCCAGCGGTGTACCCGAGTGGGGGTGGATTGGCAACGGGGCGGGGGGCGCAATCTGGATACTGTGGAGTCAGGGGAGCACACTTGTTCCTCCTGGCTCCACAGGAGCATGTTTAGATTTTTTTTAAACTCACCTTTTGTTGGCGGCCATTGAAGAATCGGGAGTGGAGCAGGCCCGGCTCCTACTCCATTCTGCGATATCCTGTTTCATAGAGGGGGCCTAAAACAGACGTTCGGCCCTCATTTACATATGTATGGCACCTAACGGCTGTTTTAGGCACCTGCCGGGCATGATCAGACATCTTGGGCTGGATTTTCTGAATGGGAAGCTTTTGGAGGCGGGACTGCTGCTTGCTGGCTTTCAGTCCCGCCTCCATCAGCTTCTGGCCAACCAGCGGGAATTTCCCCTGATTGACCTTGTTATGCCCACCCGGCGGGCTCAGCAGGCCAATTCGGGGGAAGTCAGTGACAGAGCACGTCAACGTGTGACGTGTCATCTGTCAAGAACTTTTGAAAGAAGAAATGTCATCGTTTGACAGCTCTGTGAAGCTATCAAACACTGACATTCTGTGTAGTTTGATGAGACCTTGTGTTCAGGACTCATCAAACCTTTCAACTTTGCAGAAATCACCTGGCTGTTGGTTCGGAGGATCCAACAGCCAGTCTGTGAAATCTACAATGGAGATGTCGGGACTCTGGCTTCTCAGTGGCTGAAGGCTGTAGGCAGAAACAAAGGTAAGTGAACATTTTCTAACACTTTACACTCACCTCACATACTTGCCACTCCACACTTGCACCCATCACTCACCTCTACATCGCACTTTCAGACCCCTCCGACCTCCTACTCACCTTTTACACCCCGGCGGGGTTCCCCAGGTCGGGAAGCCTGCACTCAGCGTGAAAAATGGGGATAATCCTATTTTCTGCCTGTTAACTACCTGTTAACAGGCAGTTAATAGGCTTTAATCCCTTCCCGCCTCCAAGGAGACGGAACCCGGGCAGGACGGCTTCCCGCCTCCTGGCAAGAGGGCACGGAGGCGGGTTGGGGGCGGGTTTGCCACCCGCCCCCAAATTCTGCAACTTTCCTGGCAGTCCCGCCTCCATACCCGCCTCCTCGGGGCTGAGAAAATCCAGCCCCTTCTAAATGTCCTTCGGGCGTGGGATGTTGGTCCATCAAATTGGCCCTCGTGTCCATTTTACACCCGTAAAATGGGTGCAAAGATGTCCAATTGCTATACCCTTAACCTTGGCATTTAACTGGTGCACACTCCCTTTTACATTCTGCACAAATGGACTTTAGTGCTGAAATAATCAGTTTGCTTCAAAATGTAGTTTTGCTTATCAAAAATAATGGGGGGAATTTTAACCTAAAAAAATGGGTGGGGTGGGGGTAGTTAATATGTTGAAAATCTGAATCCTGACCTGAACCCGCCCCAACCTTCCCACTTTTGGTTTTAACGGGGGTGGACAGCTGACCTGTTGCCAGGAGGCAGGCTGCCTATTTAAATATTATTACAAAAAGAAAATACTGCAGATGCTGGAAATCTGAAATAAAAACAGAAAATGCTGGAGACACTCAACAGGTCGGGCAGCATCTGTGAAGAGAGAAACAGAGTTAACGTTTCAGGTCGATGACCTTTCGTCAGTTCTGCCTGTCAGTTCTCACAGATGCTGCCTGACCTGCTGAGTGTCTCCAGCATTTTCTGTTTTTATTTAAATATTATAATGAGGCTTCCAGCCTCTTTAACCTCCATTTTGTGTTTAACTGGAGCTGGTCGAGTTTTGCACACTTCGTAAAACTCGCCAACTATAGCAAGGCAAGGACTGCTGCAGCCAGGAGGTAAGTGCCTTTGCACTAACCCCCTGCCTAACCCCCTGGATCCAGGATCCCTGCCTAACCCCACCCCCTGCCCCCCCGCGATCAGAGATCCCCCCCACCAGGCCTCCGATTACCTTCCCGGAATCCCCTGCCCCCCCCACCGATGATCCTCAGGCCGGCCCCAATGCTTCCCCCCCTCCCCCCCGATGCCTCGATCGTTGCTTCTCTCCCACCCGCCCCCCCCCCCCCCCCCCCCACCCCGATGCTCCGATGCCCAGCCCTGGTCCCCACCCGATCTTTTCCTCCCTCCTCTCTGCATCCTGGTGCCGCAAGCCTACCCGCTCGCAGCCAGCCAGCCTCTCCATCTGCCGTTAAATTCGGCAGGGCCTGTGGGAAACCCGTTCTCCCGGGTTTCCCGACCGCCTCGGAGCCCCCCCACCTTCCTCATTAAAATTCAGCCCAATCACTCTGCAAAAAGAGCACATTGAAATGTTCGAGGGTTATTTTGGCCGAAGGGTGAAAACAGGAGCACTTGTTTGAAAGTCTGGATGAAGCACACAATTTTGGTCCTAATTGCAGATTACCATAATTTGAACTTGTCTGGAGCTGCTAAACCAGACACCTGCAGATTTAGCAGTCAAGTGCTGATTAGATTCAATTTTCGTGGAGCAGTAGATGTGGGCTCCTCGATGTGTGGAGTGCTCTGGCTGGCACACAGCGGCACGTTGCGGGATGGCTCAGGGACTGAGGGACAGGGCGCGCAGGTTCTCGGATGCGGTACTGGAGATCCAGAGGAGGAGATCCAGAGGAGGAGGGATGTCCTGTACCCGCAGAAGGAACAATGCCACGTCGCCCTCTCTCCTGCAGCAGCTGGTGCTGCTCTGCCTGGCCTCATGTCCTCCTCCCATTCCTCATCCAAACCAAGGGGGACCCGTAGCAAGATGCCCATGACCAAGCACTCCTGTTCTCCTGGTGACTCCTATCAGGTGTCTAATAAGGTAGAGTAGCACAGCACTCACTCTTTTTAGGTGAAGTCCTTGGAGAATTTCCCGAATAAATGTTGCTCGAGTATTGGTGAAGTCGTGACAAAGTGTCCCAAAAGTCTCCCGATGTGTTTCAGAGGTGCTCTTCACAGCTCCAGCAGCAAGTGAACATGAAATGGTGAGTATCCCTTTAAGTAGCACTTGAAATCAACATCAAAGCCATATTTACTCCCAAACAGCTGGTCGCTGTTAGGAGAGGTTGTTAGTTGAAGTGTTAGCCACCAAAATGCCGTGCAGCCTCCTTAATGAGCGCGCGCAGTCAATTTAAGTGGCAGTCAGTCCCTTAACGAGCCTCCGAGCGGCTGTTCCTAACTTCAACTCCTTTACCAAGATGGCATCTTGCGCTAAACGCAGGATAAACCGGCATTTCAGCTCAAGACCCCATTTTGGCTACCTCGAAGGATCTTTAGCGCCTGAATGTGCTGCCAATAATCACCCCCTTAATATCTGTATTGAGCAGCAAAATGCACTACTTTGTGGTACTATCTTCATTTTAGATTACTTTGCTCTGCACTTTCGCAGGTTCAATCTACAGGTCTAAAGTGTCACTGGCAGTAAACTCAGTCAGAATTGCAATTTGGCAATGAAAATTCACATACTTAGAAGCTTTTTAAAATTTTAAATTGAGTTCTCGAATAGTTTATTCATAAAATATTTAACTTAACAGTATTGCATAAAGTCTATTGTTCCTTTGTTAAAATAGCAAACAAATAAATTCCACCGAAAAGTGGTAGCGTTTGCTGCTGGAGCACGGAGTACAATCTCAATCCATTTGAATATTTGATATTGAAATGAGCCTCATAAATATATGTATCAGAAAAATACAACATATACTTCATCTGTGCATTTTACATCGAAACCATGCTTTTTGGGATCAGCTTAAAATATGTCAAGTTGCTTTTTTGCAAGTAATTTTCAAGAACATTTGAATATTTTTCAGTATAACCACATTATTTTTAAGGAAGGAAATATCTTCCCACTTTCTGTATTCCTGATCTTTCTCTAGTAGTTTTTATTGGCAAAATGGACACTTTTGTGGTTACAAAAATATTTAAATCTGGAAAATCTTATTAGCCATTCACTAGGTTGGGATTGCTTGTTTATTCATCAATCTTGAAAGAAAATTACAAAATATCGTGGCATGTGCTGGCCTTCATTTTAATGGTGACATGACCAATAATTTTGTGGTTGTAAAAAGATTACATTTTAAATCGTTTCTGTCGTTATATTTTTGTTAGACAAATCCAACAAGAAAAACAGGATGTGGCTCAATATTTTATTATTCCTCCATGTTGTGGCCCACTGCCAGCTGAGGACAAGCAGATCCTTGCGTATTGAATGTGTGACAGTGCAGCCCTATTGCCTTGTTACTTGGAAGTGACAAACATAAGAACATCGGTATTTCAAAAACATATTTTGAGTAATTATTTGAAAAAATCTACAGTATATAATTGAGTGATACGTGATGTAAACACAATAAAAACATTGCAGGTTACAGGCCACTCAACCCATTAACTTCCTCTCTGTGGTTGCAGTAGCTGTATATCCACACCCTTTTTTAACCAAGGTGACTTAGATGCTTGCTTAACTTTGAGTTTTCGGTTCTGATGGATGTTTAGACCTGAAATGTTAACTTGTCTTTTCTCCTTACAGATGCTGACTCATCTGCTGTGCCTTTTAGTATTTTTATTGTTATTTCAGACTTCCAGCATTTCCTTTGTTTTATTTTATTTATACTGTTTGATTTACTGTCCCCTCTCTTTCAGGAGCATATGCCCTGAAGAAGTTCTGTTCTTCTCTTCATTGTGATTTTCATTTGTCTCTTATCTTACAGTGCTCACTATCATTTTTCTCCCTGTTCCTTTTTGATTGTAACTGTGTACTTGCCAAGAACCATTGTTATATCATGGGGGAGAATTTCCATGGGGTTCTCCCGATCCACTGCTGTAACTTCGATGGAAGCTCCTGTTTCTTCGGCAGTTCCACCAGTCTTCCGTCAAAGTTACGGCAGTAGATCGGGAGAAGCTTCGCGAAATTCCAGGCACAAATTCTCAGCATTTGCCTCAGTTCTGACACATTGCACATGGATTTCCACTGAAGTTGCACCCTTCTTTGTTCAGATTCATTCATGATCAGTGATACCTTTGTGACTTTCAGTGCCCTTCTGACTACTCTTGTCGTTTCATGCAATCCACCCTCTCTACAATGCATTGTCATGTACGTGCTCTCAACCTCTCTGCAACAGCCTTGGCTAAACCCATATATTAGCTGCCCTGGTTCTCTGTTATACATCATCCTTCCTGTCATCCAGCACCTTAACAGAACATTTTATTTTATTGTTTTAGGTAAAAAAAACTTTAAACTCAAGCAACTCTTGGATGCCATCCAAGCTACAAACCCATTTCCCCTTCACTTTCCTCTGGCTCGGACTCTCCTAATCTCAATCCTTGCCAGTGTTCATCATCTCCTTTCTAACCCTTGACGCTCTGTCTTCAGCAAGGGTATTAGCTTCATCTCCCTACTTCCCACTACAACAAATCCCAAGCTTGACATGATGCTGCACTTTTATTCTGCTGCTGCCACCACAGCCTTTGCTTCCTTGTCTCCTTTTTCAGCCAGGAGAATCCTCCTCCTGTGCGTTTGACCCCTTTTCCTGAATCTAGCCGCCTTGTTCCTCCTGGACCTCTCCTTCTGGTCTCTTGCCTTCACTTGATCTGTTCAAGAATTCCTGCCATGAGATCGGCTGTCAAGCTTTTTCTACTGCCTTTACTCATTCTAATTCCTCTCTGAACTTATAGCTCCCTATTCTCTCAATTGCAACCCCAACGTCATTATTATACATTCTAACAAAGAATGCTGTTGTCATATGGCAGGATGACCCCTATCAGGCTGAAGCTGCTTGACAATCACTCCACTCTTCTGCTGCTTTGATAATTATCTCCGTTTCCCCAGGCATCTTTTTTTCATGATGAAAGTATAGACCCTCTACGCCTCCACCTCTCACTGCTTCTGCTTCTTCTTTAATGCCACACATCTTCACTCTGGTAATATGTAATTCGAATATTGAATAATTTTTAACCAGAGAAGCATTAAGGAAAGAAATTACATTTAAATATAGTGCATTAGCATATCCTCAGGACATCCCAAAGCACTTCACAAACAATCTGAGGTGCAATCACTGTAGGCAAAGGCAGAAGCCAATTTATGCAGCAAACAATAAATGAGATCAATGACTAGTTAAGCTATTCTTAGTGGTCATTGAGGGAGGAATGTTAATTGAGGGAGGAATGTTGGCTAGACCAGAAGAACTCAGTACTCCTCTTCAAATAGTGCCATGGGATCTTTTATGCCCACCTAAACAAACAGACTTGGTTTAATGTCTCATCCAAATGACAGCACTCCATCAGTGTTAGACTAAATTATGTGCTCAAGTCCTGCAGTGGTAATTGAGCCCACAACTTCTGACTCAGAGGTTAGAGTGCTACTAATTGAGCTGAGCTAGCACTTGGAGATCTTAAAGTGTATTCTATTCTTCCCCTTTCTAAATATAAACCCCCCCTGCAGGATAACATATAAAGAGTATATTTACCATAAATTTCACCACAACGCCCCACTGGCTGACTATAACCACAGCATATGCAACAGGAGAGCAACACCCTCATCTGATCACTGCCATTTTTCATTTTCATTTCACCTTGCCTTCCTAAAGGTACCCTCACGTCAAATACCACTAGTGCAGAGATTTCAGTTGCATATTGTTGCACTAATACCTCCCCTGTTTTCTGCAGACTCGATTTATTCTATATGTATTAACAACACTCACAGTAATCAAACTGCACTTTGCCCTGAGCAACACAATTCAAAAAGTAATGACAGGTCTGTATTATTTTCAATTAACCATTTGAGCGTTGCGGATGGGATCGAGGGACATGTCCTGGTAATTTTCATGTCAAAGATTAATCTGCCTGCTTCTATAATGTAACTATATCATTCATCTGAATCTGAGTTTCTGATTGGCAGAAAATTTAACCTTGAGAGGCAATTGTAAGCCAATTAAATAGCATTCTTTTTTCAAGTTTGCTCCCATTCCTAAAGTGGATGATGGAAGCAGGGATTCAAAGGAGGAAAGGTAAGTGAAGGATGGATAAAATACAGCGGGGTGAGTACAGATAAAAAGCTGGATTCTCCTCCTGTTGGGAAATTAGTGATGGAGCGGGGCTAACACCCGCCCAAGTGACTTTTCCGCTAACCTGCTGCAAATTCCTCTCCGGGCCTGCATAGATGGAGGGTGTGGAGCAGTAATACACCTCCTTACTGGTTTACCACTGCTGGGAGCTGGAAAAATTCAGAGCTGAAGCATTTAAAGCATTACAGCCATCTAAAGGGAACAGGTGTTTCTCGGGAGCAGCAGACAGCCGTGGCCAAGATATCTTGGCTGTGCAGCAGCCTCAGGGGTGACCGCAGCCAGAAGGGCTCCAGATTCTTGACACATTTGAGGACATCTTCTTGACTGAAGTGAAGGCCAGAAGATTAAGATTGTTGGGCACTAAGGTCAGGAAGTCCAATGAGAGGGTGGTTCAGGCTGTATGGAGGGATTTGGCAGAGGTAATCCATGTAACCCTGACCATCCCACGAATTGCCACATCATACTGGAAGAAGTTCAGTGACCTCCCAAGGGTAGCTAAGGTAAGTTAGGCATTGGTGCCAAAACACATCTTCTCCTACTCGTACTGCCTTCATACTAACAAAGGACAAATGCTGAAAACACTCGAGCATCATCTTAACTAACAAC
The DNA here is from genome assembly GCA_030390025.1 of Squalus acanthias. Taxonomy (NCBI): domain Eukaryota; kingdom Metazoa; phylum Chordata; class Chondrichthyes; order Squaliformes; family Squalidae; genus Squalus; species Squalus acanthias. The sequence goes on along the minus strand of CM059433.1, from coordinate 62,422,232 downwards.
CTCTCTGTCAACTTGCATAGTTTGCCACAGGAGCTTCTGCTAGTCTTCAAGGACACTTAATTTGAAGGGACAATGCACCTGCTCCTTTCATCATTGCAGTGTAAGCCCTGTGGCTAGCCGGAGGAATATTACCATAAATTAATATATATGTCACAAACCTTATACATTATTAATTCTTCCAATCTTGCCATGGTAATATTTTGCAATAATAGAAAATTACTGTAGACTGGTGAGATTCTGTTAAGCAGGCCAGTATGCTGTTTTACTGCTATGCATTTTTCTTAGAATACTGAGTCATTTTTAACAATTAAAACTGTTAGTGTTATGAGGATGAAGTGGCAGCTTTGTTAAAGCTGCAATGTCTCTGTGAGTAATTGATAGTAACCTAATGTCCTGACTCAACGGTTTCAATTGTGTAGAGAGGATATTGTGGCGGATCGCCACCTAAACGGGCGCAGTCCACTTTTCCGTCCGTGGACAATAAATCGGGCACCTTGCCTTTAAGGCGCATGCTGCCTTTAAGGCATGAAAAAAGGAGTGGGCGTGGCACTCAGGGTTTTGCAGAGAAATGTTGTAGCAGCCATTTTACCAAGGAGATGTAATAAAAAAGCTATGTGCTCCACATATTGACTCGGCCTCAATTCGTGTTTCGCAGCAGCCACAACATTGGTGACCCCGACGCTCAGAACGTATTCCAAGCACTGCAATGGCGGACACGAACGCAGTTTCCGTGAAACTGCCGGAGTTTTGGGAAAACCAGCCCGAAGCCTGGTTCCTCCAAGCCGAGTCCCGATTCCGGCTGCGACACATCACCACAGATGGGACGAAGTACGACTATCTCGTCACATCACTCGGTAGCGCCACAGTTACGAAGGTCTGGACAGCGCTGCAGAACCCACCAGAGGGGGGCAAGTATGCACATCTTAAGGCTGCGCTCCTTAAAAAATTTACAGCCTCGACATACCAGTGAAACTGCCACCTCCTCGACCTTCCAGGCCTCGGTGATGCCTCACCGTCAGACCTCCTCGCCCACATGCTCTCCCTCACCGACGAGAGCCCACCCGGATCCCTCTTCCGCATGCTGTTCATCCGCCAGCTACCTCTCAGCATCCGCCCAGCGATCGTGGCGTCCGGCCTCACGGACCTGAAAGCCCTGACCGATGAGGCCGACAAGCTGCTGTCCGCTCACTCCAGCCGCGACGTCACTCCGGACCTGGCAGCCACTGCCTGGGCGCGCCCCTCACCGGCCACCACGCGGCCACAAGGCCCAGCCACCGGGCTCACGGGGCCTTCGCGCCCCACTAACCCGGGCCACTGTTACTACCACACACGGTTCGGCGCCAGGGCACAACGGTGCACACCTCCCTGCTCTTTCAAGTCCGTCCCTGTACCAGCCCCCGCGATGGCCGTGGGCCACGCGGGCTCCCTGCTGTACGTCATGGATGACAAAACCGGCTGCCGGTTCCTGTGCGACACTGGAGCTCAGCACAGCATCATCCCGGCCTCCTCCCTTGACATCCAAAAGGGCAAACGAGGACCGGCGCTGGCTGCTGCTAACGGCTCGGACATCCGGACGTATGGCACCTGCACAGTCACCCTCGACCTCGCTGGTCGCCGCTACCGATGGGAGTTCATCACTGCCAAGGTGCTCTCCCCTCTCATCAGCGCAGATTTCCTGTGCGCCCACGGCCTACTGGTAGACATCCCTCGACACCGCCTCGTGACATGAACACCATGTCCCCCATCCTGGGCACCATGGCCCCCCGTCAACCCTGCCGACATGGCGTCACAGTGCCACGCCCGGGCCACAGATGACTACTCGGCACTCCTGGCCGAATTCCCGGCCCTTACCAATCCGACCTTCTCCGCGAAGGCCGCCAAACACGGGGTGGAACACTTCATCCCCACCACAGGCCCCCCAGTGTACGCCCATGCCCGCAGGCTGGACCCGGCCAAACTGGAAATCGCGCGGACCGAGTTTGCCACCATGGAACAGCTCGGCATCATCTGCCGCTCCAACAGTCCCTGGGCCTCCCCACTCCACATCGCCCCCAAACCAGGCGGGGGTTGGCGCCCCTGCGGGGATTACCGCCGCCTCAACGATGCCACCACCCCTGATCGGTACCCCGTGCCGCACATCCAGGACTTCTCGGCTAGACTGGCCGGCCGCTCAGTCTTTTCCAAGGTCGACCTGGTGCGCGGCTACCACCAAGTCCCCGTCCACCCCGCGGACGTCCCCAAGACGGCCGTAATCACCCCCTTCGGCCTTTTTGAGTTCCTGCGGATGCCCTTCGGCCTCAAAAACACGGCCAAGGCATTCCAACGGCTCATGGACTCGGTCCTTCGGGACCTGAAGTTCCTGTTCGTCTACCTGGACGACATCCTGGTAGCCAGTTCCTCCAAGCTGGAACACCTCGAACACCTTCGCATCCTGTTCGGGCGCCTCAGCGACCACGGGCTCATCCTCAGCCCAGCCAAATGCCAGTTCGGCCTGGACAAGATCGACTTCCTCGGCCACCACATCACCCATGCTGGGGCCATTCCCCTGCCCACCAAGGTGCAGGCCGTCCAACAATTTCCCTGCCCCACCACCATCAAAGGCCTCCAGGAGTGCCTCGAGATGGTGAATTTCTACAACCGCTTCATCCCCAAAGCGGCGTCCCTCATGAGGCCCCTGTATGAAGCCCTCCGGGGCAGGAGCGGCAAGATGGTGGTCGAATGGACGGCAGACGCGTCAGCCGCCTTCGACTCCACCAAGACTGCGCTCGCCAATGCCACCCTGCTCGCGCACCCACGGCCCAATGCAAGGGTAGCGCTCACCACGGACGCCTCCGACCACGCAGTCGGCGCCATGTATGAGCAGTGGGTCGACGGCGCCTGGCAACCACTTGCCTTCTTCAGCTGCCAACTACGCCCCCCCGGAGGTCAAGTACAGCACCTTTGACCGCGAGCTCCTCGCGCTGTTCCTGGCGGTCCGCCATTTTCGGTTTTTGCTGGAGGGCCACCCCTTCACTGCGTTTGTCGACCACAAACTCCTGACATTCGCAATGGCAAAGACAACCGACCCCTGGTCCGCCAGGCAGCAGCGCCAGCTCGCGGCAGTGTCCGAGTTCACCACGGACATCCAACACGTCTCCGGCCGAGACAATGTGGTAGCCGACTGCCTCTCCCGCCCCGCCATCCACGCCGCACACCTGGCAGTCGACTACGCTCAACTCGCAGCAGACCAGATCACCGACCCTGATCTGCTCTCCGCACCTACCAACCTACCAGGGCTACGCCTGGCCGACGTCGCCTGTGGCCCGACCGCAGTCACGGTCAAGTGCGACATATCCCTACGTCAACCTCGGCCCGTTGTCTCAGCGTCCTGGCGCCGCCGGGTATTCGAGATTCTCCACAACCGCTCCCACCCCGGTGCCCGCACATCCATCAAATTGGTAGCCAACCGCTTTATCTGGCGTGGCCTTCGCAAGGATGTGCGTACTTGGGCCAACTCCTGCCTAGCCTGCCAACGGGCCAAGGTGCAGCAACACACGAAAGCACCCCTCAAGGAGTTTACCGTCCCCTCGCGTAGATTCGACCACATCCACGTGGACATTGTCGGGCCCCTGCCGCCGTCGCAAGGCCACACGCACTTGCTGACGATCGTTGACCGCACCACGCGCTGGCCCGAGGCAATTCCACTGACCTCTACCACCACCGCCGACATTGCCAGAGCCTTCGTCAGCACCTGGGTCGCATGGTTCAGCGTCCCCTCCGACATGACGTCGGACAGAGGTCTGCAATTTACCTCTGAACTCTGGACCACCGTCGCACGCAATCTCGGGGTGACCATTCACCGCACCACAGCGTACCACCCCCAAGCCAACGGACTGTGTGAGCGGTTCCACAGATCCTTGAAAGCATCTCTTCGAGCCAGCCTCCAGGACGGTGCCTGGACCGACCGACTCCCGTGGGTCCTCCTCGGCCTGCGCACCGCGGTTAAAGAAGACCTCCATGCATCGGCAGCAGAGCTCGTGTACGGTCAGCCGCTGCGCGTACCCGGCGAGTTCCTGCCCACTGCCACGACACCCTAGTCAGCCAGCCAGCAACGCCACGACTTCGCCTCACCGGCGCTACAGTTCGCCCCGGTGCTCATTGCCCGACACGGCGAATCCACCTCACACGTCCCACTAAGCCTGCACCAGGCACGGTTCCTTTTCGTCCGGCACGACGCCCACCGCGGACCCCTTCAACCCCCGTACGACGGGCCCTACAAGGTGCTACAGGCTGGGGACAAATTTTTCACCCTGCAAGTGGGCGACAGGACCGAAAAAGTGTCGGTTGACCGACTCAAGCCAGCACACTCGGAGCCCGGTGAGCAGGTCCCTGTAGCTCGTCCACCGCCACGCGGCCAACCTGCCCTCAAGCCAGTTCACCCGGCTGCTCCACGTCCACTGGCGTCCTACAAGAGCCGCTGCGGCCGGCCCATCAGACCGCCGCACCGTCTCGTCCACACCTCCTAAGCGGATTCTGGGGGGAGCTGTGTGGCGGATCGCCACCTACACGGGCGCAATCCACTTTTCCGTCCGTGGACAATAAATCGGGCACCTTGCCTTTAAGGCGCATGCTGCCTTTAAGGCATGAAAAAAGGATTGGGCGTGGCCCTCAGGGTTTTGCAGAGAAATGTTGTCAGCAGCCATTTTACCAAGGAGATGTAATAAAAAAGCTATGTGCTCCACATATTGACTCGGCCTCAATTCGTGTTTCGCGGCAGCCATAACAATATATAAACAGCTAAAATTTGTGGCTGCGAAATTCAACTCTGTAGCGCTGGTAGTTTTGGCCATTGTTTTTAAAAAAAAAGTGCCGCCCGGCTCGCTTCCGCCCACTTCCGGCGCGGCCCGTGTTGTTCTCCATCTTGGTGAGGACGATAGGGCGGGAGGTACGTGTGTGCGCCGGCAGTATGCAGAGTAGGCAGATCATGACGTCAGTTAGCATGTAACGCTGACTTGACGCACGACCTGCCATTTTTGGCGTCGCTGCTCCATTCAATGCCTCTCCTAAACACGCACAGCTGAACATGCTTCCAGCTACACAAGGGAACCCCCACTAACGTTACTTAAAGGGATACATCCAACTTGCAGGTAAGCTGCTTACTGCTTTTGTACTGGCTCTTGCTGAATTTGTAGGCATACTTGGTTGCTGTAAGATAGTTCCAAAGTTGATAAAGTGTGCTGTGTTTGGGCCGAATCTAATTTTTAGCTCTGTATGTGGCGTGACACAGGGAAACAGACCAGATGGTTTTGTGATTTTGGTTAGAGCAAAGGTAGTTTGGTATAATTGTGGGCAGTGTAGCTGCTGACTGTTAAAATAGAACAGGCTTGCTGATGGTTAGAATAGGAGAGAAATCTTCAGAACAGATTCAAGAAGATAGAGTGCTAAAACCACTGTACTTTTATTCCTAGAAATTGGGGTAACTATCAACTCTCTCTGTATTTCAGTGTTGTTCAATAAAGATATTAAACTAAATTGTTGTTGTGAAACTTGATTATCTGATGTCCAAAACCAAAAGACTCAGGCCTAGAAATTGTCCACCTCGATCCGGTCAAAAAATGGTGGCTGCCATTCTAACGCCCTTCTCTGGTGCAGGACTTGGCGGTCACCATTTTGATGAGAGCCTTAGTGCTGCCGATAGCAGCACAGGCCCTGGAAATGTAAATTAAGAGAGGGTGACGTCTGTCGCCGTGCAATGCCGACTTAACGTCACCTCAGTGAACTTGGACCTTAGCCAGCGCTGGTTCCTAAGCTTGCCATGAAAACGCAGCATTCAGCAGATTGACAGAGATGCTGTCAGCACCTGTTAAAGGGACACACACATCTTTCAGGCAAGTTTGCATTCAAGCTTTTGGACTGGATTTTTTTTTATTTTATTGAAGAAGTGGCTCGGTGCAATACCTGTTAAAAGTTTTTTTAAGGTGCAGGGAGTGCTGCTGGATGCTTGCAAGGCCTCTGAAAAGACAGAAAATGGTGGAAATACTCAGCAGGTCAGGCAATATCCATGGAGAGAGAAACAGAGTTTGCGTCTCCTGACCTGCTGAGTATTTCCAGCATTTTATGCTTTTATTTCAGATTTATAGCAAGCAGAAGAGGAGGAAGCAGAAGGAAGGGTACAACCCAGACAGCCCCTTTCTGGCTGGGATATCCAGGATGGAACCATCTGCCTGTGGTACCAGTGATCGCAACCCCAATTCACCTTTCAACATTTGACCTACACCTTACCTTCCCTCTGTTACTGACCATCACAGCGTCCTCTTGGCCACAATGCTGAAATAAAAGCCACCACAAAGCAAACTATCCAATCCAACTTTATACATCTACCCATCCAATATGACATTAAGAAATCAATTCATCATCCTTCTGCATTCCCTTCGTGATAGTCTTGTGTGTGCCTTTGCCTATCCTACTGATGTCACGCAGTGGCTGCAGCGTGGCTGGTGGAAGGCTGCTGACTTTCAGTGGGGGACACTGCAAATGGCCTTGCTGGTCGACCTTGAGGAGATGGTGGCTGGGAGTGTGAACTCGAGAGACAGTGTTTCTTCTTCTTCTTCATCATCTTCTTCTTCACTCTCCTCTCCCTCTTCTAAGTCAACCACTGGCTGGGCAGGCTGCATTTCTTTGGTGTGTGAAATGAGGAAGACACAAGGGTGGAGTTGTGGTAAGGGAAGGGCGGGAAAGCAAGAGGCACATGCGAGAAGGAGGATAGTATATGAAGATACCAGCATCTTGTATCCTTTCAGCCGCGCCGCTGGCCAAGGTCTCAGCCATGCCCCTGCCAAGAATGGCCTGCATCATCTCCTCCAAGGGGGTGAGGTGAAGCTAGGAAATGGGAGGTGTGTCTCGTGATTGGTACAGCTTGTTGGTAGGTGAGTAATTGGGGGTGGGGGGGGAAGTCGTGCATTGAGAAGTGTGTGAGACTCGTGATTCAGTTGGTAGGAGATGGCTTTTGAAGATGCATTCACTGGCCTTGACCAATGGTCTGATGTCATAAAGCTTCTTTGGGCACTGGAGCCTGGTGGTGGGGGCGACACTGCTGGCAATGATGGCCTCGATGATGTGGTCCCACATTGTTCTTTCTGGAGGGCCTCCTGGCCCCTGTGGGTAGAAGACCTGTCTTGTAGTGTTGACCCCCTGCACAAAGCTGGAGTGCTGCGTGCGAGACCCTGGGTGTGCTTTCCCTGGCTTGCTGAACCACTTGTTTTAGTGCTGAAACACTTTTCCCAATTTTTCAGGTGTGGAAGGGAATTCAGCTTTAAGAGCTGAAGCCTCCACTTGGAAATTCTTTTTAATGTTAATTTCTGTTTCAGAAGGCAGTTCTGCCTATTTTTACATTTTTATTTTTTTCATTTCAGAAGACATTGTCCCTTTAAGAAAACGACAATGCATTGCCCTTTTAAGAATTCCACAATGTTTTGTGAAATCACAGCCTTGCTTTCAGAGGCTGTTCCCGTAGCAACGCTGCTTGTGGACGACACATTGCTGCCTCCTGACGGGACCAACGTCACCAGGACGGCGTTCCGCAGTGAGTTAAGTGCTGGGCTAATGGTAATTAGTCCCCAGCGCCAATTTTTCGGTCCTGCCAGTGCCACCATTTTCGCCAGCCATTAACCCCAGGCCTCAGTCTTTAGAGGGTCGACATTATCAAGGGATGTATGTGTTCATATGGAACGAGTGTCCATGTCTTTAACATTGTCTTCTTTTCCTTCAAAGGAAAATCTCACCCATAGCAATTGCATGAGAAATGCAATTGGGGAGGAATGCCATCACTCAAAACTCTGAGTCTGTGGGAAGAAGAGTCTTATGGACAGCAGACGAACAAGAGAGGCTGTGGGAGATGGTAAGCTTGGAGGCAAGATGGCAACCGAAAGTTGGTAAAAGCTGGGCAAAGCTCATCATACCTAGTCTCAGCTTCATGTGTTTTCTCAAAGTACTGCAATGCCATTACACAAAGGGAAATGTCACTGTATCCACAGCTAAACAAGCTCTTCTGTATTTCATGTCATAGAGGAAGGAATGCCTTGGAGGAAGAGGCCAGCCACTCAGATGACTACCCAAGCACTTCCAAAGATATAGCTTCTGCTACCATCACAAACTCTCTTATAGTATCTTATCTGCGCGAGCATCAGCCCAGAGGCACCCTCTTGGGAGGAAGTAGTTAGTGAGTCAGAAGGGTTTTCACTGGGTAAAACATCGAGCATTATTGAGAATGAGGACCTGGAAGTAGAAGAGATGGAGAGTGCTATTCATCTAAGGAGTGAGCAGAAACACCTCACTCTAAAAGCCTTCAATTCTACGTCATCATCATCTTCATCTTCTTCGTAGCATATAAGATTAGAGGAATTCCCATTGGGAAATCTGTGTTGCCAAAGCAGTATTTTGAGCAGAGCGGACTAAAACTAGCAGCCAAAGTTCCTGACTGAAACTCCAACGTACTAAAGAGATCGATTCTTGGGAAAAGTAACACCAACCTTCAGTGGCAGCACACAAAATAGCCCCCTGAATGTGGTATCTACCTCAGGAATAGCTTCCTGCAGCTCTCACTGACACTGAAATAGTGGTGGTAATTATTTGGGGTGGGTTTGGTGCAGAAGTCGGAGGAGATGGGTTGGATGATTTAGCCATATCCCCTGACTCTATTTACAAGAGGAATTGAGCTTTGGGCAGACCTTCAAAGGAAGTTCATTTTTTGGGGATTATTCTGGTGCAGTTTCTTAGTGGTGGTTTTGAGTAACATTTTACTCCATTTTATGCTCCAAATCGGCCCCAAAACAGATAGTAATTCAGAGGACAATCCAGCTCAAAGTATTTAAAGTTTTTACTTGTATGTAAAATTTTGCTTTAGACATTTAATTTAGTAGTTTTGGGTTAATATTAAAGTGATAAAGTTATCTCAGTCATTTGAGTAACTTTATTACTGTAACATTAATGTTTATTTTAACATCAAGAGTGCATGAGCTAAAAGCAAACAAATCCAGTGGGGAGATGGGGGTTTCGCGGAACCTACCAGCAATTTAAGGGTTAAATATTCACGTATATGATAGTTGGCTCAGAGGTTGTAAGTTCTTAATTGCAGGGTGGAAGGACAGGTAGAGAACGTATGGAGGACTGTTAATGCAGAGGGGAGTTGGGGAAGGTTTGAGGGGAATGAGTAAATCAAGCAAAGCACTGGGCAATTAGTTGATCTGAAAAGTTTCTTACTGCAAGCTGGTATCTTCGGGGTCCCTCTTCTGCTCCTTCCTCACCTACATCTGAATCTTCTGAGGGGAGGTCCTCTTCCTGTTCTTCCTCCATGTGCATTCCTCTTTGCACAGTGAGGTTGTGCAAGATGCAGCACGCAACCGCAGTATGGGAGACTCTTTGTGAGCTGCATTGCAGCGAGCCCCCAGGTCTATCCAGGCACTGAAAGCATTTCTTGAGCCCTATAGTATGCTTCACATTGATTGCAATGAAAAGCTCTGCTTAGGAAATTCAAGGTTATAAAGTTTATGGATCAGTCTAACATTGTTGGTGGAGAAGATGCTCTGGAGAATTTTACAGGATTCTATCAGAGGTCTTTGAAAGAACATAGTGGCTGTAAAGACTTATCAGTGTGGACGTAGCAGCAATGAGTCTCGGCTAACAAATCTAGAAAAATTCTTTTGAAGACAGTTAGACTACTGGATGAGGGTAATCCAGTTGATAGAATTCACTTTAGTAAACTTCCACACAAGGCCTTTAAAGAAGGTTAGACTTTAAGCTAGCTGTATTTAAAACACAAAATAAATAGGATATTAATGATAATTCTTTGTTACTATTGAAAGTAGTATTAATGGCGAAACAAGCAGAATTGTGAGAACAATTTGAATGACAGTGAAACATCAATTATTCAAATTACATTGGACATGGTGCAATCAATCAGTGATTGTTCAGGTGATCAGATACAGGTTGGAAAAGTATTTTGCTTATTCTTTCATTGTATAATGTAACACACTGTACTTGTACTTAATATCCATGACGTTTTCACGAATAGTAAAGAAGTGCTGTCTGTATAGTGTTAAGGAGCACAGGTGTGTCGTGGTTGTTAGCGGACTAGTAATCCAGAGGCTTGGACTAATAAGCAAGAGAAGATGAGTTTAAAACCACCATGGCATTTTGAGAATTTGAATTTGGTTTTAAAAGAAAATGTGTAAATAAAAATCAGTATCAGTAATGACATCAGTAAAAGTGACCATGAAGCTGTCAGATTGTCGGGAAAGACAATTGGTTTACTAATGTGCTTTCGGGAAGGAAACCTGCCGGCCTTAATTGGTCTGGCCTATATGTGACTCCAGTCCCGTACCATTGTGGTTGATTCTTAACTGCCCTCTAAAGTGCCCTAACAAACTATTCAATTGTATCAAATCGCTATCATGCAGCAGTTCAAGGGCATCTTCTCAGGGCAATTGGGGATGGGCACTAACTTCCAGCCTTGCCAACAAAGCCCACATCCTTGAGAATTAATTTTTAAAAATCAAACAGCTAGATGGATATGTTATTCCTACTGAAATTATTATTAGTGAGTACAATATTTTGATGATGCCCTATCTGATGTGTTATACAAATTGAAATAAATGCAATAGAAAAAAGGTCCAAAGTTTTATTAGATACTGGACGACCAACAAATCTGTTTGGCCACCCAATTAATTGATACTGTTGACCCATCAACTCTGCTCCAGAGTTTCAGTGCCAAAACTCTCAGTGTCGGACAGATGCTATTGATTCAGCATGTTGTATTTATTTTTAATAAACAAGGAAGGAATGCTTTGATTTTAAAAACGAGAATCATCAAAGGAGATTACATGCATGCTGTATTTTTATTATTCTATGATTAAATCTTGTTCCGATCAATTTAAAACCAAGCAGTTGTTTAAATCAGTACTATGCAACTTCAAATATTACAGATTTTTGTGGTGCTGTATAGGATCTACTCTTCTCAGCAAACCACATTACAGTTAGCATAAATAGAACAGTGTAGCCCATGCTGAGCACCATACACTGAGAAACAAAATCTTTCGTAGAAAAAATTACATTTCAGAATTGGCACACTGGCCGGAATTTTACCGGTGCTGAGAGGACGAGATCGGAGGCGGGTCAGCTGTGATATTTGAAATAATTGACAGTGGGTAGGGAACCCGCTGTCAGCCCGCCTCCACGCTAGTCTCCCAGGTGTCGGGTCTGTCAGCACTGAACAGACCCGACACCAAGCGGCGGGGGAGCGAATTTAGATTATTAACAGCTTGTTAACAGGCACTTAAAAACTATTTTAAGCTCACCTTTAGATTTTTAGAGTTCGCCAACGGCTTCCCCACTGCTCATGGATCACATCAGGTAAGGAGGTCGGGTGTTGTGTCAGTATGGGATGATTTACTAACTTGACAGCTGCAAATGGTCTCTTAAAGCTCCCATTTCATAGGTGTTCACTTTCTAAGGTTAGAAACTGTTGCTTACTGCATTTGGAAGACAGATTGAGCTTTATGCAGCTAGTAAGTGTTTGGAGCAAACTCTCTATCCAGTGTCACCTCATTGGAACAACCTCTCTCACCATTGACAGATTGTTTCTGTCATCTCAACCTCACCTGCCATCTATCCATTAGCATCGGTGCACTTGAAACTATCTCACCTTGGTTTTCAGAATCCCACCACAATCAGCCGCAACACCAGCATCAAGGGCATACCAGCAGCACCAACAACAACACCAACCTTCTCCGCAATCAACTGATGCTGCACAGGACACAGGGCATCAGCACCCGACCACATTGCTGCCCGGGACACCAGGGATGGCCTCACCATGGCCAGATTTACTTCACTTGATGCTGCACACCCTGGTTGCCACATGGCACCACCCCACACCAACACCAACACCATAAAGCATCCCTACAATGCCCAAGCCATTGCTTTCACACTCATCGCCATTGCGGGGGGTACCGTTATGTCTCACCATTCACTGCAATTCACTAAGCCACTTCCAAAGGTGCACACAAATCTGTCCAAGAACGCAAAGTGTTGAAAATAAAGATTTCAATGTTTGACACCACATTAACAGAAACTTCACATGAACATTGGTGAAAACACCCAAGTACCTACCCTTGTGTGTTGTTAGATGTTATGCCTGCACAAGGATGAGGGTGAGTGTGAGGGTTGGCTAGTGAGATGGGGAAATGATAATGTCGATAGAGAAGGATGGGTGGAGGTGCAAGGTAAGTTAGTGTGAGTAAGGATGTGCAGGAGTAGGGTAGGGAAGGCAGAGTGGTGGTGATGTGATGAGTGGCACAGCAGGGTGACATTGAGTGTGGCTTTGCAGTAACATTTTGTGATCTACTGAGATCATTGAAGGGTTTGCGCCACTGCAGCCTGGTCCTCCTGACGACATCCCTGCTTGTGTCCTCCTGTGCAATGTGCAACCAGGCTGCGTTGGTCTCCTGGGGAGGTCTCTTCTGCCCACTGGAAGGGAAGAGAACCTACCTGTGTACTGTGACTCCCTCCATAAGCTTATGGAGGGAGTCATGGGAGAGCCTGGGTGCAGCCGTGCACCTTTGTGCAGTGCTTGTCAGTGTTTGCAGCACTTCAGTGCTGTAGAACACTGACAGCATAACTGTCAAAATAAATTTGGACATGGCCCCTTTAAGGAAACCGGCTGATGACGCATCATCAAGTGACGTCATCAGACGTACTTCCTTTTAAATGGCCGGGAACCTCACTGGGCCAAACCCACCTTGGTAGGCGAAATCGTGGCCACTATTTCTGTACATATGAGCGTGATAGAAACATGGGGGAAGAAATTAATCATAGGCCAGGAATGGGTGGTAACTTTTGAAAAGTTAGAATTAGCGCCAGGCACTAATGCTTCAGACTGCACGCAAAATTCAGTCTCATTGCACAAAGAAAGGATTGGAGCGCTAAATCATACGCTAATGGCCTAGCTCAATGCATTAAACTCGAAGCGCTGACCAATATCAGGTGCAGTCTAATCACAAGTTATTATTGCCACAGGCTCTTTCCAGTTCTTAGAAGGGAGGTTCTTTGATGCTGCATAACCTCATTTTCATCATTGCTGGCTGTGCATCCATCTCAGCCAGCAGCAGCAGGTCAAGGAGAAGAAGCTGGACGACTCAAGCAGCCGTAATGATGGCAGATCCACGCCCCAGGGAGAGAGCCCGCAGATTCTGCAACCATGCATTGGCAGCGTTGGTGTTTGCAGTGGAAAGCCGGAAGGCGGTGCTCTACCTGGAAAGTGGCAGGAAGCCCTCGCTGCAAGTCTTCCGCACCATGTGGAGGGAGGTAGCCCAGCACGTCTCGGGCAGCACTGTGGTCCCCAGGACCCCCACACAATGCAGGAAGAAATTTAACGACCTCACTCGGGTGGTCAGGGTGAGTCAATGCTTCAACAAATGCTACATACCACCATCTGTACCACAGTCTTCACACACTGGCCAAAGTACCACACCCCCAGCACTCACCCACCAACAATCTCTATCTGCTCACACCTTTTACACAATCACAGCTATTCAACTATGGAAGGCATATCACCCAGACACATTGCTCCACACTCACTCACACACTTTCCTTTCTCTTGCAGGCCAAGGTGGCTCACAACAGGAGGGAGCAGGAGCGCACAGGCGAGGGACAAGCCGACACCCAACCATTGTTTGAACTGGAGACTCGAGTGCTGCAGATTATTGGGTGGCAGGTGGTGGGTGCTGTGGCCATCGGCGACGTTGACACCCTTGGGGACAACAACGGTATGTTCATCCCTACTCCTTCTTCTCACATCCCACTTCGCCCTCACCCCACGAGCGTTTCGCACTTTCCAGCTAATCATGCTGTATGCATGCATTTCTCCCTTCCTACCCCCCTCCCCTCAGCTTAACCTGAATCTTGTGCCTTTATGCTTTCAGATAGTGAGCAAGCACCTGAGCAGCCTGTCCCTGAGGGCACCGTTGAGAGCAAGGCGGGCGAAGAGGAGGAGGAAGAACACACCGCGTCACTGCCTGTCTCACCCGCAGGCACCAGCTCAGATACTGGCACTACGCATTCTTTAGAGGCTAGTATAGCAGTGGGATCTGCACAGAGTGATGCACCGGGACGAGCGGGCTGCAGCAGGGCCGGGGGGAAAGAGTAACTCGGGGATCAGCTCCCCAGAGGGCGTGTTTGCGTGTGAGTTCTGCTGCACAGGACTCAGATGAGGACCTCAATGGGGAGGCCTTTAGAAGAAGGGTGGTGGGCATGCACATGGATAGGTGCAATGGCAAGGGTGCCCGAGAGCCTCTCGGCAATGGTAAGGAGCATGGAGGAGTCCGCCTCCAACATTGCACAGAGCTCTGCACACACCATGGAGCCCATCATTTTCAGTCTGCAAAGGATGGTATACTCTCAGAGAGACTGTGGCGACCCAGACCTGATGCAGCTTCCATTGCAGCACAGGCGGAAGCGACGCAATGTCTTCGTGCTGTAATGAAGTCTATGCTTGATGGCATCCAATCTCAGACTGCTCTCATGCAGTCTCAGCTTGATGCAATGCAAGCTCTGACTGCTGCCATCGTGGCTGAGTCTACCACCGTCGACCGGGATTTTCACGATGTCGCAGCAGCCCAGCAATCTGTGCTCCAACAGATTGCTAGGGATGCTGAGGTGCTGCCCCGGGGGGAGTGGCAGTGGGTCAGTGGAGCAAAAGCTGCTGTCCTCTCTCAGGATGACAGCATTCCTGCTCTCACCACTGGCACTCTGCAATTGTCCTGGTCACTGCCTGTCATCCAGCCAGCCCAGACTGCTGCCGCCCAAGCTGAGGTGGTGCAGACTACGGCGGGCCTTCCAGGCCCAGAGCTGGTCGAGGGTGTCCTGCAAGGCCATCTGAAGTCACCCACACGGACACTCAGCAGCCTTCCACCAGCCCTGCTGCAGCCACTGGGCCAACACTTCGTAGGAGCACTAGAGCAGGCAAAGGCACAGTAACGAGAGGCACTAAGGGATTGCACAAAGGTGAATAGGTAATAATGTTACTGTAAATATGTGTTCACTGATTATTGATAAATTTATTAATTCAGTTTGGATTATTTTGTGGTGTCTCTCATTTCAGCTTTGCGTGTGATATGGCCTGCGACAGGGATGGAATGATGGGGATGTGGTGAGCAATGGGGATCTGAGGTTTAATTTATTGGAACCGCAGTCTGATGAGGGGGTCATGGACCGCCCTTCCGGAAGGCCGATTGAGTGGCTGCCTCCTCCCTCGCTCCTGTTCCTCCTCGTCTTCCTCTTCCTCCTCCTGAGGTGGTCCCGCGATCCCTGGTGGCTAGGGCTGGGCCCGCATGATGGCCAAGTTGTGGAGCATGCAGCAGACCACAACGAAATGGGACACCTGCTCAGCCGAGTACTGGAGGGCTCCTCCCAAGCGGTCAAGGCAGCGGAACCATTGCTTGAGCACGCCGATGGTCTGCTCGATGATGTTCCAGGTGGCGGCATGGCTCTCATTTATATGAGTGCTGGGCAGGAGTGTTGGGGTTGTGGAGGGGAGTCATGAGCCAGATGGAGAGAGGCTAGCCCTGGTCTCTGACCAGCCAGCCGCGAGCTTGATGTGGTGGCTGGAAGAAGGCATCGCGGTTGCTGCCAGGATAGCGGGCATTGACATTGAGGATTCGCTGTCTGTGGTCGCACACCAACTGCACATTATGTGAGTGGTAGCCTTTGCAGTTATGGAAGATGTCAAGATTGTTACGTAGTGCCTGCAAATGGCACCCTGTACCATAAGGAAGCCCGCTATCCTGGCCGTGGCTGCCCTGATCTGAGGCCTGGTTGCAGGAGGTGTCAGAGTTCTGTGACCACCTCCTTGCTGAAGTGAAGTCTTCTAATATACTGCTCCTCGCTTAATTGGAGGTAGGAGAAGTGCTCTCGGAATACCCTCGGAGGGTGAGGCCTCCTGTTCAGAGCCCTGATGGTCCTTCTCCTCCCTCTGGCCACATGTTCCAGTCTTTCTGACTGCCTCCGCTCCCTCCGCCGTAGATCCTGGATGATCTGCCTCCTTCCCCTGAGGTGAATAAGATACTTTCTGCAATCCTACCTGAGATCAACAAGCTCAGTGACACACTAAGTGGTGCATTTACCCATTGAGCTATTGGCCCTATTTAAATCCTCTTTTGGTTATATCTAAATATATTATATATAATATAGAATTATCAAAAGTTGAAAAACACTTTTTCATGATTATGGATTATTGGCTATTTTAACAAGGAGAGAATTTTGTTTTAGGCTACAATTTTTTTCTGATGAGTTCAGGTGCAGGACTTCAATGGTTAATTCACAAAGATACAGTTGCCTCCTGGTTTCTTTAGATATAGGGAAATGTTGACGTTGCTGGGACAAAGAGGGGATTGGTATGTTGATGAGTGAGCTACTGAAACAGTTATCCATAAATGACTTGGGAAAATCGATAATTTGTTATCTTGTTTCAGGCTTCCAGTAGGTTACTCACACGAGCTGGTGCTGTTCTTGTGAACACAATATGAGCTGACAGATAAGAATCCACTCTAGGGAGGGCAAGAGCCCATTTGAATTTGCAGCCCCAGTGAATGGCCTCTGGAAAAGGAAGATAGATAGACCCTCCCCCACCACCACCATTCTGTGAACAGAGGGAACAAAAGGATAAAGATCCACATGTTTGAAGTCAATTGGTGAGGTCTGCTGAGAGGGAGGCAAGTAAAGCTCAGGCACTTTGCCTGAAGAATAAAGCAAACAAATCCAGCATAAGCCTTAGACAATTTCAATGCGAAAACTGACCAAAAGCAAGTATATTTAGCTTGCTAAATGGGACAGGGTAGTTTATTATTTTTCTTAATTACTAGGAGGGACTGAGATTAAGTTTAAGTATTTGGGATTTGCTGTAACTGTTACACTGTATGTTCACTTACTGACTGTAAAATAAAGCACAAAATGTTTTGTATCTCGCCTCATCTCATTAAAGTATTAACGAGTCTACCTTTTAGAACATTCTTGACATGTATATGAGGGCACTTGCGATGATCATAGTATCCACTTTACCTAACAAAGGGGTCTCACTGTTACACCTCCTGAGTTCTGCTATTGTACAACTAGATATTGGGTAGTAAAAGTAAACTTCTCATTGTGAGGGACATGGATTCACTTGCAGGACAGACCGATGATACTAATCCGAGAGAATATCTCAGGTGGACTCAAAATTTGTAATGCACTTCTTGAAATAAAGTAAATGTTAATAACACCTGAACTCGGCAGCATTCAAAATTCAAACAAGTACATCCAGCTTGAGCAGTTAAGGATTTTAAACTACATAAATTGGGTAACAATTGGTAATGTCATCATTGGAACACTTAACGTGCATGTCCCAAATTCCTCTCTCCATTACTTTAATGGAGGCATTAACCCATTTAAAATAAGTGGATTAATGCCTCTATTTAAAAAAAGAGGGAAATTTGGTACAAGTACATATTCTTTTGATAACTCTGCCGACAGTAACTGTTTAAAGAAGTTGTGTGCACTTAATATTTCTAACTTGTCACCATCAACCAAATGAGTTGCACTCCTACAGCCTTACCAGAGTCACAATTTTAAATGTGTGTGGGCTGAGCAGATTGCAGCTGTCTGCTTCCACACAAGCAGCTTGGCCCTGTTTCCCAGACAGACTGTGGTACACGAACGGATGCAACCGATTCTTTGCAGTGATATTGAATTGTTTCACACTGGTCAAAAACACACTTCCCAGGAATTTCTTCAGGGTTCTCCCGATGGGCTTTGGCAGAATATTGACAAAATCCCCGGATAGATGCGTAATGGGGTTTCTGCAGATCTTCCGTCGAAGTTACGGGGTCTGATTGGGAGAACACCCGAGGAAAGCCTCAGCAACTGAATTTACGGTCACATTTGTTATTAGGTAACGGAAGAGTAGGGTTGCCACCCCTCCAGGATTGCCCTGGAGTCTCCAGGTGAAAGGGACACCACTGGAGCCACCTTGGCAGGGGGCAAGCTCGCATACTAGCTTTGCTGTAGAGGAGTCAGATCAGGACCTTTATAGGGCCCAGCTTCAGAAGTCAAGAACCCATCTTGGCCACCTCGGAGACCCTTTAGCGCCTAAAGTATCTGGGGAAAATCGCCCCCGCCCCTAACATTTACAAAAGAAGATACTGTATTGTAACAGTTGTCACTGTTACAAATTTGTTGTGAATTATTTTTCTCATTTTAATGATGCATATTGGTATACTACCTTTCTCATCAGCAAGACAGTGGAATTTGTCTACAAATTTTCAAAAGTATTCAATAAACTCATCACTAAGATGTGTAAACAAAAAAAGTTTGTATTTACACCAGAATGTCTCCTATAAATAAGACTAATGAAGGCAAGTGAGGTTAGTCAATTGAAAAGTTAAGTTCATGACAAAACTATGTTGTCTATCCATTATACACCAATTATGCAAAGACCAAACCTCTATCCCATTCATACGCATATACTGAAACAAGATCATAATAATGCTCTCTGCTGTAATAATTTACTTTGATACCACATATATAGTCCAATAATACACGAAAGTCCTAACTTTTTCCTTTGATAGAAAAAAAATCAAACAACACTGGAGACAAATCAGTTATGATGATAACCACAATAATCAATCCTCCTGTACTCCACAGATGCATCATATGCAGAATAGAAGATAGGTAATGGAGAATTGCAGACTTATATGCATAGCCCAAATTAATTTTAGTTTCACTTTTTAAAAATGTATTCCCTAGTCCATTTTTTCTCTCTATCACGGATCTTCTCACATCATTTCAGTCACGTCCTGAAACTCCTTCAATGAGATGACTCCACTGCATGGTGCACACTCTGGTGCAGTGTCAACCCAGGTTTAAAATGTACCCAGCTAGACCTTCTTGGACCTCCTGGATGCTTTTTAAGCCTACCTGCTCCCAATTTAAATATTTAAACAGTGTAGGCACTGCCATCTGAGCTCTCTAAACATACAAATTTAAATGCCAGGAAAGATCTTCACAATGCGGGTAACCGTGCATGCTGTTAACTGAGTGGAAGAATCAAAGTTTCAGCCAAGCAGTGTTAAGTAGGAACTGCCTGGCTGAAGCCCACACTGCAACCACCAGTCTGCAGCAAAAGCAACCCAGCCAGTGATACTGTATGTTCCCAACTGATAAGTCTCTTACCAGGTTGCTCGAAGCTACAGCAGACTGTCTCAAAATAACACTTTCACTTTGATTCCACTTGTCCTGGACTAAATGGCACTGGATAAGAATGTGATGACTAATTGTGCTGCATTTCATCAAACTGTGTGTTTTGAGGGGGAGGGGGCGCAGTAGGAGAGAGAGAGAAAGAACCCAAATATAAACCTCCAAACCTTTGTGCTCCCACCAACCATCATGGTCAGATCTGTGAGGCAAGTTATGGGTAGTTACCCCAGGCTGTGCCCAGTTATCTCACACACACCTGCATATATCTACACAAAAAAGAATGGTACCATTAACTCCTCCTGTTTACTGACTGGAAAATTAACAAAGTCCAGGCAGCAGAATGCATAGTTTACACAGGGCTGGATTTTCAGTCAAGTGCTGGGTAACAAGGATCCACAACAAATCCACAATAAAGGGCTGATCAATTCTTCAATCCGCTATAGCTGATGCAAAGTACTGATAATGGGTTATTGGCAAAAACATGACTTAGTTTTAAAGTGTGAATAGTGGTTAAAGGAGCAAATAAAAATCAACCAAAATAAATACAAGTTCCTCTTCGCAAAAATTATATAGGGTGGGAAATCTAAAGTGAAGTGAAAGGCAGGAACTACAGTAAATATGATCTCTAATAATATGAATTTGAGGCAAGGAAAAGGAGGATTGCAATGAACTGAATGTGACAGTAGAGAGTGAACGTGTGAGAAAGAAAGGATCTGTAAAAAAGTGGAAGTGGAAGACAAAGAGAAAATCACAAAAAGTCAATGCGAGAGGAGAGAGATCCCTAACAAAATAAACAGGAGAGTAAGGAGAATACCAGAGAGTGAATGGGAGAAAGTAAGTACAATGAAGGCTGAATGTGGGGGGGAAGAGATTAAGAAATGCATTAAGCGAACTTGATCTGCAATAAGGGGAACGGGTGCAGGAGAGAGGCAATCCGCAGCGAAGCCATTTGCGAGAAGCGGCAGTGACTTCTTTTTCTCGGAGA
This sequence comes from Squalus acanthias, assembly GCA_030390025.1. Classification (NCBI taxonomy): domain Eukaryota; kingdom Metazoa; phylum Chordata; class Chondrichthyes; order Squaliformes; family Squalidae; genus Squalus; species Squalus acanthias. Next base: position 62,401,990 of record CM059433.1, on the reverse strand, counting down.
TGGAGATTTAGCGCCGAGCCTTGAGGCTGCTGCAGGGAGCCTGGTCCTGGTCCCGATCGCACGGCGCCTGCCTGCAGCTCACAGCGGGCGGCCCCGGGCAGAGCGAGCGCTCCTGGGCTGAACTCCAGGGACATTCGGCTGCCCAGGTGAAGGGGGCCCGCCGGCGGAGACCTCCGGTAAGTGCCGGCAAACCAGCGGCGGCGGCAGGAGGAGGGCGACAATGTATCAAACATGGCCGCGGAGCCGCAGCTCTCTTCCCCACCGGCCCTAACCTCAGCATCGCGACTGGCTGCACCGCCCCTCCTCTGTCAGGCTCTGGGAAGTGTCCGCGAATTAGGGACGGAGATTAAAGCGCACCGCCCGCAGCTCAGGATCTGCAGCCTCAGCCCAGATACAGTGCAAAGTCAGCGGGCCTCCCTCCCTCCTCCTGCAGGGGGGTCGGTGCTGTGTCTTCTCATTGCCCTCAGTCCCTGCTTCGTTTCGCGGGAGGAGCTTCTTGCTTTCTCCTCGGGGCAGAGTGAGTGAGACCAGTTACCCGCTGACTCACTCTTGCCCGCTCACTTTTTACACAAGTTACTGTGGGGTTTGTTTGCAGGCGGCTCTCTTTCTCCCGCTAACTTGTGCTGTTTTGATGTTTCCCTCCTCCCTCCCCCAAGACTCTGTAAACCCACATTCCACAGAAGTCGTCCGAAGACTTGATTTCCTCTAATAAACTGAGGTGAATTATTAACATTTTGCAGTTGAACACAGCCACAGGAACAATGTTCGGTATTGTTGTAATGCTGTTATTTATGCGGGGGTGGGAGATGGAATTGCTGTTGTTACAAAGTGAGTGTGTAAGCCGGAGATAAATGTGTATATCTTTATTTAAATTCGCATCACAAGGTCAGTGCTCAAGGTGGGGGACGATACTTATGCCAGGTCTGGAGTCCTGTACTTGGAGTGGTATTGTGGAGTGCTTTGTAAGTTGATTTGGGTTCACACTGGCTGTGTGCAAGGATGTGGGTGCTTATGCATAAGATTTGTTCTCTTGTTCCCCTGGTGCTGTGGAATGTGATGATAATGGTTTAATTATTTTTTTTAAGACGTGCAGTAGGGAACCAGCTCGTCCTCAACGAGTTCATTGGTTAAAAGGAAGGGGATGTAGCCAGAAATAAGGCACAATCGCATCTATTACAAATAAACAAATTATAGATCAAAATATTAATTCAGCATGAGCTGTTGGTTTAATTCTCTGGCTATGTTATAACTAGATCTGTATTAAACTGGTGCACAGTGTAATACTTAAACCTGGGTTCCAGATTCAGTGTAAATGTGTGAGTGCAGATATGTTTCAGAGTAATGTTCAATTTTATCCTTGTTTTAAGATCTTCATTATGTTGCATGGTATCTGAGTAAGTCTAGGCTTTTGCAGATCTACAGTACAGTACGTGGAATTTGCCAAACCAGTGAAAATTTGGAAGCACCAACTCTGTGTTGTACAAACAGTGTGTTCAAATGGTTGGTATCCAAATAGAACCTCGCTATTTACATGGCAGCATCTGTACCAGAGTTGCTATGATGCAGGCTGGCCTGTAATGTTAGTCTTGTTCCCGGTATTCCATTGTGAAAACTCCCTCTGGGCTAGGTTTGTTAACTGGAAAAGTATTGTGGTGGTGTGAACACTGCACTGGCATCTTTGTCCTGTGCCTGTGGTATTGGATTTCAGAGGTGTGCAGAAGTGCATACGCTTCCGGCAAGGAAAGTGATGCACATTAACGTGACAGAACTCCATTTATGTATTTGCTGATGTAAAGTGGATTACATTTACTGCATTTGCAGTCCAGTGCGAAATGTCCACACACTGAACTTGGATCAAGCCTCGATCATGTGTGTCATACAGTAATGGCTGACGATAAGTTTAAAGCCATAATTCAGTCTTCGGTTTCTGCTGATTGTTCATTAACCACTTACTAAAATTTTCTACGTTTAACTGAAAGGTCTTGCTAACTCCTAGACTGCAAGAATAAACTGCCTCATCACTGATGGTGAATTTCAGGGATTTGTTCACTTCTGCAAAAGACCTGGACATAAACTCCTGCCTATGAAAGAACACTGATAATTCACTGTCATTGTTGAAAGCCTCAGTTTGTGTAAGGATACTAGATGTATTTACAAAGTAGTAATCCAGTTGATTGGTGCAGATTAAGCCATAAAAGTAGAGATTGAGTGATTTATGTTTGTTACATGAACCTTAAAATCAGATTATTGGATTTTTATAATATTCATTCACGGGATGTGGAGGTCGCCACCAAGGTCAGCATTTATTGCCCATCCCTAATTGCCCTCGAGAAGGTGAGCTGCTGCCTTGAATACAACTGAGTGGCTTGCTAGGCCATTTCAGAGGGCAGTTAAGAGTCAACCACATTGCTGTGGGTCTGGATTCACAAATAGGCCAGACCAGGTAAAGACGGCAGATTTCCTTCCCTGAAGGACATTAGGGAATCAGATGGGTTTTTACAACAATCCGGGAGTTTCACCATCACTGATATTAGCTTTTTATTCCAGATTTATTTAATTAACTGAATTTAAATTCCCCAGCTGCCGTGGTGGGATTTGAACTCATGCCTCCAGATTATTAGTTCAGGCCTCTGGATTACTAGTCCAGTAACATAACCACTATGCAACTGTACCCCATGAATTATAATTCATCCACAGCTGAGAAGCCAATCAGAATGCACCTGCAATGATAGAGTATTATAACTAGCAAAACACATTTTTTGGTCCTTGGGCTGTGGGCGATGCTGGCAAAGTCACATTTATTGCCACTCCCCAATTGCCACTCCTGACCTTTTGATGGAGGTAAGGTCATTGATGAAGTAGCTAAAAATGGTTTGGCCAAAGACACTTCCCTAAGGAATTCCTGCAGTGATGTACTGGAACTGTGATAGCTGGCCTCTGACATCCACAGCTATTTACTTTTGCATTGGGTATAACGCCAGTCCTTTTGATCCCCATTGACCTTCATTTTGCTAGGACACTTTGCCATACCCATTTGAATGCTATTTTGATGTCAAGGGCAGCTACTGGCACTCTGGCATTCGGTTCTTGACCTATGTCTGGATCAAGGCTGTGATGCGGTCTGGAGCCAAGCAGTTCTGCTGGAATTTGAATTGCGTGTCGGCAAGCAGCTAATTGGCAAGTTGGTTTTGCTCGATGGCGCTATTGACGACTCCTTCCAACACTTTACTGACAATTGGGAGGAGGTTGATATAACAATAATTGGCCAAGTTAGATTTATCCTGTTTTTTTAATGCATGAGATATACCTGGGTGTCTTCCATACTGTTGGATAGATGCCAGTGTCCTAGCTATACGGGAACAGCTTAGGTCTAGTGCACAGGACTTCAGCAAGAATGTTGTTAGGCCTTTGTCGCATCCAGTGCACTCAAGTCACTTAACGCCACGTGGAGTGAACTGAATTGGCTAGGCACTAGCATCTATGATGGTAGGGACCTCTGGAGAAGGCCGAATAAGATTATCCACTCAATACACGCAGGTTAAGGCCAGAGTAGATAGTACATGGGTGACCAAAAGGCAGAGCAAGGGCAGGAAGGTAGTGCAGGAATCCCCTGGGGTTGTCTCCCTCAGCAACAGGTTCACCGCCTTAGGTGCTGTTGTCGGGGGGGATGACTCATCGGGGGAAGGCACCAGCAGCCAGGCTCATGGCACCATGACTGGCTCTGTTGCAAAGAAGGGAGGGAAAAAGAGTGGCAGGGCTATAGTAATAGGGGATTCGATTGTAAGGGGAATAGATAGGAGTTTCTGTGGTCACGACCGAGACTCCAGGATGGTAATTTGCCTCCCTGGTGCAAGGGTCAAGGATGTCTCGGCGCGGGTGCAGAACATTCTGGAGGGGGAGGGGGAACAGCCAGTTGTCGTGATACATGTTGGTACCAACGACGTAGCTAAAAAAAGGGAAGAGGTCCTACAAGTAGAATTTAGGGAGTTAGGAGCCAAGCTAAAAAGTAGGACCTCGAAGGTAGTAATCTCTGGATTACTACCAGTGCCACGTGCTAGTAAGAGTACAGAGAACAGGATAGTTAGGCTAAATACGTGGCTTGAGCAGTGGTGTAAGAGGGAGGGTTTTAAATTTTTGAGGCATTGGGACCAGTTTTGTGGTAGGTGTGACCTATACAAAAGGGACGGTCTACACCTGTGCAAAGATGGAACTGATGTTCTCGGGGTAAATTTTGATAAAGCAGTTCGGGAGCATTTAAACTAGTATGGCAGGGGGCTAGAAACCCATGTAGTGAAATAGAGGAAAGTGAAAGGCAGACAGAAATAAATGGTAAAAAGGAGAGGAACAAAAAACAAAGGGCCAAACTAATTCATAAAAAATGTGAGCATAAAAAAAGCCTGAGGGTTTTATACCTTAATGCGAGAAGCATCAGGAACAAGGTAGATGAATTAGCTGTGGAAATAGAGGTTAATAATTATGATCTAATTGGGATTACGGAAACATGGTTGCAGGGTGAGCAGGGCTGGGAGCTTAACATACAGGGGTATTCAGTATTTAGGAAGGATCGACAAAAAAGAAAGGGAGGAGGGGTAGCATTGCTGGTAAAAGAGGGGATAAATGCAATTGAAAGGAAGGATATTAACTCAGTTAATACAGAATCTATATGGGTGGAGCTAAGAAATAGCGAGGGGCGAAAAACATTAATAGGAGTGGTATATAGGCCTCCAAATAGTAAAATAGAGGTTGGGGAGGGCATCACGAGGGAAATTAGAGAAGCGTGCAATAAGAGCACAGCTGTCATCATAGGTGACTTTAACTTACATATAGATTGGACTAGCCTAATCAGTAAAAATAATGAGGAGGAGGAATTCCTTGAGTGTTTAAGGGATGGTTATCTGGATCAATATGTCGAGGAACCAACTCGGGAACAGGCTATATTGGACTGGGTACTGTGCAATGAGAAGGGACTAATTAGTAATCTTGTTGTACGGGGACCCTTGGGTCAGAGCGATCATAACATGATCGATTTCTCACTCGAAATGGAGAGCGAAGAAATTGACTCAGAGACTCAGGTCCTGAATTTAAACAAGGGGAATTATGATGCCATTAGACGGGAACTGAGTAGGTCTGATTGGACAACGTTCCTGGGAGGACTGGAGGTAGATAAACAATGGCAAGCATTTAAAGATAGAATGACAAAATTGCAAAAATTGTTTATACCAATCTGGCATAAAAGGAAATCTAAAAAGGTGACTCAACCGTGGATAACAGGGGAAATTAGAGACAGCATAAAATCCAAAGATAGGGCGTATAAAATAGCCAAAAAACGCGCCAGAGCGGAAGATTGGGAACAGTTTAAGATAGAGCAAAGGAGGGCAAAGGGCTTAATCAAGAAGGGCAAAATAGCTTACGAAAGCAAGCTGGCGGAAAATATAAAAACTAACTCCAAAAGCTTTTATAAATATATCAAGAGGAAAAGACTGGTGAAAACCAAAGTTGGTCCATTGCAGTCAGATACGGGGGAATATATAATGGGAAATAAGGAAATGGCAGACCAACTAAATGCATACTTTGGGTCAGTCTTTACGAAGGAAGACACAAAAAACCTCCCTGGGATATCGGGAAAAATAGGGACATTGGCAAAGGAGGAACTGACGCAAATCAATATCTCTAAGGATATGGTGTTAAGGAAGCTAAAGGGATTGAAGGCGGACAAATCCCCAGGGCCTGATAACATGCATCCTAGGGTACTGAAGGAGGTGGCCCTAGAGATAGCGGATGCACTAAGCATGATCTTTCAGAATTCATTAGACTCGGGAACAGTGCCCATGGATTGGAGGGTAGCTAACGTTACCCCACTATTCAAAAAGGGGGGTAGGGAAAAAGCAGGTAATTACAGACCTGTAAGCCTTACATCAGTTGTGGGCAAAATGCTGGAGTCCATCATTAAGGATGAAATAGCCGAGCACTTAGCAAATGGGGACAGGATAGGACAGAGTCAACATGGATTTACAAAGGGTAAATCGTGCTTGACTAATCTATTGGAATTTTTTGAGGGAGTAACTGGTAAAATAGATGGGGGAGAGCCAGTAGATGTGGTGTACCTGGACTTCCAAAAGGCCTTCGATAAGGTCCCACATAAAAGATTAGCATGGAAAATTGAAGCTCATGGGATAAAGGGGAAAGTATTGACGTGGATAGAGAACTGGCTGTCAGATAGAAAACAGAGAGTTGGAATAAACGGCTCATTTTCTGAATGGCAGGCAGTAACAAGTGGGGTACCACAGGGATCTGTCCTGGGTCCCCAGCTGTTCACAATTTATATTAATGACCTGGATCAGGGAGTCGAATGCAGCATTTCCAAATTTGCAGACGACACTAAACTAGGAGGGGGGGTGGGCTCAGAGGAGGAGACCAGGAAGCTCCAGAGCGATTTGGACAGACTGGGTGATTGGGCGGATAAATGGCAGATGCACTATAATGTGGACAAGTGCGAAGTTATCCACCTTGGGTGCAGGAACGGGAGGGCAAATTATTATTTAAATGGCAATAAATTGGGAGAGGGGGAAGTACAGAGAGACCTGGGTGTTCTTGTACACCAGTCACTGAAGGCGAGCATGCAGGTGCAACAGGCGGTCAAGAAGGCAAACGGTATGCTGGCCTTCATAGCAAAAGGGTTGGAATACAGGAACAGGGATACCTTGCTGCAGCTGTACAGGGCACTGGTGAGACCACACCTCGAGTACTGTGTACAGTTTTGGTCGCCTCATGTGAGGAAAGATGTTCTTGCCATGGAGGGGGTGCAGCGGCGATTCACCAGGCTGATACCAGGAATGGCGGGATTGACCTATGAGGAGAGACTATGTAGTTTAGGGATGTACACACTGGAGTTTAGAAGATTGAGAGGGGACCTCATAGAAGTGTATAAAATTCTGACAGGTCTAGACAGATTAGATGCAGAAGGAATGTTTCCCTTGGCGGGTGAGAACAGAACTAGAGGACATAATTTAAGGATAAGGGCTAAACCATTTAGGACAGAAATGAGGGGGAATTTCTTCACTCAGAGAGTGGTGAACCTGTGGAACTCATTGCCACAGAGGGCAGTGTACGCCAGCTCATTAAATATATTTAAGAGGGAATTAGATATATTTCTACAGGCAAAAGGGGTTAAGGGTTACGGAGAGAAGGCGGGGACGGGATACTGAATTGAAGGATCAGCCATGATCTCATTAAATGGCGGAGCAGGCTCGAAGGGCCGGATGGCCTACTCCTGCTCCTATCTTCTATGTATCTATGTATCTATGTAATACCTTTGGCTGAAGGCATTTGCAAACACTCCAGCCTTGTCTCTTGCGCTCACTTGCTGGGCTCCACTCTGCTTCTAGATGGGGATGCTCATGGAGTCACCTCCTCCTCCTGTTAGTTGCCTCGTTGTCCACCATCATTCGCAACTGAAAGTGGTAGGGTTACAGAGCCTTCCTCTGATCTTTTGGTTGTGGGGCTGCTTAGCTCTGTCATTACCCTGCTGCTTTTGGTGTGTGACATGCAGGTATCCTGCATAGTAGCTTCACTAGGATCGTACTACTTCTGGTGCTGCTCCTGGCATGCCATTCTACACCACATTGAACCAGGGTTAGTGTCTTAACTTGGTAGTGATTATGGAGTGGGGGCTACTTGGTAGTGATCGAGATTGTGGTGGCATATTGCTGATGGCCTAAAACGCCGCATGGGTGCACAGTTTTGGGCTGCTAGATCTGTCCTTAATCTATCCCACTTAATATGGTGGACATGCCACACTACACAATAGAGGATGTCCTCATGGTGGAGGTGAGATTTTGTCTTCACAAGGACGATGCGTTGGCTTCTTCTAACAGTAATGCGTTTGCCTCTTCGTCAAGGACATACATGTGCATGACCGATGGGTTGGTGAGGACAAGGTAAAGCAAGTTACTTCCTCGTGTTGGTTCTTTCACTACCTGATGCCGGTCCAGTCTGGCAGCTATATCCTTTGTGGATTGGTCAGTGGTGATACTAAAGAACCACTCGGTGGTTGACATTGAAGTCCCCTACCCAGAGTACATACTGTGCCCTTGCTTCCCTCAGAGCTTCCTCCAAGTAGTGCTCAACATGGAAGAGTACTGATTTGTCAGTTGAAGTGGGGGCAGTAGATAGTGATCAGCAAGAGGTTTCCTTGACTTTGTTTGACCTGAAGCTATGAGACTTTATGGTGTCTGGAGTTAAAGTTGAGAATTCCCAGTGTCACTCCTGTCCGACTGGTTCCCAACATTAGTGAGGAGGACTTTGCAGGGCCAATTGGGCTAAGGTTGCCGTAGTCTTATCCTGATGTCTGGATTGTTGCTGATAGGTCTGTTCAATTTACATCTCATCACTGAACTTCATAGCAATTGTTTAGAATGGGTGGCTTGCTTCAGATGGCATTAAGAGTCAACCACCTAGTGTGGAACTGAAACCACACATGGGCCAGCCCAGATAGTGATGGCAGGCACCCTTGCTGAAGGGTATCAGTGAACCAGTTGGGCTTTTACGACAGTCCCACTCCAGAGATTTGAGCACAAATTCTAGGCTGGCATTTCAGTGTACTACTCAGTGAGTGCTGCACTATTGGAGGTGCTGTTTTTTGGATGAGAGGTTAAACCGAGGCCCTGTCTGCTGTCAAGTGCACATTAAAGATTCTATGGCACTATTTCAAAGAAGAGCAAGGGAGTTCTCCCTGGTGTCCTGGCCAAAGAAAGAACTTGCATATATTCATGACCCCAGGGTGTCTTAAAATGGTTTATAACCAATTAAATACTTTTGAAGTATAATCACTATTGTAATGTAGAAAACGTGGCAGCCAATTTGCGCAATGAGATAAATGATCAGATCATGTGTTTTAGTGATGTTGGGTGAGGGATAAATAGTGGCCAGAGCATCGCTCTTCTTCGAATGGTGTAGTTGGATCTTTTTCCTCCACTTGAGAGGGCAGACATCTTGGTTTAACATCTCATCTGAAAGATGACACACCCGACAGTGCAACACTCCCTCAGTACTGCACTGAAGGGTCAGACTAGATTACATGCTCATCTTGGGAGTGGGGCTTGAACTCATGTCCTTCTGATTCAGAGGCGAGAATGCTACCACTGAGCCACAAGTTCGTTGGTCAGACATGCCCTCCTCACTCAGAAGTTGAGATAGCTTTGTTGCTTATGGTAGAAACATTGTCTGAGATAGTAGCAAGTACTACTTGCTCTTTCTATGGCCTCTGATCCACTTCCTCCACGTGTCCAGCAAAGTAATACTTGAAGTTGCATCCACGCTGCTGCGCTGCATGTGCTAGAACAGTTGAAATGTGCCTTTCTGTGTCACCGGCTTTGCTCTGTGCTCCGCCTCTGGGTCCCTGTGCTGCTTGAATGGCAGCTTTTATGTGGGCACACTAAGTGCAGTTGTACAGATCTAGCTAATTGTTGCTTTACTAGTCAGAAAAATAAATTATTCTGGGTCAACAACAAAAAACTTGTATTTCTTGTGAAGAGCCTTCAACATCGAAAAATGCCTCAAGGTGCTTCACAGAGGCCTAGTCAGACAAAAATGGAAGCCAAGCCAAAGAAGATGTTAGGAGGAGTCACCAAAAGCATCTTCAAAGATCGGGTTTTATGGAGGGGTTGCCATTGGTGGGGCAAAGGGATGGGGAACGTACGAGGCCAAAGTTGGAAGAACAGAGTTGTGGAGGGGTTGTAGGGCTGGAGGAGGTTACAGAGGTAGGGGTAAGGCCATGATTGGAGGCATTGGAGGGGGACAGGAGCCAATGAGGGTCAGCAGGGACAGGAGTGATGGCTGAGCAGGTGTTGGTGCAGGATAGGACATGGACAGCAGAGTTTTGGATGAGTTGATGTTTACAAAGTGAAAAATAGGAGGCCGTCGAGGAGATTATTGGAGTAGTTGAATCTAGAAAGATGGCCAAGGCATGGATGAGAGTTTCAGCAGAAGATAGGATGAGGCAGTTATGGAAGTAGGTGGTCTTTATGGGGGCAGAAGCACAGCTTGGGGTTAAATAGGATGCTGAGGTTGTGAACAGCCTGGTTATAACCGAGACAGTGGCTGGGAAGGGGGTTGGAATCGCTGGTAAGGGTATGGAGTTTATGGTGGGTGCTGAAGAAAATGGCTACAGTCTTCCCAATGTTTAACTGGAGAAAATTGTGGCTCATCCAAAATTGGATGTTGGACAGGCAGTCTGACAACAGAGACATTGGAAGGGATCGGGAGAGATTGTGGAGAGCAGAGCTGGGTATCGTTGGTGTACGTGTGAAAATTGACTCCATGTCTTTGGATGATGTAGCCAAGAGGTAGAATGTAGCTGTGAAAGAGCAGGGGAGAAAGGATAGATCCATGGAGGACTCCAGTGATGATAATGTGGTTTCGGAAGAGAAACCATTGCTGGAAATACTCTGTCTATGCTGTGGCAGGGGTGGAAACCCGATTCATACATGGAGTTGTGGGTAAGATAGACACTGGGAGGCAACAACACATTCATAGAGTTTGGAGATGGTTCGGTAGTTTGCTAGGGTAAAGGGTTTGAGGTTGGAATTTTGAGAAGAGGGATGATGGCAGTTCTGATAGGAAGACTAACAGTACCTGAGGAGAGGTAACCATTTATAATGTCAGCTAGGATAGTGCCAGAAAGTAATGTTGGTTGTCAGCGGTTCAGTGGGAATGGGGTCAAGGGAGCAGGAGCTGGCTCTCCTGGCCAAGTTTAGATTGGAGAGTGCATGAAGAGAGAAACTAGAGAAAGACCAGGATCAGAGCTATGGTAGGGGGAAGCTTAGTGGAGGTTTGCCTTGGGGCAAAAGGCAAAGGGAAGGAGCAGAGCAGCTGAATGGATAGTTTGAACCTTATTGACAAAAGTCCATGAGCTGCTTGCACTTGTTGGAGGTGAGGGTGGAGGGGTGGAGAGGCAGGGGTGAGGGTTTTAAGGAGATGCTTGGTCGTGGAGAGAAGAGGTCGGGGATTATTTTTGCTCTTCTAGATGATCCTGCACTAGTGGGTGGTTTTGGCAGAGGAGAGTAAGGTCCTATAGCACTTGATGTGGCCCAGCCAGATCTGGTAAAGGATGGCTGAACAAGTTGTGTGCCAGATATGCTGAAATCTGCACCCCTTGGGGTACTGGGGACAAGGGCATCAAAGGTGGAGCTGAAGGAGTGGTTAAGCAGATCAACAGCTGCCGAAGTATTGTGGTAAACGGAAGGCCAAAGACCAGGCAGTTGGGATTTTGAAAGTGCAATTGTACGTGACTTGGGGTAGAGTTTTTTTCCCAGATGAATGCATTGATGTGCTTTGCTTCCATCAACAATTTTAGGGATGTGGGCTAAAGTTTGTGATTGTTCCATTAGTACTGACAACAACAGCAACTTGCATTTATATAGCACCTTTTACCGTAGTAAAATGTTCCAAGGCACTTCACAGGAGCATCATCAAACAACATTCGTCACTGAGCCACATAAGCAGATATTAGGAGAGGTGACCAAAAGCTTGGTCAAAGAGGTAGGTTTTAAGCAACATCCTAAAAGAGGAGAGAGAGGCGGAGAGGTTTAAGGAGGGAATTCCAGAGCTAGTATCAGTAATGGTGACCATGAAACTACCAGATTGTTGTAAAAAGCCATCTGGTTCACTAATGTCCTTTAGGGAAGGAAGTCTGCCTTCTTTACCTGGTCTGGCCTAGATGTGATTCCAGACCCACAGCTGTGGTTGACTCTTAACTGCCCTCTGAGAGGGCCTAGCAAGCCACTCAGTTGTATTCAAGAAGGCGGCTCACCACCACCTTCTTGAGGGCAATTAGGAATGGGCAATAAATGCTGGCTTTGCCGGTGATGTCCATATCCCATGAATGAATAAAAAAAAGCTTAGGACCTAGGCTGCTGAAGGCATGGCTGCCAATGGTGGAGCGAAGAAACTCAGTGATGTGCAAGAGGCCAGAATTGGGGGAACAGAGTTCTCGAAGGGTTGTAGGGCTGAAAGAGGTTACAGAGTTAGGGAGGGGCGAGGCCATGGAGGGATTTGAACACAAGGGTGAGAATTTTAGGCGTTGCTGGACAGGAAGCCAATGTAGGTCAGCGAGCACAGGGGTGATGGGTGAACGGGATGTGGTGTGAGTTAGGATACGGGGGGCAGAGTTTTGGATGAGCTGAAGTTTAAGTAGGGTGGAAGACAGGAGGCCAGCCAGGAGAGCATTGGAATAGTCTAGTCTAGAAGTAAAAAAATGCATGGATGAGGGTTTTAGCAGCAGATAAGGGCGGAGTTGGGCGATGTTACAGGGGTGGAAGTAGGCAGTCTTGGTGATGGAGAGGATATGGGGTCGGAAGCTCGGGTCACGGTCAAATAGGATGTCAAGGTTGCGAACAGTCTGTGACAGTCTCAGACAGTGGCTAGGGAGAGTGTACATGACGTTGTTTTCGGATGATACTGAGAGGAAGCAGGTAAATAAGAAATAGGAGGGGGCCAAGAAGAAAAAAAAGACTTGCATTTATATAGCGCCTTTCACGACCACCAGACATCCCAAAGCGCTTTACAGCCCATGGAAGTAATTTTTGAATATAATGTAGGAAACGCAGCAGCCAATTTGCGCACAGCAAGCTCCCGCAAACAGCAATGTGATAATGACCAGATAATCGGTATTTTAGTGATGTTGATTGAGGGATAAATATTGGCCAGGACACTGGGGATAACCCCCCTGCTCTTCTTCGAAATAGTGCCATGGGATCTTTTATGTCCACCTGAGAGAGCAGACGGGGCCTCGGTTTTACATCTCATCCGAAAGACGGCACCTCCAACAGTGCAGCACTCCCTCAGTACGGCACTGGAGTGTCAGCCTAGATTTTTGTGCTCAAGTCTCTGGAGTGGGACTTGAACCCACAACTTTCTGACTCGGAGGTGAGGGTGCTACCAACTGAGCCACAGCTGACACTTAAGGATAGATCGATTGGGGGAAATCCAGAGGAAATAATGTGGGAAGAGAAGCCATTGCAGGTGATTCTCTGGCTAGGACTGGATAGATAGGAATGGAACCAGGCGAGGGCAATCCACCCCCAACTTGACAATGGAGGAGAGGCATTGGAAGAGGATGGTGTGGTCATCCATGTCAAAGGCTGCAGACAGGTCAAGAAGGACGAGGAGGGATGGTTTACCATAGTTACAGTCGCAAAGGATGTCATTTTTGACTTTGATAAGGGCAGTTTTGGTACAGTGGCAGGTGCAGAAACCTGATTGGAGGGATTCGAACATGGACTTGTGGGAATGATGGCTACGGATTTGGGAGGTGGCAACACGTTCAAGGACTTTGGAGAGGAAAGGAAGGTTGGTGATGGGACGGTAATTTGCAAGGACAGAGGGGTCAAGAGTGGATTTTTTGAGGAGAGGGGTGATGACAGCAGATTTAAAGGGGAGGGGGACAGAACCTGGGGTAAGGAAAACCATCAGCAATAGTGCTTTATGTGGTCCAGCTCGATCTGGCGATGAATGACTAAACCATTGTCCACCATAAATGTTCAAGTTTGCGTCCCTTGGTCTTATGGGAGCGGAGACGGTGAGCAAGTTTAATAGTTTTAATGGGGATAAGGGCATCAAAGGTGAAGGTGAGGGTATGATTGAGAAGATAACACATAACATTACTACCTAGGTGCACAATTAATGTGTGTACAAGCTATAACAGAGTAATTTTGACTCCCCAATGTCACTATGTCGTCATTTCAACCTGATGTAAAAGGGTGTTGCTTCAAAATTAGCGATGCCAACAAAACATTGAAGGTGTTGCCCCATGCTTGCTGTATGTAGTGAGAACATTTCTAATCACAGCTAGTTATGTCATCAGTTCACAAGGGCAGCAAGCTGCATCAACAGCACAAATTCACTTTGTGGCTGTTTAGTATTTAATGGACGATTCAGTCCTATCAACGCTCACTAAATTGGAATGAGACTTGCTAATTTTGGTTAAAAATGTGACCTATTCCTGCATCTCATTCTCTCTTTAAAAATATATATAAACAGAGCCCCATTTATTTAAATTTGGTAGTGATTTGTCTCTCTCTGCATCATAAATCTCAGTTCTGATATTTCCCCAGTTTTGAAGGTTCTGTAATTTGACATCATGTACGTTATAAATTCTGATTACAAACATTTTCATTTGTTTTCCAGTTGATTTTGAAGGGCTTGTCTCGTAGATATACAGTAAAGTAAAGAGCACCATGAGTGTGAGAAGGTTGCAGCCCTGTGAAGGGTTTTAGGTTATCTAATACAGACCAATGTTCTCGAGTCCACAATTGGCAGTCTTCTGACAGTGTTCGTCATCGGCTTCACAGAATTCAACTAGTTGTTATTGTATGTTCATCCAACTGTAGTTAATGTGAATATGAGGGAAATGAATTCTTAGCATTGATGCTTTCTGTTTCAGTCAACTACCTTGCTTCCTTTGTGGTAATCCATGATGATGCACAATATTACATAGAATGTACAGCACAGAAACAGGCCATTTGGCCCAACTGGTCCATGCCAGTGTTTATGCTCCACACACGCCTCCTTCTACCCCTCTTCATCTAACCCTATCAGCATAACCTTCTATTCCTTTCTTATTAAAAGATCAATTTTTGTTAATCCATGTATTTACATAGTACATGGTAATAAAAGATCATAAAATTCAAACACTTTCTGAAAATCCATGTATCCAATATCTAACACGAATATATCCAATATCTAAACTGTGATTTTTCTCAAAAATTAAATGAAGTTAGCCAAGCGTTACTGTCCTTTCCAGATCCATGCTGACTGTTTAGATTAGATTAGCCCAACCCCTTTTAAGTGTTCACTAATTTCATGGCATAAGTAAGTGCGCTGATCACTTCTGCATGCAATTCTTATGGGACCCATCAACCGTGCAAGTTGGGAAAGGTGCAACAAATGCAAGTTGGAAACTCCTGACATACTCATTTAAAGCATTGCACACACCCATTGCTCTTTTGCACGCAATCTTTCATTTTGTCAAAGCTGAATGGCATGCTCTACTTGCAGATGGGAATGACGGCCGAGGGAATGCTTGGTCTTGCGGCTCAAGGCTCTGCTCTGCTGTTGGTGGGAGGCGGGGGGTGGTGGTGATTCTCCATTGGGTCAAAGGTTAGTCCTTGACTCCTATTAGCTATCCCGCAGTGTTTCTTCTCCTCCTTCCAAAAATTTGGGCACTGTAGACTGCCACGCAATAAATGTTTCATGGCAGTTTCTTGAATAATGGCCATTCACATGTACAATGATGTTTCTGTGATCAAATATCACCTGAATATTAATTGAGTACAAGCCATTTCTGTTTATTTAGATTATAGTGTTTATTTGAGCAGCTCTGATGCCCACATGGTGCCTGCAACACCCTGCACATGGGGAAATCCTGCTATCCTCCCCAACTCATCATGTTTTCTTTACACAAGGATAGTTTTGAAGATGTTTCACTTGCTTGATGCATGTGTTTAATGCAGACTGTCTGATGTGACAGATGACTCCTGCAGTGGCTTGGGAGGATTTTGTAGCATGTAAGTTCGACACTGTGGTGACCTTAACTTCTGTCCTGCTGCAAATGTTATCTGTGACGACCGGTCTTGTGAAATGGAGGCTGTGAAGACGAGTCTAGATTTGTGTGTAGGAATCTCTAAATGTGAGTGATGGGAAGGTCAAAATGCCTCGGGTGTCAATTGTCCCTGTATTTGTCGTTCCCTCAAATTTGCTGTCTTCATCTCAATCATACAACGGTTTGGGTCTCCCCAAAGGAATTTCCATCCTCGCCAATTTGAATGGTGCAATTTGAATGGCAGCAACATCAAAGAATAATGAAGAATAGTATTGGCGGAGGGGGGGAGAAACACAGTCAAGAATGATACACAGGCCACAGGCTAGCTAATGCATATAGAGCAAAGTGTAATTGCAAACACAAAAAAAGGAGTTTCCCAGAAACTCTAACTGTAATCTTTTAAGAAGTATCCTTGAGCAGGCCATCTCCCAGAACTTTGTTGCAGCATTTAATACAAGCAAGATCAACAGACAACCTCACCAGAAGTCATGAGATTTGGCACGGGACATTTTAATAATGTGATGTAAATAAGACTTGCAAATGTCTATTTCCCTGTTAATCCCCTAATCACTCTAGTGAATCATGTGTGCGGTTGCATGTGTTTGTATGTACTGTGCCCTCCAGCAGTAAGGCTGTACATCGCTGGCAAAATCTACCCATGTATCTCTACGGAAATAACCTGCTCGCAAATCAGCCAGTTACAGAAAAATAAGATCAATCTGGTGACGTCCTGGAACTCCGTTTGGAAAAACTGAGTTACATTGACTGCACATCAGTATCACGCAATTTGAATTGAAACATAAAGGAGGCAATTAAAAAAAAATGAATTCCCTGGACAGTCGTGTCTCCTGAGTCTTGTCTGTGGGTCAGTTGGAGTGAAAAGCTGACTATCCTGCCTTTTACTGTACAACCATGTACTGCTTCCGAAGTGGGTCAAGCTGCATGTGGGTGGGTATCTGCAGCTGCTGTCTGCTCAGCCTGCCCACATGCAAAGTAGCGACCTTGTGCTTGTAATTAAATATGTTTTGTGTCTGTATAGATAATTTTTTTAAAAATTACATATAATTACATGTAATTTCTATTTAGCAGGCTGTTGCTAGGACTGCATTATTCATTCCCATCAGGAACAAAAGATTGGATCAGAAACCTGGCAAAAAAAATTGCAGGAATGCTGCTAAATTAGAAGATTGCAAACTTTCTTCTATTAAACAAGTAACTTTAGATTACTGGTGCAGGAACAGTTCCTATTTCTAGTCTGGTGTTTTCTTAAAATTTCTTCAAATGATTTTTGAGCTGCTGTCCACTTGCAAAGAGTAGGAAACAAGAGTCTCAAAACAGCACTTATGACACATGTTGAAACTGTTGTTAAAAACAGGATGTTATGACATTGATCACCAGGATGTGAAAACCTTACAATGCAAACGGTTATGTGGCAACATTTAGAAAACTCATGCGTACAATCATAACAATGGTATTAAATAGAGCGGAGAAGCAAAGAGACCTAAGGGTGCAGATGCATAGATCTTTTAAAGGTGAGCGTGCAGGTAAAGAGACCATTAAAAGAGCAAATAGGATTCTGGGCTTTATGCAAAGGCACATTGACTATAAAAGAAAGTGAGTGCCATTGAACCTTTACAGAACATTGGTTAGGTCAGTTACCGAACTTTTTTTTAATCATTCACAGGATGTGGGCGTCGCTGGCAAGGCCAGCATTTATTGCCCATCCCTAATTACCCTTGAGAAGATGGGGGTGAGCCGCCTTCTTGAACCGCTGCAGTCCGTGCGGTGAAGGTACTCCCACAGTGCTGTTAAGTAGGGAGTTCCAGGATTTTGACCCAGCAATGATGAAGGAACGCCGATATATTTCCAAGTCAGGATGGTGTGTGACTTGGAGGGGAACTTGGAGGTGGTGGTGTTCCCATGTGCCTGCTGCCCTTCTCCTTCTAGGTGGTAGAGATCATGGGTTTGGGAAGTGCTGTCGAAGAAGCCTTGGCGAGTTGCTACAGAACATCTTGTAGATGGCACACACTGCAGCCACGGTGCACCGGTGGTGAAGGGAGTGAATCTTTAAGGTGGTGGTTGGGGTGCCAATCAAGTGGGCTGCTTTGTCCTGGATGGTGTTGAACTTCTTGAGTGTTGTTGGAGCTGCACTCATCCAGGCAAGTGGAGAGTATTCCATCACACTCCTGACTTGTGCCTTGTAGATGATGGGAAAGCTTTGGGGAGTCAGGAGGTGAGACACTCGCCACAGAATACCCAGCCTCTGACCTCTTTTAGGCACAATATTTGTGTGGCTGGTCCAGTTAAGTTTCTGGTCAATGGTGACCTCCAGGATGTTGATGGTGGTAGATTCGACAAATGTGTCACCATGGCCTTGCCATGGCCCTAATGATGGGGAGCCCGTGGAAAGACTACAGCAATGCTTTATTCGACTGAAACCAGGAATGAGAAGTTCTAGTTATGAGAAAAGGCTCAAAACATTTAGACTTTTTTCACTGGTACAGAGGACACCTAATAAAGGCTTTCAGAATTTTGTAAGATTTTGGAAGGGAAAATAATGAAAGCTTCTTTCCACTGATTGGTAAATTGCTAGCAAGGGTGCGTCGACTGAGAATTGTATGAGAACGGTGATTTTTTTTTGCAGTGTGTTGAGAACTTTTATTTGTGTCAATATGTTGCTTCTCCAATAATGAAAGATGCACTGTTTGTACTAGTACTGGGTGATGAAGCAGAACAGGGAGGTGGCTTAAAAGTAGTGGAACATTTGGGAGCACAATACAGATAGATTCAGCATAGGAATAAAAAAAGAAAAAGACGAGGGCAAAGGTAAATCATAATGAGACTAAAAAGGGACCTTGCCCAGATTAAATGGAAGGAAACATAAATGGAATTGTAAGTCAGCAGTAGGAAATATTTAAACAGGAGATGGAAAAGATACAAATCAAATCAAGTGTATTCCAGCAAAGAAAAAGGGAGCCTATCAAAGGCTCTGGTTCCATGTATTGAAGAGGGAGACTAGATCAAATCTTTAACTGATAAGAGAAGCATTTAGCATCTCCGGAGCAGATAAAAAAGAAAATCAGCACAGTCCATATTTGAAATTCAGTACATGGAGCACATATTCCATTGATAACTCCTATGGCAACCTCCTCTTATGGGAAATCCCATTATAAATGTGTCCACATTTTCCTGCAATACCTGCCACGCCTATAGGTGACATTGTGGTCAGACTTTCACACCTTTTTGTCTCACAATGCTTGTCGGTCACAAGTATTTTATTTTATAGTGAGAGTAGGGATAAAAAGACTGCTTTGAGTCTGCATACAGTTCCTGGCTCCCGCCACTAGGCGGTGCCCATCAACAACTTTCTGATATCTTTGTGCCAGCTCGGACATCAGAATTTGCTGCAGCCATGCATTTCGCGCTGTTCCCGGTTAGTTAGACTTTTCCCTGCACCTTTCAGCTTAAATTTTTTTGCCCTGTAAATTGCTGGACGTGCGAGCTGATCGCAGCGAGGGCAACAAGGCATCTGGGACCTTTGCGAACAGCGTGACCAACAATGCATCTCCTTAACTAATGAGATTTAAGGAATGAGAGATAAACAGAAGAAAGACTGAGAAGGAGGGTGAATTAGAATCAAATCCGGTACAGAAAGGGAAATGAAGAGGGAAAGGAAGATTGGATTCATGGGGGGGAAAAAAAGAGAAAAAATGGTTAAAATTTTAAATTTGTAATTTTTATGAGATTTGATAATTTGCTACTGAAGGAATGAGATTCCACGCTTTTAATTGTTCACTTTCCGGGACAGAGAGGTTGATTGGCAGTCATTAACAATTAGCACGTCGTTAAAAGGGAACTTGTAGTATTAATTACTAGATTTAACTTTCTGTGGTGAATTTAATGGACAATTTATGTGCAAATGCAGCAACTTCATGAAAGTCATGGGGAAGTTCAGTGCGAGATGCCGTTTTTGTGAAGGTATCGATGCAAATCTTCTAGCAATTTGTGCCGATTCACAATTCATGGGGTATCCCTTCCTCCTCACAAGTTGCTGGCCGATTTGCACATTAATAAAACTTTTTTTTTAAGCAAATTCCGGCCCGATATTTTTTTCCCCTGCGGTAACTAAACTTGGGTTTTTCTTTATCTCTAACTTTTCTGATTTTTATTTTTTACATATTTAACTATTTATACTTTTTATTACGACTTTTTCCCCTCTTGGTTCCTCCTGCTCCCGTGTTGTATCCCCGGCTTGCCCTTCAGCTCTCCCAGGAGATTACATGGTTGCAGGGTGGGAGGGAGGAAGTGTTTAGTCAAGATGCTCAGGCCATCATGAGTGTGTGAAATTCTGTATGTTCTTAATTAGAGCTGGGCCATTCAGGTATGATGTTCGGAAACATTTCTTCAGACAAAGAGCAGTGGTACTCTGGATCGATCTCCCCCAAAATGTTGTTTAGGCTGGGTCAAGTGAAAATTTCAAAACTGAGATTGATAGATTTTTGTTAGGTAAGGGTATTAAAGGTTATGGAGCCAAGGTGGGTAAATGGAGTTAAGATACAGATCAGCCATGATCTAATTGAATGGTGGAACAGGCTCGAGTGGCTGAATGGCCTACTCCTGTTCCTATGTTCCTTCTTTCCTTCCTTACCTGCCCTCTATTCTACTCAACCATCAGGCCATAGGCCATTGTTCTGAGGCTTTTACAACTAACTCCCCACCTCCCCCCACCTCTCAATGATCCACCAATGTCCCGGTGGCCTGCCTGGTTTGGTGTCGGCGGCAATGTTCCATGTAAGTTGCGCGGTCGCTCAGCGCTCCAGGGATCCTGCGCAGCCGGCTTGCTGGTTTTTCAATGCAGAAATTGCACATGCGCAGTATTTTGAATGGCCCTCGCAGCCCCATAAGGGGGTCACTGCACTAGCCTCCTGTTTTTGTGCTGGCAGCTTCCAGTTGTTCTTCCCAGCCTGGTACAGGATTCTGTTGGAAGGCGCCGTCTTTATTTTCCCATCCAAAGCCTCAGCAGCGCTAACCTTCCCAGCGCTATGCCTCAAGTATCTTGGTGACCCCACTGCTTTTCCATGCTGCTGGCCCTCTTGGATGCCTTCTGGGTAGTGGTGGCACCCAATTTCTGAGCCCTGCTAAACTTGCAGTCCCAGGCTTCAATATCTTTGTGGCCTTGTGCAGCAATTTATCATAATTGAATATTAATAACTATGATACCTCTTTTTTTAAAGTAAATAATTTATATAAAGAGACTCCTGTGTTTTATTGTGAGAAACTCTTTCTCTTATTAGATGGTGTTCAGGATTTCACCTCTCCACTCCACCTTCCTCCTCCATTTCTTCCCTCTTGTCCCTCCATTTACCCCCTCACTCCTCCACCTTCTCTACCTGCCGCCCACCTCATCCATCTTTCCTCCCATCACCGTTTGCCACCGCCATTAAAATTATCCCATTTTCTCCCTCGCCAAACCTCTGAATGTGCTTTATCTGCCCCATAATCTAACTCTCATCTACTTTCCCTTACTTTCTCCCCACCACTCTCTGGCTACCCCTGCTCTAATTTCCCCATTCCTCTCCCTCCTCCCCCTCCCCTGCTCTGCTTTGCCTTTCCACCCCACATTGCTCCATTATTTTCCCCCCCCATAGCCCCTTCCGGCAGTCCTACATCAGCTCTGGTCTAATTGTGCCCTGCCCGCTAGCCATACCTGAACAGAAGATTCCAGTTAGTCTTGACTCTCCATGTATAACACTACAGGATATCGCCCAGTAAAAAGAAAGTATATAGGAAAGCTACAATAAAGATTAAAAAGGCTGAGGGAATATGAGAGAAAATTACCAGAAAGCAGAGCAATAAAAAAGCTTTCTATAGGCATATTTGTAGTAATAGGATAGTCAACATAGGGGCAGGGCTGCAAAGAAAGAGACGAAAGAGGCAAGATTGTAGCGGAGAGCGAGGGGAATGACAGATATTAAACAAGATCTTCACCTCCTCTGTGAAAATTTAAGGCAGAATTAGAATTGTAGAACCACCAAAGATGGATGCAGAACAGTATGTGGGTGTTACTATTCAAAGAGAAATGGTACAAAAGAAGTGACTCAGACCTAAGGTGGACAAATCACTGGGACCTGGTACTTTATATATACAGATCCTGAGAAAAGAAAGAAAGAAATACTTGCATTTATAGAGCGCCTTTCACGATCACCGGACATCCCAAAGCGCTTTACAGCCAATTTTTTTTTTTGAAGTGTAGCCGCTGTTGTAATTTAGGAAACGCGGCAGCCAATTCTGGCAAGCTCCCACAAACAGCAATGTGATGATGTCCAGATAACCTGTTGGTTGAGGGATAAATATTGGCCAGGACACTGGGGATAACTCCCCTGCTCTTTTACGTCCACCTGAGAGGGCTGACGGGGCCTCGGTTTAACATCTCATCTGAAAAACGGCACCTCCGACAGTGCAACACTCCCTCAGCACTGCACTGAAGAGTCAGCCTAGATTTTAATGCTCAAGTCTCTGGAGTGGGACTTGAACTCACAACCTTCTGACTCAGAGGTGAGGGTGCTACCAACTGAGCCACTGGCTGACGCACACTGAGGGAATCCAGGGAAGAAACAGTGGAGGCTCTAGCTATAATTTTCCGAGATTATGTGGAAAGGAAAATTGTGCTTGTGGACTGGAAAGATGTGGCAAGTGGTTTTCCACAGGGTCTGTGTTGTGGCTGCTCTTATTTACTGTGAATTTGAATGACCAAAGTAGATTGTTCCAGTTAAAGAGCAAACATCGGGACAGGCACAAAGGGTTGAATGGCTGGCTCATGTGCTGTAAATTGATCTTCAGTGATGGGAATCTGGTTAATTTGCTACTCCATTGCTTCTGCTACCCTCCTCCCAAGCAAAATTCTAGCATTGAAATATGGATCGTGTAAGTGTAATTGCGATTGAAATATTGTCTACTAGCTCTGCTGTTTATGAATTTTCAAGTTTCACTTTCTGTTTTTGAGAGCTATTGAAGAAGGACTTGTTTTGCTGCTTCTCGAGCAAAAGCTCCTAATATTCATTTGATAATTTTAAGGACTTTACTGGACTTTATGACTGAAATGATGTATTTAGCTGCAATATTTAATTTAGACAAGTTGCCGTGAAGTTGACAAACAGATACGGTTGCACATTTAGTTATGGAAGATAAAAGCATTTGCAGCACTAGGAAATGCTTGCCATGGAATATTAATAGATTTTATACTAAAGAACAACTAGCTGCATTAAAATATTACCAAAAATGAATTCCCATGTGCATATAGTGCAGGGGATGTACATAGATGTGGGAAGCATGTTGATGCATTCACTACAGTAATGGGTGACTACTAAAGCATACGTTCATCATTCCATACTGTTTAGGCACTGTACAGCTTCATTTGGCTCTTAAAAAATGAGTTTCATTTGAAAATGATCTTAGCTGGAATAAAGAGCAATGAATGTTTTTATTGTCTAATTTACCAGCTTAATTAATTTGGTATTTTATGTACCTTACACTTCAAGAAATGACTTAAATACACTATTAAGTGCATCAGCCATGAATGAAATAAAATTTACTACACGGCATATCTGGGAATGCTCTCTTTGGGTCAGGTGTTTCGAACCATGGTGAGGAACACTGATACTAATTCATGTTTGTGTAGTTAACTAGATGTGGTTCAATGGAAGTAATTCCTGCTGTAATCTTAATTAATAAATAGGACCTTTGTTACCGTATAACCTCATACAATGAAGAAAACTGTTGATTTTGTTGAATGAAACCATGACAGGCGAGTGAGACACTTCTGATGAACACAACAATTCATGCCGCCTTACTCCTTTCCAACTGTGAAAATTTAAACAAAGGTAACAACAACCAGAAAGCTCAGGTTTGACAGGAAGTGAAGGCTCAAGGTCACTGCAAGAGCTCAAGAATTATTTAATATTCATGAGGTCCAAACTTAGTGGAATTGAATGCACTGTACTATCCAGTCACATGTTATAACTTACCCTGATCCATCAGTCTATCAATCAATCAGCATTAAAGTTTGTTATTTACATGTACAGTCTACTTCTGATCAAAATAGTTTTTTCCACAATGGCGTCTCTTCCCACCCCTATACCGCTACCTCTTCCTCATCTATATGTTACCCCTTGGCGACAGCATCTGAAGACGTGGGCTCAGATTCCACATGTATGCTGATGATGCCCAATTTTTTCTAGCCACCACCTCTCTCGACCCATCCACTACCTCTTTGTTGCCAGCCTGCATGTTTGGCATCCAGTTCTGAATGAGCCACAATTACCTCCAGATAAACATTGGGATGACTGAAGCCATCATCTTTGGCCTCTGCCACAAACTCTGTAACCTTGTCAATGATTCCAACCCCCTTCTCAAGGCCCACCACCACCTTCTCAAGGGCAATAAATGCCGGCCTTGCCAGTGATGTCCATATCCCGATAATTTAAAAAAAAAGTACCAGTCAGCTGTATTGATTGGATATTTTTCTTTGCCTCCTAGTACTTTTTGCCTATTAGTTTTTCTACAAATAATTTTGAAAACAAATGGAGAAATTTCAAAAGCTTTACTAAGGTAAAATTTGTATTGAGTGCTTTTTAAAAATAGTCTTTGTTTGTGTGTGTGTAAGGAAAGAAATTACTTATGGTTACATACCTGTTGTAGTTTGTTTCCTATTAAACTTTAAAAAGTTTATTTGAGTGAGAGAGACGGACAGTGAGAGAGAGACAGATTAGGGGGAAAAAAAAGAGTGTGCTTTGTTCATTTAATGTTGCTTAATTTTTCAAAAAGAAACCACCAGTTGAATTGTGAAGCCGGCTGATTATCTCCACTGGACAGAATAGTTCAATCCTAATTGAATACGCATATCCAACAGATTCTCATTTTTAACACCAGAGAGAAACAATCAGATCTGCACTGGTGTTTCAACCTGGATGATGTGATGAAGTCCTGGAAGCGGCCTTGAACACACAACCATCTGACTCATTGGTAAAAGGGCTACCAATTGAGCCAAGCTAACGATTGCAGATCAGCCATTTAAAACTATCTAACGCTAGATGTACACTGCCTGTGGCTCAGAGTGCAATCACGTGATCTTTTTCAGGGACTTTAGCATTTTTTTGGCACTTCCCCAGAACAGCGCTGCTGAGCTTGATGACTTATTGTTTGGGCAATTACAGATGTGAGCTTGTATCCTGCTGCACTGTGAAACCTCTGAGTGCAGCACCATGCAGCCACCCTCATCAGAAGCTACGCTTAATCAGTGCACGGCTTGGCTGTCACTTATTTTAAAAACTCCTATCATCATTCCTGTATGTATCACTTACTGCATGGCAGGTGTATTTACATTGATCAACAAAGAGACATGTTGGACCATTACAAAATGGCTATTTTCAAATTAAGTCAAAGTAAGTGATGGAGTAGCAGGTGTTATCGTCTGTGAATGCTGAAATTGCCCACGTGGTCAATTTGACAAATGAATATCGACAATTAAACTGCTTTCTAGTTTTGAAGATGTGACATTTTCTAACTTTGATTGAAATGATCAAACACATGCACCGTTTATAAATTCAGCTGGCAGAGGATATTTGTGCTGTGCTGCTTCTACTTCCTGCCAATCATGCAGTCAGGAACTAGTAGCACTGGGTGGATGTCAGAAAACATTGTAAACAATATGCATGTGTGAGGATCTCAATGTACTTCATTCAAATACTGCAAGACATTTTACAAAGCAATCATGTAACCCATTTAGATTTCAAGTTAAACTGATTTAATTGTAAAGGCTAATGCGCAATGTGAGTATTTCACTAAATCTTTTTGAGCAGTTTATGCCATTAAGAGGCTATTTTCTGAATCTCAGTGGTATGTGCACACCATTTTGAAAAAGTGTTTTTGTGATCTGGATTTAGTACAATATTAAATGGTTTCTCAGAGTAGATTGAAAACAGCAAATTGAACCATTAGGGGGTGGAGCCAATCAACTGAAGTGACTCTGTTTTCAGCTGTTATAAAAGATAATGACACATGTCATTGAGTCATTTTCCAACTGGGGTACGTACCATTAAAATTCTTGTTTTCAAGAATGAACTTAGTAGACAAGTATGTGAAGGAAAGGGTACTGCATTGAAAAAGTAGAGCGACAAGAGCCAGCCATGCCCTGGCAACTTTAGTATCAATGCTATTTGATGTTTTAAGCGAATCACTGAGATAACAAATTAACTTTGTCAATTGATTGCACCTAATTTGGAGGGGTCCACAGTCACTCCCAACTGTTTTGCTGCAGTGAATTTTGCAGCCATTTGCGATCACTTTACTGGCTGAGGGGTCACTTCAGGTGTTGGGAGTTGACTGTAGCACCAGTTAGAACACCATATCTATCTGCATTCAACAGAATACAGATGCACTGTTCCGGATGGGTACTGGGTTTATCCTTTTTTTTTCAAAAATCCAAGGGGCGTTGATCAGACAACAAAGGTTTTGTCGGTTTTCAGAGTTCTGGATGTAGTAATCTGTACTCATGGCAGACGAGCAGACAGAAACTGCAAGCATGTCTGTTGCCTCAGTGAACAGGTTGTCTGTGATGCTGCCCAAAATACCTTTGTGATGAATACTGAATTCCCAGGGTCAACTCGAGACTCGTTTATCCTCAACCTGTGTTGTGTTTCTTGGTTATATGAAAATAAAGTAAAGAAATAATTGCATTTCAAATCTGTCAAAGCAATTCACATACCAAATTATTTTTGTAGTCCTGAGTCTTGTGCAATTAATACTTGCAGAACCAATTGGCAACACCAAGGTTATATTCAAATTTTAGGCAGAATAAGCTTCATTTGGAAGCAATTTGCCATCGTCCATGAGAGTGTCCCACCTGAGCTTAACTTTCAAAGTAGAGCAATTCTGAGAAGAAGAATGTGAAAATAACTGAGAAGAAGGAGGACTGTTTTGGGAAGAGAAGAGTAAATAAATAAAGTATAAGTAAATGCTGCAAATCTACATTGGGGGCTTATTAACTTGGAGTAGATGATGCTGCTGCGCAGACTTCTTGAGTTCAGTTACCTGTCTAATATCATGGTGTGAAATGTTCTCGTTTCAGTTTATTCCTGTCAAAATGCCTTTTGGCAAAATGTTACACATTTTCCAGTTGGTTCAGTGTTGCTGGTCACTTTTGTGATTGGTCCCCCGCCGCCCCATCCCCCATACTCCGGCTTATGTTTAGAGTGCACCCGTACTAGTCTAATTAAGCAAAAGTATAACCTGGGGCATAATAAGAGAACGCCTTGTAATCTGAACTGGATACCATGTCTTTCACCTGTGCCTGCACATGCACTTCTCCAAACTTTCATTAGATGAACTCAGAGAAGTTTAGTGAGACAAGACCAGACATGAATTGTTAAGCTGCTTTATTTTACAGACAGCATGAACATAAGGAAATTTATAATTAAAACTCACTTCACTGATCTTCAAGCCCCTCCTTGTAAATGAGACAAATAATAAACCGCACCGTCTTGCCCTGGGTAGGGTTCTAAGTAATACTTCCTTTGGCCACTCTAGCATTGAAATAGGCCGGTACACTGGCTTGGTTGATGACTCTTCTTACAGTGAACTGCCTCAGCTTTTCTTTTTTCTCAGCGAACCGTCTCGCATGACCTTCCACCTGGATTTTTCTCTCTCTTTTTGTTACTTCTGACTGCAGGAACTGGGTGACCTGGCTCTCTGACTTCTTCCCCATTGAATGGTTCACCAGTAGGCCCAGAACGAAAACCAACCACCTTTTACTCCACCACCACAATACTGGCAGTAAAATGGCCATAAATTTTGGCGTATCTTTATGTTCCGCCTTTTGAGGAAATTCTGGGCCGCGATTCCTGTTTGTATCAGCGACTGCAGCATAGAGCTGGAAGGAAAATTTTAAGCCATTGTGAACTCTCTGACGTAAGAAAACTACTAGGCACTTGGTCTAAGCGTTAAACAAAGCTTTAATCAACTGTTTTACAACATGGAGGTCTAGTTGTGTCCTTTACTAGTTCCTGTTAAGAATGTCTTGCGCAAGCTGGGCCCGTGCCCGAGTATTTATAATCTCCCTGGACAGCGCCACCCACAGGCCACTCAGTATTATTTCATAAGTCTTTCTTTCATGAATGACAGATTCATGTCATTCTTCCCGCCTGAAGGATTGGAAGTCCGGCGACTTCCTTCTATCGGATTAATCGGACTACGAATAGCCGCAGTCGTTTGGATCTCCGTTTGTGGCTGGCAGGCACGTCTCCTCAGACCGTGTCTTGGTCCCTAGGTCGCTTGGTTCGTACCGGTGGGCTGGCAGAGCCCGTGTCGCCTCGATCGACCTGAGGGGGACTGGGGAGATCGTGACTCCGGGTGCGGGCCCCCACAGGTGCAGAGCTGGCTTCATCCTGCTCAGTAGCCGGTGATTGACCGGCATCCTGGCTTCGGGTGGCCATCCCGCGTCATCCTCGGAGGGGCGCAGAATATCGGCGTCGTTAATACGGATCTCTCTATCGATTTGGGTCCGTGGGACCGGTTGGGCAGGGAGCCAGATCCCGAAGTGAAACTGTGGACTCTCGGCCATCAGGGTACCGCACTTTCGCGTATGTAGGATTGACATCCGTTAGTTCCACCTCGTCGACGAGGGGATCACTCTTGGAGGATCGGACGAATCTTCGGAGCAGCACGGAGCCAGGAGCTGCCAACCATGATGGTAGGGACGTCCCATGAGTGGAGCGACGCTGGAACCCGAAGAATCGTTCGTGAGGAGTAACATTGGTGGATGTAGAAAGAAGAGACCTGATGGAATGCAACGCGTCAGGGAGCATAGTTTCCCACTGCTGGTCTGATAGATTGTGACCTCAGTGCAAGACGAACAGCGCTCCAAATAATAGCGTTGTATCTCTCAACCTGTCCGTTTCCAATAGGATGATACGGTGTCGTTTTACTTGTGGCGATTACCCGATGGGAAAGATAACTTTTGAGTTCGCTTGACATGAAGGAGGGACCCCGATCAAAGTGGATGAAATTGGCCATACCGCAAAGGGAAAAGACCTGATCGAGGCATTTGATCACTGTGGAAGTAAGCATATTGGGACAGGGGAAAGCATAGGGAAAGCGTGAATATTCGTCCACCATAGTAAGCAAGTAGGTGTTTCGTGTTGAGGAAGGCAATGGCCCTTTAAAGTCAATGCTGAGTCGCTGCATAGGCTGTGTAGCGTGTATGATCGAGCCATCCGACGGACGGAAGAATTGCGGTTTTAATTCCACGCAAATTCTACAAGTGGAGCATGTTCTTTTCACGTCTTCCGTAGAAAATGGGAGATTTTTAGATCGCACAAAGTGCAACATACGGGTAACGCCAGGATGGCATAAGTCAGTATGAAGATCCGCAAGAGTCGAAGTTGACATGGAAGAGCAGAATGCACGCGTGAGGGTATCCGGGGCCACATTCTCCTTCCCGGGTCGATACTGTATGGTGTAGCCAAAGGCGGCCAATTCCATCCTCCAGAGCTGGATTTTGTTGTTCTTGATTTTAGTGCATTTCCGGTTATCCAGCATAAAGGCCACAGAGCGCTGATCGGTTATGAGCGTGAAATGGCGACGAGCGAGAAAATGACTCCATTTATGTACTGCTTCGATGATAGCCGTAGTCTCCTTCTCGACAGGAAGATAATGGAGCTCGCTACCCTGCAAAGTTCTGGACAGAAATGCAACGGGTCGACCGCCTTGATTCAAGGTAGCCGAGATCGCCACCTCCGATGCATCGCACTCGACCATGAAAGGGAGATTTTCATCGATGGAATGAAGCGTGGCTTTTTCCAGTTGTTGCTTGAGGAGGTTGAAAGCTGAAATAGCCCTCGCCTCCAACGGAAATGACTTCGCGTGAAGCAGGGGCTGGATCTTGTCGGAAAAGTGAGGTATCCACTTCGCATCATAGGCGAACATGCCAAGGGCCCGACGAAGAGAGCTGAGATTCGTAGGAGGAGGGAGCTCCTGTAGCGGACGAAGTCGCTCCGGATTCGGTTTGATGACGCCATTGCCCACCCAGCAGCCAAGGATGTTGACTGATGGTACTGATTTCACAGAGTTGGACTCATTTAAGGTTAAGTTGTGACGACGGAGAACGTCAAGAAATTTTTGGAGGTTGGCATCATGCTCCTTCTGGTCATGACCAGCAATGGTGATATTATCCAGATATGGAAAAGTGTCTGTTAAGTTCTCCTCCTGTTTGACTAGGCTATCCATTGCCTGTTGAAAGACGGCCACCCCATTGGTGACCCCGAATGGAAGGCGACGAAACTGGTAAAGCCGACCATTAGCCTCAAAGGCCGTATACTTTTTGTCAGAGTCCTTTAACGATACTAGATGGTATGCGCTCTTTAAGTCAAAAGTTGAAAATACCTTGTAGTTAGCAAGGTTATTGACCATGTCATCGATGAGTGGTAGTGGGTAGGCATCCAAGTCGGTATACTGGTTAATAGTTTGCAAGTAATCGATGCAAAGTCATTTCTTGTGTTGCTTCAGAGGATTTTTAACAACGACAACTTGAGCCCGCCAGGAAGATGAACATGGCTCAATGATACCGTCAGCTAGAAGGCAAGAGATCTCTGCCTCGATAAAGGATAGGTCATCTTGGCTGAAACGTCGTGATTTAGTGGCTATGGGCTTACATCGGGGGGAAAGATTGGCAAACAAAGAGGGCTCGTCGAGCAAAGCCGCCGAAAGTGCACAAAACGGTACTTTGGAAATAGTAAGCTCCGGCTTTGATCCTCCAAACTCGAAAGTAAGTCTTTTGTGTTGTTTCTGGAAATCCTGTCCCAGGAGCACATCACTGCATAGGTTTTTGAGCACCCCGAGCCGGGTAGAGAAATAAGTGCGGCCATTGAGAATAAGGTCGACAAGACAAAAGCCGGAAGAGTTGGTGGTCAGTGTCGTCAGAGTCATTGCAATTTCCCTGTCCGAGGGGTAAATACGCAGTTTTAACTTACTGACAGCCTGTTCACTGATGAAGCTGTCAGAGCTGCATGAGTCGATTAATGCACTCAAAATGTGTCCATTTACCGAAACCTTCATGGCTGCATGGGACAGGCTTTGGGGAAAAACAGCTGTGATGGGAGGAGGGGCAGTTTTATCCTTGACAGCTGTAACATTAGTAGTGGCTCTTGGGGGAGGAGCAGGTTTATAGATGACAGCTGTAACATTAGTAGTGGCTCTGGGGGGGGGGGGGGGGGGAGCAGTTTTATAGATAGCAGCTGTAACCCTAGAAGAGGCTCTTGACTGACATACTTTCGAGAAGTGGCCTTTCTTACTGCAATGATTGCAGGTTGCATTACGTGCAGGACAAAATTTCCTATAGTGAAATGCACCTCCACAGAAGAAACACTTCCTTTTAGATTGCCAAAATGCCGTTAGGGTAGGGTCATCATCAGCTAGGATAGAGTCGTCATAAGTGAGGGCTTCCGCCTGAGGCTTATCGGAGGAGTCACTAAAAGTGATAGCAGCAGTCCGTGCACGTGGTAAAAGATAGGCATCTGCATTTTTTTTTTGCCAAGTCCAGAGAATATGCCTGGTCATAGGCAGCTTGTAACTCGAGGGTTTTATTCTCCAACAGACGCTGGCGTATGAAGGGAGACGCAATTCCATTAATAAAAGAATCACGAATTAACTCCTCCCGGTACTGCTCAGCTGAGACAGCCTTGAGATTACAATCTTTGCTGAGCCTGCGAAGTTTTTGAAGGAATTTGTTAAGTGATACCCCGGATTGTTGTCGAGTTATGGCCAGTAGATGCCGAGCAAAAATTTCGTTTGGGGCCTTAACATATAGTTGCTGTAGTATTCGGATAGCGGAGTCATAGTCTACACAGTCTTCGATATAGTCAAACACATAAGGGGATACATAATTGGCAAGTATCTCTAACTTATCAGGAACATTCTCACCACACGCCCTGAGGAAGTTGCTGAAGGTACGATACCAGTGTTTCCATACCTTAGCAGTTATAGGTGAATTCGGGTCCAGGTCAAGACGGGCGGGTTGGAGTAGTTTCTCCATGATGGATTGATTACTACGTCTGGTTCCTTTCTACCGTTTGAGTCGTAGCCGTCTGTTCCCAAAACCACTCAGAGCGTGGAGCAGGTTCAGTTGATTAAATTGACGTAAGAAAACTACTAGGCACTTGGTCTAAGCGTTAAACAAAGCTTTAATCAACTGTTTTACAACATGGAGGTCTAGTTGTGTCCTTCACTAGTTCCTGTTAGGAATGTCCTGCGCAAGCTGGGCCCGTGCCCGAGTATTTATACTCCCTGGACAGCGCCACCCGCAGGCCACTCAGTATTATTTCATAAGTCTTTCTTTCATGAATGACAGATTCATGTCACTCTCTTTAAGGCAAAATGCAACACTTATCTGTAACTCATTTCCAGATCCTTTCTGTCGGAAAATGGTCAACAAATCCTGAAATGTGACACATAGGCCCAGATTTTAAGTGGGGGATGGGAACATGGAGGCCTGGCTGTTATTTACACAAGATTTCAAGATTTCCCGGCTAAGTGACTCGTCTGCCGGTTTTCCGGCCACCCGCATGGTGCAATTTCCAGTGGGAGTCCCGGCCACTATTAAAAGCGCCAGTGCACCACTTCGAGGGAGGCTGCATTCAGGTCAGGGCTCAAATCTGAGTAATTGTAAATCACTAGTGGAAGGTCTCTGGTTTTATCTTCTCTGTTCCCATACTGGTGGAAGCTAGCTTGTCCAACTTGGGATCTTCAGCTAGTTCACATGGCATGGTGGAGGGATCACTTGTACTCCTTCATAGTGTAAGAGAGCTTCAAACAGACATTGTGCTGGACTCCGTGCCTTTGAAGGGGCAACTTAATGACATGTTCTGGTGCACTGTTCTGATATGAAGGACAGGCTACTGGCTTGCATTCCACTATCCTATACCTGATATCCCCTACTTAAGCCATGGCTGGTGAGCATCTGTTCATGGCTGTCAATGATTAGGCTTCATATATAGAGTCAACGTTATTGCCTCAGAGCTGAACACTTTCTCTTGTCAAGACTGTCCTGCCCTCTCTGGTGAACATGGTTGATTGAGCACATCATAGATGGAGCTACTCATCTGAATTGGAAGTATTCATCCAAGAGATGATCTCTCCATCTTGCCCAGCCACTCATCCAGCATGGTGTGTATGGTGGCCAGGAT
The DNA here is from genome assembly GCA_030390025.1 of Squalus acanthias. Lineage (NCBI taxonomy): Eukaryota > Metazoa > Chordata > Chondrichthyes > Squaliformes > Squalidae > Squalus > Squalus acanthias. The sequence goes on along the minus strand of CM059433.1, from coordinate 62,369,158 downwards.
ATTGTGCATGTTGTTTTAGTGTTCAACTTCCTCATGTAGTAGGTGGGGCCACAGACCTCTTCTGACTTTTTAGTTTAAATTTAAAAAAAAAGCATAACACTGATTACAAAGTCACAGCCTCCAGTGCATTGAAAGACCACTGTTGCAGCTGCACTCTCGTTGTGGCCCCTTTCCATCCAGCACACTGAGCAGTGCCAATCCAGTCCCACCAGGGTTCCCCTTGTGATGTTTCCGTCCTCTGTGTTTCCCATGCTGCACCAGTTAAAATAACATCAGGGCCCTAATTGCGTCGTAGGACCCCAATTTGCAGATCTTCATGAGCCTCCCATCTCTACATAGCTGGAGACTTGTCAGCCCCAATACGTGCCAACATTAATATTGCGGCGGCCAGGAACGTGGCAGGTTGGGGACAGGATCGCCTTTTCCGCCATTTTAAATCCTTACTTGAGCCTTTCTTGCCCTTCCGGTGGGTGGTGTGGGATGATAAAATTGAGGCCATAGTGACTAGTTAATCTCTCTTCAATTTTTATACTGACATCGGTAACCATATATTTGATCAAATATGTAGATGCAAGGATGTAGTTTTTGCCATACAAATATTGACCTTGTGGAGGCGCACTACGAGAAAATACAGAACAACAATTTGTTGCAAATTGCAGGTCTTGTGCTGACCTACAGTTTGTGAATGTATACTGGGGTTTGGTGCCAGTCCTAGTTTTGCTTCTCACATACTTTCTTCTATGTTTCATTTTAGTTGGTGCATCCCTTCAGTTCAGATTTTCAACTTTTGATTGACGCATTTCGATCTAAGACATTGGTGCTTACTATGGGAGTGGGGAGGGGTGTGGAGAGAGATGCTCCAAGTAGCTTATTCTCACTTTTTCTAGCACAATATCTGTAAATTAATCTGCAGCTTTTCCTTCAGTGTTTTATCATTAGTACCTGTTTTATCAGTGTTGACAAATACCTGAGAGATCTATGCTTTGTGTAGCAACAAAAATGTTGTACAGGCAAGTACATTTGGCACAGGCTCGATGGGCCGAATTGCCTCTCATTCTATGATTTGATTACCATGGTGACAGAGGACGAGTCATTTTTGTTTTCTTTGTAGGATTGCTTGCCCAGAAAGATTAATGTCAGTTGTTTGGTAGGAGTACACACCAAAATGTTTTCAATTACTGGTGGCTTTCAGGGAAATTAGTTGTGATTAAGTCATTATCTGAGGTATTTACAATAAATTCTATATTCAACATAGGTAGGATAACAACCATTCATAAACATGTTCTTGTCTACCTCAAGGTTTTATATGGAATGTTTTTTCTTGTGTGCCTGGCATCAGAAGTGCACATTTTGCATTGTGACTGGATGCTTTCCCAATTCAATATCCCCCTCCTCCATATGGCTGGCATTGAAAACAGGAAATTAAATTAACCCCAGCAACACTGTTTAAAATTATGAAACCTCCTGACACTTGTAACCAACCAGGAGTTCCATTTCCTGACTGTCGATGAACAAAGAGATTTTGAAACCTGATGATATTCAGTTTCTGTGCAAGACCTCCATTAATGTTTATCCAACTTTCTGGAACTTTTTTTTTTCTCGTTTCACCCCCCTCCCCTGCCTAAAAGTAAGATACAATTTTGGAGTGTGAGTTTCAAAAGTTTTTTGCGAATGCTGCAAAGATTTGCTGTGAAGTCCATTGATCGTTGCACTTTGATGTGCTTGATATAATGCTGGAGCTCTGATAACCTACTGGAGTGTATGTGTGTAAAAGTACAACATTTGCAAGATTAAATATGCCAATTTTAACTTGCATGTGCAGAGTATTGTAGAAAGAGGTGTGACACAGTCAAGCGTCCTTTAAACAGTATGGCCTGGAATTTACGGTCGGAATGTCAGCGAACTGGCAACGTTCGCCGTCATTCTGCTTTTGAAACTGACCGCAACTTCGGGATTTCATTGACCGCTCTGGACCAGGCTGCTGCCCACCCACAGAGCCGGCAATCTGTGTAATCAGCCAAACCTTTGAAACTGATGAAAACTTCGGCTCTTCAGCAGTAAGTACACTGTTAAATTCCCCACTAAAAGTTAGACCCAAAGGGATTAGGTGTAACTGGGGTTTTAACAGCGTTATTACTGCCAAACAAATGTTAAGGGCCTGGAAAACTAACTTTAATTTTGTGCAGTGTGAAATTTGACCATTTTAATAAAGATTGAAATTTTTTAAGGAACTTTTCAAAAAAAAATGTTTTTACATTTTTTTAAAAGTTTGTCCATCTTTATTTCAGGTTTGCCTTTTCCCCATGTGAGAGCCCCAATCTTTCTTTTTCTCTCTCTAACTATTTTAAAAAGTTAGAATTTTTAAGAGCTTGTTTGCTGTCTGTGAGAATTCTGCCTTTTGATTGGCTGCTTAGACAGCCTGTTGACGTCACAGAAATTCGAACAAGGGGATCCCCACTACAGTCCGTTGAATTGAAGATCGGAAAACCCACAGTTCTCGACACAGGGACAGTGCACAGCTTCCCTTCGCTGCTGACCACAAATTCTGGGCCTATACGTATGGTCTCTACACTTTTGATTCGCACTCCACAAGCAACTGTTGGAACTTGTTTCTGATGCATTGGTATCGTTCAGTAATATATGTGGTCATCAGGTGCTTGAAAAATGTTGACCTGAGTTTGATCATGTATACATAGGCCTTCCTCTAAAATGATAAAGTGCCCAAAAACAGAGAAACTAACAAAGGAAAAATATTAGAAGAAACTGTACAAATAAAACATACTAGGGACCAGAAAGTAAACAAGCTGTGTTGTAGCTGATATAACTTGGATATCGCGGTGAGACTTCTAACTTATTTAACCAGCACGAATCAATTTATTTTCTGCAAGCTACGAGTTCGTGGCTTGCATTCTTTATGTAACAGATGTGCTGCTGGAGAGAGCCATAGACTTTCTCATGTTATAACCACAACATTTTACAACTAAGAGTTTTTCAGTAGTGTTGTTCAGGACAGTATCATTGTGTTCTGGTTATTTTTGCCATTAGGTTGAAAAGTTGAAACAGAATGCACTAAGTGCACTTCTGTGCTTTTAGAACCCAATGACTGTGTTGAGTTTGCAAGTAAAGTACTGCAAACCAACTGCAGAGTAAAGCACTTCGACTGTGCCCCACTGGGTGCCTTAAGTCTCACATCAGGAGAGGTGTATTTATTCCACATTCCACCCCAGACATCCTTGTGTCCCTTCAGTTTGTGCCGAATTGCAAGTATTTTTGTGTAGTAGGCCCACACCCACAAGACTGCCCAAACTCATTTCACACAGGCAGCAGTGAAGACTTTCATTCCAGTGTCTGAATTATAAGGACTGTGCCAACCCACGCTGCCACTTGGTCTGCTTTGTTTGGAGTTTCTGATGAAACTCAGTTATTTGTGAAGTTGCTGAATTGAAGACTGAATTCTGAAGGAAAAAAAATTGCAGGGCTATGGGGTAAGGTCGGAGGAGTGGGACTAGCTGAAGTACTTTTGCAGAGAGCCGGCACAGGCCGAATGGCCTCCTTTTGTGCTGTAACCATTCTATGATTCTGTGAAGACTGTAGAAGAACCGGCACTGTGTAAACTTCAGAGTTGTTTCTACCTAATATCAGTAGAAAATAAGGAAAAATTTTGTTCCTTGTGCTATTCGTTGTGAAGATATTTCACTTCTTGTGGTAGCGATTGATATCAGTAATAGCTTGAACTGATTTTATAAAAGGAGTTATATCTACCATTTGGCTGTAGGATGTAATTGACATGTTGCCTGCTTACAATTTTTTTTTCTGTTACCCTGTAGCCATTCGTGTTTTTACTGTTGAGCACCTGATTGCCGGAGTTTGTGTGTTGAGGATACAATGGAAATTCCACATGATGTGGACGATGTATACAAGCAGGCAATTCTGCCCACCACTTCCATTATTCAGATTTTCACACTACTCCACCAATGTGAACATTTTTTTTTGCTGCAGGCATTTCTAAGTATGGCTGTTACAAAAATACCAATGCACATATGCACTCGTAAAGCACCTTCAGCGTGGCAAATCATCTCTAGGCCTGACCAAGTTTTTGAGGCGGGTTTTGCAGTGAGCTTGTGGACAGTCACCATTAAGTTGCAGTAAGTAGGAAACCGTCCCTGAATTGTATTTAATCTTAAGACCCCAATTCAGCTCCTCAGTTCTTCTGACTCTGGTCTACCCTCTATCCCCTACTCCACTATTGGTGGCAAAGCTTCCAGCCATCATAAAAGGCCACTCTGAAATTCTCCTCTTACTCTCCAAACTTGGCAGAGGGAGTTATGATGCACAATTGAGGTATGGAGGATCCACAACAGGAATGGTGGAATATCTTGTTTATTCACAATGTGATCACTCCAAAATGACAAGGATTGTGTGTGTATTATGAAGGTCTTGTTTGTGGAATAATCTCCATGCGCATTGTTGTGGGCTTTGTTTATACCCAGGTAAGTTGGTTGAATGAATAGCATTCTGAGTCTATAGGATGGTTTCAATATTATCCATTATTCCCATTTTGCTATATGGAGCACACTGTAAGAATGCAAGTTGTTGTCACAAAAGCTGCTTCTCACTGGACATGACTGGCTGTCATTTTTGAAAACGAGTTCAACATGGGAAGCAGATCACAAGGAAAGGGTGAAGCAATAAATTTCAGTCCAAAGTATTAGTATGAAAGAACATAAAGTACAGAACAAAACTGTTCCATCCTGATACTATAAATGCTCATTCTATTGTGGACTCTTTCTCTTTTTCCCCGCCCCCCCCCCTCTCCCCCCCCATCACCATGTGGTATGTATGATACTATCACTGTAAAACATCTGAATGTGCTAATAGTGGGACCATAGTTGTACATTTGATGTTGCAACATGCTATGATTACACTTTGTAGCCTGCTGGACTGTGATATCTATTAAGGAAGTTTCATCAGAATGCTTGTCCTATAAACTTTGACAATCCTTCGAATTTTAGGAAGCTCTGCAAATCTGAAGTGGCTAAATGATGATTTGTGCCTATATTTTCATATGTTTTTAACTTATCACAAAATATTACTCCACAAAATAACTAGCATATTTTATGTCATAGAAACCTATATTAATAATTTGTTATTTTAATAATGTGATGTAATATTTTGTTCTTTGGGCATTATTCATTGTAATGTTGCCATACAAGTTTGAAACTTTGGCTGGTCTTCACAGCTTCGAAGAGCTTTGCCTACCATTCATTCTACCTGAGCACAGCCTTTCTGATAGAGAACTGAGATCAAAGCTGGCTGTGGAACACTCTCAGTGGACAAAGCTTTGAACTTGGTGGGTGGTGCGGGACGGGGTGGGGGTGGGGGGGGGCGAGAATCATTACAAAGTTAATGTCCACATGTCTTGTTCATCTGCAAACACGTAAAATGTGTAATGTTGCTACAATGAAAATGCCATGCAACTGGTTTGTATCTTCTTGCTCTCGAACAGGAGGGGAATTGTTGAATATTTTTTTAACGTGAAGACTGTGCCTCTTTTGCAATTGTACCAAAATTTGTATCGAAGCTTTTCTTCCTTGTGCTCTGAACTGTGCTTCAGTATTAGTTTTGAGTTTTGAATGTCAATGTTCCATTAGCTCTGGAATTAGTCTTTTTGATTTTGCTTCTATCTTGAAGTGTAAGGGCCTGTTGCCCACTTTGCTACATAATGATTGAACAACAACATCAGTTTCACCTGCCAGGGCACTGCTGGCAGTTAGCTACTGATGCAGAATGATGGATTTTCTGTTAGCCAAGAAGTGTTTCTTTAGGTCACAATAGAAGGGAGCAAAAAGAAGTTAGTTGACTGAAGTATTTAACAAAGGCTGACTACAAAGGCTGCATTTTTTTTTTAGGGTAGAAGGGGAAGTAATGCTCACCTCAGTGAAGGATATCATCCATATCCTGGTTGTGGAACTGACTATAATATTCAGTATCATGATGTTCATTCATGCAGACTCTGGTAAATTGAAATCTCCATAGTGCTCAGTTTCACATCATCAACAAGTTCATAAGTGTTAGAATTACCAGCTTGGTAGCTTGCTGGCAGATTTTTAGCACCTACTGATCCTCATTCCCCACGTTGTAAAGAAAGGAAACTAAATGTTGGGCTGCATCTTAAAGGGTATAAAATATAAATTGAAAGTGGTAACTTTTAAATTTTAAGTGTTTTTGGTGGGACTGCATCTGGAGTATTGTCTAGTTTTGCACCCTCTACTTCAAAACGGAGATCACATTACTGGAGAGGGTTCAGCAGAAGGCTACACAATCAATACCAGAACTTGGAGAACTGAGCTACAAACCACAATTGTCCACCGTGACGTTTTTCTCCCGACAAGAAAAGACTAAAGAGGTACTGGAGAGAAATTGTTGAGATGAAATCAAATAGAATTTCGCTATGGTATATGAAATACCAAAAGCAAGGGGGAGGTAGATTCAAGGAAAACTAAAGTAAACTAGTAAACTCCGCTGGTGTTACAGAACATGGAGTGCAGTTGCTGATGTTTACCAGTTTTGCTGTAGTCAAAATGTGACAGCAGTTTACTCATCATTGTATTATATTTACTGAAGCAATATATCACGTGATTGAAGTAAAAATGTTAAACATTACCAATAAAAGATACAGGGCTTCACAAATAATATCTGCAGTACTATTTATCTACCACTTTACAAAACTTGCACAAGATTCAAGTAACCTTGAGACATCTTGGGGAAAGAAGAACACACCAGTTATTTACATGAAATAACAACAGAAAACGCTGGAAAAACTCAGCAGGCCAGGCAGCATCCGTGGAGAGAGAAAGAGAGTTAACGTTTCAGGTCAATGACCTTTCATCAAACTTGTATGGCAACATTACAATGAATAATGCCCAAAGAACAAAATATTACATCACATTATTAAAATAACAAATTATTAATATAGGTTTCTATGACATAAAATATGCTAGTTATTTTGTGGAGTAATATTTTGTGATAAGTTAAAAACATATGAAAATATAGGCACAAATCATCATTTAGCCACTTCAGATTTGCAGAGCTTCCTAAAATTCGAAGGATTGTCAAAGTTTATAGGACAAGCATTCTGATGAATCTTCCTTAATAGATATCACAGTCCAGCAGGCTACAAAGTGTAATCATAGCATGTTGCAACATCAAATGTACAACTATGGTCCCACTATTAGCACATTCAGATGTTTTATAGTGATAGTATCATACATACCACATGGTGATGGGGGAGAGGGGAGAGGGGGGGGGAGGGGGAAAGAGAAAGAGTCCACAATAGAATGAGCATTTATAGTATCAGGATGGAACAGTTTTGTTCTGTACTTTATGTTCTTTAATACTAATACTTTGGACTGAAATTTATTGCTTCACCCTTTCCTTGTGATCTGCTTCCCATGTTGAACTCGTTTTCAAAAATGACAGCCAGTCATGTCCAGTGAGAAGCAGCTTTTGTGACAACAACTTGCATTCTTACAGTGTGCTCCATATAGCAAAATGGGAATAATGGATAATATTGAAACCATCCTATAGACTCAGAATGCTATTCATTCAACCAACTTACCTGTGTATAAACAAAGCCCACAACAATGCGCATGGAGATTATTCCACAAACAAGACCTTCATAATACACACACAATCCTTGTCATTTTGGAGTGATCACATTGTGAATAAACAAGATATTCCACCATTCCTGTTGTGGATCCTCCATACCTCAATTGTGCATCATAACTCCCTCTGCTAAGTTTGGAGAGTAAGAGGAGAATTTCAGAGTGGCCTTTTATGATGGCTGGAAGCTTTGCCACCAATAGTGGAGTAGGGGATTTTGTTTTCTCGACCTACAGTGGTGGATTTGCAGTATTTGCTTAAGATGCAACAAAAACAACTTTTATTTATATAGCGCCTTTAACGTAGTAAAACGTCCCAAGGCGCTTCACAGGAGTATTAAAAGACAAAAATTTGACACCGAGCCACATAAGGAGAAATTAAGGCAAGTGACCAAAAGCTTGGTCAAAGAGGTAGGTTTTAAGGAGCGTCTTAAAGGAGGAAAGAGAGGTAGTGAGGTGGGGAGGTTTAGACAGGGAATTTCAGAGCTTAGGGCCTAGGCAACAGAAGGGAAGTCCTTAATTAATTTATCTCACCTTTTTCTTAGTTATTTATATGAAAGATATTTTCCACCCCTTTTCCACAATTAATTTTTACTTTCTGAAGCTGTCATTGGCGGTGGACAAGCCCAGGATTCTTCAATAGCAAGCACATTCAACATGTGGCCATTTACCATTGTACGAGGCTGACTGGTTGGCTCTGGCTGCAGTGTTTGAGCTCAGCAACAAAGTGCCTCCTGAACATCCCTGTAGCCGTAATTCAACTGATGCAAGAAATGTAATATAAATAGTTAATTCAAAGAAAATGTTTTCAGCAAAAGTGTGATTGCTATATGGAACAAACTGACCATGCAGACGTTTGAAGAGATTTATGGTTAGTACATTTTATAAGTTCTGAGTTGATTGCACACAGGGAGTCAAGACAAAGTGTTGTATTCAGATCAAGCAGGTTTGGAGGGTTGGAAGGCGGGGGGATAATTGGACCCAAGTGGGGAAAGAGAAGGATGCAGATGGCGATGGAAGGGGGAAAGAGGTGGAGACAGAGAAGGAGCAGGATGAGGTACGCCTTTTCCACTGATAACCCACCTTTGACCCATTTTCCCCTTCTAACCTCCCTTTCTTCTCTACGGTCCTTGAACATGCCCATCATTCCCTAATTTACCAGTTTTAACCCCTTTATTTTGGGTCCTGGTGATCTCAGCACTAAGAGTGCCCGGGCCAAAATCATGAATTACCTTCTTTGTGACTGTGACTATGGTGCGCCATTCCTCCTTGTCCTCCTCAAATTCTCCGGTGTTTGTAACGGTTGACCATGCCATTCTTCTCCCCCTCTCTTCCATTGTCCAGCTGTGTGGGACTGCCCTCGTTCCACTCCTACCTATCTGAATGTAACCAGTCCTGAACCACCATCTCTGGAGTCTTCCAAAGTTCGATTCTTGATCCCCCTTCTTTTGCTCATCTACATGCTGCCCTTTGGTGACATCAACCACAGACTCAAGGTAATTTTCCATATGGGTGCTGATTAACACACAGCTCTACCTCATCCCCCTCTTTCCTTGACCCTTCGACCACTTCCACGCTGTTAGATTGCAAGTCCAGTGTCAAGTCCTGGAAAAGTCAAAACTTCCTCCAACTGCACATTGGGAAGACTGAAGCCATTATTGTCTGCCCCGCCATAAACTCTGCTTCCTTGCCACTGACTCCATCCCCCTGCACAGCCACTCGCTAAGGCTAAATTAGATCTTGTAAAGCTTTGGTGTGTTGCTTGACCCAGAGCTGAGTTTGAATCCCCACATCTTTATCAGCACCAAGATAACTTATTTCCACCTCTGCAACATTGCTTGCCTCTGCTGATTCCTCACCCCTTCACCGCCCCCCCCCTACCCCCCCCCACCACCATGCATCTAGATTTGATTTCTACCAACGTCTGCTCTCCAAAAGCTCCAGCTTGTCCAAAGCTCAGCTGCCTGTATCCGGTCCCACACCAGGTCCTGCTCAGTCATCCCCATGTACTCGCTAACTTACACTGGTTCCCTTTCCCTAAACACATTGGGGGAAAAATTGAGTCGCGCCCCCTTTGGGGCGCTACTTTTAGAGCCCCGAAAAAATTAGCACCCCGCGGCTGAAATTCATCGGTAGCGCCTCAAGAGGGAAGCGGGACACTACTGGAAGCACCCCGCCTCCCTCTTGGCCTTCCTTCCCTTCTTAAAGGGGAGGGGTCTTGCACAGCGCGACCCGGGGCCCAGCTGGGCCACCAGGGATCGGAGTGCTGGCAAAAGAGCCCGGCACTTCTTGAGCGCAGCCAGCACTCCGCGGGGGCGCTGGTCAGGAGGCCAGGGACGACAACGGGGGCAGGTGCTGGCAGGCAGCCAGCAACAAAAATGGCCATCCGGCACCTTGCCTTTAATTAGCGTCCGGCGGTAAGTCGGGGGGCGCTACCGAAGGCCGGGGTGCTGCGCACGGTGATGACGTCATCGCCGGCGGCGCAGCGCCGCGGGGCGCTAACGGTTACTGCCGCCGCTAACCTCCCGCTGAATTTCACGGGAGGCGTTGGCAGCACTGTGCCCGGGCGCTAGTTGCTTTACGCCCTAAGAGGGCGCTAACGGAAGGCGCAAAGCAACTGAATTTTTGGGCCATTAAATTTAGAATTCTCATCTTCAAATCTACCCGTGACCTTGCTCCTCCTACTTCTATTTTTCTCTTTATTTCCTTCCTGCTATGTGAAGGGTGTTATATAATTGCAAATTATTTTGAAAGAAAAAGAGAGAAATAAAGACGTTCATTAAGCGTCTTATCATGTCTCGCAAACACTTAGAAGCACTTGATGGATAATGAATTAATTTGAAATGCAGCAACGACTGTTGTGTGGGCAAACATGGCTTCCACAAACAGCAATGATGTGAGTGACCATTAAATTAACCTTGCTTCCAATTTCCACCCTTCCCTCACCTTCACATGGTCCATCTCCGACTCTTCCCTTCCCTTCCTCGACTTCTCCGTCTCCATCTCTGGGGATAGGTTATTGACAAACATTCACTACAAGCCCACTGACTCCCACAGCTACCTGGACTACACTTCCTCCCACCCCGCTTCCTGTAAGGACTCTATTCCATTCTCCCAGTTTCTCCGTCTCCGCCGCATCTGCTCTGACGATGCCACCTTCCATACCAGTGCTTCCGACCTGTCTTCCTTTTTCCTCAACCGAGGATTCCCCTCTACAGTGGTTGACACGGCCCTTGACCGTGTCCGTTCTATCTCCCGCACTTCTGCCCTCACCCCTGCCCCTCCCTCCTGGAACCACGACAGAGTTCCCCTTGTCCTCACCTTTCACCCCACCAGCCTCCCCATTCAACGGATCATCCTCCGCCATTTCTGCCACCTCCAGCGTGATCCCACCACCAAAAGCATCTTCCCCTCACCTCCCCTTTTCAGCATTCCGTAGGGACCGCTCCCTCCGCGACACCCTAGTCCACTCCTCTATCACCCCCAACACCCCTTCCCCTTTGCCCGGCACCTTCCCGTGCAAGTGCAGGAGATGCAACACATGCCCTTATACCTCCCCCGTTCCCACTGTCCAGGGCCCCAAACACCCCTTCCAGGTGAAACAGCGATTTACTTGTACTTCTTGCAATTTAGTATACTGTATTCGCTGCTCACGATGTGGTCTCCTCTACATTGGGGAGACCAAACGCAGATTGGGTGACCGCTTTGCGGAATACCTCCGTTCAGTCCGTAAGGGGGACCCGAGCTTCCGGTGGCCTGTCACTTTAATTCACCGCTCCACTCCCACTCAGACCTCACCGTCCTCGGCCTCTTGCATTGTTCCACGGAAGCTCAGCGTAAATTCGAGGAACAGCACCTCATCTTTCGATTAGGCACTTTACAGCCTTCTGGACTCAGCATAGAGTTCAACAATTTCAGATCATAACCTCGGCCCCTATCATACGTGTATAAATTTTATCCACACTCTTTGTCTGTCTTTTTTTTCTCCTCTTTCATTCTGCCAGCGCAATTTACACTTCATCTAGAGCCATCCTTTGTTTCTTAACCTGTCCCATTACCATCTCCTTTTGCCTTGAATATCTCTCAATGTCTCTTAACCTCTCCTGCCTTCTATCCTATCATAGACCTTCCCTTTTGTTCTTTCATCCCCTCCCCCATTTCCCAGCCCCTGCACTTGCTTAAAAATCTGTTGCATTTCCTGCTTCTTTCCAGTTCTGACGAAAGGTCATTGACCTGAAACGTTAACTCTGTTTCTCTCTTCACAGATGCTGCCTGACCTGCTGAGTATCTCCAGCATTTTCTGTTTTTATATTAAATTATCATTGGTCACTGAGGAGTGAAATATAAAACCTTATGATGTAGTCCCTTAGAGTTACTTTGACAAAGTCCCTCACAAAAGGCTGTTGTATTAGCCCAAATTAGCTGTGTCAGCCCATAATTTACAGCAATAATCCAGACTCAATGCAAAGTGGTCAAGTTCACAGACACTAAACTCAGGGGGAGGCGGTATGGTGGAGGTTGAATCAGGAGATGGCATTGGAAAAGGAAATGAAAAAAATTGGAAATGGTTAGGATAGTGGCAGATGAAGTTAATTACAGATAAGTGTAAAGTAGTACATATTGGAAAACAAGTGGGCAACATAATACGATAGCAAAATACTGCGGATGCTGGAAATCCGAAATAACAACAGAAAACGCTGGAAAAACATAATACTCCGTCAATGGTGTCACAATAGCTAAAAGAGAAGTTAAAAGACATCTGGGGTTGTGAGTAGAGTCGGCACTTAGCATATCAAGTCACAACAAATAGCAAGACAAACGGAATGCTGAAATGTATTACCACATCATTGTGGTGTAAGTCAGTGGAGGTTGTGCTAAAACTATATACAGTACTGCTCCTTCAGTACTTTGCCCAATTTTGTGTCACTAAGACACAAAAGTAACATCTAGAGGTATTTTGGGAAAGAGCCCTGAGGCTGATTCCGAGCATCTGAGGACTGGGTTATTGGGGTAGATTAGAGAAAACGGGGTTATTCAGTCTTGAATGAAGGTGATCGAGGAGGAACCCTAAAGAAATAGAAACAGTATCAAAAAAAGTAGGGGTTTAAATGTAATTTGGGGCACAACATCAGTGCCACTGATTCATAGTGATTAAATAGGTCAAATTTAGTTTTTATTAAATGATATTCTGATTTTTCTTAATGCTTTGGGGATTGACTTCCATAATTCTACCTGTTATTCTATAAAAGCTTTTATAGCTATAAAAATTCCATTCCCAATTTGTTCAAATTTTGTCTCAATCCATTTTCCAAACTAAAACTACACAGCAAGATGGTCTGCAAGATGCACCAGATATCTGCACCACTAATTTCTGTGTTTTTCCCCCCAATGTCCCGCCGTAACTTTGGCAAAAACGCTGGAGAAATAGCGTAAACAGCTGTTTCTGGTGAAGTTACAGCGAGAGATCGGGGCACCCCTGTGGAAATTCTACCACTTAGTATTTAGCAGCACTGGAGAGAGGGAATGTGATCCAGCGGCACTTGGGCAGTCCTGTGTTTTAATAGTATTGTGAGATGCTTCTTGGCTTTGGTAGCACGGGGGAATAGTCCTGGGGTTTGACAGGCTCGGGTGGGAGTCCTGGAGATCGCCATGTTGCAGTGGATCTGCTTTAGTTTTCCAGCATGGGGGTGGGGAGGAGTTCTTCGACCCAGCATCGCAATGGTGGGGACTCCTGGTTTGGCAGAACTGGGGGTATAATATGAAGTTTGGCTCATTTGTTTTATTCCTGGAATCGATCAGCAGTGAAGGGCAGGGAATGGGCCTGACAGCACTGGGTGTGGGAGAAGCCATGGCTGGCAGCATTACTTTGTGGCTTTCTATGGGATCTTTACAAAGACTGAATTTGGCATTTTGCGATCGAATCATAGAATGGTTACAGCACAGAAGGAGGCCATTCGGCCCGTCAAGCCCGTGCCGGCTCTCTGCAAGAGCACTTCAGCTAGTCCCACTCCCCCGCCCTTTCCCCAAAGCCCTGCAAATGTTTTTCTTTCAGGTACTTAACCGATTCCCTTTTGAAAGCCACGATTGAATCTGCCTCCACCACCCTCTCAGGCAGTGCATTCCAGATCCTAACCACTCGCTGCGTAAAAAAGGTTTTTCCTCATGTCGTCTTTGGTTCTTCTGCCAATCACCTTGAATCTGTGTCCTCTGGTTCTTGACCCTTCCGCCAATGGGAACAGTTTCTCTCTACTCTGTCCAGACCCCTCATGATTTTGAATATCTCTATCAAATCTCCTCTCAACCTTGTCTGCTCCAAGGAGAACAACCCCAGCTTCTCTAATCTGTCCACGTAACTGAAATTCCTCATCCCTGGAACCATTCTTGTAAATCTTATCTGCACCCTCTCTAAGGCCTTCATATCCATCCTAAAGTGCGGTGCCCAGAATTGAACACAATACTCCAGTTGAGGTCGGACCAGTGTTTTATAAAGGTTCATCATAACTTTCTTGCTTTTGTACTCTATACCTCTATTTATGAAGCCCAGGATCCCATATGCTTTTTTAACTGCTTTCTCAACCTCTGCCCTGTCACCTTCAAGGATTTGTGCACATATACCCCCAGGTCTCTCTGTTTATGCACCCACTTTAGAATTGTATCCTTTAGTTTATATTGCCTCTCCTCGTTCTTTCTACCAAAATGTCTCACTTCGCACTTTTCTGTGTTAAATTTCATCTGCCACATGTCCGCCCATTCCACCAGCCTGTCTATGTCCTCTTGAAGTCCATCACAATCCTCCTCACTGTTCACTATACTTCCAAATTTTGTGTCATCTGCAAATTTTGAAATTGTGCCCTGTACATCCAAGTCCAAGTCATTAATATATGTCAAGAAAAGTAGTGGTCCTAGTACCGACCCCTGGGGAGCCCCACTGTGCACCTTCCTTCACTCTGAAAAACAGCTGGTCATCACGACTCTCTGGGGGGGAAATATTCGGTTGCTTTGCGCCTCCCGTTAGCGCCCTAAGAGGGCGCTAATGGGGTGCAAAGCAACTAACGCCCGGGCGCGGTGCCGCCAACGCCAGGTGCAATTCAGCAGGAGGTTAACGGTGGCGATAACCGTTAGCGCCCTGCGGTGCTGCGCCACCGGCGATGACTTCATCGCCGTGCGCAGCGTCCTGGCCGCGATCTTCGGTAGCGCCCCTTGACTTACCGCCGGACGCTATGTCAGAGGGGGCCTACCTATGGCCGGGGCGGCGCTAATTAAAGGCGAGGTGCCGGGCGGCCGATTTTGTTGCTGGCTGCCTGCCAGCACCTGCCCCCGGTGCCGTCCCCGGCCTCCTCTTCAGCCCCCCCGCGGAGTGCCGGCTGCGCTCCGTGAGCCCGGCACATCTCTTGAGTGCCGGGCTTTATTGCCGGCACTCTGATCCCTGGTGGCCCAGCTGGGCCCCGGGTCGCACTGCGCAATGCCCCTCCCCTTTAAGAAGGGGAGGAAGGCCTAAGTCATGCGCCGTGATAGTCCCTCGCAGCGGCCCAAGAGGGAGGCGGGGCGCTTCCAGTAGCGTCCCGCTTCCCTCTTGGGGCGCTACCGATGAATTTCGGCCGCAGGGGTGCCCCGGGGAAGTTAACGCCCCAAAGGGGGCGCAACTCAATTTTTCCCCGTCTGTTTCATGTCACTTAGCCAATTTCGTATCCATGCTGCCACTGTCCCTTCTATTCCATGGGCTTCTACTTTGCTGGCAAGCCTATTATGTGGCACTTTATCATTTGTCTTTTGGAAGTCCATGTACACCATATCAACCACATTGCCCTCATCAACACTCTCTGTTACATAAGAACATAAGAAAAGAAATAGGAGCAGGAGTCGGCCATTTGACCCCTTGAGCCTGCTCTGCCATTCAGTGAGATCATGGTTGATCTTCTACCTCATCTCCACTTTCCTGCACTATCCCCATATCCCTTGATTTCCTTCATATTCAAAAATCTTTTGATCTCTGTCTTGAATATACTCAACGACTGAGCCTCCACAGCCCTCTGGGGTAGAGAATTCCAAAGATTTACCATCCTCTGAGTGAAGAAATTTCTCCTCATCTCAATCCTAAATGGCCAACCCCTTATTCTGAGACTGTGACCCCTGGTCCTAGACTCCCCAGCCAGGGGAAACATCCTCCATGCATCTACTCTGTCAAGCCCTGTAAGAATTTTGTATGTTTCAATGAGATCACCTCTCACTCTTCTAAACTCTAGAGAATATAGGCCTAGAACTCCATCTCTCCTCATGGGACAATTCCCCCATTCAAGGAACAAGTCTGGTAAACCTTTGTTGTACTTCCTTTATGGCAAGTATATCCTTCCTGAGGTAAGGAGACCAAAACTGTACACAATACTCCAGGTGTGGTCTCACCAGGGCCCTATATAATTGCAGTAAGACGTCTTTACTCAAATCCTCTTGCAATAAAGGCCAACATACCATTTGCTTTCCTAATTGCTTGCTGTACCTGCATGTTAACTTTCAATGATTTGTGTACAAGGACACCCAGGTCCCTCTGAACACCAACATTTCCCAATCTCTCGCCATTTTAAAAAATACTTTGTTTTTCTATTTTTCCTACCAAAGTGGATAACTTCACATTTCTCCACATTATATTCCATTTGCCATGTTCTTGCCCATTCACTTAGCCTGTCTATATCCCCTTGAAGTCTCCTTGCATCCTCCTCACAACTTACATTCCCACCCAGCTTTGTATCATCAGCAAACTTGCATATATTACATTTGGCCCCCTCATCCAAATCATTGATGTAGATTGTGAATAGTTGAGGTCCAAGCACTGATCCTTGCGGTACCCCACTAGTTACAGCCTGCCAACCCGAAAATGACCCGTTTATTCCTACTCGCTGCTTTCTGTCTGTTAACCAATCCTCAATCCATGCTAGTATTTTACCCCCAATCCCATGAGCCCTAATTTTGTTTAATAACCTCTTGTGTGGCACCTTATTGAATGCCTTCTGAAAATCCAAATACACCACATCCACTGGTTCCCCTTTATCTATTTTGCTAGTTACAACCTCAAAAAACTCTTAACAGATTCGTCAAACACGATTTCCCTTTCATAAATCCGTGTTGATTCTGCCCAATCCTATTATTATTTTCTAAGTGACCTGTTACCATGTCCTTAATAATAGATTCTACCATTTTCCCTACTACTGATGTCAGGCTAACTGGTCTGTAGTTCCCCGTTTTCTCTCTCCCTCCTTTCTTAAATAGTGGGGTTACATTTGCTACCTTCCAATCCACGGGAACCGTTCTAGAATCTATGGAATTTTGGAAAATGACAACCAATGCATCCACTATCTCTGCAGCCACCTCTTTCAAAACCCTAGGATGTAGGCCATCCGGTCCAGGGGATTTATCGGCTTTCAGTCCCATTAATTGCTCCAGTACTATGTTTTTTACTAATACTAATTTCTTTCAGTTCCTCATTCTTGCAAGAGCCTGTGTTCTCCAATATTCCTGGGAAGTCTTTTGCGTCATCTTCCGTGAAGACAGATACAATGGGCGCAATCTTGCCAGCTCTGGGGAGGCAGATATGGAGGTGGGACTTCCGGGAAAATGGCAGAATCTGGGGGTGGGTGCCCAACCTGCCCCCAACCCGCCTCCGTGCCATCTTGCAAGGAGGCGGATAGCCGACCCGCGCTGGGTCCCGTCTTCTTGGAGGCGGGAAGGGGAATAGTGCCACTTATCTGCCTGTTAACAGGTAGTTAACAGGCAGATAAGAGGATTATCCCCATTTTACCCACACAAGTGCGGGCTTCCCGAAGGCTGTGAACCCTGCTAGGGTCACCAAGGCGAGCAGTGGGTCGGAGGGGGTGGAAAAGTGCTCTATGAAGGTAAGTGATGGGTGCAAGTGTGGAGAGGTGAGTATGTGAGGTAAGTGGAAAGTGTTAGTAAAAGTTTACTTACCTTTGTTTCTTCCTGCAGGCTTCAAGAGTTGGGTATGCGGAGAATCTCACACGTCCGTGGCAGAGATGACAGATGGCCGTTGCATTCTCCAATGCAGCAACCATCTAATTTCTGCTAAATAAAGAGGTTTGATGAGTCTTGAATTCAAGAACTCATCAAACTATAGAGAATGTCAGTGTTTGACAGCTTCACAGAGCTGTCAAACGATGACAATTTATCTGTCAAAAACTTTTGACAGATGAGACGTCATACGTTGACGTTCTCTGTAACCGGCTTTCCCTTAATTGACCTGCTAAGCTCGCTGCGCGGGCTTAACAAGGTCAATCAAGGGAAAATAGCGTGGGTTGGCCAGATGTTGATGGAGACAGGACTGAAACCCTGACAAGTGGGAGTCCCGCATCCAAAAGCTCCCCATTGGCAAAATCCAGCCCAAAGTATTTGTTTAATTTCCCAGCCATTTCCTTATTCCCCATTATAATTTCTCCTGTCTCAGCCTGTAAGGGACTCACATTTACTTTCGCTAATCTTTTCCTTTTTACATACCTATAGAAGCTTTTACAGTCTATTTTTATGTCTCACGCTAGTTTACTCTCCTTCTATTTTCCATTTCTTTATCAATTTCTTGGTCCTCATTTGCTGAATTCTAAAATCCTCCCAATCCTCAGGCTTACTGCTCTTTTTGGCAACATTATAAGCCTCTTCCTTTGTTCTAATACTAGCTTTAACATCTCTTGTCAGCCACGGTTGGAGGAATGTATATTCGTTGTAAATTATGTATTAATTTATTAAATGCTAGCCATTGCTTGTCTACCGTCATACCTTTTAATGTAGTTTCCCAATCTACCGTAGCCAACTCACCCCTCATACCTACGTAGTTTGCTTTGTTTAGATTTAAGACCCTAGTTTTGGATTTAACAAAATCATTTTCAAACTAATATAAAATTCTATCATATTATGGTCACTCTTCGCTAAAGGCCCCTTTACTACAAGGTTATTAATTAGCCCTTTCTCGTTGCACAATACTAGATCTAAAATACCTGTTCCCTAGTTGCTTCCTGAACATACTGATCTAGAGAACTATCTTGCATACATTCCATGAATTCATCCTCCACACTATTACTGCAAATTTGGTTTGCCCAGTCTATATGTAGATTAAAGTCCCCCATGATCACTGTATTACCCTTGTTACGTGCACCTCTAATTTCCTGATTTATACTCTGCCTTACATTACAACTACTGTTTGGGGGCCTATAAACAACTCCCACCAATGTTTTCTGCCCTTTGCTGTTTCTTAGCTCTACCCAAACAGATTCAACTTCTTGATTTTTGGAGCTAAGATCCTTTCTCTGTACTGTCTTTATCCCATCCTTTATTATCAGGGCTACCCCTCCTCTTTTTCCATTTTGCCTATCTCTTCCAAAAGATAAGTATTCTGGAATATGTAGTTCCCAACCTTGGCCACTTTGCAACCATGCCTCCGTTATGGCTATTAGGTCAAACCTGTTAATTTCTATTTGCGCTGTTAATTCATCTATTTTGTTGCGAATGCTTCGCGCATTCAGATATAGTGCCTTTAGCTTTGACTTATTTGTATTTTTCCCTGATGTCACCTTAGTCACTGATACCTTATTGCCTTTGTTACTCTCTTTATCCCTTCCTGACCCACTCTGCTTATTTTTACCCAAAACTCTACTCTGCTCTTGAGCCTTGACATTTCTCTCGCTGCTTTTAAATTTACTCTTTCCTGAATCCTCCCACACCCCCTTCATTAGTTTAAATCCCTGTCTACTGCCCTAGTTATTCAGTTTGCCAGGACACTGGTACCAGCCCGGTTTAAGTGGAGCCCGTCCCAACGGAACAGCTCACTCTTTCCCCAATACTGGTGCCAGTGCCTCATGAACTGAAACCCCTTCCTCCCACACCACTCTTTGAGCCACGCATTTAAATCTCTAATCTGTTTGTCACTATGATAATTTGCGCGTGGCTCAGGTAACAATCCAGAGATTATTACCTTTGAAGTTTTGCTTTTTAATTTGGATCCTAGCTCCTCCAACTCCCTCAGCAGAACCTCATTCCTAGTTCTACCTATGTCGTTGGTTCCTACATGGACCACGACAACTGGATCCTTCCCCTCCCACTCCAAGTTCTTCTGCAGCCGCGAGGAGATGTCTTTAACCCTGGCACCGGGCAGGCAGCACAACCTTCGGAACTCTTGGTCGCGACCTGCAGAGAACAGTATCTATCCCCCTGACTATACTGTCCCCCACCACAACTACATTCCCTTTCACTCCCCCCCACATGAATGGCCTCCTGCACCATGGTGCCATGGTCAGCTTGCTCATCCATCCTGCAAGCTTTTCCCTCATCCACACAGGCAGCAAGAACCTCATACCTGTTGGACAAGGGCAAAGGCTGAGGCTCTCCAGCACTGGGGTCCCCTTACCTGCCTGAGTTGTAGTCACACCCTCCTGTACCTGACCACTAACCAGACCTGTACCACTACCTAACCTCAGGGGTGTGACTGCCTCCAAGATCAAAGTGTCCAGGTAACTCTCCCCATCCCTGATGCCCCGTAATGTCTGCACCTCAGACTCCAGCTCAAAAACTGTGAGCTGAAGTTCCTCAAGATGCAGGCACTTACTGCAAACGTGGTTGTCCAGGATCACAATGCTCTCCACAAACTCCCACATGCTGCAGTTGCGGCACACCACCTGCACTGCCATCCCTGTATGACCTTGTTTTATTTAATTAAATTTGTATTTAGGTAACTTAGTTTACAATGTAGTTTCTTGACTACTTACTTGATCTAGATTAAGTTACGGGGAATGAAATTAAATATCTACCTGTATTTACATCATCAAAAAACTCAATCTAGTTAATTAAACACGATTTACCTTTAACAAATCCGTGCTGGCTTTCCTTAATTAATCCCCACTAGCCCAAGTGACTGTTAATTTTGTCCCGGATTATCGTTTCTTAAAGCTTCCCCACTACCGAAGTTAAATTGACTTGCCTGTAGTTGCTGGGTTTATCCTTACACCCTTTTTTGAACAAGGGTGTAATATTTGCAGTTCTCCAGTCCCCTCGCACCACCCCCGTATCCATGGAAGATTATGGCCAGTATCTCTACAATTTCCACCTTTACTTCCCTCAGCTTCCTAGGATGCATCCCATCCGGTCCTGCTGACTATCGACTTCTAGTATCTCCTCTTTATCAATTTTTATCCCATCCAGTATCTCAACTACCTCCTCTTTCACTATGACTTTGCAGCATCTTCTTCCTTGGTAAAGACAGATGCAAAGTACTCATTTAGTACATCAGCCATGCCCCCTGCCTCCATGTGTAGGTGTCCTTTTTGGTCCCTAATCGGCCTACCCGTTTACTCTTTATATGCCTATAGAAGACTTTTGGATTCCCTTTTTATATTAGCTGCCAATCTATTCTCATACTCTCTATTTGCCCCTCTTATTTCCTTTTTCACTTCCCCTCTGAACTTTCTATATTCAGTCTGGTTCTCACTTGTATTCTCAACCTGACATCTGTCACATGCCCCCTTTTTCTGCTTCATCTTACGTTCTATCTCTTTTATCATCCAGGGAGCTCTGACTTTGGTTGCCCTACCTTTTCCCTCGTGGGAATATACCTCAACTGTACCCGAACCAGCTCCTGTTTAAAGCAGCCCATTGTTCGATTACAATTTTGCCTGCCAATCTTTGATTCCAATCTCAACCCACTGAAATTGGCCGGCCTCCAATTAAGTATTTTTACACTAGATTGCTCCTGTCCTTTGCCATAGCTAATCTAAACCTTATGATACTATGATCACTGTTCCCTAAATGTTTCCCTACTGACACTTGCTGCACTTAACCCACCTCATTCCCCAGAACCAGATCCAGCAATGCCTCCTTCCTTGTTGGGCCGGAAACGTACTGATCAAGAAAGTTCTCCTGAACAAACTTCAGAAATTCTTCCCCCTCTCTGCCATTTACACTATTACTATCCCAGTCTATATTAGGATAGTTGAAGTCCCCCATTATCCCTACTCTATAGTTCTTGCACCTCTCTGTAATTTCCCTGCAAATTTGCTCCTCTATATCCTTCCCACTCGTTGGTGGCCTATAGAATACACCTAGTAGTGTAATGGCACCTCTATTGTTTCTTAATTGACTCTTGGATGTCGATCTCTGTCTTTCAGCTGTAAACATTCTAATTACTAGCAACCAAAACAACACTGGTCATAATTTAGAGCTTTCAGAATTCAACTCTTGTTTTTTATTTTTTAAAACTCAATGAGGAAATACATCCTTGCACACACTCTGTCTTATGTGGAACATTAGATATTTCAATTGGAGTAAAAATGGCATTTGGAAAATTTTCTAAAAGCATTTTGAGTATGTTGGAAGAAAAGAAAATATGGTGCCACTAAGTGGCCAGAGCCTGCAACTGTATGTATTCGGAAAACAATTTTCATGTTTTTCACGTGTTAAGAGTGTAATTTTCTACCGACAGATTCAACAAAGGGTTGCATAGAAGTTTTAAGTGGAAACGTGGCAGATATACTGATTTTGATGGTATAGAGATTATGAAAATACAGAGAGAGAGGGAGCAGCTTCTGCGAACATTAAAAGGTAGTCACTGGTATAATTGAGCTTTGTGCAAGCACGCTGAAGATTATCTCCTATTCGATGTAGTTTAATTTGCAGCCCCTGTGTAACTCTGGTCTTTGACTGTGCTGTGTACCCCATGGTGATTGGTCTCAGACAGATAATTATGTATAACTGCAGCTTTAGAGTACTGGGTGATCTTTTCAGCTTATAAGACCTGTGCATGCTTTCTGTTCTGCAACAGCTGTAACAATGTTTTTCTGTAAATTTCTAATCTGACAGATTATAGAGAACAGGAGGAATAAATGTTGAATTGCATTGAATTTCATGAACTCCGAGTATTCTCTGGCATGGATGAAGTACAACATTGTGACCTTAATTTGTTTTTTGCCGTGGGGGATTGGTTTCTTTGTTTATGTTTGTGTGTATTTTTTGTTACTTGAACATGATGTCACAAAAATATTGTCAATTTTACTGGTACTACCTACAATATACATGTTTTCCTTTCTAGCAGAGTAGAAAATAAATCACTCTGATATGTCTTATCTAGAGGATACTGGCTAGGTGACGGTGGATTACTGGATATTAATCCAATTGGGAGTTCAAAGAATGTCACAAACTGCAAGAATAAAGCTGAAGTGGTTTGTAAGGTGAAATTTGAGACTGGATTACTGCCTATAATCTACTAACAGGTATACAGTATTGCTTACGTATCTTTAAAAACCTTGCTGCATTTTGGTTCACTGGTTTAAGGAAGTCACTTGATGGCGAGGCTGTGAGATAAACATTGCAGGATACTGGAGTCTTGTGGATGATCTATTAGGGAAGATATTACCATCTCCGTACTGTGCAGTGTAATCAATACTTGGATGAATTACAAGGCTGTAATTAAATTAAGGGAGGTGTGGCGTCACCAAAAGCAAGATTGAAGTTTGAGATGATTGAATTGCAAGCTTAACTTATTTCCAGGTTATTATATTTATTTGGAAATTAAGTCGCTTACAGTGCTATCGTACAGCGGGTACATTGAGTGTACTTATAGGGTTGAGACAATTTGATACACAGCAAAAGATATTACAGCTGATTAATTTTTCAAAACTAAGGATTTCTCACATTTTATGGTTTGAAAACTATTCCGTTTTATGAAGTGATGCTGCTTCATTCTACAGTGGTGAAAGGCCCCACTTTTCCTTAACCTTTGGCTTTAATTAATTCAACTTAATCACCAATAGCTGAATCTCTATATCTCATCATAGAAATCAGTAATCCTGTGACAGTAAATAAGATTGGAGTGACTTCAATGTTAACCATCAGTAATGGCTCCATTTCACCTCTTCTACAAATCCCTACATTACAACAGCGACTTTATTTAAAAAAGACATAATTGCGTGTCGCGCTTTGGGACACCCTGAGGCTGTGAAAGGCACTATATAAATGCAGGTTCATTCTTTCTATAGTGAGGTCCTTTGTTATCTTGTATGACCTTGAGTAACTTTTCTTTTAGCCTCCCTGTATCCTAATTGTCCTGGAAATTCAACGAATCTCTCAGACTTTTTTTCCCTCCTCTCCAGTGTTATATTTGTCTCTTAATTGTGGGCCCTTTCTGACGACTTTTGCACATTGCCTTGCACCAAACTGCATTCTTTAAATTTGATTTGCTCGATAAGACAGCTAACGGGATGATCGTCCATAATCCTTTGCTCCTTTTCTCTGGTCTAACTGCTGTTTCCACTTTGCTGACCCTTCTATCCGTGCCAGTGAAGTAACTATGTTCCAGTTGAGGAGCAAAGCTTTATGCCTTGGCTTTCCTTCTGCCAGACCAGGTACCACAACATTTTTCTGTTCCATAATATTCTGCCTTTTTCACTTATGTTTCACAAATGACATCTTATGTGTCTGATACAAAGGTAAACGGTCCCTACTCGTCCTGTCTGCAGCTTATGACACGGTTGACTACACCTTCCTCCTCCAACGCCTCTCCACTGTCGTCCAGCTGAGTGAGACTGCCCTCGCTGGTTCCATTCTTATCTATCCAGTCATATACAGAGAATCACCTACAATGGCTTCTCTTCTGCTCCCGCACCGTTACCTCTGATGGCCCCCGCCTATTTCTCATCTACATGCTGCCCCTCAGCGACATCATCGGAAAACACAGCGTCAGTTTCCACCTGTACGCTGACGACATCCAGCTCTACCTCACCACCACCTCTCTCGACCCCTCCACTGTCTCTAAATTGTTAGACTGCTTGTCCAACATCCAGTACTGGATGAACAGAAATTTCCTCCAATTAAATATTGGGAATACCGAAGCCATTGTCTTTGGTCCTCACCACAAAC
Source organism: Squalus acanthias (assembly GCA_030390025.1). Lineage (NCBI taxonomy): Eukaryota > Metazoa > Chordata > Chondrichthyes > Squaliformes > Squalidae > Squalus > Squalus acanthias. Next base: position 62,344,598 of record CM059433.1, on the reverse strand, counting down.
TCCGTTCCATAGCCACCAACTCCATCCCTCTTCCTGGCAACTGTCTGAGGCTGAACCGGAGTGTTCGCAACTTTGGTGTCATATTTAACCCCGAGATGAGCTCCCGACCACATATCCGCGCCATCACTAAAACCGCCTATTTCAACTTCCGTAACATTGCCCGTCTCCGCCCCTGCCTCAGCTCATCCGCTGCTGAAACCCTCATCCATGCCTTTGTTACCTTTTAGACTTGACTATTCCAACGCACTCCTGGGTGGCCTCCCATGTTCTACCCTCCGTAAACTTGAGGTCATCCAAAACTCTGCTGCCCGTGTCCTAACTTGCACCACGTCTCATTCACAACTCACCCCTCCTGTGCTCGCTAACCCGCATTGCCTCCCGGTTACGCAATGCGTCAATTTTAAAATTCTCACCCTTGTTTTCAAATCCCTCCTTGGCCTTGTCCCTCCCTATCTCTGTAACCTCCTCCAGCCCGACAACCATCCGAGATCTCTGCGCTCCTCCAATTCTGGCCTCTTGAGCATTCCCGATTTTAATCGCTCCACCAGTGGTGGCCGTGCATTCAGCTGCCAAGGTCCTAAGCTCTGGAATTCCCTCCCTAAACCTCTACACCTCTCTACCTCTCTTCCCTCCTTTAAAGCACTCCTTGAAACCTCCCTATTTTGGTCATATGCCCCAATATCTCCTCATGTGGCTCCCTGTCAAATGTTGTTTGATAATCGCTCCTGTGAAGCACCGTGGGACATTTTACTACATTAAAGGCACTATATAAATACAAGTTGTTGTTGTTAACATCTTGATCAGTCTGAAGCATTCCAAGCTAATTTTATCACTGTTTATGACAATATATCTCCATTATTAGAGTTCCTAAACATGTACTTCATTGAAAAGGAGCATCGATTGCCGTTTTTCTGCTCCTCTAAAAGACACTACTTCTGGTCCGCCAAAGCTATGTCTCATAGCAGCTGTGAATCCTGCTTCCACCCCGCCACCCCCCCCCACCCCCACCTTTTCCATCCTGGCAGTACAGTTGATGGCTCTTCGAAAAGGGTTGACCTTTTTGTCATAACCCTGTGTTTCTGCAGTCTTGTACTTCCTTTCCTACTCCTTTCGGTATTTGCTCATGTTCATCATCTCCTTAATAAAGACGATCGCTCTTTCCCTCAAACTACTGCCCTATTGCCTTTACAATTGTGGGCAGAATGATGCATGAAGCTTTTCTATTCGTATTCCATGTGGACTTTTTGGATTAATACAGAAAGGCAACATGCAGTTGCAGAAGTTCATGTGCTCCTGACATAAACATGGAGGCTTGGCCTAAACACTAGCAGCTGTACTGTTCAACTCCTTGTAGACGTTTGACCACATCACTCCAATATAGATTGTGGATTGTTTTATTCGTACCAGTGAGTGTCAACCCTTTACTAACTTGTGGTCTATTTAAATACTGCTTCAGTTAGTTGAATAAGGCTACCTATTTTGTTTTATTGAAGCTGCATACTGTTATATTTGTTCACTATTTAAAAATGTTCAATTCATAATAAGCCAAGGAGTTGTAGTGGTTGCTACTGTTCTCCAAGAGATTTAAGTGCATAGTTTCAAGGTTTTTTTTATTATTCATTCAATGGATGTGGGCGTCACTGGCATGGCCAGCATTTATTGCCCATCCCTAATTGCCCTTGAGAAGGTGGTGGTGAGCCGCCTTGAACCGCTGCAGTCAATGTGGTGAAGGTACTCCCACAGTGCTGTTAGGGAGGGAGTTCCAGGATTTTGACCCAGCGACAATGAAGGATCGGCGATATATTTCCAAGTCAGGATGGTGTGTGACTTGGAGGGTAACTTGCAGGTGATGGTGTTCCCACATGCCTGCTGCCCTTGTCATTCTAGGTGGTAGAGGTCGCGGGTTTGGGAGGTGCTGTCGAAGAAGCCATGGCGAGTTGCTGCAGTGCATCTTGTAGATGGTATACACTGCAGCCACGGTGCACCGGTGGTAGAGCGAGTGAATGTTTAAGGTGGTGGATGGGGTGCCAATCAAGCGGGCTGCTTTGTCCTGGATGGTATCGAGCTTCTTGAGTGTTGTTGGAGCTGCACTCATCCAGGCAAGTGGAGAGTATTCCATCACACTCCTTACTTGTGCCTTGTAGATGGTGGAAAGGATTTGGGGAGTCAGGAGGTGAGACACTCGCCGCAGAATACCTAGCCTCTGACCTGCTCTTGTTGCCACAGTATTTATGTGGCTGGTCCAGTTAAGTTTCTGGTCAATGGTGACACCCAGGATGTTGATGGTGGGGGATTTAACGATGGTAATGTCATTGAATGTCAAGGGGAGGTGGTTAGGCTCTCTTGTTGGTGATGTTCATTGCCTGGCACTTGTGTGGTGCGAATTTTATTTTTCCTCAATAATATAATGATTTTTGTCGTCTCAGGGCAACAGGTAACAATAGCACAACAAATTGCATTTATGTAGCACCTTTAATGTAAAGAATGTCCCACAGTGCTTCATAAATAACCATAAGGGAAACAGAAGCTAAGCCGGGAAGGGAGCGGTGAGGAGGGATCACCAAATGTTTCTAGAATAGATGGGTTTTGAGAATGTTTGGTTTTAAAGGAGGCCAGCGAGGTGGAGAGGTTCATGTCGAGAATTCCATAGAGTAGCACCCATGTGGCTGAACGTTCTGCTGCAAGTGGTGGGCAAAGGGGGTGGGGGATGCATAAAAGGCCAACATCAGAGGACAAGAGTGTTGGGGGTGGCAGGCAGGGCTGGAGGATATTGGAGCAAGGCCTTGGAGGATTTCAAGTATGAAGATTTTAAAGTTAATGCAATGGGGGGCAGGGAGCAGATGTCGGCCAGTTTTGGTGGGGTTGATGAACCCGTGAAACTTGGTCCAGGAAAGGATGTGTGCAACTGGGTTTTTAGACAAATTGAAGCTTATGGAAGTTGGAGAAGGGAGGTCAGCATGACAACATTCGAATATCTGGCAGTCACAAAGGCATGTATGATCGTATCGATAGTAAGGGTGGAGCCAGGCAAAATTGTGAAAGTGGAAGTAAGATGTCTTTGTGATGGAAAGGTTTTGAGGTCTGAAACTGAGCTCCCGATCAGACAGGATGCCGAGGTTGCAAATGGTATGACTGAGCCTGTGACAGTGGCTGGGGACAGGAAATGAATTGGTGAAAAGAGAGTGGAGAGAGGCCAAAATGTACCATTCACTGTCTCATACAGTCCATATCTGCCTGCTGGATTAGCTGCTAGTTACCTTTCAGACAGAGGAGGTAACTGCTCCTCATCAGCAAAGAGGGCATCATCGCTTTTGATGTCTTTCACTGGTTAATCCTGCACAAATTCAGGCATTGCTTTCAGCCATCCCAAGGCTCCCACTAACTTTTTTGTTTTTTTTATATACACTGTTGCTACTGCCACCACTTGTGCATCTGTTTCCGTCCTCTTAGAGGATGTTGCTACTTTGCCAGCACTCAGACTGCGTACAAGGTTTTTGGCACCCTCCACAGACACAGGTATTTGCCCTAACTGTACTCTGTGTAATCTACAGTATAAATGACATTCCAAGATAGGTTGCTACTTTGCATTTTAAAAATAGGCATGATCAAAACAGGGTCACATTGAGGATCATTTTAAATTAGTTAACTGAAGTGGTTCTAGCTGACATTGGTCCTATTCACACAGAGATTAGAATTGTCTAAAATGTAAGCATGTGTACTGTATGACACACAAATAATACTTGACAATGGTTTCATGTTACAGCAAAGCTCAGTATTTTAGTGTGATTTGTGTCACATTTCTCTTTTAAAATGTGTTTATTGAAAACTAAAGTTCTGTTTTGTATTACCTAATCCCTGGAATGTGCCAAAGTCCAATCTAGACTGCTTTCAAAATAAGAACATAAGCACATTAGAAATAGCAGCAGGAGTAGGCCATTCAGCCCTTCGAACCTGCTCTGCCATTCAATAAGATCACGACTAATTTTCAACCTCAACTCCACCTTCCCACACTATCCCCATATCCCTTGGTTCCCTTAATCTGACATGAAACTAGTCTAAAGATGTTATTGCAAGTTGCCTCAATCATTTCTTCTGCTTTTGTACTGGTGACCTCGAATTGGGAGCATCACACACTACATGAGTAAATTCGTCGATTCTGTGGGTGATTGTGAGACCACTCATTGTTTTATTTGCTGAATGAATAGTTCCATTTGAAGTGCATCAAGTAGGTCGTCTTTATTGAATGAATTAATAGGAAGTCCGATTCCTTGTCTCCTGTAATTACAGAAAAGTCTTAATACCATCAAGCCCTATACACACAAGGAAAGATGAGAACAAATGTATTGGCTTTTACTACAATTTTGTTTTAAAAAGGCATGTTTTTGAAAAGATGGTTGGTGAAGCCTCATTTAAGCAGATATGTACATGCAAATTAGTAGACAAGGTGCTGCCCTTTTGTTAATCAAAAGATATGTGTCTTATCTTTCAGCTCAGAGTTGAAAAGAGTTTGAGCTTCCTTTTCTTGAGTCAGCAAGCAGTACTTCAAAATAACACTTGAAAATTAGCGAAGAAAAAAAAGCAAAGAAAGTTGTAAATGCCACAAATCTGAAATTGAAAATGCAAATAGATCAGTCAGTAGAGAGAAAAGGCAGGTTAATGTTTCAAGTTTGTACCCATCATCAGAAGTCATGACGAATGGTAAAAATCAAAAACCTGCCGTATCTATTCCCAGCGTTTCCTGCTTTTATTTTAAAATTGAATACTGTAAATAGTTAGCTGTGATGCATATTCTAAATTTGCTGAGTTAATGTTGTTATTTCATCTATTTACTGTAAGCTGGATACCATTTTATATATTTAGACATTTCACAAAAATGCTGGCAAGTAAACATCAAATATAATTCTCCCTTGTAGAAATTTCAGTGAAAAAATATGCTTTCCAAACAAGCTATAGTGCCTGCAGGCTACAATGTCTGCACGGAAGTGATTGTAATGCAGTAATGTGACCGAAAACACCTTTCACCTTTTCTACCAAACTTCTTGCCACAGGGCAGTTGTTTTAATGGGACAATGTTAGAGGATGGAAATACTAAAGAAATAAGATACACTTTTAAGTGGAAACCCAAGGGTGCAATAATAGCGATGTAGTTTTCAGACAAATAAGGTAAAACTCTTCCTTCAACAGTGTCTATACAGGGTAGGTAACAATAATATCCAAGTTCTTTTTTGCCTTTAGACATGCATTGCGCAATTGGTTATTTCATTAATTTTGTATTCAACAAGTTGTAAGTATTGTTCCGTGCATAAATGAAGGTGGGATTTGAGGAGCGCGTGTCACCTCCTGTCTTCCCTTGTGAATACTTGGAGGAATTACTCATTCAGAATATTTAGTATTTTACCTTGATCTTCAATCTCAAACCAGTTTGCTTTTCTTCTGTGCTATCCTCCTACTAAATATCTAAATTTTCTGGGGTAGATGTCTCTGAGCTAGTGAGTGAACAGGTTTGTGCAGTGACAGGGTGCTAGTTTTGCTGCTGCTACTTGGCATGAGGCTTGCTTGCTGGTGAGTCCCGGGAGGGGTGGCCTCTGGATGTCTGAGAAGATTCTGCAGGCATAAAAAGGACAGTCTTTTATGAAGGAACTAAGAAAGGTAGTGCTAAACTTGCATAGGTAAGCAAACTGGTTTAAAATTGAAGATGAACACAGAGTAGTAAATATTCTTTATTGTCATAGAATCATAGAAACTTGCAGTACAGAAGGAGTCTATTCAGCCCGTCGTGCCTGTGCTGGCTCTTTGAAAGAGCAGTCATGCTTAGCCCCACATCCCGCTTTTTGTCAGTAACCCTGTAAGTTCCTCATCCTCAAGTACCTGCCCAACTCCCTTTTAAAATTATTTATGGAATCAGCTTCCACCACCTGTTCAGGTAGAGCTTTCCAGATCCTGACAACTCTGAGTGAAATGTTTTTTCCTCATCTCCACTCTAGATCTTTTACCAATGATTTTGAATCTGTGACCTCTGGTTATTGACCCACTCGCTAGAGGGAATATTTTTTCCCTAACATTTTCCCTATTTACTCTACCAAAACCTCTATTGGGTCACCTCTTAACCTTCTCTGTTCCAAGAACCTGTTCTGTTCCAAGGAGAACAGTCCTAACTTTTCCAACCTCTCCTCATAACTGAAGTCCCTCATCCTTGGTAACATCCTGGTAAACCTTCTCTGTACCCTTTCTAATGCCTTTACATCTTTCCTGAAGTGTGGTGCCCGGAATTGTCCACAATACTCCAGCTGAGGCCTAACCAATGATTTATAAAGTTCTAGCATGATCTCTTCACTTTTATATTCTATTCCTCTATTTATAAACCCAAGTAACCCATATGCTTTTTTAACTATCTTATCAACTTGCCTTGCCACCTTTAAGGATTTGTGTACACGGACATCAAGGTCTCTGCTCATACACACTTTTCAAAATTGTGCCATTTATAGTATACTGTCTTTCCATATTAGTCCTCCCAAAGTGCATCACTTCACACTTCTCCGCATTGAATGCCATCTGTCATGCTTCTTTTAAATTTTTTAATTTTAACTTCTGGATTTCGTCCAGTCCAATGAAAGCACTTGCCGCACAAGCGCCAGGCTTTCTGAGAAATCAACCAGGTCTAGGGGGGAGGATAGGGAGAATGGTGTGGGTGTAAAGAGGGTGGGGTTGGAAGAATGTGATCCACATCTAAGGGGGTGGGGGGGGGGGGGTTGGGGAGAATGTGATCCGTTTTCTCATCTGGATCACGTTCTCTCTCTCATCACCCCATTTTAGACCTGGATCACGTTCTTCTCCCATCCCCACTGTTCTCTCTGTGCTCTTCTCCGCCCCCCCCCCCCACGCCCCCCCCACCGAGTTCCTGACCACCACCTCCCCGCCCCCCCCCACAAGTTCTTGAACCTCTTCCCCCCCCCCTCCCCCCCGGCCTGAGCTCCTGACCTTCTCAATCCCCCCCACCCCCACCACCGAGTTCCTGACCACCTAACCCCCCCCCACATTTCTTGAACCTCTTCCCTCCCCCGCCCGAGCTCCTGACCTTCTCAATCCCTCCCACCACCGAGTTCCTGACGACCTCTTCCCCGTCCCCCCCCCGAGCTCCTGACCTTCTCAATCCCCCCCACCCACCCCCGAGCTCCTGACCTTAATCCCCCCCACCCCCACCACCGAGTTCCTGATGACCTCTTCCCTGCCCCCACCCACAAGTTCTTGAACCTCCCTTCCCCCCCCCCCCCCCCCGAGCTCCTGACCTTGTCAATCCCCCCCCGAGTTCCTGAACTTCTCTCCCCCTCTTGGGTATTAATGAGGTGGAAGTTCTAAACAGGTTAAAAGGGCTCAAACCAATAAATTCCCAAAGGTAGATGGTCTTTATCCCAGAGTACTGAGAGAGACTAGGGAGGAGTTTCGGATGCCATTTATGATCATTGTGAGGGACACTGGAAGGTACGATTGAACTGGAAAGAGAAAAATGTGGTGCCCATATTCAAAAAGGGGACAAAACAGATTCAAGCAAACTGAGATCCTTTAGGGTAATTTCGCTTCAGTGTAAAATAATGGGATTGACTATCAGGAGTAAACTTGAAGATTATCTATATAATATTAACCTAGTAAACATTAGTCAACACAGATTCGGAAAGAGAAGATTCTGCATGCTCAACCTCCTTGACTTATTTGAATAAGTAACAACTTAGGTGAACTGTGATGAACCCTATGACATGGGGTACCTAAAGTGTCGGATGCTTTTTGGAAAAGTTCCACGTGAAAAGCTATTACAGGAAACTTTCGTTTATCCGGCACCCAAATATCCGGAATTCTCGCTTAACCGGCAAAAATCATCCTCCGAAAACTCCTCTCAAATAACCGGCAATGTTGCCGATCCCGAGTCCGCGAACGCCGATTTAGTCAGTAGGGGTACTTTTCAAAAGTGCCACTACTCGGCCACCTGGCGCTGTCGGAAGTCCGAAACATTGCAGTAGCAGGATTTGATTCTCCCGCGCTGCCTGGAGTCTCTTTGTTAAAAATAGCCTCGGTAGATATAACTCTCCGTTATCCGGTACTTTCGATAAACCGGCACCACGCCGGTCCCGTCGATGCCGGATAAACGAAAGTTTCCTGTAATTAAATGCAAATCTCTCAGGATTCAGGGAATGCATAAGAAATTGTGTGAAGGATAGAAAACAATGGGTACTAGTTAGGAGTTCTGTCGAGCTGGAGGGTGCCACAGAGCTCCTTGTTGGGACCTCTTCTGCTCAGAGTTTGCATAAATGTCTTGCATTATAAACTCAACGCATAGTGGTCAAATTTGCTCATGATACCAAATAAGGAAAGCCAGTGGATTCGGAAGCGACAGCTCAGAAGTTACAGCATCAGTTAGGACAAACTAAGTCAGTGGACTTGACCCTCAACAAGTCCAGTCAATGCTGGGCAGCAATCAACAAAGCCACTGGAATGTTGAACTATCCAGTCATAACCGTAGAATACAAGTCACAGGAAGTCATGATCAAACCGAATACAGTCCCCACTGCTTGTAGCTGGTGCGTTTGTGCGAATGCAGTTTACCCATTATATGTAATGGCCAGTATAACACATACAGTTTGTGAATTGTGTTATTGACCCAGTGCCGACAGCATCGGTGTCCGCTGCTGATACCTGACACCAGAAAGCCGGTCGTCACGACCCTGCTTCTCTCCTTCACTCACTTGCAGCGTATCCATGGCCCCGCCAGCTCCATTCAATTATGCGATGCATGTAGAATCCGTCCCATTGAATTCTTTACTCATTCACTTCATTGCTCATTTGAATAGAAAGCTCTGGATAGCGGCAGCAGATTATAATAGCGCTAAACTCTGGACACTGGCAGCAGATTATAAGAACGTTATAAGAATTTCTTCCTGAGATAATACACTGCCTGATTTGTCCTTTTTGTTTTTGGTCCTTAGTTCAGCTTCTCCCAATGAACTGTGGTAGGTAAAATTTTGGAGTCCATTATTAAGGAAACAGTAACAGGACATTTGGATAATCATAATTTAATAGGACAAAGTCAGCATGGTTTTACGAAGGGGAAGTCATGTTTGACAAATTTGCTGGAGTTCTTTGAGGAAGTAACATATAGAGTGGATAAAGGGGAACCAGTGGACGTAGTGTATTTAGACTTCCAAAAGGCATTTGACAAGGTGCCACACAAAAGATTATTGCTTAAGGTAAAAAATCACGGGATTGGGGGTAATATTCTGGCATGGATAGAGGATTGGCTATCCAACAGAAAGCAAAGAGTTGGGATAAATGGTTCATTCTCAGACTGGCAATCAGTAACTAGTGGTGTTCCACAGGGGTCAGTGCTGGGTCCCCAACTCTTTACAATCTATATTAACGATTTGGAGGAAGGGACCAAGTGTAACATATCAAAATTTGCAGATGATACAAAGATGGGAGGGAAAGTAGTGAGTGAGGAGGACATAAAAAACCTGCAAGGGGACATAGACAGGCTAAGTAAGTGGGCAGAGATTTGGCAGATGGAATACAACACTGGAAAGTGTGAGGTGATGCACTTTGGCAGGAAAAATCCTAGAGCAATTTATTATCTTAATGGCAAGAAACTGGAGAGTACTGAAGTGCAAAGGGATCTGGGGGTCCTGGTGCACGAAACTCAAAAGGTTAGTATGCAGGTGCAGCAAGTGATTAAGAAGGCAAATGGAATGTTGGCTTTCATTGCTAGGGGGATAGAATATAAAAATAGGGAGGTATTGCTTCAGTTGTACAAGGTATTGGTGAGACCGCACCTGGAATACTGCATACAGTTTTGGTGTCCTTACTTAAGGAAAGACATCCTTGCTCTCGAGGCAGTGCAAAAAAGGTTCACTCGGTTAATCCCGGGGATGAGGGGGTGGTCATATGAGGAGAGGTTGGGTAGATTGGGACTCTACTCATTGGAGTTCAGAAGAATGAGAGGCGATCTTATTGAAACATATAAGATTGTGAAGGGGTTGGATCGGGTGGATGCGGGGAGGATGTTCCCGATGACGGGTGAGACTAGAACTAGGGGACATAGTCTTAGAATAAGGGGCTGCTCTTTCAAAACTGAGATGAGGAGGAACTACTTCACTCAGAGGGTGGTAGGTCCATGGAATATGCTGCCACAAAAAGCTGTAGAAGCTACAACATTAATTAAATTTAAAACAGAAATAGACAGTTTCCTAGAAGTAAAGGGCATTAAGGGTTACGGGGAGCGGGCAGGAATTTGGACATGAGTCTAGGTTCGGATCGGTCATGGCCCTGTGGGTAGTGGAGCGGGCCCAGGGACCGTGTAGCCTGATTCTGCTCCTATTTCGTGTGTGCAATTCTGTTAGATGCAGGAGATGGTTCTGTGATAGATAGTAGATTGGCGGTTAGGATCAGATCAGCCATGATCTTATTGAATGGCGGAGCAGGCTCGAGGGGCCGATTGGCCTACTCCTGCTCCTATTTCTTATGTTCTTATGTTCTTAACTGTTTAAAAGACAATGCATAGCCAGTGCATGAAGTGTTATTTTTTTTAAATATATGTGTACTTCATTCATACAATGTCACAGGTGAATAAGCACAGCTCTTACTGCCTGAAGTAAACGGAGCACTTAAGACGCTATAACCGGCAACTTTGAAATTGGCATTAATGTAAATGGCTAATGGTTGTCGTGTTTTGGCCGATATAGGCGACTGTCTGGTTTAAACGTGGACATTATAAGTGGTGGGAACTGTAGTGCTCTGGTCAGACCACACCTTGAGGAATTGGGGAGTTCTAGCCACTGAGACAAAAGGGTGACATTTGAGCTTGAGATGTCTGTGTGTCTGTTCCCCAAGATTTCTGTTCCACCACACTACTTAACATGTTGTCATTTAGATTATGCCTCAATTTCCACCCCCACCCCCCCAAATGTGCTCCTAATTTATCTGAGTTGAACAACATTTACCGCATATCTTCTCACTCCGTGAACATGTTTGTGCCCTCCAGCATGCTTCCTCAGTTTTCCATGGCTCCTAATTTGATGCAGTCAAGAACTTTATTTTTAGTGTCTCTGTGCCCATGTTCAAATCAGTTTTGTATATGTAAAACAAGAGAAGTTCTAACACTGATCCCTGAGGAATACCACTGGCTACACCTTTCCAATTGACAAACATCCATTTAATCCCAGTTACTGCTTTCTATCCTTTAGCCATTCCCCTATCCATGCCATCTTTAATAATACCTTAGGGGGGAATTTTCCCAGCCCTGGGGAGGCGGGTATGGAGGCGGGACTGCCGGGAAAATGGCAGAAACTGGGAGCGGGTACCGACCCCACTCCCAACCCGCCTCCGTGCCATCTTCCCGGGAGGCGGGTCCCCGAGTCGCGCAGGGACCCGTCTCCTCGAGGCGGGAAGGGGATAAGAGCCAATTAACTGCCTGTTAACAGGCAGTTTTGAGGTTTTTCCCCATTTTACGCCTGCAATCGCGGGCTTCCCGATGGCTGCGAACCTCGCCAGGGTCAGCGAGGCGAGCAGTGGGTCTGCGGGGGTGAGAGGGGTTGAAATGTCAGCTCTAGAGGTGAGTGATGGGTGCAAGTGTGGACAGGTAAGTATGGGAGGTGAGTGTAAAGTGTTGGAAAAAGTTTCCTTAACTTTGCTTCTTTCTGCAAACTTCAACCATTGAGTATCCGGAGGTGCTTCATCTCAACGGCAGACATGACAGAATGGCTGCTGCATTCTCAGATGCTGCAGCGATCTGCTTTCTGCTGAGGAGAGGTGTCTTGGTGAGCCTTCTGTGAAAGGGCTCACCTTAGAACAGAGATTGTCAGTGTTTGACAGCTTCTCAAAGCTGTCAAACGCTGACAATTCATCTGTCAAAAAATGTTTTGACAGATGAAGCGTCATACACTGACATCATCTGTCACCGGCTTTCCCTTAATTGGCCAGTAGGGCAGGCTTAACAAGGTCAATCAAGGGAAAATAGCGTGGGTTGGTCAGACGTTGCTGGCGGTGGGACTGAAACCCGGAAACTAGAAGTCCCGCCTCCAGCACGTCTCCATTGATAAAATCCAGCCCTTGGTCTTTACAACAGGTTTCTTGTGTGGCATTTCATCAAATTTTGTTTGAAAGTCAAAATGTACCTATCCATCAGATTCCTTTGTCTCTACACATCTTCAAAGACTTCAATTACATTAATCAAGCAGACCTACCTTTTACAAATCCATGTTAGTTGCCCCGATTGATCCCTAGCTTTGTAAGTGTTCACTAATGTTGGCCCTTATTATATTACGTAAGCTATTTCCACAATACCCAAATAATGTCAAAAACGATAGCATTTTGCAAACCAAATAAATTTTAGTTCACTCATGATGCTGAAAGAAATCTTTTAACAACCCAAGCTCATCTGCATTAATTACTGGCATTAGTGTTATGTAAATGAGGTGTTGCAGTGCGAGGTGGCACCATGAACATTGCTTCAAAGCAACCCCCCATTAAAAGTGAAGTACGTAACGTATTATCGTGAATGTACAGCTTGCGATGTTTAATTGGATCCTAAGTTTTGGGCATCCATCAAATATTTGATCACTTGGATTTTCAAACAAAATCGATTTTAGAGGCGTTGCTGAATTAAAATTGTAACTAAATTATTGATGAACGTCTGCTATTTTTAAGCTTTAAAAAGAACTAATTTCACAAATGATCAACTTTGAGTGATTTAGAATTATTTAAATCTGACAATGATTAACAATGTAAGAATATCTCTGCCACATTTGGAGATTTTTGAGAGTTTTTCTCCAGAGAGGTTTTTGTAAAAAAAAATTGTATTGTGGTTTTAAAATGATGTATATTGACATTTTTTTCTTCAAAAAACACAGATGAAATATGGTTAAAATGTTAATGAGTTAGGCATTAAAGTTATTTCTCCAAAGATTGAATACAATAAGCAAATCACTAGCCTGTCCCAGTAATCTATAAAATGCCTCACACCCATTGTGTTGGGAAGTCTCTGATCTTAGGCGCTTGGAAATGGCAGTCTGACATTGGCCCCATCCTTTGGTTGTAAACATGTGTGCTTCTCCAATCTTTTAGTAGCCATGATGCGGAGATGCCGGTGTTGGACTGGGGTGGACAAAAGTGAGAAGTCGCACAACACCAGGTTATAGTCCAACAGTTTTATTTGAAATCACAAGCTTTCGGAGCGCTGCTCCTTCGTCAGGTCACCTGACGAAGGAGCAGCGCTCCGAAAGCTTGTGATTTCAAATAAAACTGTTGGACTATAACCTGGTGTTGTGCGACTTCTCAATCTTTTAGTAGGTGGACTGTTCACACTTTTAGTGAGATAAAACCAGAACAAAACATTAAGCCGATTTATTTCTCAGATGGCAAACGAACATACAGAACAACAGATTTGATGAGATTCACTAAGTTCAATCAGTACAACTTGTCGAAGTGTAATAATACAAGATAATGAATTATGCTACACTTATCCACATCAGTGAGTTACTTGAATTAAAATAACTGGTATCGATGCTCTGCATCCTAACCTTCTGAGTCTGGGTGGAAGCTTGCCCTAGCAGCATTCTGTTTAAGAACTGAACTCTCGGCGTATGTTTCTGTATCTATTGTTCTCTCCTATCTTTGAAACCAGAGGAGAAGGCCTAAGCCAGACAACTCCTGCAGAGCACCTGGGATCTTCCCAAAACAATGAGTGTGAAGTATTCGTTCCAGAGACAGGCTAACAAATTGCTTATTGTCTTTTGTCTTCCTAGCTTGTTGTCATTTCAACCACATTTTTTGTCTTTGCTTTTTAAAAAGATTTTTTTTTTAAACTTGTGTGAATAAACTTTGCTTTAAAAACCCAACATTTAAGTATAACATTTCTCTCATTTTTTCCTTTGGAAAAATGGTCAAGAATCCAAAAATGTGACCGTCTGATTCGGGTAAATTTTCATTTTTAGCAATCTGGCTCCGAGCTTTTCACTCTGGTATGTGAAGCTCTGCAGTGGGAGCATTGAAGGTAAACCTGTTGTTTATAAACTTTAAAAAAAAAAATTGCGGTTCCTTTTTTCCATTTTCTTTCATTTTCCTAAATCAAATGTTATAATTTGACAAAACATCAATTTTGGGGATATTGCATATTTAAAATATATTCCTTATGGATTGTAACAATTAACAATAGAATGAGTGGAAACTTGCTGTCCTTTCTGCTTATTATTTTTTGATTCATGCTTAGTATTTAGCAGTTCTGGTCTTGGTCAGTGGAGCTACTTATTCAGTTGGATGATGTTTTTAGCTTGAAAGCACAGTGTAACTGAGAGAAACGGCACCATGTATGATAAAGTGCAATTGTATTGTCGTCTGTGATAGATTAGCCAAACATTACTGTAACACTAAGCACGTGGATTATTGGATTTATCTAGAAGATGCCAGTGAAACGTAAGTGCTGCTCCAAAAATAAATATGATGCAGTGAAAAATGCTTTCCTCAGTGCAGGTTTTTTACAGATTCGGGTAAACGTCAAATGGAAAATAAACAATATGCATCCGACTGTCTAGATTGAAACTTGTATAATGTAAGTGTGCACACAGGTAAACACTTTTCACTTGAGATGCAACTTTTTTCAGAATGTAATCGAATATAAGATGGTTAGCTCTGAGTTTTTTGGAGCTGCAAATACTGTATTGCATATGGCAGAAAATTCAAGCTGGCTCATTGTTAAGCATCTTGCGACGGTTCACTATGCTAAAGGCGCTATATAAATGCAAGTTGTTGTTGTTGTTGTACACCTCTTAACCCTTGTAGAATGACCAGGGGTGGAAATGTGGATGTCTAGATTTTGTTTTGATGACAATAGGTGAGGAGGGGACAACATTTGGTTCCTAGGCTGGTGGGCTGAAGCAGTGTGCCACTAGTTAATATAACAGTCACTTAAAAAGTAATTCATTGAGTGAAGCGTTTTGAGAGGTCTTGCTATTATAAGGAGCTATATAAAAGCAAGTATTGTTATTAGTTCTTGAAAATATCTTTTTGAGAAAAGTGTTGGTGAGAAACCTTTCAAAAAACTAAATTATTGAACTGTTTTGCTATAAAATTGGAGGTGAATGATACAGCTGAGTTGGAAGGATGGGGCTGAGTGATTTCTGTGACCTGAATTTTTAGAGCACTGTAAAGTGTCTCTAGTTTGTTGTTCCATTTGCAAATCTGTTTCGAACGAGTGTTTTGCATGTCGTAGATATTCTAAATTGAGTACTTGTCTGCTGGTGTAAAGTTACTGGGATTCTGTGTTTGAAAAGAGGTATTTTACGGTACCACAAAGAATTAGAATTTCATTTTATTTTTTTCATTTACACTGTCAGCTTTATTTTCTTTAGTTACAGTAATTTAAAATGAGCAGACCGGCTGGGTGAAGTGAATTTGTTCCATTACGATGGAAACTATTAGAGACTTTTGAGTTTAGTTTGAGCCTGGTTTATTGCAGCTTCTGCATTGAGAAATGTCCTTTGGTGATGGATATTTCATTTAATGCAATAATGCAAAAACAGTGAGAATTTTTTTCATTATAAAAATATTGCACTGCTCATTAATCTTAAAATAGGAAACTGACTTTAAGAATACAGATTCCACAGCAGAAAATAAATAGATTTTGTTTGATGGACTACTTTGTGCTTGTTTTGATCAGTGATTTTTACACTGGAAATGGACAAACGTTGAAGCCAGTGCCCACTTCCAGGCCCCCATGTTGGATATAGCATGGGTTAGGTGTAGATGAATGCTCTCTATCAGCCCCAGTCTCAGAAGAGCACACTTAGTATGCCATTTTCCATTCACTTTCCACAGCCATTCTTAAGCGGATCTGAATAATCTTGCCAAATTAGAAGCAGCTTTTTGCTGTACTTACCAGGAACTAGATTGAGACTAACTAAATTCTTTTTACATAGGACTTTTACAAACATGGGTTGGGCAAATAACCTGGAATATGTTGAGGACGGTGATGTTCTTGCTGGATCTTTGGTGGTTGCTATCATGATGACAAAGGAGTTTGATTCTGAGTAAAGTAAAACGGATATCAGTTTCCCAAAAACCATGATCATGCCATAGTCGGAAGAATAGAGAAGGATGATGGAAAACTTAAGAAATTGGACAAGACAGTAAGGAAATAGTAAGCCAGTTTATATAATTGGGAAATTATATACCTAGTGCAGGGGGATGTGAGAAAGAGATGAAGGGCATAGTATTTTAGTTGGAGGTAGGTTTGATTGACTATAGAAGCCTCTCCGACTCCCTCAAGTGATCAAAACCAGTCCAGGAGATCACATGGACCAAGTGTTTTCTATAAGGACACTTACCTTCTATATGATGTGATCTCTGCCCCAGTCAGGAACCAGTCCAGCTCCCTCTTGAAGTTAATGCAGAGTCAGCACCCACCACACCAGCTGTCAATCTATACCAGAGGCTCACTACTCTCTGGGAAAAGAACTGCTGAACATCCAGTCTATTCCTACTCTTACATGGTTTAAACTCGTGTCTCCAGGCCCTCCCCAATCTGTTAAACTGGAATAGTCTATCAATAGGGACGTTATCCAACCCTTTAATTATTTTATAGATCTCTGTCAGGTTGCTTCTAAGTCCTACACTGCTCTAAGGTTCTTAAGCCTATCTAAGTAGCTGAGGTTCTTTAAGCTAGGAATCATTCTTGTAGCTCTCCCTTGGACTTTTTCCAAGGTCAATTTATTTATTCTCATTTTCCATTTATTTTCAGTGAATAGCTGCAGATCATAACTGGCGTCTGCCCACCACCAACATGCGCCCATGGCTGCGATCAGTTTTCCAGCCTCAAGGTCATTTAAATAATTTTGACCTCTAGCAGGGCGTCTGACAGGAGGGGTTGGTGGGGCCAGAGATTGGCTGTGCAGACACGCTCTGTGTCTTTAATAAAAGGATTACTTATTTGAAACTTTTGCCTTGATTACTTTCTAGGTTTTAAATTTTAAATATTGCCCTCTGTTGCCATAACATTGCTGGATGCCAGGGATGAACAGGTGTCCAACGATTCTGTGGTACAAATTATGACACATTTGATGGATGATGCATTTCTGTCATTTGAATATGATTACAATACCGTTAGGGACATTGTTTGTTACCTGTTGCTGCTGGAATGGGAGGGCTGTAGAAATGGCCAGGGAACCAGCAAAACCTATCTCCGACCCATTTTCCACCCCCAGCCACCTCAGTCCCACTGATAAATTGGTGGAGGGAAGGTGGAAAATTCTGGCCAAAAAAAATTGTTAATAATAATGAAATATGTGTTGCATGTTACAAATGTAATTAGGTGTAAACCCTGGCTCAGTGGTAGTACTGTCGCCTGAGTAAAGCAGAGTTCATGATTGCTTTAATAAGGGAATTAAGATAGTTTCTTGAAAAAGAGGAATAGCAAAGACTATGGGAAGCGGGTGGGAGGGTGGGATTAGACTAGGTGGTTGGTGGATTTTTGATGGACTAAATGACTTGGTTCAGTCATTCTCATTCTTTCCCAGATCTAATTTCTTACAGCTCCATGTCTTTTATGATTCTCAAGTAAGCATATATTTTCCTGTTTAATTCAACATCTGAAAATACATTTTACATGGAGTGCATAACTTTAAAGTAAAATGGTGATAGTCCAGTTTTGTGACACAGATGGCTCTGTGGCTTTTTGTATGAAATCCCGCTATTCTTTTTTCTCTTTTCTAACTGGGAAACATACCACCTGTAGGACAGAGCACTGCTACCAACCGGGCCTCTGCCAATCTTCTGCTGGCTGCTAGAAAGTAAATGACATCAACCAGCAATGATTGTATTTTATATATTTTTTAAATTACCAAATTTCTTCCCACAAAGATATGGCTAAGTTCAGGAGCTCAGAAGTATAATACATAATGCACTGGACCACTGTGCTTTGTCCTTTTTTCCCTTACTGTTTGTCTTTGGGAAAATTGGTGGCACTGCAAGTTTGGGAACAGCAAAGACTAAAAGACATTAAGATGTAGGGGATTAGATCTGGAAAGGATTGGGAATCAATAACCCTAAGACAAGGTGAGAAATTTAGACTGGAGAGCCATTTGAGATAATGAATTTTAAAGGTGGGTGGGAGAGATAGGATGGTGAACGAAGTTCAGCAAAACTAAACATGACTTAGTGAGTAGGAGATAGATGCTTTGACCAATTATGAAGCGCACCAAATATGCTGAACTACAGGTACTTGTAAACTTTTATGGTATGAGTGCTTTGCTTTTAATTAATTTTGAAAACCACATTAGATGGTATCGACCTTCTCAATCTGAAGTCTCCTGTCTGTGAATTGAAGGCTGTAAAGTACTAGTTTAAAAATACGTTGTCTTCACTTTTTTCTTTTCATTTGTGGAGTTTTTAATTTGATTTCCTTTCCTTCCATTACCTATTGTCACTACAGCCTAGAAAGTGCTGTTTTACACTGAGGCAATTGTTCAAAACAAGCCAGTATTTCAGGGATTTGTGAGTTTACGTGATTCCTGCCTATAGAACGCCTATCGTTAAATTGCTGTAGGGGTTTAGAGCTGGCAGTGCACTATAGTGCAGAGTGTCAGGCTTGTTCTGCTTGCAAATTTGGGGATTATTGGTTGTTGAGAGGAGAACCCACAAAATTGCTGTCTTCATGCTTCGAAGCTACAATATGCTAGTTTTGCCCACGTGTAATGGGTGTCTGAGCTTGGGCAAGTTCTCTCCGATCAGCAATGAGAAACCAGCTGCAGCACTGTAAAATCAGTTTGTGTCATCAGAAAGTTCATATAATGTGGATTTCTTTTGGTGCTCCCTTGTAACTTGATTTAGTGGAGGAGGACAAAAAAGGGGGGCCAGAGATGCCACTTCACACCAGAGGTGTATTATCAGTGCCAGTCCCGAAACTGCCCATCCCAAGGGCCCAGGCACAGCCACCTGGCAACTACTGAGAAGCAATTCCTCTTGAGGCTTAAGTTTAACAGGGAAGCAATTACACAACTGCGCATCTATTTGAAGAAAATTAGCATACAACCTTGAACATAGGGCTGGCATTGCCAGTGGATATCAAGGTGACCACTAGCCTCAATTGTCATGCGTCCAGGACCTTCCAGGATACTGCGGAAGACATCAGCAGGGTCAGTCAGTTTTCTGTTCAAAGCTGCATTATTCAACAGGGCCAACAACTTCATCAATCACTTTTGCCACGTTCCAAAAGCAGCAAAGGGAATGGACAACACAAGTCTGCAGAAGTGCTGGCTTTTTCAGAGTCCGTGCTGTCACTGCCATTTGGGCCTCTGTGCACAATTCTGTGCCCTATATGACCAGACAGAACTTTTATTTAATCGCAGTGCTGCCATGCTGTGTGACCTGTAGCACAGAATCATGCAAGGCAATACCAACTCAAATTGTTTCTGCATTTGCCTATTAAAACCAGTGACTACACTTCAGAAGTAATTTATTGGCTATGAAGTGCTTTGGAATGTCTTGAGGTTGTGAAAGATGCTTTATAAATGCAAGTTTGTTCTTATCCCAGTCTACTTTAAGATAGTTAAAGCCCCACATTGTTATAACTGGTTACTGTACAAACCTTTCAAAATTGCCTGCAAATACCATCAATTTCTTTCTCACTATTCTGTGGTCTATAGATATACTCACAATATGGTAGCCCAGCCTTTCTTTTATTTCTTAACTCAGACAGACTTTGAACATCACCATCAATTAAAACTTTCCTTTCTCTATCTGAAATTCACTGTCTTTCCGGCAGACTCCCATTGTAACTCTGGGAATTTGCCGGGATCTGAATATGTCTGGTCACAATCTTGCGTGGGGTTTCTGTATGATCTTGTAAGGGGTGGAGCCTCTGCCTATCCCTTAAGCCAATGGAGCTCGGGGTGGTGATTCCGAAGGCTGGGAATTCCCTTGGCCCTGGAGTCAACACAAAATTCACTTATGGTGACAGTTGTCCTTCTGATTTTTCCTTGTTCATGGTTTACTTTAATCCTTAAAAAAAAAATGTTAGCCTCCCTTGATGGCTCAGTGAGTTTTTCCTGTCAATAGCTGAACCAGGCAGACTAGGAAAGTCTCGGGCTTTGATCTCCTGTCTATGCTGAGTCAACTATACTCAGCTAGCGAAGTAGCAGGAGCACCACAATAAACCTCCGCTCCCAGTGTAAGCAAAGGGAAAGCCAGCCAGGGTTCGTGCTTCTGATTGCTATCTAGCAGCTTCTGTTGGAAATGCATGTGTGTGAACAACGGGTAGGGTCAGCATAAGCAATATTCTTCCCAGGGTTAAATAGCCTGCAAACACTCTCCATCAAGACTTGTGCATAAATAATGAACATTTGGGGAAAGTATTGGCAGTTCTCTGCTGCTAGCACTTCGGCAAGAGGTTGGTGCTACCTGGAGGAGAGGGGACAATAATGCTCAGGCAAAAAGAAATACAAAAATTATCCTCAATCATATGTACTATATATAATATTCATGAGGGAAATGAAAGTTGTAATCTGGTTTTGGAGTTCACCTGACTTTGACAAACTACTTGAGGTTGTCATCCTTTTTGATTAATGCCACATTGGGTGAATTGACACATGGGATAGCTGGTACCATGCTGGAGGATATACAGTCTATACAGCATAAAGGAAACTTTTTATATAAGTTAAGGGTAGTTTCATATTTCTAATGAAAATGGTGTCTTGCCTGCGGCGCCAAAGAATCAAAAAATGTACTCGACTGACTAATCTATAGCTTTTGCATGAGCAGACTCTTTATGGGTACGCAAGTGGAACAGATAATTGTTAGTATATGGATTTCATAGTGTCAGGCTTGGCTCATGGTAGCACTCTAACCTCTGAGTCAGAAGGTTGTGGGTTCAAGTCCCACTCCAGAGTCTGGAGCACATAATCTAGGCTGACACTTCAGTGACGTACCGAGGGAGTGCAGCACTGTCGGAGGTGTCGTTATTTCAGATGAGACATTAAACTGAGACTCATTCTGCCCTCTGAGGTGGACGGAAAAGATCTCATGACACTATTTGGAAAAAGAGCATGGGAGTTCTCTTGGGAGAATGGCCAATATTTATCCCTCAACTAACATCACGAAAAAAACAGATTATGCGGTCATTTATTATATTTTTGTTTGTAAGATCTTGCTGTGGACAAATTGGCTGCCGCATTTGCTACATTGCAACAGTGACTACACTTCAAAAGTACTTCATTGGCTGTAAAGTGCTTTGGGATGGGCTGGGGTTGTGAAAGGCGCTATATAAATGTAAGTTCAGCTATACGTTATTTGGATAATACATTACTCGGTTGAGGATTTTGGGAGAAGACATCCATTCCACCACTTGTCAAATTGCCAAATAAATGCTGCAGCTGTGTTTTTCTAAAAACAGTTATGTTTAATTTGGCAAACTGCTGGGAAATTATTCACTTTTATATAAGGCACTTATCCTTAAAAAAAATCTTTTCTTCTGTTTCTGTGATTGGATTTTGAGAACTTTGTTAGACTTTCATTGAATTAGTCTAGTTAGCAGTTTTTAAACTTATTATAGACCATTTATAATGGAAGGAAAGCATTCATTTCAGGTATGTTTAATTTGGATAAATGTTATGTTTAAATTAAAACTATAAAGAAGTATTTAATTTTATATTCTCCACCTTTAATTCTCTGTGTACCCTTCATCAGAACTGTGCATGTCTAGCATTTTCTGTTTGTTTCCTTTATATCTTATTGAAAGGTGTGATTTCATATTTTTGATATACATATCCATTTAAAATTACATATATATATATATATATATATATATGTTCTGCCTTGCAGAATGTGAGGTACTACAGTTTGTAAGATTAGAAACCGGTGCAAACCAATTGGTGCATGATCACCAAAATGGGGGCAGTGTGTGCCAGCTTGAATAATAGTCAGTTTTAAGCTTTTCAAAAACTATCTGCTGCAATGGTTTTGTTTGAGAAAGAGAGTAAGTAATAGCTTCCTCTTTCTTTTTTCCCCCCTCGCATCTTTCAGCGTGCCTGCTGCACGCCTGACGTGTGACTGGCAGCCACCTCGCCTCTGTCATTTGACAGAAGCTCCGAGCTCAGCCCAGCAGCAGCATGACGTTCCCCGAGGGTCATGTACTGTACACGGTAATGGCTGTGGTCTGTTCGCGCCTGTGAACGACTGGGGAGTGCGGTGTTGTGGTGGTTGGCGAAGGAGCTTGAAGCAGCTGTTTTGTTAACTGTTGAAGGAATGCACTGGAAGGAAGGACTGCTGGACGCTGTGGGCAGGCAGGAATAGCGTGGCTATCGGGGCAGTGATCTGAGGGAGGAATGCAGAGAGATTGCTGAACAGGCTGGGTCGGAGCTCTTGTTTTGCTGCTTTGCAGGTCAGTTACAACAACACGCTGCACAGCCTCCTCAACGTGAATGTGTCTAATGACCCGGGAAAGCACGGAATAACGAATAGGGCTGACTGATAGTCCATCCAGAAAGGCAGGCTAAACAGGCAAGTGGGGAGGATTCTCCAGCAAGAGGGACAGAGTGCCATAGGTACGGAATCCTTGGCTGCAGCCCTTTGCATCTACGCTACGGCGACGCTCTATACATCTAAAAGCATGCCGTGTACGCTCTCGTACAGGACTTTATGCATTTGTGGGGTTCGTGCCCGATGTGCTTGTCCTTCTATTTTCTACGTGCAATTAAGTCTATTAGTGAGCATTTGAATCAAATGTGTTCAATGCTCGAACCGCTTTTCCGGATTGTGTTTTGTCTGCAGATGTTTTGCTCATTCAACATATACCCCTCGGTTCGGGAGAGGAAATGTTGCTGTTGCCGTGCATTCTCGGGCAGATTTTCATCAACTTAAAAAATGCAACTCATTTTAGACGTGCGTAAAGAGGGCGACTCCTGTTCTATATTTGCACTAAGATACTGAGGAGGGCAAACAGACGGTGCAGCAGTTTCGCTAACTTGCGTTTTTCACTCGATCACTGAGTACCTTGAATTCTCGAAGTAACATCCACTGCAGGGCACATTACCGATTTGGTTCTTTTTGAGAGAAATCTTCAGGCTGGAATTTTTTTTGCCATTTAACTGTACTGTAACTAATAATTTTTAGCTATTGGTATTGCGCATCCTTCCTACAACTGTGCATATCCTTTATCAGTGTGGAGTGGTGTACTTTTTAAAACGTTTGATTTATAGGGAAAAAGTTAAATAGAATATTTTTCAGTTACCATCATTCGTGCTCTCCTTTCTAAAGCTGAACATGCCTTAATATTAAACTAACTGCCAAAGCTCCTCAGTTCGAAATTCCTTTTCAATGCAGTAGTTTAGCACATTAAAATGCTTATCCAAACATTGAGCTTTTTCCACATCTATGGGTAGTGTCTTAATATTTAAATGATTACACTAATGATGCCAAAAAGCACAGTTGTATACATTGGAAAGCCACAGGCTCCACTTTCTCATTGGATTCTCAAACTACCTTCTGTGTATTTTTACAAAATTTCTTACTGATAAAGGGAAACATTGGCTAGAATTGCATTTTTTCCAAAAACTAATCCAGCTGCAGGAACCCATGCCTATTTAAAAAAAAACTCTTATCGTGTGCAGCAACGCTTGTTGCAGCATCAGACTCCCTCGGTAATGACAGGTTATATAATCTAGAACACAGTACTTACTGCTGGTTTTAGTGGTTTGAAAGTGGCTGGATTAAAAAGGCAGTGTGCTGACTAGTGATCTCAGACTTTATTTCATGTTATTTTGCTTCTCCAGCACTGCATTAGTGTTTCAAGTTTTAGTAAGCATTTTAAATCCTTTTCTGTTTCATGCTGGGCGCCAGGTATTTTAGAAGGATTTAGCTCATCATAATTTTTGGGTGGCACAGTCCATTCTCTGAATTAAAACTGTAATTACAATGGGTAAACACTATTGTGGTACAGGTGTGCTTTGTTTAATCCTTGTCTGAGCTCCATGGATAGAATATGCTACTATTCACCCCACTCCATCCCTTCCACAGTATGACCCTTCAAACTTACCACAATGTCTGGCTGGACATGCAGGGCATTTTCACTTTGAATCTTCTATAATTACAGTGTTGCGCCAAGAATTCAGACCAAAGACATACATTTCTAGTGAAGTATGCCACTGTCTCTTGAAACGGAAACTCGTTTCCAAAATGTTACCACGAGGGCTGTGCTCTTTATACTTCACAAAAATTACAGTATCCAGAGGGCAAGATGTTAGACATGCTGACTTGCCTTTGAGGAGCAGATTATATGCATTAGTTTTTTTTTTAGGTTTATATATGACTGTCCAACTTTCCGACTGTTAAACTGAGTTTTTGTGTGGGTGGTGGACATTTTTCAAACTGTACAGTATTTGTTGCTAAGTGATTATCAGCTTGTTTTCATGTGAACAAGAGCAGGTGACTACAAGTCACTGTGTAAATAGGCACAGTTAGTATAATTAGGACAGTGTGACCTGAAGCCGTGAGGCACCTGTAAAATATGAATGCAGAAGGCAGACACATGAACCACAATTTGTTTTTAACCACAATTTGTAACCCACATTGGGTATTCAGTTTTGCTAATATTGACACTGTCTTACAGTTACAGGGATTAAATGGCAATAAAACTTAGCTGTGTACATTTAAGTTTATAAAGCCTAGTTTTTCCTTTTTTGGTATAGTTTATGCCAGAATGGCCATTGCTGGGTTATAGACAGACAGCAAGAGAAGTGTACTATTTGCACCTAATTTGCCCAGGTCAGCTTATTAGCATAGTTACTGGTGCAGATTTGGATGGGTGTAGACAGTGCACTAATGATGGGAGTGTAAAATTGCATGCAAGTGAAATTTAAAGGACTAGGGACCATTAAAGAGTATCTTAAAATTTCTGAAATACTTTGGAAAGTCTTACAAGGCATCAAGAACTATTAATAGAATTTGTTATGGTTGAAGAGGCAAGGGACTAAGAAGGGTGGAGAAAAATGAAAGGGAAGGATACTAAATCCAAGGTGCAGGTTTGAATTTGAAGACACATGATGGGGCAGCCCAGCTCCTGACCTTCTATGTTTTGACTGCTGAAGTGGAGGTGGTGCAGCATGAGGTGGGTGCAAGGATCAAGACCTTCTGTTCCATTGCGCCATCAGCACACATGCAAGAATGTGGAGTCAGGTTTCAGGCCTTTACTGTTGATGGTTGTGTCACCCTTGACTGCAGGTGTTCTTGCAGTTGATGGCACACCTCTGCATCTGCCTCTCTGCTGACCCAGACTCTCAGATGATAGTTGCCCATGCTCATCAACCGGCAGGTGTGCCAGACCCTTCAGAAATGGTTGGTGGCATCTTGATGGGTGTGGCTCATCAGGGTGGTTGATCACCCTGGCATGACTTCCCTATAAACTGAAAACAGGATATGCTGTGATTGGGTTGCTTCTGAGGAAGCATCCAGCTTTACTGTTAGTCACACATTCACACATCTTAATGATGCCATTGGATCTGATGTCTCAGCTTCTTTTGAAAAGAGGCGCCTCCATCAGCACTAATTGTCTGCCGAAGTGAGGTATATTCCCCTGTGACTGCAGGTGTGTGCACCTCTTGTGTAGCCTGACCAGTCTAGCATCCTATTGAACATCCTCCTCCTCTTCCAAATACATCATGTAAGTAGATTTACATTTGGGGGAAATTCACTAGTTCCAGTAAAAATAAACAATTAGCAACAATTGGCACAAAGGCTCATGAAGATTTCCGTGCCAGCTGGGGGAATAAAACAAAAGAAATGGCTGAAGTAAACTTGCCTTTATATAAACAGTATCCTCTTCATGCCGTTTTAGGATACTTACCATTGCCGAGCAACCCTGGATGCTTGTTTCAAATGAAAGTTCGATGTATTTAACATCCTGGACACAAGGACAGTGGAAAATGGCATGCAAGATGGATACCCCCTCCAAATTAATAAACTCTGTTTGAGATGAGTGCTTCTACCACCACTGGTTATGTCCATTGGAAAATGCATTGACATCCAAACTTGGTGCAGTTCTGGTGGCTTGGCACTTCCTTCCAATTTTAGCATCTGGTTGCCACAGTATTGCCCAGGTAGGAAAATCATGGATAAAATGTTGCCATGGATCACTGAATGTCTGGATCTAATTGGCACTTGTGCTGCATTTGTTCATACAGCTGAGAAAATCGATTGCAATCAGGAGTCGTAACCCTGATGGATTTTCCCCTTCACAAACCAGTGGTGCTGAGGCCCATTGCAGCACCTCTATTGCTGCTCAAATCGAGATTAGATAAATTAGTTGAATCATCTAGAGAACTCAACCTAGAACCTCCTCGGTATGCATGGCTCAGCTACTTAATGCCCTAACCAGCTGTAACTTGTAAATTACTATCCATGTAAGGACATGAATTCTTCCTCCGATGGTGGATTTTGTAGTACAAACTGCACCAAAGTGAAAACTAAGTTTAAAAAAAATTAAAACGCTGTTCAAAATTAGAGGTCAAAATAGGCTGTTTGTTTGCTAAGGCACTTAACTAGTTAATACTGTAGAATTGTATAGATTAGTGACTTCAAGTATCAACTGTCCTGTGGTGAAATTTATTGCACTACTTAAAGTGAAAGGTAGATGACCAAAACTAAAAGCCTCTTCAAAAATTACCAAGATGAAACTAGGCTCTTTGTTTGCTAAGGTACTTAGCGTGCTGATACTATAGTATTGTATGGTGTGGTATTGATAGAGGCTAAGGATCAGGGAGAGAGTCTGACTACCAAATTCAGGTGGGAAGCGGGACATAAAAATAAAATTCATGCCATTCTGGATGTTCCATGGTTGACAGAAAAAAAGCCTGTGGGACAATACAGGACTTTTTTTTTTAAGAGTCGCAAGTGATGTTAGCTTTGACAGTTTATTTGAATTGACAGCAGTTAGGACAAAACTCTTACTTTGACACTTTGTTCAGCACGTTGTAAGCCTGGTTCTGAGAGCAATGTGAAGAATATTAGGTCGCTGTGATCCAGGCAGATGAGAGAGATTTTTCTGAGGACATGCGATAGACCAACACTGCTGCTGTCCCTTGCGATGTCCTTCACTCAAGACAGGTCATAACTATTTTGGTGATATTAAAGATTAATAGCACATTTTAAAAAATATGGTAGCTTAAAATATTAATATGCAAGTAAAGTGTCCATTTAGCTTTTTGTTAATATTGTACCTGAATACGATGTCCATTGGATATGTAGACGTTGAAGATGGTCTAAATTACAAAATGCAGAGTATAGAATTACATGGTAAGTGTACTGATGCATCAGTAAAGTCTTGTCTAGAAAGGTTAGAAATGTTTTACACATGATGTGTTGCCAGTTCAGAGAACATAAGAACATAAGAAATAGGAGCAGGAGTCGGCCATTTGGCCCTTCGAGCCTGCTCCGCCATTCAGTAAAATCATGGTTGATCTTCTATCTCATCTCCACTTTCCTGCACTATCCCCAGATTCCCTTAATATCCAAAAATCTATCGATCTCTGCCTTGAATATACTCAATGACTGAGCCTCCACAGCCCTCTGGGGTAGAGAATTCCAAAGATTCACCATCCTCTGAGTGAAGAAATTTCTCCTCTTCTCAGTCCTAAATGTCCGACCCCTTATTCTGAGACTGTGACCCCTGGTTCTAGACTCCCCAGCCAGGGGAAACATCCTCCCTGCATCTACCCTGTCAAGCCCTGTAAGAATTTTGTATGTTTCAATGAGATCACCTCTCATTCTTCTAAACTCTATAGAATATAGGCCTAGTCTACTCAATCTCTCCTCATAGGACAATCTCCCCATCCCAGGAATCAGTCTGGTGAACCTTTGTTGCATTCCCTCTATGGTAAGTATATCCTTCCTTATGTCAGGAGACCAAAACTGTACACAATACTCCAAGTGCGGTCTCACCAGGGCCCTATATAATTGCAGTAAGACGTCTTCACTCTTATACTCAAATCTCTTGTAATAAAGGCCAACATACCATTTGCTTTCCTAATTGCTTGCTGTACCTGCATGTTAACTTTCAGTGATTCGTGTACAAGGACACCCAGGTCCCTCTGAACACCAACATTTCCCAGTGTAAGATCTTAATGATCTGAGTTCTTGGACAAGACACCAATAGGCAGCAGCCAGTATGTTTGAGCAGTAGATCAAGATTTAGTAAGCATACAGCGTAATATACTTAATATTAGGCGATAGTTTTAACGAGTAGCTCGCAGCCCTTGGTCTCTAGAACCTCTCGGACACAGATGACGTCGTCTTAAGTCTGTTCCTTTGTTCTTGCAGTATGTCTGTGTAAAGTTGTTCTTTGAGTATCGAGGTTTTAACCCTCTTATCAAAAATTTGTTTGGCCAGTGTCCATATATGGTCTTTAACAAAATCACCTTCTTTAATTGGTTCTAATGGTCAAAATACCATTGTCACTCAGGTTAAGGCTAGTAACCTGGCCACTCCTTTTCCAGTACATTTCCACTAACTCTGCCCCGCTGTCGTGTTATCTTGTTTATAGCTTTTCACGCCATTGGAATTGATCATATCTCTTTCATTTCATAGCCTCCCTGGTACAAGGCCTTTATACCAAGGGCCCATATCAGCGCTGTCTCACTTGTCTTGAGGTATCCAGACTATCTCACTTTAATCTACCAGATAAATACCTTAACTTCCATGATCTCTCTCATTTTATGTCCTTATACTAATTATCCTTTAAATATTGCAATTAGTTTTGTTAAGAGAATTCTAAGTTCTATTTAGCATTATAATATGTTATCTAATGATTTGACCTTCACTTGCAGCCTGTAGCTGCCTGTTATCAAAGCTTAGTCAAAACTGCGTTTGGCTTTCCCCGCAGCTGCATTCTGAACAAGTCTTCGCTTTTTAGTTACCCAGGAGTAATTATGGGTAATATTATTTGGTCAATGGCTATATGATTCTCGTCTACTAAATATCAGCCTTTCGTACACCAATCTCTCACCATTTAAAAAATACTCTGCTTTTCTATTTTTCCTACCAAAGTGGATAACTTCACATTTCTCCACATTATATTCCATTTGCCATGTTCTTGCCCACTCACTTAGCCTGTCTATATCCCCTTGAAGCCTCCTTGCATCCTCCTCGCAACTTACATTCCCACCCAGCTTTGTATCATCAGCAAACTTGGATATATTACATTTGGTCCCCTCATCCAAATCATTGACGTAGATTGTGAATAGCTGAGGCCCAAGCACTGATCCTTGCGGTACCCCACTAGTTACAGCCTGCCAACCCGAAAATGACCCGTTTATTCCTACTCTCTGTTTTCTGTCCGTTAACCAATCCTCAATCCATGCGAGTATATTACCCCCAATCCCATGACCCCTAATTTCCAAGCCAGCCTCCCATTCTTCACCCTTCATAAACTTCAGCTCATCCAATACTCTGCCGTCCTATCTCATACCAAATCCTGCTCATCCACTGACCCGGTACTCGCTGATTTATATTGACTCCCAGTCCACCAACCCCTTAGATTTAAAATTCTTATCCTTGTGCATAAATCACTTCATGGCCTTGCCCCTCCCTATCTCTGTAACCTTCTGCAATTCTACAACCCTCCGAGAATTAGTTGTTCCTTCTGTTCTGACCACATTTGCATTCCCCACTTCCTTCACCTCCCCATTGGCAGCCACGCCTTCAGCTGTCCATGCCATACACTCTGGAATTCCCTCCCTGAACCTCTGCCTCTTCGTGTCTCTCTCCTGCTTCAATACCCTCCTTAAAATCCACCTCTGACCAAGCTTTTTGTCATCCCTCCTTAATATCTCCTTATTTTGACTCAGTTGTCCATTTTTTGTTTAAGCTTTGACAAATGTCAATCATAAAATCATACCTCAGCAAGAATGCCTTCAGGAGAGAAGGGTAGGGGAGAAAATTGGCAGAAAAGAGCAGGAAAATTTCCGTACGTATTTTTCTAAGTATGGTGACTATAACTATATTTGTAGTACAACCTCCTTGGACTTTTACTCTATGAACACTGATACACTGCAACACTATTTGCCTTGAAAGTTGCTGCCAATGTACTACGTTAGGTTGGCTTATCTGGTGCTGCAATAGAGGGTTAGTGAGCACCTTCACTGAAGGTGGTGCAGCTTCAACAACTTTCCACAGCTTATATTACATCTATTGTAGCAAATGATGCAGAATATACCTTTGTCAACTTCACTTACTGTGGCACGAACGTTCTGAAACAAAATCACTTAATAATGGGTCGATGAGTAAGTAGCTGACTCTAATTTGTATTTCGGCCCCTTGAGATTGTATTCATTTGAATGATGAAGACGTGAACAGAATGCAATCTTTTGGGTTTACGCAGAGGGCAGTTCCAAGTCAGTTCATTTCCTGGGAGATAAAATAACCTGCTTAACAGGTGATGACTTTCCATTTGTAGTGCTTGCATTGGCTTTATGGAATGCAACACCTGAAACATCTGAGGGGAAAAGGCAAACTGCATTCTGATTGGAGCAACTAACTCCACAATTTAAACTTTCCCAGTTCCTGCCCACAACAAATGCAAATTTGTTGCTATTCGATTGTGCAAGTTTAGCACAGAGTTACTTCACTGGAACCTGTGTTCAATTACAGCCAAGACTAATATGATGAAACAGTCTCCTCTCTAAGAGCTGTAAGGATCCTGTGATACATGTCTCAATACTTTTGGATGCCCAAGGATACCTTGTGGGGCCCAGAGGAGAACGCCTTCTCCTCATAGCCCAGAAAGAAACCTTGAAAGAATTTTAAACATTACTTGCCTGGGCCTCTTCTCACCCTGGATCCCTTTCACGGCAGCATTCCCTGGTATAGTCAGCACTGTGCGCACCGCACACAGCCTGGGGTTAAAGTCGTGTTGAAGTCTAAGGCCGGAATTTTAATCTGGAGGTGGGTTAGGAGTGGGGGGGTTGGGGGCTAAAAAGCAGTAGGGAAACCCAGGCAGGGCCTGATTAATATTTCAAAGCTCAGTTTCCCACCAGCAGCCAGCCAGATGTGGCACTAGGCTGCAGAGAGGAGGGAGGGAGGGATTGGGTGGGTGGTGGTCGGGGGCTGGAGGATCGGGGCCGGCTGGAAGAGCGTTGGGGGTAGATTGGGGCTGGAGCATTCTGGGGGTGGGGAGAGGATTGGGGCCAGAGGATCATCAGGGGGTGGGGTGGGGGGGGGCACTTGCGTCATGGATCCAGCAGTCCTCACCTTACTCTAGCTGGCGGGTTCCCTGAGGCCTGAGAAACCCAACAGCCAGAGTTAAATTTGTAATGGCGATTAAATCTGAGGCACGCCAACCTCATAATATTTAAATGGACGACCCGACCTGCCTGCATGAAAACCGGAAGTGGGCGGGTTGGGGTCAGCCTGCCTGTGCCGAGACTTCATAAGCCTCCCGAAATCCAGGAGCTAAACTAATGGCCTGCAAACATGCAGTGAGAATGGGGGAGGTGAGTACTCTGCCCCTATTTTAATCCCTCACAGCCACATTTTGACACATACGGGGTTAAAATTGGGGCTAAAGTCACAAAGCATGACTTTGAAACAATTGCGTGGATGCAATCTGAAGTTGTTTTTGTTGTTCCAGTGCTGTGGAACCCGCCCCACAATATAAACAGAGAGGATTCGACAGCACTAAGTGCCTCTGGCAAATTTTAAGAAATGCTTCTCAAAATATAGCCCAAGTGCCAATGTATACTCCTATTGCAAGACCTTTTCTTTCTTCATATTCTACCCATCTGGTCTCAGAGCAATACAAAATAAGCTCCAATTACAAGTAATGATTCTTGGTGATTCCATCAGGCCAGTTTTACACAACATTAATTGGATCACGTTGATCAGCAAAAATCATTTCAGAACAAATTCTTCTTCTTGACTATTGGTCCATGACAATATGGCTATTGTGTTTTTAAGATGACTTAATTCTTAATGGTATATTTTTTAATCTCAATATTCCCCACCTATCCCAATCAAAGAAATGCCTCCTATGTCTATCAACTCATTCTTGGGAGATAAGACAAGGTCAACTTTATCCTTCCTCCACCACCCACTGGCATCTCATGAGACATTTTTTCCCCTTTTGAGTAGCCCCAAATTATCTCAAGTCAATCTTCGGGTCTTTGAGAACAGCAGCTGTGGTTCAGGTTCCATCCTGTTTACGCTGCTCGTCTCCTGGCTGGTTGGAACATCTAACTGTCCTGTTGGGAAGGAAGCTCGGCACGTGCCTGGATGCTCGTATCGGCAGAGCTCCCTTCCCACATTTAAAAATTTGAACATTTAGAGAGTAGTCATGGGAGAATCTCTGCTCCCTAAACATGTAAACTGAAGCAAACTACAAGTCCCCAAGGTGTTTGCTAGACCTGAGCTCGTTGTAAACCAGGTTTAACATGGCACTGATTTACCTTCCATCCAGCATCAGACTAAAGTGGTTCAAGACTCCCCTTCCGGGAGTCTTGCCCTGCTTCACTCCAGAGACAAGTCGAGGCCCCATTCCAGGTTTACACTACCGAGTTAGAAACTGGACTGAAATTTCACCTGATTTTTTTCAGACTCTACATTTTACAAATTAAATAAAAACTGCAAAAATGATTTGGGTGCAATTAAAAAAAAAATGGTGAAAATAAACACTGAAATCCAAATGAAGAGCAAAACTGAAAACCTTAAGTGTAATATTGAAGACTGGCCAATTTGTCTTCTGGTTGCTGAAACACTAGTGAACAGTTTTGTGCAGTCATATCACTCTTCCTAGCACAAAAGTAAAAAAAAATTCTTATAATCTTCACTTCCATGTTAGTTGTTGCCACACAAAATGATTTATTACCATGGCGACACTGCAGAGTTAAAAATTTGACGCAGAGCTGATTTACAGCAATCCTCTAATTTGGCCATGACTATTTTTGTATATTATTTTGATTCATATGCTAAATATTTTTTATATTGTGTATTTTTTTATATAACTTTTCACTGGCTTCTTTTAAGGGAGAAATGCATTTTGTAAATTAATTCCTTTGGAATGATTTCTATCTTAGTATTCTTCTATCTTATAAGGAGTTGAGGAATTTATTTGATTTATTATACATTATAATAGTCTGCATAAACCAAAGTACGATATACCATCAGAATTGATTATCTACAGTTTTAATCAACTTAGTGGCACACAACCGTAAGTCCAGATCCAGCAGTCAAGAAGCACAATGCATTCTGATCAGCACTGATTTAGTGTTAACCTGCCCTAACTGAAGCATCGAGTACCATTAATTGGTAATGATGTGGCAAACTCACTTTGATGCCAGAAACTCCGACTCCTGTTTTGCCTTTTGTAACAAACACTTCTTTTCCCCTAAACTCTCTATGAAGCCTTAAACACAAGGACTTCCATATTGCTCCCATATCTGAAGAGGAATTTCTAGGACCTCTCTCACACTCCAAGATAGATTAGAAGAAAAACGTCATTGTTTGACAAGCAACCCCTCTTGCACTTAAACTGCCTCTCTCCATTGCACTCCTTGTTCTTCTTCACTTTGATCGATAATTTTATAGTCAGTGCTTCTCTGAACTTTCTTCTTTCAAAGCTTGAAATATGCCATCTTACATGCTCTTCCTACTCTTACAACCCACTGCACTGAAATCAAGACTATTAACACTCTTGCTCCAATTTGCTCCTTAGGATCTCAAAATTGTGGAACTCCTTCCCTCCCTCAATGTTTCCTTCCTCCTATGATCTTCAGCCTTTTAATACCCAAATTTGTCATCACCTCATTTCTACTACCTGATTTACACATCCTCTCTTTTATTCTTCTTAACCTTGGTGGTATTCTGCATTATTGGCTTTGTCCCTTCACCAAGATTTCATCATAAAAAACACACACGCAATCTACGAATGAAAGTACCCAAATACAAGAAAGACAACAGCTTTGATTTTATGGTAAGACAAAGATTTATCAGAATAAACTTTCAGCAGACTAGACTGATAATTATTTGCAGCATCCATCACTTCTTTTATACTGCACCTGGTGCTGCTATCTGAGCACTTAATTTTTACTGGTGTACAACTCTACGAAGCATTTATATTGATTTGTTAATAACCTGCGTAGGCACATACTGTGAAGATATATATTTGAGGCATTGCACATGAATGCAAAATGTGTTTTTGGAAGTTATTTTTCTCCATTATTATCCTCCTATTCTGAAATGTTTTCAGTGAAAACATTGCAAAATAACAAAGTTAGTCGATGTCCTATAGCACTGCACATGGAGAGTCAAGACCAAATATAGTCTTCAGGTGAAGCAGGATTAGAGGTCAAGGGAGAATTGGGCTAGAATGTGCAGACATAATTCAGTTCCCATTTTAAATTTATAAATTTTATTCCTATTTTTATATTTGCATCATAAATTTCAATGCTCACATATATAATGGAAACTGCCTTGGTAAAATTGTTATGTCTTAATTACAACCCACTAATAAAGAGAGAACTAATAGTGCGAACACACCAGTTTAAGCAGAGAGCACATTACTGAGTAAGCTGTAACAGTGAGGTAGGAACAGAGTGAAAATAGTACTTCCAAAAGAGGAAGTCACAGCAGAGTAGTTTAATTGAACTTTAAGCAGGGAGCTGGCAATGGTAGAGGAAGGAGTGGTGACTACCAACAGGTCAGGAAAAGTGAGGAGAGACAGGTTAGAGCCAGAATGTCCACAGCAAATTACCTTTTCCAACACATCTGAAGCAAATATGAAGGAAGACTTGAAAAATTGGGGCTGTTTTCATTAGAGTGCAGGAGATTTATGAGGTCTTTAAAACTATGAAAGGATGGGACAGGATAGAAACAGGCTGTTTCTGGTTTTTGAGGGCTCTAAAACATAGATACAAGATTCAATATAAGAGATTTAGCACAGCGAGCAGGAGAATTTTTTTTTTTTACACAGAAGGTTGAGAGTCTGTGGAATGCACTACCAGAGTTAGTGACTGAAGCAGAGAGGCTGTCAACATTTAAGTATAGGTGGTTGAAGGAAAGGGGAATGAAGAGATATGCAATTAGGGTTACTGCTTGTGTGGAGGATGAACACCCTCACAAATAGATCTGGTTGAACGGCCTGCTTCCGTGTTGTAATTTCAATGTAATTCTCTCTCAATCCCTTCTCTCTCACCCTCAACCCCATCATCGAAACAAATTAACTTATCTTATTGGTATTTGAGAGATCTTGCTGTGTGCCAGTTAGCCACTGAAGTAAGTCATTGACAATAAGGCACTTTAGGATGACCTGAGGATAGGAAAGGGACTATATAAATATAAGTTCTTTCTTTCAATCTCCAACCTCGATGCTGTCTGCATATCATCAAGGCCAATAATTCGCAGTTTTTGTAGGAAAAAATGGACGCAGTACGATCCCAGACACCTAGTGAAAATCATAGAAAATGGTCAACACCTTATGTAATGAAACATTTTTTACTCAGCCATCTTAAAATATTGGGGCTGATTATAAGCAGATAGCTGTGCAGAATGCTGTCCCTAAAACACAGATACAAATCCCAGAATCCAATTAAAGAGAGAATTTGACTTATCAAGTTACCATTAAATAGCAGAGTTGTCACCATTTCGTGGCAGGCACAGTCACCACTGAGATTGGGAATCACCCAAGGCATGTCAACAATGCACAGCAAATTTTTCAGCAGCACAAATCCAAATTTAAAACAGGATTTCAAGAATGTTTAAAAATAAGTGGGGCAACCAGGTTTCTCAATGATAAATCCGTGTTTCCCAGCACAGTCCAGGCTTCTTAAGTGAGGTGTGAATCAAACATTCCCCTCCATTTCAGTAGTTGATCCCTGGCTGGATGGTCCAGAGGTGGAGAGGTCTGCCTGGATGAGGATAGTGCCTCCAATCCATCTGCAGAACAGCAAGGTTGAAATTGAAACACGCCCATCACCACACAGGCAGATTTATTAAAAGCTGAAAGGATTTCACAGTACTCAGCGGGTACAGAAAAAAGGTTTGGGTTCTCCACAAAGCTTGCTCAGCAACAGTAATGGGATGGATCGGTGAACACAAAATGTCATTGATCATAACAGCAAGTAGTCTTTCAGCTGAATATCACCTGTAGGTACAATCCCCTGTCGGCTGTAATTCAGCAAAACTAATGCATCTTCCTGAAATGAAGGAAGAGTGTGCTATTGTATGTGAAAATGTGATTTCTGATTTTGGTTCCCAAAAGCAACAGTATTGGGCTCATATACTTAATTGCAGCGTGAATTAAATGCTACATTACAGGTAAATTGCAGTGAAGTGTAGGACTGACACTATACTATTATCTGCACTCTAATTATAGCCAGGAAGAGAAAAAAAGAGCAATGTGTAGCTCTAGACAAACAATTTGAATCATCTTTACAGAAATCAAAGTGCCTTGAGGAGAGGATGAAAAATGAACATGCTTCAGTTTATTTCACTTTTCTCCACACACAAAGCTTGTTCATCACCTGCAGGCAATGATTTCAAGACAATGTAATTATTGGCAATCTACTCTCATCTCTATGTTACCATGCTCACTGATATGACATTAAAGGCTAGTCAACCTGAAGATGCATTGGCTACCGGTTGAGCAACACCTTGATTTAAACATTCTCATCCTTGTTTTCAAATCCCTCCATGGCCTTGCCCCTCCCTAACTCTGTAACCTCCTCCAGCCCACAACCCCCCCCCCCCCCCCCCCCCAAGATATCTGTGCTCCTCTAATTCTGCCCTCTTGAGCATCCCTGATTATAATCGCTCAACCATTGGTGGCTGTGCCTTCTGTTGCCTAGGCCCTAAGCTCTGGAATTCCCTCCCTAAACCTCTCCGCCTCGCTACCTCTCTTTCCACCTTTAAGACGCTCCTTAAAACCGACCTCTTTGACCAAGCTTTTGGTCATCTGCCCTAATTTCTCCTTATATGGCTCGGTGTCAAATTTTTTGTCTTGTAATACTCCTGTGCAGCACCTTGGGACGTTTTACTTTGCTAAAGGCGCGATATAAATACAAGTTGTTGTTGTTGTTGTTGCTGAAGACCAAATGAATAATTTGTATGGTTATCTCCAGATTAGTGCTTGTATATGTATTTCTTCATAACACCCATTCTTGTTAAAGTTCAACTCCCGTTTACTTTATCCAGGACTAAGTAACATTTGAAAATAAAATAAGCCACAAGACTTCTTGCTGATGACAAGTTGAGTGAGTGGGCAAATACATGGCAGATGCAGTATATCGTGGATAAATGTGAAGTTATCCACTTCGGTAGGAAAAACAGAAAGGCACAGTATTATTTAAATGGTGATAGATTGGGAAATGTTGATGTACCTGGGACCTGGGTGTCCTTGTACACCAGTCACTGAAAGCAAACATGCAGGTGCAGCAAGCAGTTAGGAAGGCAAATGCTATGTTGGCCTTCATTGCAAGAGGATTTGAGTACAGGAGCAAGGATGTCTTACTACAGTTATACAGGGCCTTGGTGAGACCACACCTGGAGTACTGTGTGCAGTTTTGGTCTCCTTACCTAAGAAAGGATATACTTGCCATAAAGGGAGTGCAGCGAAGGTTCACCAGACTGATTCCTGGGATGGCAGGACTGTTGTACGAGGAGAGATTGGGTCGACTAGGCCTGTATTCACTAGAGTTTAGAAGAATGAGAGGGGATCTCATTGAAACGTATAAAATTCTGACAGGGCTAGACAGACTGGATGCAGGGAGGATGTTTCCCCTGGCTGGGGGGTCCAGAACGAGGGGTCACAGTCTCAGGATATGGGGTAGGACATTTAGGACTGAGATGAGGAGAAATTTCTTCACTCAGAGGGTGGTGAACCTGTGGAATTCTCTACCACAGAAGGCTGTGGAGGCCAAGTCACTGAATATATTTAAGAAGGAGATAGATAGCTTTCTAGACACAAAAGGCATCAAGGGGTATGGGGAGGGAGCGAGAATATGGAATTGAGATAGAGGATCAGCCATGATATTGAATGGCGGAGCAGGCTCGAAGGGCTGAATGGCCTACTCCTGCTCCTATTTTTATATGTTTCTACTGCTCATACTCTGTGCCCCTTGAGTAGGGAAGGGGGAAATTAGCCAAAGTTATTGCTCCTGACCACTATATAGGGATTCCTGCTGGAACATGTGTGTGTGTGAATGAGGACCTTACTGTGCTCAGCTGCAACACCTTCCACATTTCAATAATCTGATGGCACACTATCTAGAGTCACTGATGAAAAATAGTCACTTGTGTGAGGTGCACAAGGGCCCCTACAACCACACTCCAGCAAGAAAAACTGGAGGAGGAAAAAAAAACTTTATAGCAAATGGAGAAAATGTCTTAAACATATTTGGCACATCTAGATTGTCTTCACATTAACTTTATGCATAAAATCACGTATCAGAATTTTACTTCAGTATTTTTTTTGTTGAGAAGTGAGCCTAAAGTGAAGGCCAAAGGCCCCGACAGTAGGAGATTACCAAGGCTGAAAAGAGCAGGAGAGAGGGGTAAATCTGGAAGCTGTGATTAATTAACCTCAAAATGTTTCTTCTAAAAAGCTGTATATTGTACAAGGAAGGGAATACTGAGAGCATAAAGAATTCCACAGTACTGAGGTCCTAAGAAGTTTAAAAATTAGTTAAATTATAACATAGTAGAATAGCCAAGGATGGTTGCTTTACTATTTAGTCATCAATATTGGAGTTATAAAAATTTGCCAAATGTTCCTGAATGCATTTCCCAAACACTTACAATGTACAAAACAGAACCCATATTTAGTGTGATTGCTATTCATTTACTAACTACTAATTATCTTTGGAAATACTTGTCGGGCATGTAAATCCTTACAACAAAGCATAAGCAAAAGAAATAAAAAATAACTTGCAAATAATTTCTTGAGATTTTCAAAAGTATATTTTTATTTGTATTTTAAAAGGTAAGCTATATGGAAGAGCCCCAGATGAGTTGAGTGTATATTCACAGCATAATTATGGGGCCCAAAAGAGGAAATGAGTTATAATTTATCTTTCAAAACTTTCAATATATTCTTTCCACTGCATCTCAAAAATTTTCTCCCCTCCTTTTTGCAACCCTGGTCCTGTCTTGTACTAGGAGCCTTGGTCTTTTATCTTGGTTTTTCAATTTTAACAAGTTTTTTTTCGATAATAGAATGTCTAGATATAAAAACCTGTTTCAATTAAAATCAGATTTATAGGACGGAATTGAAATTCATCTTTAGTGTTCCAGACGGTGTGACCCAGACGGCATGACTTTTTTTGGTTATGAAATGGACACAACATAGAATTTGCTGCAGTCAATTATACTGTAATAAACAAACCAAATTTATTCTACAGGTTGATTAAAGTAATCCTACATTTCTCATTATCATAGATGATTTTAAAATGGCATCCATCACTCTATTATATGTATATTATCTTCTCAAAGCTGGGTGGGAATGTAAGTTGTGAGGAGGATGCAAGGAAGCTTCAAGGGGATATAGACAGGCTAAGTGAGTGGGCAAGAACATGGCAAATGGAATATAATGTGGAGAAATGTGAAGTTATCCACTTTGGTAGGAAAAATAGAAAAGCAGAGTATTTTTTAAATGGTGAGAGATTGGGAAATGTTGGTGTTCAGAGGGACCTGGGTGTCCTTGTACACTAATCACTGAAAGTTAACATGCAGGTACAGCAAGCAATTAGGAAAGCAAATGGTATGTTAGCTTTTATTACAAGAGGATTTGAGTACAAGAGTAAAGACGTCTTACTGCAATTATATAGGGCCCTGGTGAGACCACACCTGGAGTATTGTGTATAGTTTTGGTCTCCTTACCTAAGTAAGAATATACTTGCCATAGAGGGAGTGCAACGAAGGTTCACCAGACTGATTCCTGGGATGGTCCTATGAGGAGAGATTGAGTAGACTAGGCCTATATTCTCTAGAGTTTAGAAGAATGAGAGGTGATCTCATTGAAACATACAAAATTCTTACAGGGCTTGACAGGGTAAATGCAGGGAGGTTGTTTCCCCTGGCTGTGGAGTCTAGAACCAGGGGTCACCGTCTCAGAATAAGGGGTTGGCCATTTAGGACTGAGATGAGGAGAAATTTCTTTACTCAGAGGGTGGTGAATCTTTGAAATTCTCTACCCCAGAGGGCTGTGGCGGCTCAGTCATTGAGTATATTCAAGACAGAGATCGATAGATTTTTGAATATTAAGGGAATCAAGGGATATGGGGATAGTTCAGGAAAGTGGAGATGAGGTAGAAGATCAGCCATGATATTGAATGGTGGAGCAGGCTCGAAGGGCCAAATGGCCTACTCCTGCTCCTATTTCTTATGTTCTTATGAGAGCATTGGAATAGTAGAGTGTGGCGGTAAAAGTGGCATGGATGAGGGTTTCAG
Organism: Squalus acanthias; assembly: GCA_030390025.1. Lineage (NCBI taxonomy): Eukaryota > Metazoa > Chordata > Chondrichthyes > Squaliformes > Squalidae > Squalus > Squalus acanthias. The sequence continues at coordinate 62,304,146 of CM059433.1, read as the reverse complement.
CAGGAGATGGGCTGAGGCAGAGGGCAGAAATGAGTGATGTTATGGAGGTGAAAGTCTTTATGATGGAGAGGATATGGGATCGGAAGGTCAACTCGGGGTCAAATAGAATGCGGAGGTTGCAAACAGTCTGGATCGACCTGACCTGGGTGGGATTCGGAAACGGTGTTCAGGGTGTGGTGTTTGTGGTGAAGGCCGAAGACTAGGGCTTCTGGAGGAAACTGCAGCTCATCTAGGACTGGATGTTGGACAAGCATTCTGACAACATGGAGGTAATGGAGGGGACGAGAGAGTCGTGGCGAGGCAGCACTGTATGTTGTCAGCGTACATGTGGAACGTGACCTACGTTTTTGAATGATGTTGCTAAGAGGCTGTATGCAGATCAGGAAGAGGAGGTGGGGTGGGGTTAGGATAGATTCTTAGACAATTCCAGAGGTAACGGTACAGTGCGAGAAAGAGAGCCATTGCTGGAGATGCTCTGATTATGATATATTTGTGCAAAATATTGTTTAGGCCACAGTTAGTGTTTTGGGCACTCCATTATAGAAAGACATTAAAAATATAAAGAGCATACAGTATAGATTCACCAGGATGATGACAGGGAGGGAAAACTATAGTTATGAGGAGAGACTTGAGATTTTAGCCTTTTCTGCTCCAGTGGAAATAAACCCAAGAGGAGGTTTGAGATGTTCCTACAATTATGAAGAGTTTTGATTGAACAAATAGTGAAAGACTATTTCCTCTGGCCTGAAATCAGGGATGATTGGGTGGGGGAGGGGGCGGGGTCATCAATTTTAAATGGTCACTGATAGTGAGGAGAGAGTTTGGCAGAAATGTCTTTTACTCAGACGATTGTTGGAGTATGGAATACTTAGCCACAGGGAGTGGTTGAGGCAGAAGCCATTACACCTTTTAAGGGAAAATTGGCAAAATATTTGAAGCAGAGGAAGATACAAGGCTCTGGGGAGCACATGGAACAATGGGCTTAGTTTTGGATTGTTCCAATAAAGAGCCAGAATGGACATGATGGGCTGAATGGCCTCCTTCTCTGCTATAAACATCTGTGGTTCTATCACACTTTGTACAACCAACGGATCATAGCTGAGCAACAATCTTTTTTTAAAAGAACGTTTCCAGAAACAGAGAGCCAGTTATTTCCTGCTTTTTTTTTCTAATTTAAAGACAACCTGACATTCCTCACGGAGACTAACCAAGAAGCTGATCAATCCAGAAAAACTTGCAACAGTACTCATTGACCTCAGGATGTGCACATTTAGATCAGTTTCCCACAGGGGACATCTGAGCAGTGGCCTTCAAGAGACAGTCTGTTTAACAGCCAAATATAGCCACTACTCCAGACCACAGGGCATTCAAGAGTAATGCTGGAATAGAGCTGCTAATATCTAATATACTTGGAGAATGGGTAACCACTTCTCACTCTCCATATATTCTAAGTTTTGCATCAGTCTGAAAAGCTAAAACCATGCAAGTGTCATTCATTGCATAAAATTATCAGCTTCAGTCTGATTTTTGAATCTCACTGTCTATTTTAATGTAATATTTATACTACAGCTGTAAGATCAAGTCAAAGTTTCAGTAAAGAAGCCAAGCATTCAGTATTGCTCTTCAAAGTCTGGAGGTTGGAATAGTCATATCCAGCTCAATCTTGCTGTCATGGTAAATAAGTAAAATATAAAATGTGCAAAGAGCAGCTAAAGATTTGAAACTGTGATTAACACTAAAACCGTTGCACAGAATTTGATCCTCCTTGTCCCATCATGTTAGTGAAATTATGTGATGCCTGTTGGACGTGGTAAATTTTGGCATTTTCAGTTCAATTATTTTTAATCAGTTTGATAATAAGTATCGATTTTAAAAATCAGTCTCAAGTGGATATTATTTTATTGAAACTATGATTTAATATGAGCATCATGAAAGTAAGATGTCTCATTCGGGGAGTGGGACTAATAGGATCGCTCTTTCAAAGAGCTGGCACAGGCACGATGGACCAAATAGCAGCCTTCTGTGCTGTATGATTCTAGCATTCAATGATTCAGTGGGTTTTAATGTTGTATTGCAACTTGCTAGTTCAATCTTTCCAAAACAGATAGACAAATTCAGAAAGTAACGCCATAACCTGATGTCCAATTAATGAAAGTAACTGAACTGACTTTTTTTTGTTGATTACATTGTTTCAGGAATAAAAACAAATTATAGATTGTATTCCCCAAACCTATTTATTTAGAAAACCGACCGTGAAAAGAACGTACTTGATTCGGAATCTAGAATCACTGGAAGAATTTGGCTAAAAGAGTTTTGTTCTGTGCATTTTGTTAATGCTTCTGTTTCAAATAGAGCGGGAAGAATTTTGAGACGCCGTGGCATCCCATCAGCCAGTGTTCAGCAACTCGGGCATCTGAACAATGTCACCTGTACTGTGAGTGCTGCACTAGGCAGGCGCACAAATTAACTTGATGATACCATCATTAAGTTAACAGCAGAACACCAGCTTCCAGATGGATTCTGACTTGCCCTTTTTCTTGTAAGCCAAAAAATAGGCAACGTATGAGACTTTAAGAGGAGTAGTTGTTTTCCATTAAGTGTGTGAAGGACCGCAGTGTTTCCCTAAAATAATTCAGCATCCTGCATTTCTAACTTTTTATTGCCAACTGCAGGATTCTAGGTTCTCACCTCCAGAGCTGTTGGCTGCTGGAAATTGTAGTAGTGATTCACGCCTAATTCTCACCACCTGTGCTCACAGAACAGCATTGAAAGTGATCACAAGCTTCAGTTCAGCTGTCTTCACATCCCAGCTAGACAAGGATGCATGGTGCAAAAACGGGGGAAGTGAAGAAAGTGGTAAGATTTATGTAATAATTGATGAGTAACTTTTCATTATCACTGTCATTCATTTTAATGTGTGTGCATCCACAAAATGACTGGGGACAGTGGTTCATCACAGACAAAAAGTGATTTTTAAAATTTTTTATCCTTCTAATTTTGGATTTTGACTTAATTTTAATACACTGCCATATTAAGCAAGTGCCATGCCCATGTGATATTCTAGCTTCCTTCTGTTAATGGGATAGCTAACATCTGCCCATGTGTACAACTCTAACCATTACATCTCCCTAATAAAAAAGCTGTTTGGATTTTCACCAAACTCAATAAGCAACTATCTGTAGGCAGACACTAATTTTGATTCTATTTGCCGCTAGTGCTAAAAGGAGATCTGATGGTGTTTAATTTTATTTTCTAAAATGTAAAATGTTTCCACTGTTGGTAAACGTAGTTTTGAAAGATTGAGTTACCGTCAATATTTCAATAAATGGAGGTTGAACATGGGGAAAATTATGAATTAGATTTGATAGAGAAGAAAATGTTGTTTGATAGCTATTAGTGAATGGAAAATAACATTTGTTGTCTGAATTTTTCTGTTTTGGGTTGATTTGTGTAAACCCTAATTTGGCTTTATGGTATATGTTGAACCCGGCACAGGTAGTTGGTGGTCCAATGCACTGGAGTTTTAATGTGCCACAGCATGGTGTGGTAGAATGGACAGCCCGAAAAGAAGCACGTGCTTCCCTACAGGGCATGTGAGAAAATCGGAAGACGATTCAGCCTATTCCAATCTCGGACCTGTCGAGGCTGGAACAGGTTTGCTTGCTTGCCCTGTCCTCATTTGTGAATTGGAGTGCCTGGCATGTGGAGATTTAAGAGTGCAAGGCCAGGGTTTCTCCTTGACTATTTCTCATGCATGACGCCATTTTTTGCCCCTGTCATCAGGGCGTGCACACCCAAAGAAACAAAATGCTGTTCTAGTTTTGTATGCACGCTGGAAGTTTCATGTCCGACGACGGCAAGATGAACACAGTACCAGCTGCATCAATGGCACATCACATTTATATATCGCTTCTCATGTAGAGAACAACATTTCACAGCATTTTACCAAAAGTTGGATACTGAACAGGTGGAGGGGGTGGGATGAAATTATTAGCTCTGGCAATAATGGTGTGGTCACCTTTTCTACAGTCGAGAATGGAAGTTGGCAGATGATTGAATGTCCCAGGATTTTGCTTGGGACCAGTCATATTGAAACCATTAGAATGAAGACAAGTAAAATGCAAATAACAAAAGAAATGTTTTATTCACCAAGCAAAGTAGATGAATTGGTGGACTGTGCTGTCATGTGACATTTTGTGCAAAGCTTTGTGCTGCAAAAATTCTGGGGGTAAGTAAAAGTTGCACTGCAACTCATTTTAAAATGTAGGAAGCATATTGATGGAAAGACTTGCTTTTTAAAATGAAAAAAAACCCAAGTGTTGAATACAGCGGAAGACTCTAAATGATGGAGCTCTGCACCAAACAACATTAGTTTATCCAACGGCTGTGCTTCTTTCAAGCACATGTTAAGCTTAAGTGAATTGGTTACCATTTGTGATATGATTGTCTTGAAAAAACTGAAAATGAATGTTGGTCCCCTTAACCTAATAAAAACCTGGTAGTAAATATCAGAGAAATAAAACTGTCGTCGTTGATCTCCAGAGATATTAAACCCTGTTTATATTGTGCAATTGCTTCAGTACTCTGGAAACTGCCTTGTATACATACAGGCCAGCGACATAAAAATTGCAATGTTTCTCTATACTCAGGACCAAAGAAAGTGGAATTCTGTGGTGCACAGTGCTGGCACTGGCTACTTGCTTGGCCTCGTCAGGTCAATGCTGTGTCTATGGTGGCGTGGAGTACCACCTTGAGATGGTTTCCCCAGTGCAGTTAGAAGCATAAGGAACTAATTTATATTGCAGTGCTGTAACATTGCAATATAAATGCAGCATACGTGTATTCCGAGTTAGTCGCAGGCAGTTGTACGGTATTTGAAATGCACTCTGATGGGACCTTATATTCTGCTAGTTCATTTGTTCATGAAAAGCTAATCAGCACTATCCTATAGGACTACAGTACTTGGCTAACTACATGCAAATGAAACTGATTATTGCATTTGTTTTAATAGCGTTTCCATCTATCTGATTATCCAGTAAGCGATTGGTTAGGTTGCTGACTGGTAGCTTACAGAGCTTCAACCTAAACTTTCCATTTGAAATAGTTAATCAGTATCTCAGGGCAAATGCTCATTTTAACCGAATGTTACAGTTGAAAGAGTGTTCATTGAATGTTGCATACTTACCCTACTTCAGAGTCACTGGACTCTCAAAGTGATTATGTGAATTGCTTTGAGATGCTTCAGCAACATAAGACACCATTATTTCATAACAATTTGCATTCCTCCAAAGCAGAAATAGTTTTTACTGTTTATTTTAATTGAAATTTAATTATAAAATTGTAAAGCCTTCGATTAAAAATAGTCTGTAATTTTCTATTAAATGCTTACTTTAAAAGGGGAAATTGCTTGTGATGTTGAGAAGGTGATAGTTTTTGTGATGCTAGTTTTGACATATTGTTTACATTCGACCAGTCAGTGATTTTCTCCAACAACTTTTACCCTGACATTTTGCCTTGCATAAGATGAGTTTTTGAAAACAAGTTTTATATCCCATTTGCTGTGGTAATGCAGTTCCCTGCAACTATATTTTTGGTGTCTCTTGGGGCAGTGGCAGAGTACAAGTCTGATCCCTGGCAGGTTTCGCATCTGAATAGCTTTGGCTTCCATCAAGCTCAACACTACTTGCTTTCCCCCAACTGGAACTAAAAGAAATAAGCTGAGGGTGTTTCTGTGTGATCGGTTTACTTGACAAAGCAACAAATGACAGCAGAAGAGTACAATGGCTTCTGAGTAGTTGCTCATTCCAGTATCCGCAATATTTACTGACTGCCCAGAGTGTGCCAGTGAATATGCTGTCGGCACAAGAGTGAATTGAACCTAATATATTAGAAACAAGTGAATTTAATGGCTTTCTTTCATTTTGGTGGTGGATATGATATTCTTAGCCTTTATGAAATGCTATTAAAACTGTTTCTGTAGATGTGGAGGCTTAGTAATTTCTACAGGTCTGTCTTATATATTTGTATTCACAAGATAGCCGAGCACAATTCTCAAGGTACTGAAGACAAAGTGGTTCAAGTATCCAAAATCATGTTCTCAGACTCAAATGTGGTAGCTATGATTGTGATGAGGAATGTTTAAACTCAATTGAAGAAAGTTGATGAATAACGATGGTTCGGGTGGTGTTTTGTAGCAGGAGGGTAAGACAAATCATGGGGAGCATAATGCACAATAATATGGCAAGCGGTATAACATTTTTGTGAGGGAAGAATGTTTTGCAAATTATGTCATTCCATCCATCTATTCTTTGCATAAGAAAGGGGCAGCTTTATAAAAAAAAATCACGGCAGTGCTCCTCTTTAAATCACGATTTGATGATCTCTCCAAAATATAACAACATTTGTAAAATTATTGTACTGTTACTTTTCATGTAAAATAATACCTGTACTAGCTTTCTATTCTGAAAGCAGCACTTTTTTTAAACTCATTTTTGTTCTTTTTATTGGTAATTATCCCTATATCTTCAGATCACTCTGCTGCTGAGAGAGCAAGCAGTTGCTGCCTGATTTATGCTACCGTTCCTTGTTGCTCACCAAATAGTAAGATGTTGCTCAGGCAGGACATCTCATCCGAGTCCACCGCCCTCCTGTGCAAATAAACCAGGCTTCAAGCCAGTACGTTTTTTTCTGTCGTGTCTCAGGGTGAGAACGGAATGGAGTGGGTGTTCAAACCTCTAGTCTTTCTGCAGTGTGATGCTGTGTGTTCACGCTCCAATACACAGCGCCTGATCTTTGAGAGACTAAACATACTTGGGGAGGATATACAGGCAAATAAGGAAGCCCCAGGCTGGAACCAGAGTGCATGAGAAACAACTATGAATTGGGGAGGAGTTTGGCCCAGGCCTGGTGGCATTCCTCATTTACCTCAAATAAAATGAAGTAGTCTGGAAAAGAGTTCTCTGTGCTCAACCTGGCTGAAAATATGCACTTGTTTATGATGCCTGTTGATAACATTGTATGTTAAAACAGTGAACAGTATGCCTTTGAATAATAGGAGGAAAGAGAAGGATTTGAATGTGATACTTGACCAACCATTGGAAAATAGTGTAGCAGTTATTTTCTGTGTGAACAGTTAGGAGTATGGGTAGCTCCCAGTCTAAGAAGTGAATTTGGTACTCCATGGATGATCTGTACCTCAACTCCATTTACCCGCCTTTGATCCACATCACTTGATACCCTTACCTAATAAAACTCTGTGGATCTCAGTCTTGAAAATTTCATTTGACCCAGTATCCATAGCCTTTTGTAGGGGACAGAATTCCACATTTCTCTAATTTTAAGATTGTTCTGGATTCTCCCACCAGAGGAGATAGCTTCTCTGTATCTACTCTATCGAATCCTTTAACATTTTAAACGCCTCAATTAGATCACTCCTTAACCTTATAAACTCAAGGGAATAGAACCCAAGTTTATGCAACCGGTCCTCATAATTTAAACATTGGTATCATTCTGGTGAATCTGTGCTACACCCCGTCCAAGGCCCTGTACAAATGAAGCATAACTTCCCTTTGTATTCCAACCCCCTTCAGATAAAGGCCAACTTTCTATTAGCCTTTTTGATTATGTTTTGTACCTCTGCACTAGCTTTTAGCGATTTGTGTACATAGAATGTATAGCACAGAAACAGGCCATTCGGCCCAACTGGTCTATGCCGGTGTTTATGCTCCACACCTGCCTCCTCCCACCCATCAAAAATGATCTTCTTTATAACAATACTAAATACTCAGTATGTTTTATTTAATAATGGGTGGCATCAATCCTGTCCACACCAGACATGCACACAAGAGGATTATCCAGCAGGAGCCAGTAGGTATGCATTCTGTGCAGACTTACTGACCCATTTTGAGGGGGAAAGGGGAACAGCTAGAAATTGTGGGATCCAATGACATAGGAAGGAAAAGGGTTGAGGTCCAGCAGTCAAGAGTTTCAGGAACTAGGGAGGAAGTTAAAAAGCAGGACCTCGGAGGAAGTAATCTCTGGCTTAATCTCAGTGCCACGCACTAGTGAGTATAGGAATATCAGGATAAAACAGCTTAGCATGTGGCTGGCGAAACAGGTTAACATGTGGCTCGAGAAATGGTGTAGGAGGGAGGACTTCAGATTCCTGGGGGATTGAGACCAGTTCTGGGGCAGAAGGGACCTATTCAAGATGAATGGATTGCACTTCAACAGAGCTGGGATGAATGTCTTCGTGGGGAGGTTAACTAGTGCTGTGAGGGAGGGTTTAAACTAATTTGGCAGGGGATGGGCACCAGGGTGAAACATCTGAGAGGATAAACAAGGTGCACATAGGACTGGAAGAGACAAATAGCACTAGATTAAAGGATAGTTCAGGAATAGGAGAGATCAGACAGCGGACAAATGTGAGGCAGTCTAAGATGGATTTGGAGTGCATGTGCGGAAATGCACGTAGCATGGTAAATAAGGTTGGTGAACTGTAGGGCCAAGTCGCCACATGGGACTATGATATAGTGGCAATAACAGAGAGCTGGCTCAAAGAAGTGGAGGATTGGGAACTAAATATTCCTGACTACAAGGTATTCAGGAAAGATAGGGAAGTGAATAAAAGGTGGGGTGTGACAGCATTGATCAAAGAAACTATTATAGCACTAGAAAGGGATGGTTTGGTTGAGGGGTCAAAGACAGAATCTATTTGGTTAGAATTAATGAATAGAGGAGCTATTTGGTGTATACTAGAAGATAGAGGAGCAAGTCTGAAGGCAAATTCACAGAAAGATGCAAGAACTATAGAGTAGTGATAATGGGAGACTTCAATTACCCCAATGTGGACTGGGATAGTAACAGTGTAAAGGGCAAAGAGGGGGAGGAATTCCTGAAATGTGTATAAGAGAATTTTTTTGATCATTGTGCTTCCAGCCCAACAAGGAAGGAAGCAGTACTGGAGAATGAAGTGGAGCATGTTTCAGTGGGGGAGCATTTGGGGAACAGTGATCATAATATCATTGGGTTTAGAATAGCTATGGAAAAGGGCAAGGAACAATCGAGCATAAATATACTTAACTAGAGGAGGGCTAATTTCAGTGAGTTGAAGAGGGATCTGGCCCAGGTGTATTGGAATCAAAAATTGGTAAGCAATACAGTAATTGAGTTAAAGGTAGGCCTTCAAAGAGGAGATAATTTGGGTACAGACTAGACACATTCCCATGAGGGGGAAAGGAAGGGCATCCAATGCTAGAGCTCCCAGGATGATGAAAGATATGGAGATTAAAATGAAACAGAAAAAGGAGGCTTATGACAAATCTAAGGTTCATAATACAGTAGAGAACCAAGCTGAATAGAGAACGTACAAAGGAGATCTAAAAAAGGAAAGTAAGAGATAGGAGGGTCAAAGAGAGACTATGAGAATAGATTAGCAGCCAACGTAAAAGGGAGCCCAAAAATCTTTTATAAACATATAAATAGTAAAAGGGTAATCAAAGGAAGGGTAGGGCCGATTAGGGACCAAAAAGATGTTCTTGTGGACAAGTTTCACAAGGACGATGCCAGCGATGTGAAATTATAGCCATGAGTAGAGACTTGAGATATAGAAACTACTTTTACAGCAGCAGAAAAGACTAACAGGAGATTTAATTCCCACTGTTCCCTTTGCTCCACCATTGGTGCCTGTGCTTTTAGCTGCCTCGGCCCCACACTCTGAAATTCCACCTCTTCTCCTTAAAACCCACCTCTTTGACCACACTTCTGGTCACCCGTTCTAATATCTCCTTTGGCTCAGCATCCATTTGGTCTGATTTATGCCTCTGTGTACGTTTTCTTTTCCCACTGGACAATTTTCCAAGTCCATTTCTCAGCACTTGTGCCTTTCGGACACCTAAATCCCTTGCTCCTCCATAGCTCATAGTCTCTAACCATGTCTTTCTTGGATCCAAAGTGGATAACCTCACACTTCCCCACATTGAACTTCATTTGCCACATTTTTGCCCACTCATTTAATCTGTCTATGTCCCTTTGTAATTTCCTTCTTCCATCTACACAATTTACTGTGCCTCCTAATTTAGTGTCAGCTGCAGACTTGGATATACAACTCTCTATTCCTTCATCCAAGTCATTGATTTATACGGTGAAAAGCTATGGCCCCAGTACAGATACCTGGGGAGCACCACTTGTCACATTCTGCCAATTAGAGTGCATTCACTTTATCCTTACTCTCTGTCTTCTACCTCCCAATCAATTGCCAACCAATGTCACAAGCAGAGTCCATATTTCTTCTAAAAAGAAATTGGATAGCTGCTTGAAAAAGAGGATTATTAAAGGGTATAGGGAGAGTGCAGAGGAATGAAATCAGTGGCTGATGTGGAGAATAACTGAGACCGATTTGATAAGCTGAATAATCTATTTCTATGATTCTATAATATGAAATTTGGTGTAATTAATCGGGTTCTGGTCATCCTAGTTATAAGAAATTATAGGGTAATGGAAGGGCAGAAAAAAGGCAATATTTTATTTGTTGGTGATAATAACTGAGTTATGGTGAGACTTGAGAGTGAAAGAGAACTACTTTTTAATTAATATCTTATCTTACTGTATCAAATGTCTCGAAGCCCTTCACACATTAAATTATTTTTGGACTACAGTAACTTTGAAAGTACAATTTATTCTTGGATTTTCTGGAAGGGTGTAATTCATAGTTGTAAAATCAGGAAAATTCTTTTTGTGGAGTCAGAGGACTAGGTTATAAGGTTACAGACTAGAGGACTACCAATAAAACTGATGTTGTTTCATCATTCAGAAGGGAAATTGGCAGCTTCCTTATTCAGCATAAGGCAATAAGATATAGGGGAAACTGGGAGTTTTTTTAAGGTGTTGGCTATGGTCCTTATAAACTCTTGGAAACAATCTTGTTTTTTTCCTGAGAAACGTAGGTGAAAGGTCAAGGTCCACAGTGCAGGTCACCAGCATGATTGAAAAGTGTAGGAGAGAAGATCAGATCATTCGAGAGGCGGTGTGTGGATGACACCAAGCCTGAGTTTTAAAGGCCTGTAGATTGTGGGAAGGTAAGAAGTTCCACAGTTTTTATGTCCTGGGAAAGAATGACTTGGAGCAGGAGGCTGTGCATTGGATTTTGTTTTCAACACCGTGAGGATGTCGGGATGAAGAAGAGCTCAATTTAAATTCCAGTACTAAGAAAAAGACAAGTTTTTCCAAACCAGATGATTTGTTTTGTTGACCCACTGAAAATAAATCCAAGCACAATCCAACTTTGATACTTTATCTGATGTAATCTCTAAAGCTTCTGTAATTCTCTGGCATTCAGCTGGTCCCATAAAAGTTAATCTTCTGAAGTCCATTGCGAGCTTTGCTATATGTACCAAGATGTTGCACAGAAATGCAATGTTTTAGTGTAAGTTTCTGCGGTGTCATGTTGTTCCCTCCTTAACATGTGCCTAACAGTTTGAGAACTAGATTTGCTTTTTTTGTCTTAAGTTTGTATTCATTAGAAACTGGTTCAGATTTTTGTTTGCTTTGGCATGAAATGCAATTCATTCTGAAATACTATCTACAAAAATTAGGCTGTTTCACTATAAGTATTATTCCCAATAATAATCCTTGTCTTTGGGTATTTTTACATATAAAAGAAAGAAAGACTTGCATTTATTTAGCGCCTTTCATGACCAAAGCGCTTTACAGCTAATGAAGTACTTTAGAAGTGTTGTCACTGTTGTAATGTAATATTTTAGTCTAGGTAGCTGAAATATCCTAAATTCTGTTCTGTGAATTGTGCGATCGTTTTTTTTAAAGCGGTCAATTAATTTAGATTTTAAAGTAAGCTTAAAGTAGGCTCTTAATATGTGAGGCTTTATTTTCCATTGGCCTACTGCCAAATTGGAAGCATAGCCTGTAGATTCTTCCCAGGGCACACGGCTTTATAGCAGCATTTTCAAGACCCTTGATTAATAATCTTTACCTCAGCGCAAATTACATGCCATACTTTCCGCATGTCAAAAATCAGCTTGCGCTTTATACAAGACACTTTTCTGAAGATAAAAGGAAGTGTTTTTCTATTGCTGTGCATAGCACAAGGGAGTTATCAAAGTCCATCACCTGCAATATTTTTGCAATAAATCAAATATATTAAGTTATTTATTAAAAATGACTACTGTACCTTCTACCGTCTGATGAGGCCAGTGTGCAGATTGTGTAACTAGAATACAGGGCTCTTGGAAGAAATTAAACATTTCTCGATGGTGCTGAGTTTTTCCATCAGTGTTCTTTCACAATGCTTCAGTAGGAGTGCTACAGTAGGCCACAGCATCTTCTGACTCACCCAAAAGCAGTGAATTGCCGTAAACATTGGAGAAGTAGGATGACTATTCACCAGATAATTATGGATGAGAAAAGCTATTTGGCTGATCTTAATTTACCTATCCAGCAATATCCTACACGCCACCACTCCCTCCTCCCTGCCCCCGACATTGCAGCATTCAGTTATTTCTCAAATGATTCCAGGGTTTTTACCTGCATTATTCTATCCCGGAGTCTATTCCATGTGTTGATCACTTCATGTGAAGAAGAGTTTCATGAAATTTGCCCTAAATTTGCCTTTTACTAATTTGAACCTGGGTCCCCTTGTCCTATTCCCAGTTTACTTTAAAGTAGAATTCTGGGTATACCTTTTCCTTACTGCTAACTATCTTGCATATCTGTAAAAGAGTGTCTCTCATGCTTCCTTTACAAGATGAAAAGCCCAAGTTTCTCTAGTATTGCTTCATAACTCAGACCTCAAACACTAGGGATTAACCTATGGCTCTTCTCTGCACCACCTCCACTGCGTGAATATCTGTCTCTCTTGTGTCTCAGCAACCAGAACTGGATGTCGCACTCGAGGTGCGGTCTGACCAGAGCACTGCACAGTTTGATCTCGATGACCTCCGACTTAATATTTAACTGTTTTGGCTATGTAGTTCTACATCCTATTGGTTTCCATTGCTGCTCTGCATTGATTGGACATGTTTAGTATCTTGTGTTTTACAGCTTCATCCATAGCTACTTTAACACCATTCTTAGGCTCGGAATTTGCAGTCAGTGGCGAATCGACGGCGATCGCCGCTGACCTCGAAGAAAGTTGCCCTCAAAGATCTCGTGATCTTTGTGGCAAAAACTTTAGGTTTCTCGCCGTTAAATTGATTGTAGTGCTGTCAAATGGGTGTCCCCAATGCAAAGTAACAGTGATGTCATCGAGCTGGCACAACAACAACTTGTATTTATGTAGCGCCTTTAATGTAGTAAAACGTCCCAAGGCGCTGCACAGGAGTATTTTAAGACAACAAATTTGACACCGATCCACATAAGCAAATAATTAGGGCAGGTGACCAAAAGCTTGGTCAAAGAGGTAGGTTTTAAGGAGCATCTTAAAGGAGGAAAGAGAGGTAGAGAGGTAGAGAGGTTTAGGGAGGGAATTCCAGAGCTTAGGGCCGAGGCAACAGAAGGCACGGCCACCAAAGGTTGAGCGATTATAATCAGGGATGCTCAAGAGGGCAGAATTAGAGGAGCGCAGATATCTCGTTGGGGGTTGTGAGGCTGAAGGAGATTACAGAGATAGGAAGGGGCGAGGCCATGGAGGGATTTGAAAACAAGGATGAGAATTTCGAAATCGAGGCGCTGCTTAACCGGGAGCCAATGTAGGTCAGCGAGCACAGGGGTGATGGGCGAATGGGACTTTGTGCGGGTTAGGACACATTGCAGCCGAGTTTTGGATGACCTCAATTTACGTAGGGTGGAATGTGGGAGGCCAGTCAGGAGTGCATTGGAATAGTCAAGTCTAGAGGTAACAAAGGCATGGATGAGGGTTTCAGCAGCGGATGAGCTGAGGCAAGGGCAGAGACGGGCGATGTTACGGAAGTGGAAGTAGGTGGTCTTTGTTATGCTGCGGATATGTGGTCGGAAGCTCATTTCAGGGTCAAATATGACATCAAGGTTGCAAACAGTGTGGTTCAGCCTCGGACAGATGTTAGGGAGAGGGCTGGAGTCAGTGGCTAGGGAATGGAGTTTGTGGCGGGGACCGAAAACAATGGCTTCGGTCTTCCCAATATTTAATTGGAGAAAATTTTTGCTCATCCAGAACTGTATGTCGGACAAGCAGTCTGACAATTTAGACACCGTGGAGGGGTCGAGAGAAGAGGTAGTGAGGTAGAGCTGGGTGTCGTCAGCGTACATGTGGAAAGTGACGTTGTGTTTTCGGCTGATGTCACCAAGGGGCAACATGTAGATGAGAAATAGGAGGGGGCCAAGGATAGATCCTTGGGGGACACCAGCGGTAACGATGTGGGAGCGGCCAATCACATTGAAGAATTCTCACAGACAGCAAACCAGGAAATAAAAAGCACTGATTCAATTCACTTTTAATTTTTTTTACAAAGAGCGAAATAAAGATTGGGACATGCATATGGGGTTAAGGTAGAAGCTGAAATATCACAAACAAACTTAAAAAAAAAAAAATATTTTTTTATTATTTTAAGAATCGAGTAATTTTCTATCATAATGCAGAAATTTGACTTTCCACAAATATAAAATTTGTTTTTCAGGGCCAGAACAGTTGTTCAGCAGTCAATATGCCGTTAAAACCCCAGTTACACCTACTCCAACAAGGCTTAACTTTTAATGGGGTGTTTAACAGCGCAGTTAGACTGGAAAAGCTTACGGTTTCGTCAGTTCAACTGATTGCCAGCTGTGGGAAATTCCACAGCGCAGTTCGTGGCGGAGCAGTGAATGACTTCCATGTTTATCTGCACACGCGCTAAATCCTGAAGTTACTACCACAAAATCCGGGCCTTAGAGTTTTCTCATTTCCCTTCCGATGTGCAGTACTTTACAATTGTCTGCATTGAATATCATCTTCTATTGATCTCCCCGCACAATTTGCCCAACTTAGTCTGTAACTTTTGAGCTGCTTCCTATAGCAACAACAACTTACATTTATATAGCACATTTAACGTAGTAAAACTTCCCAAGGCACTTCCACTGATCCTCCCCACTTGGAAGCATCAGCAAATTTGTTCACTTTGCATCGAGTTTCTGCATCTAGAAACAGCAGAGGTCCAACCACCTGAGCCCTGGGACACTCACTCATTACTTTTCTCCCCACTCCCATCCCACTCTGGCATAATTTTCTAAGGAGTACTGATTATTTTCTACCCTTCAGCCAATTTCTTATCCTTTCAAGGTTTATCTCCAATCCCCACAGATTGGAGTTCAACGAATGACCTTTCCAGTGGAACTTTGTCAAATGCCTTTTGGAAGTCTTAAAAGGAGAATTTTAAAATCTGGCACCAGTCACTTGCTGGGGAAAATAAAATCTACAACCAAGTTTCAGTTTGTTTGTGCTTCATTTCATACTGTACAGATGTCGCCATTCCTGACATAAACATGTCCTTATGTCCCTATGTTCTAACAGTATGCGTAGAGGCTTCAATGGGATTTTTATCCTGGAAATCTTCCTATCTTCCCGGGGGAAGAAACGCTTCAGGGCTCGGTAGATCTCTGTGTGACGCCAACTTTTATTTTCAACACATACAAAAATTACATTTTTAGATTTTTCTAAGAAAGAAGCTCTTGAGTCTTGCATGCAATGTTGTTGTTGGCGATTTTTTAAAAAAGCAAATGTTTACTGACAAGCACCAACCCCCTTAAAATGCCAAGTTCTGGTCCCAGCACAAAGTAGAAGTCGACGACTGCACTACCGACCTGTGTTCCCAAGTCTCTCAATTGCGGGGCTTGAAAATCGATGATGGGACTTCAGAGTAACTGGAGGAAGGGGAGTCACAAACAGACCAGTCTGGATTTATGCAATTACATTCCCTGCTCAGCTTTAGTGTAGCTTTTATTTAAGCCATTGCATTTATTTCAGAACGCTGTTGACCAACTAAAATTGAGCCACTGCCACCATTTATATTGAAATAAACGAGTCTGAAATTGAAGGAGATCAAATAAAACAGAAGATTGTTAATGCATTCACATGAAACAGAGTTTGCCTTCCAAAGTGGATGCCACTTTTATTTTCGGGTCTGTGGAAATTCTAGTAGTCATGTAACTGTTACAAATTGCAATATTGTCATCTTTTTGACGACTGTCAGTTCAGTCTGAGGACCACAGACCAAGATAAACTCACTCTATGCCAATGCGTCACTCACTTCTTTGCTAAATCCTTTCTCACTTTGTTTTCCTAATTATTTCCTCCAGAAGAAATTCGCTGGTGCCATGAAAACTTCAAACTTACTTTCCTGTTTTCTGAATGCTTCCAGTGGATGCGCCCAATAAAATCAGCGCTGCTTCGCTGGGTTCCAATTTTCCTGGCCTGGACGCTGCTGTAATTGATGGGATATTGCCTAGACAGCGTGTAAACTTGGATCCATTGAGCTGCGTATGTGGATAAGTGAGGCGTACTTGTCAGCTTGCACCACGAGTAAGGCAAAATATTGAGAAAATAGTAACTGGAGATAAAGGTGATATCAGAACAGGTGACTAAATGCTTGGTCAAAAAGGTGAGTTTGAAGGACAGTCTTAAAAAGAGAGAGGGAGGTTGAGATTTGGAGAGGTTTAAGGACGGAATTCCAGAGCATGGGGCCCAGGCAGATGGTTGCCAATGATGGGGAGAAGGGAGAGAGGGATGCACAAGAGTCAGAGGTGTTCCCATGCGCCTGCTGCCCTTGTCCTTCTAGTTGGAAGAGGTTTCGGGTTTGGGAGGTGCTGTCGAAGGAGTCTTGGCAAGTTGCAACAGTGCATCTTGTAGATGGTACACACTGCAGCCACGGTACGCCGGTGGTGGAGGGAGTGAATGTTTAAGGTGGTGGATGAGGTGCAAATCAAGCGGGCTGCTTTGTCCTGGATGGTGTCAAGCTTCTTGAGTGTTGTTGGAGCTGCACTCATCCGCTCTCTCTTAGGCAGTCCCGCGGAACCGAGGATGACTTGCTTCCACGCTAAAAATGAGTTCTCAGGTGACTGATGAGTCCAATGCGGGACCTACAGTCTCTGTCACAGGTGGGGCAGATGGTGGTTGAAGGGGCGGGTGGGTGGGGTGCTTGGGTTGACGTGCGCTCCTTCCGCTGTTGTGCTTGGCTTCCGCTTGCTCCCGGTGAAGAGACTCGAGGTGTTCGGCGCCTTCCCGGATGCTTCTCCTCCACTTTGTGCGGTCTTGGGCCAGGGATTCCCAGGTGTCAGTGGGGATGTTGCATTTTTTCAAGGCGGCTTTGGGGGTGTCCTTGAAGCGTTTCCTCTGACCACCTGGGGCTCTCTTGCCGTGTCGGAGCTCCGAGTAGAGCGCTTGTTTTGGGAGTCTCGTATAAGGCATGTGGACGATGTGGCCCGTCCATCGGAGCTGATCGAGCGTGGTCAGAGCTTTGATGCTGGGGATGTTGGCCTGAGCGAGAACACTGACATTGGTGCACCTATCCTGCCAATGAATTTGCAGGATCTTGTGGAGGCAGCGTTGATGGTACCTCTCCAGTGCTTTGAGGTGCCTGCTGTTCATGGTCCATGTCTCTGAAGCATACAGGGGGGCGGGTATCACTACTGCTCTGTAGACCATGAGCTTAGTGCCGGGTTTGAGGTCCTGGTCTTCAAACACTCTCTCCCTCAGGCGACCGAAGGCTGCACTGGCACGCTGAAGGCGGTGTTGGACTTCGTCATCGACATCTGCCCTTGACAGTAGGCTCCCAAGGTATGGAAAGTGGTCCACTTTGTCCAAGGCCTCGTCGTGGATTTTGATAATCGGGGGGGGCAATGTTGTGTGGCGGGGGCAGGTTGGTAGAGGACCTTTGTCTTATGGATGTTTAGTGTAAGGCCCATGCTCTCGTACGCTTCGGTGAAGGTGTTGACGATGGCTTGGAGTTCGGCCTCCGAGTGTGCGCAGACTGTAATTCGATGACAGAGGATGGGACGACCTTGGATCTGGATTGGAGGCGACGGAGGTTGAAGAGTTTCCTGTTTGTTCTGCAGATTAGCTCCACTCCAGCGGGGAGCTTACTGAGGGTGCACTCATCCAGGCAAGTGGAGAGTATTCCATCACACTCCTTACTTGTGCTTTGTAGATGGTGGAAAGGCTTTGGGGAGTCAGGAGGTGAGACACTCGTCGCAGAATACCTAGCCTCTGACCTGCTCTTGTTGCCACAGTGGCTGGTCCAGTTGAGTTTCTGGTCAATGGTGACCCCCAGGTTGTTGATGGTGGGGGATTTACAGAGCATGGAAGATGGGAGGCTTGCCAGGAGAGCAATGGAAAAGTCGATCTGGAGGTGACAAAGGCATGGTTGAGGGTTTCAGCAACAAATTAGCTGAGGCAGGGGTCGAGGTGGGCAATGCGACGGAGCTGGAAATAGATGATCTTTGTGATGAAGAGGACATGGACTCGGAAGCTCAGCTCGGGGTCAAATAGGATGCTTCAACCCGAGACAATGGCCGGGGAGGGGGATGGAATCAGACACTAGGGTGCGGAGTTTGTGGGGTGGGGTGGGAGGGAGGGGGCTGTGTGAAAGACAATGGCTACTGTCTGTCCAATGTTTAACTAAACACTATTGGATAAATTTTCATTTTAGTAGCCTGGTGTAGAGCTTTCCATGTGCGAGTGCCAAAGTGGAAAATCTCCCCTGTATCTTATGTAACATATATGACTTTACAGTTTATGTTACTGTGATAATTACTGGATCATCTAGTTAATTGGGCCCATTTGTATGAACAGAACAGTTTAAAGTATGTGATTACATTTCTATTTTGTAGACTTCTTTTGTGAGACACATTCTGGCGACATTCTTTTGTGTGGAGATGTGGAACAGTATCCAGTCAGAGACACTGGTGTGCAGTGTAGGTCTGTGCTACCAGGAGTTGAGGGAGGCAGTATCAGAGTGATAGATTTTGTGGCTTTTTGTTGAGGGCATTGAGTGTTGAGCATTTTTTGTATGTGTTTGCAGGAATGTACTTGTGGCATATGGCTCAAGGCTTCAGCGTAAGACAGGTGAGAGTGTGTAACAATAGTGCAGTGTTGTGGGGTGACCGGAGCTGCTCCACTCCTGTCCTGTGGATTTCTCCAGCCCCTGGAGAGGGAAAAGGTAGATCTCAATGTGTTATACTGTGAAATATATTTCAGACCCCACTGGAGTGTGAGAACATCAATTTGTCCTCCTGACAATCTCTCCACAGTGGTCGTTGAAATTGAAAATTCTTATTTTATTTCTTTGAGACTGTATCTGTCGATCTGTATTGCTGTATGTGCCATCAATATGCTGCTGTTAGTGGTTTCTGATCTCATTTTACGGAATGTCATTGACTATGTCTGCAGCATACTCAATATAAGCTCAATTGAAAGGAGTAGGGTTTGGAGCCATTCACAGTGCTGACCTCTGTTCTGAGATGCAGTAGCCACAAACTGCTTCACTAAAGTTTATACTTAGCAAGCTTTTGCACCAAGAGGCATGATTTCTGCTCTACTGGTTGATCTCCCATGATGTTGCATATGGAGATAAAAATAGGGTTAGAGGGTGGGAGATAATTTTGAACAGGGCTGTAGTACATGGTGGTGGGTAGGGGTACTATGGAGCAGAGTTGCAGGTCACGTGAAGAAGGTAGAAGAGGGTTATGGGAGGGTAAGGGTGGAGGTAAACCAGGGTTAGAGGCTGGTCAGGGGAAGGTAAACCAGGGTTAGCGGTTTGGAGGGGCAGGGGAAAGGTAGAGCAGGATTAGAGAATAGTGGAGGGGAAGATAGAATAGGCTCAAAGGCTTGGGGGGGGTGGGTGGGGGGCGGGGAGAGGAAATGGAGCAGGGTTACAGGCCGTAAGAGAGTTAGAATGCGGGGGAAGAGAGAGAATCGATGTTGTTAGAGTCTATGAGAGGGCACCAGTGGGATGGTCCTGAACAAGCAGCCACACCACTGCAGCCAGTGACACCAGTACAGTAAGCCTCGCCAGAGTTGGGGGAGGAGGGTGGAGCAGCGGAGGGGGGAAGGAATGTGGTGGAAGGGGAGAGAACAGAAGAATGGTGGTGGACAGGCAGACGGTGGAGTGGAATGTGAGGGGGAAGGGGAGGGCAGTCGAAGAATTAGAATAGAGCAAGAGAAGAAACAGGAAGGGGAAAAGGAGAATGGAGTGAAGGGGGCAGAAAAGGGATGTGAAGCAGAGCAGGGCATGAAAATGATGGCGGGGGTGGATGAAAAAAACATATGCCGGATCTTTGGAAGGTTGGTGGAAACGGTGAGAGATTGGGAAATGTTGGTGTTCAGAGGGACCTGGGTGTCCTTGTACATGGATCACTGAAAGTTAACATGCAGGTACAGCAAGCAATTATGAAAGCAAATGGTATGTTGGCCTTTATTACAAGAGGATTTGAGTATAAGAGTAAAGACGTCTTACTGCAATTATACAGGGCCCTGGTGAGACCACACCTGGAGTATTGTGTACAGTTTTGGTCTCCTTACCTAAGGAAGGATATACTTGCCATAGAGGGAGTGCAATGAAGGTTCACTAGGCTGGTTCCTGGGATGGGGGGGGATTGTCCTATGAGGAGAGATTGAGTAGACTAGGCCAATATTCTATAGAGTTTAGAAGAATGAGAGGTGATCTCATCGAAACATACAAAATTCTTACAGGGCTTGATAGGGTAGATGCAGGGAGGATGTTTCCCCTGGCTGGGGAGTCGAGAACCAGGGGTCACAGTCTCAGAATAAGGGGTCGGACATTTAGGACTGAGATGAGGAGAAATTTCTTCACTCAGAGGGTGGTGAATCTTTGGAATTCTCTACCCCAGAGGGCTGTCGTTAAGTATATTCAAGACAGAGATCGATAGATTTTTGAATATTAAGGGAATCAAAGGATATGGGGACAGTGCAGGAAAGTGGGGATGAGGTAGAAGATCAGCCATGATCTTACTGAATGGCAGAGCAGGCTCGAAGGGCCAAATGCCCTACTCCTGCTCCTATTTCTTATGTTCTTATACCCCGGATAGGCAGAGTTGCTGCTGAAGCTATGGCGGCCAGTCGGGAAAACCAGCTAGGACGTTGAGTGATGGCCTTGGGATTTTTAGAGTTTCAATACCTATTACAAATATAGCTTTAATCGTGTTGCTAATCAACATCTTCTCTTTCATTTTGACTGCAGTCTGAACAGCTGGAAATGACAGAACAGAGTTCCCTAAAGATGGAATAGCTAGTGTTTTTATTGTACAGTTCTAAACAATTATAGTGCATGAATTTGAGTTGATGCCAGTTTAACAGATGCAACTTCAGAGAATGGGTAATTGGCTAGTAATTGTCAAGAGAAAGTGGAGTTGCCATTTGGTGGTTAAAAATGGTCTCCAGTTTCTGTGCTGTGCTCGAGACACAGGGTTTATATGCAGAATATTTTAAAAAACCATCAAGGACTAAGGAGAGCTAAAATGAGCAGGCTGAACAGTAAAATAAAGAAAGAGTGGGAAAGGAGCACAGGCTGTGCCCAGGATGACTAATTACAGCTGTGGTCGGCCTTGTCCCTCCCTCATTCCCTATGGACCTTTTATATCCCTGTTGGAGCTGAGTTCCCGAGTCCGGTCACACACACTACTGCCCTTGGAAGTGAGTTTGACGATGCTGTGATTCTGGTCCCATTCGGAAATCATAGAGACAGGTACCAGCTTACAACTCAGGTGATAACTTGGCACAACCGGAATGGGTTTGATGAGCAAAGGCTAGGGCATGATGTAGGGGTGGTTTAGAATGGGTGAGCACATAAACAGCGCTTGTGGGCGGCAGTGGTGGTTGCTGATGGAAAGAGAAATGGAAACTCAAGGTAATCACGTTCTAAAGACAAAATTTTGCATTTATTGCTTCCCATCACGGTGCGCACATTTTTTTTTACAATATTAAATTCAGTACGTTGAAAATTTAGATGTATCCGCAGTACCTGTTACACCTGTAGGTGGTGCTGTGATGGGCATTTTCATGGTTAAAGATATTATGCTGTGTGACATCGCACGAACTTGATGTTCTGGACAGCTGCTGTGCAGTGCTTTCGTATCCCACAGGCGTAGTTAATTCGTGCGAGCTGTGGGATCACGTGACTCAGTTAGAGCCAATGGCAGCACACCATCTTCCATTCATAACTTTCACATAAGTGCTGTGAAAGCTATGAATACTATAGCCCCCCAAAAGAACAGCTAAACCTCAATTAAATTTAAAAAAACCATCACATTAATAAAATAAGTATAGTTAAATAAATTAACCATTTTAAATAAAAAATTAAATTTTTGAAAAAATTTAAAATCTTTTAAAAAGTTATAAAAATAAACTTACCTGTCTTTAAAGTCTCTAAAAAAGATATACCTGTTAAAAAAAATTCAAAATAATACTTAATTCACTACTTACCTTGTTAAAAGTGGGTCTTACTCCTCCTTTTTTTATGTGTAAAATCTTCCATACTTACCTGCGCATTGAAACCACTAAGTGCACTGCATGCGCGCAGCCTGTAGCGTGCATTAGCTGCTATTTTATAGCGAGCATGTTCCCTTGTGATTGTGCAACCTGACCATTGAATTCTCACAACTGTCTCAAAATGCTTTCTGAAATATTTTTCAGCTGCCTTTTTTTCTCAGTCGCTAAGATGACTAATGTCCAACATAAGGGTTTAACCAAAAGAAAAAAAATATATTTCACATTAACATTTATTAAGTTATCAATTGAATAGTCTTGTGTTTGTCTTTTAATGCCTTCATTAAAGGTGTCACTTGAAGGCCCAAGCCCCTCACAAAAGCCCTGGTTTGGAATTGCTATTTTTGCCCAGTCCTCTGACATTGCTGAATTTGAATTGTGCAGTCTAAGCATCTGCAATCTGCCTCATTTCTCAGCAGACATCAGGATTGTTGAGTCAGTTGCTGATGGAATACTTTTTCTTTAGCTTCTAACATTTGCAGATCCAATATCCTCAGAGAAGTAAAATGGAAGAGTTCGAAATGAAGAAAGAGAGAGAAAATAAGTTGAGAAAAACAGAGAAGGGACCAGAAGGAAAAGAAATAGTAATGCCTAGGAGGAAAGATGTTTTGAACTTGCATTGTTCAGGTAGGGACCAGAGAGGTAATTCTACACTCGAAAGAACGAAGCTTGAAGAATCGGGGCTACACTGTTGTAGCTTTATCTCTGACTGCAGCTTCCTGCTGGAGGTATGGGATCGCAGCATTACCCCTTCAATGCCGAATAATTAAAACTTGAACTTTGGCCTTGAATAATTCTTCTGCACTAAACGTGCACCATATTTTATCTCTGTCAAATGGTGGTGCAGGGGTTTCATCTTCCGAGAGGGGAGACAGAATTGAGGACGTGGAAATGCTAATTGATTTGGCACAAGAAACTATGCTGGTAGAATTTTAAAGATTGTATGGCTGTTTCTGGGATCTGCAATACCACTTCTGCAATGTCCGAAGTGGTACAGGAGTGGTTATTTACTGAAATTTAGATTGATTTATTGTGTTTTAAAATACAAAATCTAAATACTTACGACTGCGGACCGCAGTGGTGCAGGGGTCTTCCGAATGGGCAAGAACACTTGGGAAGTAAATTTACAATTAGGCTATTAATATTCATTCAGCTAACCTCTGCTCTAAGCTGCTAAATTGATTTTTTAGCACCATAGTGCTCAGAACTGTGCTTAACATTGGGGTTAACAGTATAAATGCATTTTAAGCACAATCTTGCCCTACCTGTTTGAGTAATTACGATATTTGCCAAGTATTGTAGTTAATAGGAAATGTTTTGCTTAGTGTTTCTGATTTTATGAGCCTGTCTAATTACAGTCAAAATCAATTTTGCCAGTTGTTGTAACTGCAGGTCATTTATCTGACGTACAAATCTCAAACTCCACAACTGTAAGCCTTGGATGTATGTTATAAAGTTGAGGGCACGGGTTAAATAAATTCAATCATGTAAGATAATTAAATTGTGGGGATCATCATCTACTATACCTGTATTGACAGGATTGCGGGGGAGTCCTGTATGGTTGCATTAGCACTGTCCATAAGTAATTTTGCAAGCTAACAACATGGAACAAAATTAGCGAAGAATCAAACTAAGCTCAAATTTTATAGAAATTATACCCGAGTCGGCAAGATACAATTTAGAGATTTTGCATCATACTGCTCCATCAAAGTGTTTAACAGTTCCATTGCTGACACTTTGAAGGGTCTATACCTGCCACCTGAATCCCTCAGAAACTAGAATGCTACATAGATAAAAATTAATGATTTATTTTGCTGAAGTGATGTTGCAGAATAAATAGGTCCACGAGGCTGATGGGTTGAAGTGAGTTTTCAACAGACAACAAAAAAATGGTTTTTTAGAGAAGTCTGTTTTTTATTACACAAACACTTTCCCATTTAATCTGACCTGATGCATTTTTTTTTAGGTATTTGGCATTCATGAAGTTGTGGGATACTGTATTTGTATGAGAAGGCACCATTCAGTATGTCTGTGAGGCTGATAAATATACATATATATATATATAATCAAACTATGAACCAAATTATGGGAAAATAAGAAGGATATGGAGATAGATAAACAGGCAGGGGCTTAAAATATTTTTTAATGTGCATTTTGCTACAGAGATTAAATATAATAGACCCTTGAATAAAACGGTTGAATTTAATACAGAAAATGCTGGAAATACTACAGCAGGTCCATCAGCATCTGTGAAGAGAAAAGACATTTTTGGTTCATCAGAACTCATTTTAATATCATAGAATGGTTACAGCACAGAAGGAGGCTATTCGGCCCGTCGAGCCCATGCTGGCTCTCTGCAAGAGCACTTCAGTTAGTCCCCCTCCCCCGCCCTTTCCCCGTAGCCCTGCAATTTTTTTTCCTTCAGGTACTTATCCAATTGCCTTTTGAAAGCCACAATTGAATCTACCTCCACCACCCTTTCAGGCGGTGCATTCCAGATCCTAACCACTCGCTGCGTAAAAAAGTTTTTCCTCATGTCACCTTTGGTTCTTTTGCCAATCGCCTAAAATCTGTGTCCTCTGGTTCTTGACCCTTTCGCCAATGGCAACAGTTTCTCTCTACCTACTCTGTCTGGACCCCTCATGATTTTGCGCACCTCTATCAAATCTCCGCTCAACCTTCTCTGCTCCAAGGAGAACAAACCCAGCTTCTCTAATCCATCCACGTAACTGAAGTCCCTGGAAGGCATTCGATAAGGTGCCACACAAGAGGTTATTAAACAAAATTAGGGCTCATAGGATTGGGGGTAATATATTAGCATGGATTGAGGATTGGTTAACAGACAGAAAACAGAGAGTAGGAATAAACGGGTCATTTTCGGGTTGGCAGGCTGTAACTAGTGGGGTACCGCAAGGATCAGTGCTTGGGCCTCAGCTATTCACAATCTACATCAATGATTTGGATGAGGGAACCAAATGTAATATATCCTAGTTTGCTGATGATACAAAGCTGGGTGGGAATGTAAGTTGTGAGGAGGATGCAAGGAGGCTTCAAGGGGATATAGTCAGGCTAAGTGAGTGGGCAAGAACATGGCAAATGGAATATAATGTGGAGAAATGTGAAGTTATCCACTTTGGTAGGAAAAATAGAAAAACAGAGTATTTTTTAAATGGTGAGAGATTGGGAAATGTTGGTGTTCAGAGGGACCTGGGTGTCCTCGTACACGAATCACTGAAAGTTAGCATGCAGGTACAGCAAGCAATTAGGAAAGCAAATGGTATGTTGGCCTTTATTACAAGAGGATTTGAGTATAGGAGTAAAGATGTCTTACTGCAATTATATAAGGCCCTGGTGAGACCACACCTGGAGTATTGTGTACAGTTTTGGTCTCCTTATCCAAGGAAGGATATACTTGCCATAGAGGGAGTGCAACGAAGGTTCACCAGACTGGTTCCTGGGATGGGGGGATTGTCCTATAGGGAGAGATTGAGTAGACTAGGCCTATATTCTCTAGAGTTTAGAAGAATGAGAGGTGATCTCATTGAAACATACAAAATTCTTACAGGGCTTGATAGAATGGATGCTGGGAGAATGTTTCCCTTGGCTGGGGAGTCTAGAACCAGGGGCCACAAACTCAGGATAAAGGGTAGGCCATTCAGGACTGAGATGAGAAGAAATTTCTTCACAGTGTGTGGTGAATCTTTGGAATTCTCTACCCCAGAGGGCTGTGGAGGCTCAGTCATTGGGTATATTCAAAACAGAAGTTGATAGATTTCTGACTAGTAAAGGCATCAAGGGATATGGTGATGGGGCCGGTGAATGGAGTTGAGGCAGAAGATCAGCCATGATCTCATTGAATGGCGGAGCAGGCTCGAAGGGCTGAATGGCCTACTCCTGCTCCTATTTTTTATGTTCTTACACCCTTTTTTGAACAAGGTATAACATTTGCAATTCTCCAGTCCTCTGGCACCACCCCCGTATCTAAGGAGGATTGGAAGATTATGGCCAGCACCTCCGCAATTTCCACCTTAACTTCCCTCAACATCCTAGGATGCATCCCATCCGCTCCTGGTGACTTATCTACTTTAAGTACAGCCAGCCTTTCTAGTACCTCCTCTTTATCAATTTTTATCCCATCCAGTATCTCAACTACCTCCTCTTTCACTATGACTTTGCAACATCTTCTTCCTTGATAAAGACAGATGCAAAGTACTCATTTAGTACCTCAGCCATGCCCTCTGCCTCCATGCGTAGGTCTCCATTTTGGTCCCTAATCGGCCCCACCCCTCTTCGTACTACTCGTTTACTATTGATATACCTATAGAAGACTTTTGGATACCCTTTTATGTTAGCTGCAAATCTATTCTCATACTCTCTCTTTGCCCCTCTTATTTCCTTTTTCACTTCCCCTCTGAATTTTCTATATTCAACCTGGTTCTCACTTGTATTCTCAACCTCACATCTGTCACACGCCCCCTTTTTCTGGTTCATCTTACTCTCTATCTCTTTCATCATCCAGGGAGCTCTGACTTTGGTTGCCCTACCTTTCCCCCTTGTGGGAATGTACCTCAACTGAATCCGAACCATCTCCTCTTTAAAGGCAGCCTATTGTTCAATTACAGTGTTGCCTGCCAATCTTTGATTCCAATTTACCCAGGCCAGATCCAATCTCAACCCACTGAAATTGGCCCTCCTCCAATTAAGCATTTTTTACTCTAGATTGCTCCTTGTCCTTTACCATAGCTAATCTAAACCTTATGATTTTATGATCTCTGTTCCTTCAATGTTCCCCTACTGACACTTGCTCCACTTGACCCACCTCATTCCCCAGAACCAGATCCAGCAATGCCTCCTTCCTCGTTGGGCCGGGAACGTAGTGATCAAGAAAGTTCTCCTGAGCACACTTCAGAAATTCTTCCCCCTCTTTGCCCTTTACACTATTGGTATCCCAGTCTATATTAGGATAGTTGAAGTCCCCCATTATCACTACTCTATAGTTCTTGCACCTCTCTGTAATTTCCCTGCAAATGTGCTCCTCTATATCCTTCCCACCTGTTGGTGGCCTTTTGAATACACCTAGTAGTGTAATGGCACCTCTATCGTTTCTTAACTCTAACCAAATAGTTCTGGTTGATTTACCTTTCTGACGGAGAAACTTTGCAGAACCTTTGCTACAGTTTACTTGAGTAGTGGCTTGGTATAAGACATTTAAAGTGTGCAGCGAGTGCTGCTGGACGTTGGCAAGACTTTGGCTCTTAAAGGAAGTCCTCTGAGAACACCACTTGCCCCCAGTCCTGGGGTCTCCAGCTGCAGTCCCCCTTGAGCTGTAGCATGACATGGAGATGGAGCAGAGGCAGCAAAGGGGACAAGCTGCTCGCAGAGGAGGGAAGTGGAGGAGAAGGAAGGAGGCAACCCAGACAGCCCCTTTCTGGCTGGGATATCTGGGATCGAATCATCCGCCTGTGGTACCAGTGAATGAAACCCCAATTCTCCATTCAACATTTGTC
Organism: Squalus acanthias; assembly: GCA_030390025.1. NCBI lineage: Eukaryota > Metazoa > Chordata > Chondrichthyes > Squaliformes > Squalidae > Squalus > Squalus acanthias. The sequence goes on along the minus strand of CM059433.1, from coordinate 62,276,180 downwards.
CCACACCTTACCTTCCCTCTGTTACTGACCATTGCAGCGTCTTCTTGGCCAAAATGCTGAAATAAAAGCCACCACAAAGCAAACTTTCCAATCCAGCTTTATCCATATATGCATCCAATATTACTTCAAAAAGTCAATTAATCACCCTTCTGCATTCCCTTAATGACTGTCTTGCGTATGCCTTTGCCTATCCTAGTGCTGCTATGCAGTGCTACCCCACTGGCTGCAGCATGGTTGGTGGAAGTCTGCTGACTTTCAGGGGAGGAGACTTCATGTGGCCTTGCAGGATGCCCTCGAGGATCTATGGGCCTATTAGGCCCGGCTTCGGACTGCACCACCTCCGCATGGGTGGTAGCAGTCTGGGTTGGCTGGCTAATAGGCAACAGCAAGGGCACTGGCGTAGTGGCAGTGGTGGGAGTATGAATGCTGTCATCCTGAGAGAGGACAGCAGGGTTGCCCTCCACGGAGCCACTGCCACTCCCCCGGGGCAGTGCCTCAGCAATCCTAGTAATTTGCTGGAGTATAGACTGCTGGGCTGCAGTATAGACTTGTGAAACTCTGCAAGCCCTTTTCAACACTGGTAAATCCAGCCATGATGACCGCAGTCTGTGCTTGCGTGGCAGCAAGCTCAGGTAGCATGACTTCAGTCTGAACTTCCATTGCAGCACTTGGATGTTGGGTGGACGCTGCTTGTGCCGCAATGGAAGCGGAGACTTCAACCATCAGTCGCAGCATGATGGTTGGGTCCACAAGTGCATTAATGGATCTGCCCAGCCCTTCCACACTGGAAAGGATGGACTCCAAGCTCTGCCCAAAGCCCTGTGCAAGGCTGGAGCTGGCCTCCTCCATGCTGGTTGACATCGCATTCAGACTTTCTGACAGGCCTGCCAATGCACCAAACATTTCATTGTGCATACCCATCAGCCTTCTTCTATAGGCCATATCCATCAGCCTTCTTCTGTAGGCCGCCCCATCGAAGTCTTCATCTGATTCCTGTGCAGCAGAATTCGTGTGCGACCTCTCCCTCTGGAGAGGTGGCACCTGCACTACCCTTTCTCCCTGCCCTGGCTGCGGCCCACTCCTGCTCGGTTTTCACCACGTGCAGATCCCGCGTCTAACCTATCCTCTAAAGTACGTGGAGTGTCAGTATCTGAGCTGGTGGCTGGGAGTATGAAATCGAGTGACTGGTGTTTTTTCTCTCTCTTGTTCAACCACTGGCTGGGCAGGCTGGATTTCTTGGGTGTCTGAAATGAGAAAGACACAAGGGTAGGGTTGTGGTGAGGGGAGGGGGGAAAGAAAGAGGTGCATGTTTACACCATGTGCAGATTGTAAATCAGAAGAGATTGTGGGATGAGGCGTAAGTGGGATGTGAGAAGGAGGATAACATATGAGGATACTGACATCTTGTATTCTTTCAGTCCTGCCGCTGGCTACAGGCTCAGCCATGCCCCTACCAAGAATGGCCAGCACCATCTCCTCCATGGGGGTGAGGTGATGCAGGCGAGCCTGTCCCCTGCCGGTTAGTGTTGCTGGCGTTGGTTATGCACCACCTTTTCCTGCAAGAGAAAGGGAAGTGTGTCTGAGAGTGTGGTGTAATGTGTTTGGGTGATATGCCTGTCATGGTTGAATAACCGACAGTGTGTTCAAGCTGTGAGATGTTGGTATGAGGCTTGCAGCAGTGGTAAGTGTGTGAGGGTGAGGTGAAGCTAGGAATGTGAGGTATGAGCCGTGATTGATAGAGATTGTTGGTAGGTGAGTAATGGGGGTGTGATGCATTGAGCAGTGTGTGAGGCTAGTGGTGCAGATGGTCGGAGACGGCTCTTGAAGATGCATTCACTGACCTTGACCACTCGTTTGAGGTCATTAAACTTCTTTGGGCACAGGAGCTACGTCCTGGGGGCGACACTGCTAGCAGTGACCGCCTCGGCAATCTGGCCTTATGTGCTTATTTGTGCAGCTGTGATAGTAAAACTACTTCCAATGTCTTATTAGAAATACTGTTCTGTTCTGTGCATGTATGCTTGTACTTTTTTGCGGCCTGCAAATTAACTAAATACGAGTCAATTGTGAAAGCTTGGTTTGTTTCTCTCATTAATATGCAATAGGTATTACTGTGACTGGAGTCATGTACATCAGAGTTCCTCAGGGCAGTGTCCTAGACCCAACCATCTTCAGCTGCTTCATCAATGACCTTCCCTCCAACATAAGGTCAGAAATGGGGATGTTCGCTGATGACTGCACAGTGATCAGCGCCATTCACAACTCCTCAGATAATGAAGCAGTCCATGCGCGCATGCAACGAGACCTGGATGACTTTCAGGCTTGGGCTGATAAGTGAGAAGTAATATTCGCGCCACACAAGTGCCAGGCAATTACTTTCTCCAACAAGCGAGAATCTAACCACCGCCCCTTGACATTCAACGGCATTACCATTGCCGAATCCCCCACCATCAATATCCTGGGGGGGTCACCATTGACCAGAAATTTAACTGGACCAGCCACATAAATACTGTGGCAACAAGAGCAGGTCAGAGGCTAGGTATTCTGCAGCGAGTGTCTCACCTCCTGACTGCCCAAAGACTTTCCACCATCTACAAGGCACAAGTAAGGAGTGTGATGGAATACTCTCCACTTGCCTGGATGAGTGCAGCTCCAGCAACACTCAAGAAGCTCGACACCATCCAGGACAAAGCAGCCCGCTTGATTGGCACCCCCTCCACCACTGGCGTACTGTGGCTGCAGTGTGTACCGTCTACAAGATGCAATGCAACAACTCGCCAAGGCTTCTTCGGCAGCACCTCCCAAACCCGCGACCTCTTTCACCTAGAAGGACAAGGGCAGCAGGCGCATGGGAACACCACCACCTCCAAGTTCCCCTCCAAGTCGCACACCATCCTGACTTGGAAATATATTGCTGTTCCTTCATCATCGCTGGGTCAAAATCCTGGAACTCCCTCCCTAACAGCACTGTGGAAGTACCTTCACCACACGGACTGTAGCGGTTCAAGGAGGTGGCTCATCACCACCTTCTCCAGGGCAATTAGGGATGGGCAGTAAATGCTGGCCTTGCCAGCGATGCCCACATCCCATAAACGAATAAAAAAAAAGACACAAATTGTAAAACAGAGCTTGCCACAGGGATTTTTATTAAATATGGGAAACCAACTTCACTCACTGCTGCATTTTAGCTTTTTGAAACACCAACCATATTATTCAGTCAGTGTTGCATCTGACTAGAAACCAATGAATTCAAACACTTGCGTACTGGGCCGACTGGCCTCCTTCTGTGCTGTTGGATTCTATGGGGGGAAAATTGGGTTGCTTTGTGCCTCCCGTTAGCGCCCTGAGGGGGCGTAAAGCACCTAGCGCCCAGGGGCGGCGTCACTAACGCCTCCCATGAAATTCAGCGGGAGGTTAGCGGCGGCGGTAGCTATGATCGAGAGGGTCAGGAAGCCGTGTTTGCGGCAGCGGTGGTGCAAATTAAAGGGCAAGTGTCGGGCGACCATTTTTTTTGGGCCGCCTGCCAGCATCTGTCCCCTTCTGCCTCCTCCTGCGGGATGCCGGCCATGATCGGTCAGCCCGACACTCCCCTCGAGTGCTGGGCTGTTTTCCCGGCACCCCGCTCCCCGGTGGTCCAGCAGGGCCCCGGTGCGCGCTGCGCTAGGCCCCTCCCCTTTAATCAGGGGAGGGTGGCCTGTAATACCGCAGCGCTATGTGCCAGCGCGTGTGGCGCTGTTGCACATAGCGCCGCGATATTGAATGGGAGCGCCCCAAGTGGGAGGGGGAGCGCTTCCAGTAGCGCCCCGCCTCCTGCCTGGGGTGCTACCATTCAATTTACGGCACGGGGGCGCTAAAAGTAGCACCCCGGCGAAGTTAGCGCCCCAAAGGGGGTGCGACCCAATTTTCCCCCCTATGATTCTGTATACTTTCGAAGAAAAACGTTTTAGGGGTGCGAGGCTAATTGAAAATCTAATTCAAAGAATCTGCATAGGCACGATGGACCAAATGGCCTCCTGTGCTGTAAGTTTCTATGATTCTTGAAGTAATGATGAACAGATGGATACTTACTGTTGTGAAGTGTTATATATTTGGTTAATGTTGTTAAATCTGAAGGATGACCAGCAGGGATTAATAAATATTGTGCGCTTGAATAAAGAAAAGCACTCCTGTAGATTTGCAATATATCTGCTTTTGACTGGGTTGAGTGTAAGTACAGTACTTAATGTGCAGAGTACATGAACTCTGGCTGTTTGCCTTGCTGCACTGTCAGAGAAGTGACTGTGTTCAGCCCATGATAAGGTGATATACGCCCCACTATAGACTGGTTTGATTTAGTGAGTTTCTCTAAAATCCTAAGCACTTCTCAATATAGTCAGCAAGTAATTCATCTCGTAAGTGATTAACTTTTCAGTTTATTTATGCTTCTCAGGGAAGAATATTAGTGGAATTGTTTCTTTAAATTTGATATTTTGTGTAATTTTAGTAAGACCATGTTAATCGTATCTTTTTAACTTATTTTTGTTGATCCAGAAAGTATTCATTTCTAAAGGAAATCATTGTTCTTTTGCACTGTTGTGAATATTGGACTTGCAGAAAGTGACCAAGCATTCGCAGTGGCAGCACACTGAACTGGACAAACCACCCACACATCAGTCTTTCTTGTGTGTATGATGCTCTGGATTTTTCACTCCCCTGCCCCTTTGATTTGTTTCTTTGCTCTTCTGTTGCTGACTTCAATTTGCAAACATCTATAGAATGTTGCTTTAACACTGTTTGAAAATGTTCTTTCCTATGATCCATGTTACTTCCAGAAGTTAAAATTTAATGCAGCGTAAAAAGAAAAAGAACAGCAAATGTTGGAAATTTGAAATAGAAATAGGTCCGTCAGCATCTGTGAAAAGACAGATTAACGTTTCAGTTATATTCTCTTCATCAGTGCTGGAAATGGCTCTCATAAATATCAATTCAGTTTAGTTTATTCTTCAGATGTCATGACAAATTTTGGAACCTATCTTTTATCCTGCAACTTTACTAGGTAAACAGAAATGTCTCGTTGTGTACTGTACAGATTCCTCTCCTGTACAGATCAAAGGTTACCAATAGGACTGCTTCATTGGAGTCAGTACTGTGCATTGACCACTAATCTTTATTTAAACTGGCTCTAATTTACAGTTGAGTAATATAAATATTTTTATTCACTGATTTTAAAATAGAATGTGTATACTCTTCCAAAACATGGATTTATTCAGTAACACCAGATTAATATTTGAACACTGCATGTGTGGTATCTCTCTCACACACAATATGCTTAGTTAGTCAACAGAAATTTCCTTTTGAATTCAGCACTGTATTTTCCCATTGAAGGGCCATTATTGTTTCTGTATGGAGACTGTTTTTAGATGGGCTCAGTCCCTGGACGGCTTGCTGAGGAAACTGTTGCACTATGTTGTGTCTGTTGTAGGTTTGTGCTCGAGGCTGTTGAAACCTTTTAACAATGTGTCTTTGTCAAAATTAAGGTCGAAGTAACATTTATAGAGGTGCACGCGAAGTGATAGTGTTATTATTACATCCTCCAGGTAGTTAACAGGCAGTTAAGAGGATTATTCCCATTTTTCCAACAGAGGTGCGGGCTTCCCGACGTTGGGAAACCCCGCCAGGGTCAGCGAGGCGAGCAGTGGGTCTGCGGGGGTCAGGGGGTTCGAAAAGTGCGCTGTGGAGGTGAATGATGGGTGCAAGTGTGGAGAGGTAAGTATGTGAGGTGAGTGAAAAGTGTTAGAAAAAGTTTACTTACCTTTGTTTCTTCCTGCAGGCTTCAATCGTTGGGAATCCGGAGGCTCCGGCATCTCAATGGCAGAGATGACAGAATGGCTGCTGCATTCTCCGATGCAATAGCCATCTGCTTTCTGCTCAGGAAATAGGTTTAGTGAGCCTTGAGTACAAGAACTCACCAAACAATAGAGAATGTCAGTGTTTGACAGCTTCTCAAAACTGTCAAACGATGACAATTCATCTGTCAAAAATTTTTGACAGATGAAATGTCATACGCTGACGTTCTCTGTCACCGGCTTTCCCTTAATTGGCCTGCGAAGCCCGCTGGGCGGGTAAACAAGGTTAGTCAAGGGAAAATAGCGTGGGTTGGCCAGGCGTCGATGGAGGCGGGACTGAAACCCGACAAGCAGCAGTCCCGCCTCCAACGCGCCCCCATTGGCAAAATCACCCCCTGGGACTCGAGGCCTTTAGTTATTTTTTTAATGACCGGAGGTTTCAATGTGTGAATCCGAATTTCCCCGCCCCCCCCCCCACCACCCCCAACCGTTAAGAATAATTTAGTTAAATGGTACAGTTTTGCACCTGTCCCTCAAGGATTTTGAAATTTCTCTGTGTAGGAATTCCTACAAATATTGATACGCACCCAGAGACCACCTATAAATATTGATGCACACCTGGGACCGTGCAAATATTAGCATATCATGGGGGTCCCGCTCCCAGTTTTTTGAAAGATACCATCCCTACCCATAGGAAAGCAGTGCTATCGTTGCAGAAAACTTTTCTTATTAATACTGTACATAGCAACAGAAATAACGTGCTCGTAAATCAGTTAATTCTGGAGGCCCCAGTTTGAAAACCAATGCTGTAACTGGCAGTCGGTAAATGAAAATCTAGTCTTTTCATTCGGTGGTTTAGATTTGCACATCGACAGTCAAAATTAACCAAAAGTTAGTTGGAGATTCTGGATCTGAAAGTGCTCCAAAAGCTAGATTGCAGTAGGATATAAACAAAATAGAAGGCCACCATGATCTTGCATGGTTTTCCTGATGATTTACAAATCTGTTCTGAAAATGTAATTTAAAGGTACGAAAAGCAAAACTTCCCAACTTCTGCTGACAACAGCAGGGTCGTGGCAGCACTTGTTATTAATAAGTTTCCTTTTGCTTGAAGAAAGTCAGACTGATGGTCAAGATGGCAAAATTAAGACTAACTGATGGGACGCTGGCGTGAAGTAACAATTCGTAAAAAAAATATATATTTACAGGTATAAATGTGACCCTTGCTGCCGTGACTTTTTAATTACTACAACCTAAGAATTAATCTTACTTTTCCATATTCTAACTGGACTTTTGAAATGATATCTGATCTTGTAAAATTCAGCACGTAATTGCTGGGTAACTTATTCTCCTAATTCTTACTTGTTTTATGAAGAAATTCTATCTGCTTGAAGTTCATTTGCTCTGTGAGCTGAGAATGACAAGTGCTCAGGTTAATACTTCTGCTGTATAAGTGAAGCTGGGTGTTCAAGGGCACTGGAGGATTTTCTGGAGCATTAACAAGTGATTAAAAAGTAAATCTGACTAACATGAAGACTTTCACTTCAACACTAATTGGTTTAAGGTAGTTGTTCATTCAAGAGTAGGTCAGAGGCTGGGTATTCTGCAGCGAGCAACCCACCTCCTGACCCCCCCAAAGACTTTCCACCATCTACAAGGTACAAGTCAGGAGTGTACCATCTACAAGATGCACTGCAGCAACTCGCCAAGGCTTCTTCGGCAGCACCTCCCAAACCCGTGACCTCTACCACCTAGAATGACAAGGGCAACAGGTGCATGGGAACACCACCACCTGCAAGTTCCCCTCCAAGTCACACACCATCCTGACTTGAAAATATATTGTTGTTCCTTCATCGTCGCTGGGTCAAAATCCTGGAACTCCCTCCCTCACAGCACTGTGGGAGTACCTTTACCTCACAGACTGCAGCGGTTCAAGAAGGCAGCTCACCACCACCTTCTCGAAGGCATTTAAGGATGGGCAATAAATGCTGGCTTTGCCAGCGACGCCCACATCCCATGAATGAATAAAAAAAAAAGTGGTCATGGTTTCCTTATTAAATAAACTGGTGCCTGGACATACAGTACTATTTATTACATACAATATATATTTTACACGTTGAAAATTGTTTCTCTTGTATTCCATCCAGTTTGGCTATGCCTCACACTTCTGCCCCCAGGGAAGCCAGTGTCTTTTCAATGACTGCTTTTAAAGGCGCCCCACAATCATCTGATACCAAGTGTATTTTGTGGGAAAGTACTGTGCTTATTTTCATGTCTGGATTAAGATATTTTTGTTTCCATAAAATACTCCATCTTGTGGCCTGGCTGAGAATTTATAGGCCCTGAATTTGCTGTCGGAGGCGTACCAGAAGAATACACCTCAGAACTGAAAAAAAAATCCGGAATGTACCTGGTGTTTCCGGAGCTTCAGACTCTTTGGGTCCTGGGCTTGCAGGTGTACGCCTGCGTAAAGGCCTACGGATCTCGGGAGCATGCGGTTCGCAAGCGTCCCTGGGATTACGTGGGCCCGGTCAACCAATCAAAAAGGGGTATTCCTACGATGCTTATGGGGATTCTATTTACAGTACATATGGAATCCGCATAAATATATTAGAAATGCCCAAATAAATAAGAATTCACACCACTCAAATAAAAATAAATGTTCCCATGTAAAACATTAATTAAAAGACCCTTTAATTAAGCATTTGAAATAAAAAATGTAATTAAAAAATATCTAAACATTTTTAAACAGGCCAAAATTTATCTAAGCTAATTTTAAATGTATCTGTATGTTTTAATCATTTAAAAATTTTTATTTTAACATTTATTTTAACCCTTACGCTGGTAAAAAGCAGACCTTACACCTGCTTTTACCAGGCGTAAGTGTTTCGTGGGCATTCGCTGGGCAGTAGTTGGGCAAATAGCGCAACTCTGTGCCAGCGAAAGTGAATTTGTAGCGGACACGGTGGATCTGTCCAAGCGAAATTTGACAGATTGCAAGTTCCGGGTTTTCGTGCATGCGCAACGCAAGCGGAAACCCGGAACTTGCAGGGCCATTCTGAGGACTTAGGATGGCGAAGCCGGGCCATTGTTTTTAATAAATCCAAACTCTTGAGGTCTATTACCCTTGAGTTGGAAACTTGGAGTTGCAGCCTCTGAAATGGGTCTATTGTATCGCGCCATTGCTAAAAGTATCGAATTATCTCAAATTCATGTTATGAAACTTCAGTTTTTAAGACCGTGTGCAAGCTTGTTGTACACTTACCGAAATATAAAAATAAACATATGCATACAAGCCTTGGGTTTCTCTGTGATTTTTTTTGTTCTTGTGTGAAGGACGTCATCAGTTTTAAGTGTGCAAGATTGCTGTGGAAATACAAGTTTATTTTTCAAATGTGTTGTGAAGAGTTTTGAAATTTTCTGAAAACCTCTTTTAACAGTCACTGAACTCTTATTTTTGCCATGGTCTTTGATGAATTAGCCTGAGTTAATGTTTGAGGATGTGCAGGGATGACCTGAGTCTCTTCTTCATCTGAGGACTGGGTCGTTGCTGATAGGTCTCTTGATGTGCTGTTATTTGGATGAGACATTAAACCACGGTCCCATCTGCCTGTGAAAGATTGCATGACAGTATTTGAGAAAGAGCATGGGAGTTCTCCTGGTGTCCTGGCCCACATTTATTCCTCAATCAACAGATTAACTAGACTTCAATCTCAGTGCGGTTTTTGGGACTTTGCTATGTTCAAATTGGCTGTTGTGGCCTTGGGTGGAGTTTGAATTAGTGTAACCCTCTGACCACATGATGCTTTTGTGTTTATTTAAAGCGAACAATTTTTGCATGCTCCACATCTTAAGCATCACATTACTCTTCAACGCGAATGGATAAAATGAAGTGCAACTTTGCAAAGCAATGTCTTCATTCAGTATGCTAGGCTTGAAGATTGCTTTGTGAATATGCCATGCAACAGACATAGAAGGTATGCTAGCAATATACAACTGAAACAAGGTCTGTCAGCATCTGAAAAGAGAAAAGGTGGGTGAATGTTTTGGGTTGAGACTCTGTCAGAACTACTTTCTTTTCTCTCTCCAGATGCTGAGAACCTGTTACGTATTTTTCTGCTTTTATTTTTTGAAGTAAATCCGTATATATTAATTTTTCTCCTGTTTCTTTGTTGCTCTGGTGCCTCCCCAAATCGATCAAAACTTCTTAACCAATTCCTTTACTTTCTGAAGTAAATTTTTTGTCAGTGGGTTTAGTTGCAGTGATGCCATCATTATGGTGCGTACATCTCTCTGTAATGCTGTAATATATAGCTAGATTTTCTCCTTGTGGGACGAACGTCTCATGCACTGAGTTCACATTCTTTGGTCAGCCAACCCTTTACCATGGCCTGTTCATAACTTTCTTGCTGAATATATTTTTCCTATTTTCTTTCTTTTGATTTGTTCACAGTAGTGTGGAGGGACAATCCATTGGTATATTTTCACAGATCCTACTTTGAGCACCGTGTATAAAGAATCAGCCGCAATGCTGCTTTTTGAATACAAGAACTGCCAAGAACATACTAATAAGCCGCCAACATAAGAATTGCAACAGTACCTGCAGTCAGCACATTCTGTCTCCAGCCCCCATTACACAAACTTCCACATCCTGACTTCGTAGCAAGGTCATGATTGTATTTTAAAGTGGGAACTAAGACTACACCCCCACTTTCAGATAGCCTGCCAACATTCACTGTTGAGGCTTGCGTATGAAGAATGGCCATTGAGGTACTTGCTTGTGGCTGGTTCTCTTGAAGCCATACTCCAGCATGAGCTAGTACCTTCTATTCTTAAGAAAATTAGTAGTAAAAATTGGAAAGATGAGTGGATTGATGATATATGTAGCAACAATGGCAAGTCTGCTGTAATCTTTTCGCTTTTAATTTATAATCTTGAATTTTCATGATTCTTCAGACATGCTCTGTACTGTACAGTTACTCAGCTTTATTTGAAGAATACAATAGATTATGGTTTTCCATTTAAAAGAAAACTACTGTACTAATTTTATGCCAGCTGAAAGATGCCTTTCTCTTCCATTTTATTGTTTGGGAGCTGCGACACTAGCATATGCAGGTATCCACTGCACTAATACATCAGTAATTAAGTCTACAATACACCAACCACAGACTTGTGTATCAGATGCTACAGTAGATAAGCTTTAGGATTTTATTGAAAGTGATTTTTTAATTACATTTTGGTATATTATATTTAAAAATGAATTTAATAAATTGAGACTCTCAATTTCTCTGACACTAGAAACATCAAAATGGAAAAATTGATTCCATTGAAATATTTAACTGAAGCATACGGTACTTGAAAACAATGTAGTCCTCATGCGTGAGCTTATACAAAAACTACTTTCTAAAAGATAAAGCAGCATTTTTTTTAGAAAGTAGTTTTTCATTTTTTTAACTCAGGTGCAACTTTACAGATTGTTTGAATTGGTATATTACATTACAGTTTTTCTGTTAACGTTTGATCTTCGGCACACCAGCTCTGCCCTGGGTAAGTAAAAGCAAACCTGCATTAGTTGGAGTTATTAAAGTAAAGGTATGCCATGGTATAAGGTCTGCTTAGAGAGATTTAAGCAGATTTATAATTTTGAATGATGTTTAAAACAAGCACCAGTTTTAACAAGGACATTTAATTGTTTTGTTCTCTAATGCATTGCACTGTGTTGTTCCTAAAGATCAGCCAGTCATCCATCGCCTTATCTTATTTGTGCTTTCCAAGTTTCAAAGCAATAAGCTTTACAAGTTTTGAATTATACGGAAAAGTTTATTTGGTGATCTGATATCCCGAATGGCATAGTATTAATACTTTTCATGTTTTATTAAGGTAGCATTTGCAATTTTGAGTACTTTCCCCGTGTATTAGCACAAGGCGAGGGGAATGGCTTAGTGAATCGTGGAGATTACAGCACAGGCAGAAATCATTTGCTCCATCATATATTTATGTCGCTGCTAGCTCTGTATTGGAGCTATCTATTCTAATCCCAATTCCCTGTTCTTTTCTCCTACTCTTAAATAATTTTCCTATTCAAGTGTTCTAATTCCCTCTTAACTGGTAAGATTAACTTGGTTTCAATAGTCACTTTCTAATAATATCCCTTTTGTTAGTGATTTAATGATGAGCAGAACTAATCATTCACTGTTTACCTTCAATGCTCTGAACACTTCTTTTAGATCTCCACTTAACCTTTTCTGCTGCAGTGAACAAAGTGCTATTAATTCCAGTCTCTCATCGTAACTATTTTCTTTCATCCTTGGTATCATAATATAGTGACATTACATCTTTTTCATCACTCCAATATTCTTTCAATAATGGCATGTCTAAAACTGCCCACATACTCCGATTGTGACCTCTTGGCTTGCATCATTATCTCCTTGTTTTAGATTCAATGTTAATACCTTTGTCAATAATTTAAAAACTTTCCTATTTACACAAATTTCTTAAAAATAAGGATAACTTTAGTACATATATCAATAGTGAGTAAATAATTGAATTATGAGCGACCGTCTATCTTTATGAAATTTTGAGTGTATAAATGTGAGGCTGTTACGACTTAGTGTAATTATTTTGATCTGCCGCTCAGTTTTGTGAAATGGATGGCAGATTTCCATGGACTTGCATCTCTTGGGACTGCGACAAGTCATTTCGCTTGTGACCAGTGATTGACACATTAATCTGCTAACCATATGTCTGGTCAGTTTGGCGTTTTTTCATTTGGATTATTTGTTAGGGCAATCTTACCTAGGATAAGGGCAATTGTACGCCCAAGCTTTGGGTATTTGTTTCACCAACAGTCCCAGTTGGGATGAGCTGCAGTGGTATATCTGAGGAAAAATAAGATACAAATGGATGGTGAACATGAAATGATCTTGTTTTCAGAACCTGCTGGTGTACTTCTTTAAACAGTCACTTCTTTTCTTTCACTAGAATGATTGAGGAGTGTGGAAGAAGAGGGAAGACCATGGCCGAGAAGAGGCAGCTATTTATGGACATGAGTGAGTACCCTGCATTTGTACTTCCAAAATAAAAGCATACTAATATTGAAGTGGTGTTGATACAGGGCTCAGTATAATGCCCATTAAAGTTGAAAAATGAATGTCATCATTCAAATGGGAAACATTAAAATGGACAGTTTTAGAAGACTATTAAACTCCTGTAGAGGAAAAAGAAATATATCATTGTGCAGTGTGTCAAGATTGAACAGTGCAATGGTAGGATGTACATTTTCTCTTGTTTCTTTTGTAGACAAGTTCCCCATACTAACTGGAGTGTTTCCAGGAGTAGGGAAAGACATCAAGAAAATGAGTTATCCAGAGTTTGTGCTCTTCTCCAGGTCATAAAAGGAGAGAAAAATAGTGTTTGAATTACCTTAGACTAACCTTTTATACCTTTTATGTGGCCAGTTCAAAAGTGAGAGGTCGCACAACACCAGGTTATAGTCCAACAATTTTATTTTAAATCACAAGCTTTCAGAGTTACAACTCCTTCGTCAGGTGAAGTGAGGAGATACAGAATCGTCAAAGCATATATAGATCGAGAACAATGCATGTGTAACTTACAATTGCAGACAACTGAATTCAATCATCCTGACTGTTTATCTGCCGAGGTGTGATAAAGTTAATCAGGTCAGCCAGGAAGGTACCACATCAAAGACATAGCAAGATACAACTGAGACAATGAGGTGGAATCGCATGGGGTCTAACGTGTCAAAAGCTGCCGTCTGTATGTAAAACGATTAACTTTAAAATTTTTACTTTTTTACTGGGAATCACATCTGTGAACAAGCCAACGACGACTCGAGTCCGGATCATGTCATGTATCGTGACATAAACCCAAGATCCCGATTGAGACCGTCTTCATGAGTGCGGAACTTGGCTATCAGTTTCTGCTCGATGATTTTGCGTTGTCGTGTTTTCCTAAGGCCGCCTTGGAGAACGCTTACCCGCAGATCTGAGGCTGAATGTCCTTGACTGCTGAAGTGTTCCCTGACTGGGAGGTAACAATCCTGCCTGGCGATTGTTGCGCGGTGCTCGTTCATACGTTGTCTCAGTGTCTGCATGGTCTCGCCGATGTACCATGCCGCGGTGCATTCTTTCCTGCAACGTATGAGGTAGACAACGTTGGCCGAGTCACATGAGTATGTACCATGTACCTGGTGGGTAGTGTCCTCACGTGTGATGATGGTATCTGTGTTGATGATCTGGCATGTCTTGCAGAGTTTGCCGTGGCAGGGTTGTGTGGTGTCGTGGTCGCTGTTATCCTGAAAGCTGGGTAATTTGCTGCGAACTATGGTACTTCTGAGGTTAGGCGGCTGTTTGAAGGCAAGTAGTGGAGGCGTGGGGATGGCCTTAGCGAGGTGTTTGTCGTCATCGATGACATGTTGAAGGCTGCGAAGAACATGGCGTAGTTTCTCCGCTCCGGGGAAGTACTGGACGACGTAGGGTACCCTGTTGGTTGTGTCCCGTGTTTGCCTTCTGAGGAGGTCTATGCGATTTTTCGCTGTGGCCCGTCGGAACTGTCGATCGATGAGTCGAGCGTCATATCCCGTTCTTACGAGGGCGTTTTTCAGCGTCCGTAGGTGTCCATCGCGTTCCTCCTCGTCTGAGCAGATCCTGTGTATTCGCAGGGCTTGTCCATAGGGGATGGCTTCTTTAACGTGGTTAGGGTGGAAGCTGGAGAAGTGGAGCATCGTGAGAAGTGGCCACTGGTAACTTTGACAATGGAATAGTGTGTTAAACGGGATAGAATCTTACATTGAAATTACTAAACAGAATGGGCCATTCGGCCTAACCAGTCCATTTTTCTGTTTATCTTCCATGTGAGCAGTAGTCCTAATCCCATGGACATGCTTTTTTCCCATATCCCTTTATTGCCCTTTCCTTCAACTGCCCATCCAACCTATTGTAAATGTTGAAATGGTCTCTGCTTCCATCGCTGACTCTCTTTGGGCATTCCACAGCTTCGAAACCCATTGGAAAAAAAAAATTCTCCTGCTCTCTGTCCTAACACTCTTACATTTAATTTTGAATCTCTGTCCCCTTGTTCTAGACCACTGGAAACAATCTATTTCTATCTACTCTGTCCCATCGCTTCCTAATTTTAAATACTTAATCTCCTCTATTGAAAACGACCCCGATTTTTCAAGTCTTTCTTTGTATTTGTATTCCTCAAACCAGGGCAGCATCCTCATGAAACTGCTGTGCCCTCTTCATTGCCTCAACATTCAACCTATAAATTTTATGTAGATTCACCATTACATCTCAACTTTTATATTCTGTATTACTGAGCTTTACCCTATTCAAAGTATAATTATTTTTTTTTAACCAAAGTGTACCACCTCACATTTATTGACAAATATTCCATCTGCCACCTTTTTGCTTATTCTATCATCTTATCAATATGCCCTTACAGTTTCCTTTAGTATCACTGTTGTTTTAAACAGTCTTCCATTGTTCACTTGAGTAGTAACGAATTCAGTTATGGATATAATCACTTAATTTTTTTCAACTATAACAAAAAAAAATCTAAATGTGGAGTATCATTTCTTCAGAGTATAACACAATTTACAAAAGGAGTTTTGTCAGCAGATTTGAACGTAGGCATATGCTCATCCTTGTACTTTTCTTTCTTCTAAAGCTTAACGCAAAAGCTTTTTTTTACACACTGTTTTCTCCTCATTAAACTGGAAATGGCCTTGCCTTATACGGTAGTCTCTGGTCAATGCACTGTCCTTCAGCCGATTCTTATGCACACAAGTTTACATTTCTCTGCAACATATGCACATCAACATCCTTTCGCGCAGGTTGCAATGTCCTTGTTGAACATCCGATTGGCAGGAATCCCAGTTTCAGTCCCAAGGTCCTGAAACTGGTCACTTGAACAAACTGACTGTTGCTCAGTGAAATTCGTATCTCTCTCTCTCTCTCTCTCTCTCTCTCTCTCTCTCTCTTTTCCTCTGTTCAATAACGTTAATCACTTTTTTTGCTCTTTATTGAATGAGCTAAACATGAACACTTTTCTGAAGCCGAATTAGCCGAGTTCCATGTACCAACAATCACCTACAAATTTAGATGTAATTTTCTCTAGCCCTACATCCAAATTGTTGATGTACACAGTGAACAGAAATGGTCCCAGAACAGAACCCTGTGGGACACCACTACCCACATCCAACCACTCTGAGAAACTCCCCTTAAGTCCTACTCTCTCTTCCCTCCCTTCGAATCTGTTTTTATTTAAGTTTGCTACCCTCCCCCTAATTCCATAATCCTTAATCTTCTCTAATAATGCCCGGGGTGGTACCTTGTCAAAGGCTTTCTGAAACTCTATGTACACCTCATCCACGGCATTTCCCCCATCGACCATATCTGTCACTATCTCCTCAAAGAACTTGATCAGGTTTGTTGAGCGCGATCTGCCTTTCTAAAATCCGTATTGGCTGCTTCTAATTATTTTCTCTTTTTTTAACAAGATATTTAGTAATTTCATCTTTAATTAAAGATTTCAAAAATTCCCAACCACAGATGTTAAGCTAACTGGCCTATAATTACCCTCTTTAGCTCTGTCTCCCTTTTATGAAAATGGGTATTACATTGGCCACTATCCAGTCCATCCAATTTCTAGTTTTAACATTAGTGATGTATCTAAAACTTGTTCTGTTTCATAACTTCATAGTTATGTTACTTCATAGCTGTGGATTTTTGTCAGATCCCATGGTTATCACAAGTAAAGGTCAAGGATGGATTTCCTGAGATGAATGACCAATTAAACTGTTTGTAATGTTGGTTGAGGGATAAATACTGACTAGGACACGAGGAGAACTCGTGCTCTTCTTCAAATAGTGCCATAGGATCTTTTACGTCCACCTGAGAGGGTTGACGTGGTCTTAGTTTAACGTCTCATTCGAAAGATGAGACCTCCGACAGTGCAACACTCCCTCAGTCCTGCAGTACAGCACTGGAGTGTCAGTCTAGATTATAGGCTCAAGTGTCTGGAAGGAGGCTTGAACCCACAACCTTCTAACAAGAGGGAAGGATGGCACCACTGAGCCAAGGCTGACACCAAGAAATGAGTAGAGGTAAGGAACAGCAAATGATGCAAGACTCTGGTAGGAGTTGTCTACAGTCCTCCCAACAGTAGAGATGTAATTGGGGGATGCATAAATACTGAGATTAGGGAAGCGTGTAGCAAAAACAATGATTATTATGGGAGATTTTAATTTTTACGTTGTCAAAAATCAAGGTTTTAAATTTAAGTAAGGCAAACTTCGAAGGGATGAAAAATACATTGACCAAAATAAATTGGGCTGAACTGTTAATGGGTAAACCTACAGACAAACAGTGGGAAGTATTGAAAGAAGCATTTGGCATAACACAAAACCAATACATAACACTAAAAGGCAAAAGCTCCACTTGTCAACAAATGAGGTAAGAGTCAGTATCAAGCCAAAAGGAAAGGCTTGCACAAATGCAAGGAAAAATAGAAATCCACCAGACTGGGAGAGCTGTAAAAAACAATTAAGGGATAGAAAGAAAGTAATATGTGCAAAAAGGGAATATGATAAAAACAACTTGCAAGTGATATGAAAGCTAATAGCAAAAGTTTTACAAATATAAAGAGAGATTGGAAAATTGCAAATGTCACTCCATTGTTTAATAAGGGAGGGAGAAACCAGACCTGTCACTTCAACATTTGTGGAGAATTTACTGGAATCTATCATCTGAGACAAATTGACCGGGCACTTGGATAAGTATCGGCAGATAAGCGAGTCAGCGTGGATTTGTGAAGGATTGGTCATGTCGAACTAAGCCAGTTGAATTTTTTGAGGTCACTAGCATGGTGGATTGGGGAGTATATATATGGACTTCCAGAAGGTATTTGATAAGGTTCTGCACAAAAGATTGTAACAAAAATGAGAGTGCACGGAATTGGAGGTAACCTTGTGACGTGGGTTAGTAATTGGTTGGGGAGGTAGGAGACAGCGTAGGGATGAAGGGTTAGTTTACTGATTGGCACAGTGTGGCAAGCGGTGGTCCCCAAAGATCTGTACTGGGTCCTCCGCTTTTCCCCATGTATATCTTAATGATTTGGATGAAGAAATAGAGAGTTGTATATCCTAGTTTGCAGCCAACCAAGTTTGAAAGCACGGTTTATGTGGATGGGAGCAGGATGTTGCAATGGGATATAGACAGACGAAGTGAGTGGGCAAAAGTATGGCAGTGGAGTTCAGTGCAGTCAGTTGTAAAGTTGTCCACTTTGGATCTGAGTAAGACAAATCAGATTGTTTTCTTAATTGCGAGAGATATGGGGCTGTGGTTATTTACTCATGTACTAATTATTTTTACATTCCTCTCCATTGAACTGCATCTGCCACCCAGCTTTGCTAATTATTTCTAATAACCTAGTTTGGAAAAAATTGTTCACATGGAAGCTTTTTAAGCACAGAGAGCATCCCAATACTTCATCCACTTTCCTCAAGAATAACGGGAGGGATGGGAGGCTTGTACTTCCCTAGAAACTTATTCAAATATTCCCTGGGAACCAAGTTGTTAATCCAAGATCTATAATAAAGCAAATGAAGACTCTTCACCTGAGCAAGACACGTTTTGACATTGATGGCACGCTGGGAAGATTAATGCTGCTTTTGTGATTTTTGTGACTGTTTTGCTTTTGTTTTAAACAGTTAGTCAGCCAAGGATCTGCTGGCTTTCATTCAAGTACCTATCCCTAAAAATGTATCCTAATTACTCTGATGTGCAAATATTTTGTTCGGTCCTTCAGTGCATTATTGAAAGATTATCCTGAATGTGACCCATCTAAACACATCGGGGGAAAAATTCGGTTGCTTTGTGCCTCCCTAAGAGGGCGCTAACGGGGCGCAAAGCAACTAGCGCCCGGGCGTGGCGCCGCCAACGCCTCCCGCGAAATTCAGTGGGAGGTTAGCATCGGCGGTAACCATTAGCGTCCCGCCGCGCTGCGCCACCGGCGATGACGTCATCACCGTGTGCAGCGCCCCGGCTGCGATCTTCGGTAGCACCCCCTGACTTACCGCCGGACGCTATGTCTGATGGGGTCAGGGGGGCCTACCTGCGGCCGGGGCGGCGCTAATTGAAGGCGAGTTGCCGGATGGCCATTTTTGTTGCCGTCCCTGGCCTTCTGACCAGCACCCCCCACGGAGTGCCGGCTGTGCTCCATGAGCCTGGCACTTCTTGATTGCCGGGCTCTTTTGCTGGCACTCCGATCCCTGGTAGCCCAGCTGGGCCCCGGGTCGTGCTGAGGAAGGCCTGAAGGCCTGTGGCACGTAGCGCAGCGATATTCCCTCGCAGCGCCCCAAGAGGGAGGCGGGGTGCTTCAAGTAGCGCCACGCTTCCCTCTTGGGGCACTACAGATAAATTTCGGCCGCAGGGGCGCTAATTTTTTGGGGGCTCTAAAAGTAGCGCCCCAGCGAAGTTAGCGCCCCAAAGGGGGCGCGACTCAATTTTTCCCCCATCATTTCCCATTTTAAGGTTGATATTTACTCTCCTCATTCTTTCTGAGTGACCGAACATCAGCTGGGTGGCAATTGAGACAATATAATTGGTGACAGTGCCCCTAGGCTAGGGAATGGGGGTATCTCTGCCAAGGTTCCTGTTTCCCTGCTGGAGAGTACACATGTATAGCTGTTGAGTGAGGACAGGATTGGGATCTGCTATAACATCCCTCCTCATGGTTATTCAACCTGCTCACACATGAAAATGGGCACATGGGCCAGCACCCATGCAACTGCTCACCAGCATGAGTTCCGTATCTTTGAGAGAAAATTTGAAGTGGGAGAACAAATAATGGAAAAACAAGTATGGGAAGAAGATACATTAAATGCAGGAAATGTTCCCCCTCCAAAAAAAGAAATAAAATAAAGCACTTGATAGGTATTCAATTTAATCACCAAATTTAGCTAAGATTGAGCGAAAATTTAACTGCATTAAATGCACTATGTTAAAGAAAAAGATTTGCAAGTAAAACAGGGCATAGTTAGGAATGTCATTTTGGCGTAATTATGTTTGGGAAGAATCATGGATTAATTTTGTCAAAGATCATAGAAATCTTAGTAAAAACTGTGAACAGTCACAGACATGTTTGTGGTAACCAAACTACATTTCTAACAGTCCATGCTGCTGCAGTGTGCTACAGTAGGTAGCTTTGAATTATCAACACTGGTGGGGAAAGTGGGATAGCAAAAATAGAAACTATAAGGAATCCACAAAAAGCACAGTACATAATAAATATAAGAAAAGATCTATTAAGCACCTTTTTTTTTCCACGGAGATTCTTCACAGATCATGGGATCTGTGACAGAGGTGCAGCCTTGGGGATCATTCGTTCAAATTCAGCAATTAAAAACCTTTGACTGCCACCGATTTAGCACTTTTTCAGCAATTTTGTACCTGTCGGTTGATATTGCTGACTGATTCCTATAGTTTACCTTGGTAGGTGATGAGCAGAGTTGTCCATATTGAGATGTTGGGAGTGAGATGTATGATGAAAAAAAATTCAGAAACTCGACACAGATTTCAAACCCACTGAAACATAAGGAGCTCTTTTATCCTTTCGAAGTGATGTACATCAAAACGTTAGATTTTTAAAGCAAAGCAAATAAATGCCTCTTCTAATGAGTGCCACATAGCCAGTTTGGTCTAAGGCAATTAGTCCATGAAAGGCTGGTTGAAAATTGCTCTCATCTTTGGGTAACTTTTGCAGATGTAGCTGTCATATTAATAGATATTCATGCAAACCTATGTGCTTGTAAAGGCTTGTTCTATCAATGCATGTTAGTTTCTCTTCCTGCTTCCACATCGTTACCTCTGGTGTCCCCCAACGATCTATCCTTGGCCCCCGCCTATTTCTCATCTACATGCTGCCCCTCAGCGACATCATTGGAAAACTCAGTGTCAGTTTCCACATGTACGCTGAAGACACCCAGCTCTACCTCACCACCACCTCTCTCGACCCCTCCATTGTCTCTAAATTGTCAGACTGCTTGTCCGACATCCAGTACTGGATGAGCAGAAATTTCCTCCAATTAAATATTGGGAAGACCAAAGCCATTGTTTTCGGTCCCCGCCACAAACTCCGTTCCCTAGCCACTGCTCCATCCCTCTTCCTAGCATCTGTCTGAGGCTGAACCAGATTGCAACCTTGGTGTCATATAATGAGCTTCCAACCACATATCCGCACCATAACTAAGACTGCGTGTTTCCACCTCCGTAACATTGCCCGTCTCCACCCCTGCCTCAGTTCATCTGCTGCTGAAACCCTCATCCATACCTTTGTTACTTCTACACTTGACTATTCCAACTCACTCCCATGTTGTACCCTACATAAACTTGAGGTCATCCAAAACTCTGCTGCCCACATCCTAACTCGCACCAAGTCCCATTCACCCATCACCCCGTGCTCACTGACCTACATTGGCTCTCGGTTAAGCAACGCCTCGATTTTAAAATTCTTATCCTTGTTTTCAAATGCCTCCATGGTCTCGCCCCTTCCTATCTCTGTAATCTCCTACAGCCCCATAACCCCCCGAAATATCTGGGCTCCTCTAATTCTGGCCTCTTGAGCATCCCTGATTTTAATCGCTCAAGCATTGCCAGCCATGCTTTCAGCTGCCAAGGTGTAAAGCTCTGGAATTCCCTCCCTGAACCTCTCTACCTCTCTTTCCTCCTTTAAGACACTTCTTAAAACCTAGCTTTTGGTCATCTGCCCTAATTTCTCCTTATGTGGCTTGGTGTCATTTTCGTTTTGTGACTCCTGCGAAGCGCCTTTGGGACGTTTTACTACATTAAAGGCGCTATATAAATATAAGTTTTGTTTTCAAATTTTTTTTCCAATTCTGCATTCCATTTATACGATATTTCTGTTTACTGGTTATTTACTGAACGGCAGGCATTAAATGTGGATCAAGGAAGTAGAAAGACATGGATCAATTGGAACAGAATGAGCAAGTTTCATTTCTTTAAAATAAAATCACTGAAATTGTTCTGTTTGTCGCATTGTTTTGAAGTGGATTGGTATATATTTTATAATGCTTTTTGAATTTTCCACATTATCTCCATCTGGTTCTCAATTTTTAACAGATTAAATGTGGTATTTTTAATCATTAGCAGCTTACTGCTCTATCCTTGGGGAAGAGTGGAGGAATTTGTTAGCAGGATCCTAGTCTCCATGTAATTCAGAAATGTAAGTGAAGAGTAGGCATAAATAATGAATGCTTATGTTATTGTATCTGAATGTTGGTGATGGCATTCTGCCATCCCAGGTAGATGTGAAAAGAAAGGCGCTGGGGATGCAATGAACATTGGTTCCATGCTTGACCATGAATATCTGCTCTGGGTTGGGTGTAATATAACTTGCAGTAATTGGCATACTGTTGATTATTTGTTTTTGTTACGTGTATTTCTGTACTCAAGACGAGAGACATTAGTCTTGAGAAATTGAATTTTTTTCTATATTTCAGGTATCCATTGCCAAGATTATGCATTCCCAGGGGATAATGAATAGCACCTGGACAAAAATGCATCTGCCTTGACTTTAAAGTGTCAGCATGAAATTGAACTATAGCCAAACTTGCAGGAAGATTGCCCATGTTTGTTCTTTGTTGTGAAATTGAGTATGTGTTTGGGAAGGATGAAAATTTTAAAATTGAGGCATTGTCAGACCGGGAGCTAATGTAGCTTAGCGAGCATAGGGGTGAGTTGTGAATGGGATGTGGTGCGAGTTGGGATACGGGCAGCAGAGTTTTGGATGAGCTCAAGTTTATATAAGGTGGAAGATGGGAGGCTGGCCAGGAGAGCATTGGAATAGTCAAGTCTAGAGGTAACAAAGGTGTAGGGGGTGGTGTGGTAGGGTCAGCCTCACCTCTGACTCAGTGAGCGGTTCGAATCGCTCCCACGCCCCTGGTTCTAGACCTTGGACTTATTTGGGGGTTGTGAACAAAGATGCAGTAGACAACAGGTTTTGATGAAAGAATTTCGATCTTTATTCGAGAAAGTAAAACACAACATAAACACTCTTATCACTCTAAAAGTGGGGAACACTTCGGTACACGCGAGGGAAATAACATTAGAAGAATACTTCACCCCTCCCAATCCCACTTCACTAGCTAGGTTGGACTCTGGAGAACCAGGGATAATGCTCACCAAACGAATCCTTGACAGTTGAGAGTTAGGGTTTAGAGTCTTTTGAGTAAAAGGTTTCGTAAGGCCCTTGTTGCCGCGAGGTGTCCGATGGTCACTGAGGCGGTCGCTCTGGTCTCTTCTTGCGTGTCGGCCTACTTCTGGAGCTGTTGACTTTCTTTGTTGAACTGCTTTCTGTTTAAACTGTCTTCTTCCGAGCTGTGGAACTGCCTTCTTGCAGAACTGTGGAAACTGCCTTCTGCCTGCTTGTTGAACTTGAACTGTTTTACTGGAGAACTGGAGAACTCCCTTCTTACTGAACTGTCTTCTTTAACTGCCCAACTTGCTTCTCCTGACTTCTGCTGAAAAACAGGCTTTCAAATTGAACTCCAGAACTGCCTTCTGTTGAACTTGAACTGTTGTTACCCCTGAACTGCTTGATGGGCCTTCAATTATACTAAATTGAAGTGGCCTATCAAAACCAAATCAAATCCCGGTCATTGTAAGACCTCGTTAACAGTAACGACTTTACTAGCGTGTTAACTGGTTTTGTAAATGTGTGAAGTGGTTTCCGGATAGCTCCATCCTGTCGATCTGTTGTTTAATCGGAGTTTGAATTGTCCTCATGTTTTGGGTTTCTTGACTGGGTCTAGGACTTCGATCGAATATTTGCTTTATGCATGTCTTTAATGGGTTCTGTAATCGGTTTGATGGGACCTGTTGTTTTGGGTGGGACTGTCTCCTCCTAGGGTCTATTGTCAAAATGTTAATGCTTGCTGGGGCTTGAGTGAGGTCATCCCGATTCCCCAGACAATGCAATTTAACTGCAATACCCAAAACAGCTTTTGCAGAGGTCGAACCCAAGTTCCTTCATAGCCTTTTCTCCCTTTACAGGCCCAGTCATGCTTTTAAAATGCCAAAACTTGGTTTTTGGTCTTACAGTCTCTCAGGTTAGGCCCAAATGCATTTTTATCACCCTGAGGTAGTTCCAAAGTCCTTTTTCCTTAGGTTTAGGGGATCTGCAAATTTTGGAAACCTTACAAAGGTATGGATGAGAGTTTCAGCAGCAGATGAATTGAGATAGGAGCAGAGTTGGGTGCTGTTATGGAGGTGGAAGTAGGCGGTCTTTGTGAGGGAGCGAATATGTGGTCGGAAGTTCATCACGTAGTCAAATACGACACCAAGGTTATTAACGGTCTGGCTCAGCCTCATAGTTGCCAAAGAGAGGGATGGAGTCAGTAGCTAGGGAATGGATTTTGTGGCAGGGACTGAAGACAATGGCTTCAGTCTTCCTAATATTTAGTTGGAGGAAATTTCTTCTCATCCAGCATTG
Organism: Squalus acanthias; assembly: GCA_030390025.1. Taxonomy (NCBI): domain Eukaryota; kingdom Metazoa; phylum Chordata; class Chondrichthyes; order Squaliformes; family Squalidae; genus Squalus; species Squalus acanthias. The sequence continues at coordinate 62,251,821 of CM059433.1, read as the reverse complement.
GATGTCGGAAAAGCAGTGCGGCGAATCAGAGACAGTGGAGGGGTCGAGAGAGGTGGGGGTGAGGTAGAGCTGGGTGTCGTCAGCGTACATGTGGAACCTGACTGATGTGTTTTCAGATGATGTCACCGGGGGTCAGAATGTAAATGAGAAATAGGAGGGGGCCTACGATAGATCCTTGGGGTACTCGAGAGGTAATGGTGCAGGAGTGGGAAGAGAAGCCATTGCAGGTGATTCTTTGGCTATGACTGGATAAATAAGAATGGAACCCGGCGAGAGCAGTCCCACCCAGCTGGATGACGGAGGAGAGGCGTTGGAGAAGGATGGTGTGGTCAACCATGTCCAAGGCTGCAGACAGGTCGAGAAGGATAGTTTGTCACAGTCACATCAGATGTCATTACATCAATAATAGCAATAATTAGCTAGTCTTTTGAATAGATTGAAATCTATATGCTTGTGATTAGCAGTGTTTTCAGAACTTGTACGACATTGTCCTGACGAGTTGATGTGGATCAACTGGTTGCCTCACCTTCCCTCGGAGGATGGTGTTAGCCCTCTGTGATGTCAGAGTGATGAAGCTCAGTCTATAAGAGGGGGATAACTTTTCCTCCTGAATTCTCTGCTCTTGTGCACCTTCTGTGCTGATAGCTGTATTTGGGCTGGGAAATGTACACATCCAAGTGACATACTTGTATTTGGCTGGTGTAGCTGTATAATCTTAACTTTTGAAACCTTTCTCTCTCTTGGAAATGCACTTTTACAGAGGCAGCCTTCTCTATATACTAGAAAAAGAACTCCTAAAACTTCTATTGCAAAGACTACTACAAGAACTACTAAAAGAACCAGAACTAAACTAATAAGTAAGGACTGACGACTAAGTATCAAAAACACTACCTTGTATGTCCTGAATTTCCAAAGAAACCTTTTTGTTTCTATTGACCAATCTGAGTGACAAGTGGTAGAAGAATTCAGCCCTTCTGATGTCAATCATCTCACACAACCCTTTTTGTACCCTAAATGACATCCAAATCAGTAAATCAGTGAAGCACCAGCACCGAGACATGCCAGGTCTCTCTTTTACTCTGCAGCCTCTCAAGTGTTTGTTAACAAAGGGCCTCACACAGGTCCAGGTAAGGCAGGACATATTTAAAAGAAAGGCTTGCATTTATACAGCGCCTTTCACGACCACCTGACGTCCCAAAGCACTTTACAGTCAATTAAGTTTTTTTTGAAGTGTAGTCACTGTTGTAGTGTAGGAAACATGTCAGCCAATTTGTACACAGCAAGCTCCCACAACAACAATGTGATAATGACCAGTTAATCTGTTTTAGTGATGTTGATTGAGGGTTAAATATTGGCCAGGACACCAGTGATAACTCCCCTGCTCTTCATTGAAATAGTGCCATAGGATCTTTTACGTGCACCTGAGAGAGCAGATGGGGGCCTCGGTTTAACGTCTCATCCAAAAGACGGCACCTCCAACGGCAGTTCCTCAGCACTGCACTGGAGTATCAGCCTAGATTTTTGTGCTCCAGTCCCTGGAGTGGGACTTGAACCCACAGCCTTCTGACTCAGAGGTGAGAGTGCTACCCACTGAGCCACAGCTGAAACTGCACTAATGAGCTCACTCTCCTTAATGAGCTGTCTCCGGGCCTATGATCTTGAAGGCGTGACTTCAATCCCTAGGATAGGGAATATATTGTTTGTGCAAGGCTTCATGGTTTAATTAGTACTAGCCCATTACTTTCCTAGCATTCAGTCTGACTACTAACTGCATTTTGAGGACACATTTAAGGCAATTCTTGAGGCATTTTTCCTGCTCAACTCTCCTGCTCTCTCCCTGTTCCTTTTAATATTGGTCTTTTTCAAGCAACTATCTAATTCCGTTTGAAAATACTTGATGGGCTCTATTACCACAATGGTTTATGGCAGAGGATTTCACATCCTAACCAATCCCTGTGTAAAAAAACACTTTTCTAACGTCACCTTTAATTCATTTTGTGATTATTTTAAATTCGAGCTCTGTTGTTATTTTCTCATTGACCAGTGGAATCAATCTCCTATAACCTTTCATAACCCCAAACATCTTGATTAGGTGGAACAACACATGGTTGCTGCACTGAGACTTGTCACTGAGATAGGATGCACCTGGCCAGTGAGCACACTTATGTTCAGGTGAAACACAAAGCCAAAAAGCTAGACATTTTCCAAAATGTAGGAAAGGAAGAAAAAAAATCTTAAGTATCATCCTGTATCACTGTTGCATGCCTGGCATCTAATTGAAGTAGTATTGGTAAAGGCTAAGAGCAGCTTAACATCTATCACATGTCCACTTGCAATTAAGAGACTAGAAATGGAGAAGGCAATCAATTAAAAATGATGGGGAAGATTATGCTGAGGCCACTATAATTTTGTTCTCCTGTCCCATTAGTTGTCATACTTTTAAGAATAATAATCAAGTGGGAGGCTATGTTTATTCAAAGCAGAGTTTCTCTCTCTTGTGTTCAGCGCGCACACACATGGCTACTTTGTGCAGTACAGGGGTAATAATGTTCAATAGTTGAGCTTTAATGGCTGTTGCAGTAGCATTTTTCCATTATAATTGAAAGTGACACGACGTCACGTTTTTAGTTCACTTCCCAAGTTTGGTTTATTATCCATTCCTTACGTTGTACACCATCACTGGCTTTTTCTCCAATTTTCTCCTCTGCTTTCCTTATGGTTGTGAATTTTGCAGTGGTGAAGTTGCACAGTTATTAGCAATCCTCTGGTATCAAACTTCTCATTCTTCAGGTGTAACCCATGACCATGAGTGTGGGTAGGCTATATAATTATGGGGCCATCATAACTGAGCCAGATCATGCATTCACTTGTTAGCCACAAATAAATTGAGAGCAGAAACCTTGGTTGACATTTCTTTCCCCGGGAGCAATTGCAGTGTGTCCACTGCTGTCCTGCACTGTGTGGCACACTGGCTAGTGCATTCACTGGAAGAGCTTGCAAATATTTGCGAGAGACTGGCTTCTTCATTGGGGAGGGTGAAGATCCCAGTCTTGCATTCATTGCTTTGACTTCCACAATGTTTCTATGTAATGGATTCTTTATTGCCAGACAGAATGTGAACATTTTGGTAAAGAGGCGGTGCCCCTTTAAAACACGGAAATTTCTTGAGTTCTAAAAAGTTATAGGTCATGAGCTTTCAAAGAGAAACAGCGGTCCATTGTTTCAGTCACTTTATTGATTCTTCTGACTGTTTATTTGTGTGCTGCCTCCTCCCCTGCTTTGAGGTTTGGCCAAATCTCTTAGGATTGGCCTAAGAAAATCTATCAAGTTGTTGCAATATTGTCAGAATTTTTCTTTTACCCAGTTAAATTATTCTCATGATTCACAAGAAATCAATGGTTGTCTTAAAAAAGAAGGACTGTGCATAATTATTTGTATTTTTTGTAGTTCTGCTGAATTTATTTGAGAGGAAGTTTGCTTGAAATCATCGATTTTGGAAGATTTATTTCTGCATAAAGAGAAAATGTTTCTTACCTGTATTGATCCTGCTTAAGAAGGATTGCGTTTCGCCTTTTATTCCACAGTTCATCTGCATTTCTTAAATGAAACATTCCATTTGAGTTTAATTTTGAAAAATTGAAGGGGAACTAATTCTGCGCGATGGCTGGATTTAGGAAACTTGGGGACCCGAGAGATTGGAGCAGGAAATGAGCAATTACTCCCCGTGGTAACACAATATGAAGTTATCCTCCTCCTCCCATGTTATCAAACCTGATTCAGTAAAAAAACATGTCATGTCATTGTACAAATAAACCCCACAAAGCCATCAAAAGCCATTTTTGCAAGATAAGGGAGTGAAGGGTTATGGGGAGCGGGCAGGGAATTGGCTTTGAGCCCAAGATCAGCCATGATCTTATTGAATGGCAGAGCAGGCTCGAGGGGCCAAGTGGCCTATTCCTGCTCCTATTTCTATGTTCTTAAAAAAAATCACATTGTCGTCCACGCGTCTAGGAAAGCACCCACAATGTTTGCTGCCAAAAACCAGAAAACCTCAATGATGTCTGTCACAACATCCACTCTAGAATATTTCACTTAATGGAGAAGGTTAAATAGGCATCTAATTGAGGTTTTAAAAATGATGAAATGTTTTGAGATGGTAAATAATCAAAGCTTCCACTGTTTGGCAAATCACTAACAAGTAGACATATTGGGCATTTTCTCTGGAAAAACGAAGGCGGAAGTTATAAAAAAAATTACACAAGGTTATTAGAATGGAATGCTTTGCCACAGATGGCTATTGAGGCAGAAATTCAACGACATTTAAAAGGGATTGGATAAGTATTTGAAAAGGAAATGAAAGGATATTGGCAAAGTGCAGGGATTAGCATTGATAGATGAAGTTGAAGAGTCAGCATTGGCATAGATACAGTGGGTTGAATTGCAGCCCCTGGTGCAGTCATCTCTTTGACTTTATGAAAAGAAACCTTGGATATAAAAAATATCCACCAGAAAAAATAAATAGCTGAAGTTAAAAGCTGGAATTAGCTTTCAAGTCTTACTAATTATTCATCTTCTGCCTTTTACTTGTGCAAACTCTTAGAACTATGGCCCAAAAATTGCGGTCCGCGGCGTAGCTCCGGAGTAGGCCGCAGACCTGGGAAAAGAATACGAACCTACCTGATTTGGGACCGTCCTTCGTGAACTTGCTCTCTGACGCTGCATACTGGAGGCCAGCTTAATGGCCCACGGATCCCGGGGGCTCAGCCTGTGCGGAAACGTACCTGGGATCACATGGGCCTGGTTCTCAATCAGGAAACAGAATTAGATTTTACATAATTTCAGAAGGGAATCCTGTAATCAGATTTAATTACAATTACTTTACAGGATTGGAATTTAATTCCTAATTAGCTTCATTCCATTAACTTCACGAGATCTTAGTTCTGTTACTAAAAATGTAATTTTGCTGATAATTATCAACATCATTAAAATTCCAATCTTTGCAGAAACAAGAAAAACTCATTTGATAGAATGAAACAATCCGGTTTCCGAGATGAAAATGGTTAAAACATGCCTGAGGGATCCCCTTATGCTGATGCAAACAGCATCAATCATAACATTTTCATACATAATTGCTGGGCAGTTGGTGGGCAAATAGCCCAACTCTGCGCCAGTAATTGTTTTTTCTTTGGCTGTGTGGATGATCTGTCAACATGTATGTAGACAGATCGCAAGTTCGGGATTTGGTGCACAGCGCATGCAGAAATCCCGAACTTGTGGTGCATTTCAAAGGCGGTATGACGGGATACTCTGAGCACACCATCATACCCACAGCAAATTCTGGCTCATTACTTCTCTACTCTTGCGCTCTATACCACTATTTATACAACCCAAAATACTGTTGGCTTTTTTTTATGGCTTTGTCTACCTGTATTTGCAGCTAATTATATATTTGAACCCTAAAGTCACTCTGTTTATTCACAGCATTCAGTGTTTTACATTGAGTATATACTCCCATTTCTTGTTTGCCATTCAAATTGTATTACATCGCATTTATCTACATCAAATTGCATCTGCCCCCTATTTGCCTGTTCTGTTAACTTGACTACATCTTCCTAAAGTCTGTTCTCCTTGCTGTTTACCAAATGCCCTACTTTTGTGTAATCAGCAAATTTTGAGATTTTGTTCCTTACACCCAAGTTCCAATCATCTAAAAATACTGAGAACAAAAGTGATCCTAGCTCTAGCTTGCAGCTGCAGGTAGCTGGCAAACACTGCATTGAAACACCCCCCTGAAAAGAAATCCTGCCTCTGCCACTGGTGCCTTGAGGTCTTTTATGCCCAACTGAGAGGGCAGAGGGGGTCTCGGTTTCAAGTTTCATCCGAAAGACGACACTTCCAAGAGTATAGCACTCCCTTAGTACTGCACTCAAGCGCCAGTCTAGATTATCTGTTCAAGTCTCTGGAGTGGGGCTTGAATCCGCAACCTTCTGACTCAGAGGTGAGAACGCTGCCCACTGAGCCAAGACTGATACTTTTGGGAAGATGTACAGGCAAAATATAATTCTTGTATAGCTCTGCCAGTGGCAGTCAAAGTTACTGCAGCTCCCAGTTGTTGAGCGTCTGAGACTCCCTTCAGGTTGACACTGGGGATATCTTTAATGTCAGCTGGTTTGTTGTTCACACACATATCAAGGAGGTCACAGATGCAGTATTGAGCAATGCCAACAACTGCACTTCTTTTGGCATTGAACAACACCAATAACAGAGTCCAGGGGCTTATCAATAGCATGTATTGTCATTCAGGCTCCTGTGCACCATGCGACCCAAAAGGGATTTTATTTTCTCCATGTCCAGCTGCTATGTAATCACCAGCACAGAATCATGCAGATGCGTCCCTTGGAGTTCTCACAATGCCTTAATTTTAAAACCGTCATCTCTGCACACCCTTATTTAGAAGAAAAAAAGAGGAGTGGAAGGAAAGCTTCCTGAGAGACCAAGGGTACCCTTTGCACCCATGGCCTTTGCACTAACCATGGAAAAAACAAAATGCAGAAACAATGAAGGTCATGCTACAACTGGAATGATAATTGAACATGCCACTGGGATCTAGAAGCTCACTGTCTGGGTTCACACATGAAGTGTGGCCACTTGGCCAATGCAGGAGGATGCCTGTGGACCCTAACCCCAGCTTGAATCAGTGCCATCATGTGGAAAGGGGGGAAACAAAGAATTTAAGTGGATGAAAATGGGGCTGTGACTCGTTTTTTGAGTTGTGTATCCGTGAGAATATGCACACTGCAACCTGCCCTCATATTTAAAATATGCAAAATGACCATTGTGAGCAGTCATTTCATCTGCACTAAGTTACTGCAGGTTGAAATATTTTCATCAATTGTTCTCTGTTTTTAGAAACATGGGCGATTTTGCCAATGGGGGCGTGTTGGAGGCGGGATTGCTGCTTGTCGGGTTTTAGTCCCGCCTCCATCGATTTGTGGCCAACCCACGCTATTTTCCCTTGATTGACCTTGTTAAGCCCGCCCAGTGGGCTTAGCAGGCCAATTAAGAGAAAGCCGGTTACAGAGAATGTCAGCGTATGACGTTTCTTCTGTCAAAAATTTTTGACAGATGAATTATCATCGTTTGACAGCTCTGTGAAGCTGACATTCTCTGTAGTTTGATGAGTTCTTGAATTCAAGACTCATCAAACCTCTTTCTTTTGCAGAAATTAGATGGTTGCTGCATTGGAGAATGCAACAGCCATCAGTCATCTCTGCCGCGGAGGTGCGAGACTCTCTGCATACCCAACTCTTGAAGCCTGCAGGAAGAAACAAAGGTCAGCAAACTTTTTCTAACACTTTCCACTTACCTCACATACTCACCTCTCCACACTTGCACCCATCACTTACCTTCACAGTGCACTTTTGCACCCCTCTGACCCCCCGCAGACCCACTACTCGCCTCGGTGACCCTGGTGGGGTTCGGAGCCTTCGGGAAGCCCGCACTTTTGTGGGTAAAATGGGGATAATCCTCTTATCTGCCTCTTAACAGGCAGTTAAGTGGCTGTAATCCCCTTCCCGCCTCCAAGGAGACGGGACCCGGCGCGGGTCGGCTACCCGCCTCCTGGCAAGATGGCACGGAGGCGGGTTGGGCACCCGCCCCCAAATTCTGCCATTTTCCCGGCAGTCCCGCCTCCATACCCGCCTCCCTAGGGCTGACAAGATCGCGCCCAAGACTTCAGATTGATTTATTACCAAATAATGGACAAAAATCAGAATTCCCTAAACGCATCCAGTCACCATTTTATATTCCAAAATATAGAGTATTTTTGTCAAGCTAGGTAAGGCAATTACTTGAAGCATTTGCTTATTGTCACTAAGCATTACTGCCTTGAACTGACGGCTCTCAGCACTGGTGTCCTCAAGATGCAAGCCCCGGGAGCTGTACTGGTAGGTTCTGCACTACTTTACTAGGCTCATATTTGAGGTTTAATGAAGATGAATGTTGGATTACCAACCTTAAGTTTGGTCTTGTCCTTTTGAACAACCTTGGACAAACCTCCCTTCTGGCCTGTCATGGTTCAACGTTGTTGTTGATTATTTATGATTAAGTGAACTTGTTCTCTTTCGGGGTCTCTTTGCTGCTTCCTCCAGTCAAATACATGAAGCTGCAATCTAGAATGAGGCCTTGTATATAGTAGAGGGAAAAAGTTCATTCGAGTGATTCATGAGGCAAGGTTGTTCAAGAGACAGTGCCCCTAGGTGATGTTGTACTGTGCTGATCTTGCGATGAAGGTATTTCCTATTTGTCTGGTCAAGGTTGAACTTCATTCAAAAGGTTCGGCAGACTAGTAATGTAACATCATAGTGCTTGATGCAGTTTTCATAGACTCAAGATCTTTACTTAATTCCCTTGGTTACAAATGGCATATACTGTGGTCTTTGTTGTAAGCAATCTAGTTATGAACGGAAAAATGTTCAGCGTTTAAAGAAAAATTAAATGGAGAATGTGTGACTGAAAATCTGCAATCCTGCTCCCCTGCCATAAATATGGTGGAACAAGACCCAAACTCTGCTGTTGACTTCACTACCTTCTCTAATTGGAGTTCCAGGGTCGGCAGTGGGTGCCTGCGCTGGTATCCCTGCATGTTGGCGGGGTGGAGGTGAGTTGGGGGTGTGGCAGAGAAATGTAGCGTTTGCCAGCTGCTTGCAGGTGAGCCAGCCTGTAAATATCTGCACAGATTTGAAGTCGGCCCCCTTTATAAGAGGGCTGATTTCACGATGACCAATACTTTGGTCTTCGAGTGTTTCAGGAACACTGTGGGCCCCACTTCTGCTGTAAAAATATATTGTACGCCTGTATCTTACCATTGGGGGGCTCAGGTGGTGGTACTAGTGGAAATTCTGGCAGATGATACTATCCCACCTCCTTTTAATGTGTTGGGCTGCATGGGGGTGGGTGTAATTACTGCCAATTCTGCCCCCAGACGAAATTCCCATTGCCATTTCTTCAGGGCAGTGAGACTGTGTCCTGCTCCATTTCTCACCCTCGCCTATTCATGCTTGCCCCAATTACGCCAGCTGTTCTTCCCAGGCCCTGAAGAAATTTGGGGCCTGTTTGACCAGTGGTGGCACATTACTGCGATTATTTCATATGCATAAAATATTTTTAATTCACGAATGCTGTAAGTACGAATAATTTATACAGCCTTTCTCACAGATGATAGAAAGAAATATAATATCGTACTGATACCATTGTGGTTGTGCATTTTGTTCTGAGGTGTTGAATGTTGTGCAATGTCTATTTTAATTTGTAAGCATTGAGTTTTTTTATGTGGAAGGAGATAAATGGCCCAAGGTGATTTAGTGTGAGGATCTGCTGCTCTCGTTGTTCAGCATTACAGAGGTGACATTGGGATGCTGCATGCAGTAGCAGTGGTGAGCCGATGATTTTGCATGGATGTAGTCTGTGTTTTGTCGCCTTGCTGGTGCAATTTCATTTTTTATCTCTGTGAGGGAGAGCAGTAAATTCATCGCACTCTTCAGCTTCCATCCAGCAGGACGTTCAAAGACATTTTCACTCAAGTAGAAAGCACACTACAGAAAACTGTTTTAAAATATTACCAGCAAGCTGACCTCCACTTGACCTGTTTTTATCTTCTTTCTAACTGAAAAAGCCTGCGGCATCTACCTGAAGGGTCATGTAATGAGCCTTCAATTGAAAATCTACGTGAAGGTTCATGTGTCATCTTAGCTGGAAAGTTAGACTTGTTAAACCTGCAATGCTCCATAACTGGACCTAAAACAGGAGGTGGTTATTTGTAGGTTTTGTACATTCCTGTCTCAGCCCATTTTCAAATATTGTTTATACCCAACCCTGTTCTTGTGAATTTAGGCTGTTAAGCTGGGGTTGGAAGTGAACTAAAAAAAGTGCGTCAGATTTGATAGAACTGTGGACCAGGGTTTCTTAGCAATCTTAATTAGGCTGACATAACAACAGAAAATGCTGGAAGCACTCACAAAGCCAGGCAGCATCTGTGGAGAGAGAAACAAAGTTAACTTTTCAGGTCTGGGACTCTGTTTCTCTCTCCACGGATGCTGTCTGGCCTGCTGAGTGCTTCCAGCATTTTCTGTTGTTATTTCAGATTTCCAGCATCCGCAGTATTTTGCTATTGTATTAATTAGGCTGACATTTGGAGCCCTTGGTGTCAGGTCTATTATTTCTAGTGTTAAGTGCTATCCTCTTTGTTTTCAAAGTTTCTATTTTTTGTGATTTACAAAGTGACAAATGTCAGCTCTGTCATTTTTCCATCTTTAGCATCCAGTGTCAACATTGAGCACTCTTCTTGGGTACTCCGTGCCCAAATGCATCATAAAGATATCTCTATTTGCCCTAACCTTCACCCTTGTCCAAACAGAGCCAGTGTAATATTCACTGTCGTCATAGCCTCTCTGAGAAATTGGCAATCTCATGCTAAAACAAAAAAAGAAAAGATACAACAGCTGGAAGTCTGAAATAAAAACAGGATATGCTGGACATAAACAGCAAATCAATCAGTATCTGTAAAGAAAAGAGATGGGTTATGATGTTTCAGGTCTGCACCTTTCCCCCTGATCTGCTGCACATTTCCAGGAGTTTCTCTTTCTGATGAAGGGCACCCACCCGAAATATTATAATGCCTTTTCTATTTCCAGGTGCTGACTGATCTGTGTATGTTCTGTTATTTTGCTTATCTCATGCTAATATGTTATAACAATATTCAGGATTGTGTTGTGGACAAAGCATTGATTTGAGACTGGCAAAATTATTTTCATCTAGAACCTATGCATCTGCTGGAGAAAAAAGAGTCTTTCACCCCATCAGTACAGGCCCAATTTGAACCAAACTTCCAGAGGTGAATAAACATTGTGCCCACTAGATGAGAATGCATTGCAGACAAGATGCTGGTCTGCAGAAGAAGGTGTACAAAACTCCTCTCTACCCCTTTGACACTTGGACAAATCTTGGTCTTCATACCATTCTATATGTAGTGAAACATACTGCTTGAATTTAAACCAAATAGGAGAAAATATAAAGACTTCAGCAAACCTTTGAAGTCAGTTTTTTTGATTGCTGAGCATGGGGAGGGGTGGGGGTGACTCGAGGCAGTGGGGAGACTCGGGATGAGAGGTGTCCGCTGCCAATAAACAATGCAGTGTCTGTGAACAAATGTGGGCCAGCACATTGTTGTTTCACCTCTAGGACTTTGATTAAAAATAGAAAGCAGAGAGTAGGGAGAGAGGGTAGTTATTCAAATTGGAGGAAGGTAGAAAGCGGTGTGCCATAAGGATCAGTGCTGGGACCACTGTTGTTCATAATTTACATTAATGATTTCTACTTGGGAATAAATAACTTGGTATCAAAATTTGCAGATGATTCCAAACTGGGGGTATAGCTAACACTGAGGAAGAATGCATCATAATACAAGAAGACATTAGAAAACTTGCAGACTGGGCAGTTAAGTGGCAAATGAACTTTAACATATATAAATATGAGGTGATACACTTTGGTAAGAAAAGTAGAAACATCAAATACACCTTAGAAAATAAGAAACTGAATGGGGTAGAAGAGCAAAGGGATACAGGTGAACAATTCATTAAAAGCAGCATCGCAGGTCAGCAAAGCAATTAAAAATACTAACAAAGCACTGGGATTTATTTCTAGGGGTATAGAATTCAAAAGTAGTGAAGTTATGTTAACTTGTCTTGGACCCTGGTCAGGCTGCACTGAGAGTACTGTGCACAGTTCTGGTGTCCATACTATAAAAAGGACATAGAAGCACTGGAGAAAGTGCAAGCAAGATTGACCAGGATGGCACCAGAACCGAGAGATTTCAGCTATTGGAAAAAATTGAACAGGCTGGGGCTTTTTTTTTAGAAAAGAGAAGACTGAGAGATGACCTGATGGAGGTCTTTAAAATTATGAATGGGTTGGACAGAGTAAATGTGGAGTGAATGTTTCCACTTGTGGGAGAATCCAAAACTAAGGGCCATAAATATAAGATAGTTACTTATAAATTCAATAGGGAAATAAGGAGAAATGTATTTACTCAGAGAGTGCTCAGAATGTGGAACTCGCTACCACAGGAATAGCTTCGATGCTTTCAAAAGGAAACTAGACGAGTACATGAGAGAAAAGAGAATAGAAAGATATGCTGAAAGGCTGAGATGAGGTAGATAGAATGGGAGGAGACTCTTGTGAAGTATAAACACCAGCACAGAGTAGTTGGGCTGAATGGCCTGTATTTCTACTGTATATTCTATGTAATAATATTCTTTGGTTTCCTTTTAATTTTGGAGCAGAAATGCTTTGGGAAGATCTGGATTTGATTTAAAAGTAGACTGATGTGATAGAAGTTTTCTTCCTTGCGCTCTTTCTTTTCTATCCATTCAACATTTTAGATTTTTTTGAGTTCAGGCAATCGGAACCCATTTCAAAATATGTACAACAACTTCACACAAGTCTTGCAGATAAAACAAAAATATGAATTTTAACAAAACAGTGCAGTCTACCCCTTTTATCAAAATAGATCGCTTGCATGGATGGTTTAGTTTTTAACTGGGAAAGGTGGAAAAAGCTTTGACTGTGGATAATGCACAAAGCTCACTTTATTTTATTAAGCAGCCCTGTTCCTTTTTCTGTTAACCGAAAAGAGTTTACTGAAGGGTAATTTGTGTGTTTTATTATGCATACACCATGTACCACACTTCCTCTAACCGCAGTGTGTGCAGGCAGATTAACTACATGCTTTCCACTCATGGGACTGATGTAGGCCATACCAACATAATGAAAGATTAATATATTTTCTTTTAGTACCACAAATACGCATCCATTGCATAGCCAAATGACCTTTCATGTGCTGGTTACTCAGCTAAGTTACTTCAGAACTATGCAACTATCAGCTTTCAGATAACTGAGTTCAGCAATACATATGATATCTTGTGCCTGATGCACTTGTTTGTTGTTTTCTTCTCAGGCAAGAAAGAGGTTCCCATTAAACAATAATGACAAGTAATAAAATTACTCCACGTAATTTGTATTTCAACTTTGCCTGCAGCATCAGAACATAAGAAAAGCAAAGGATAAGAAAAGGTCATCCGGTCCAGAAAGGATCATCGTTTTTGTATCCTACATTTTCAGTCTTGACATCCAACTGTATTCTGAAAGCGCTTAATATCTTTCTTCTTTACACAGACTGATTAAGTAGGGTGGTAAAGAAGTTCTTCCTAATATTTTTAAATTGTTATTTTTTGAACTAGAGAAAATCACGGAGCAAAGGGTAGAGATGTGTTTGCAGGATCTGTTCGGGAGTGGCGATACATTTTGTGAGGGGTGGGGGCGGTGGGAGAACGTGGCTCATGTCGGAGGAGGAAGTGTTTCATTTGGAGGTAGTGATACTGTTCATATTTGGGAAGGTGGAATGTGTCCGCAGCTGTTGGAAGGGAATAATGTGGCGTCTATCCATGCATGGACTCAGCTTGGTGCTCTCAAAAAACAGTCCTAATTCTTTCCTGAAAACCTTCTCTATCCCTGACCACACACCCAGACTACCTCCTCAGCACGATCACAAAGTATAAATGGAACAACTTGGAATGCGGTCACAAGCAATCAAGGATTCTCTTGTTAGATTACTTTTCACTAATTTAAATTTATGGTCTTCAGGCCCATTTTAAGTAATAATCTATATCTAATTTAGAGACAGGAGGTAAAATTATTGAGTAGAATAGGCCTATATTCTCTAGTTTAGAAGAATGAGAGGTGATCTCATTGAAATATCTAAGATGCTGAGGGGGATAGACAAGGTAGATGCTGAGAGGCTGTTTACCCTGGCTGGAGAGTACAGAACTAGGGGGCGTAATCTCAGGATAAGGGGTCCTCAGGATGTAGGACTAAGATGAGGAGAATCTTCGGAATTCTCAATCTCAAAGGGCTGTGGATGCGCAGTCGTTGAGCATATTAAAGACCGAGATTGAAAAATTTTTGGGCACTAAGGGAATGAAGAGATATGGGGATCCGGTGGGAATGTGGAGTTGATGTAGAAGTTCAGCCATGATCTTATTCAATGGTAGAGCAGGTTCAAAAGGGCTGTATGGCCTACTCCTGCTCCTATTTCTTATGTTCTTGTTATGGCTTTAGTGGTGAGGTTTTCTCTCAATCCCAATTTGTAGCTGTCTAGCTACATTTTGCTTTAATTCTCATGGTTTGTGACTAATGCAATTTGAGTTTCTCAAATGTCGCAGTAAGTAGAGAAAGCTTGAAATCTTCCACTTCCTTTGGGGGAATTTTATGAGCCATAAATTCTTTGATTCTGGCAGAGTGGGAGCAAATCTTGGACAGTTTGTACATTTCCAACTGCTTCACTCTGTGCGTTTGCAAACTGAGAGTTTTCTCAGATTAGTTTGAAACTATTATCTATTGTAATTTTTTCATAGAATTAGTATAACTTTGTACAGAGGCAGTGATGGACTTGTGTTATCTGTCGAGGCTTAGGCTTTAATATAGTCCATAACTCAATCAGTAAGCACCCTTGAATCCCAGTTGCAGTGAGCACGGGTTTCCTTGTTGCCTGTTATTCCTACACATCACCCTTGGTTAGATCAGCTGTGTGACCCTGACTGTGAATTATGGAAGGCTACTTAACAATTCTGTCCTCCTACTGTCCATAAATGAAGCAAGTGCTGCTGGATAGTGTTTGGGCACAGGGATCAAGACCAATTGTATTGACCACGCAAGATCAGTGAAGTCAGCACCGAGCAGGAGTCAAACATGGAATCTTTCAGGCCCGCATGGCTGCTCACTGCCTTAACCTGCTGAATCTTGGAGAAGCTCCTCTGATACTTCACTCAAGTGACACTTCTTTACATGTGAACGTGATCAGTAATTGACAGTAAACTGTTCAATTTTTTGGGAGCATCTTCGGTAATCCTGATCTTGTTGTCAGCCAATGTCCACACATAAGCACTTTGTAGTAGGCATTACCAGGTAGTGATCAGGAGCTGGAACTGTTGGTCCTCTTCCAATCTAAAATGACACTGCGCCAATTGCAATACCTGATGCTGGCTCAGCTGAGGTCAACGAGTTCAATGCAAACAAGGGATTGAATGTGGGACCTTCCTCATCTCTCTTTCAATCTTGCATGATTCAAGTTCTCTTGAAGGTTTGACTTGCACTTCAATCTTCAGGTTGTATTAAAATATCTTGATGATAGGATGAGTGGGAACAAGCAGTTCAGGTGTCTCTGCTTGCTCATATAGCCACACTGGAAGGGTAGCAGGAGCGTGACTCTGCATTTAGTAATTAATTGATTTAGGATACAGGTTTAAAAATATCTGTCAGACTATAAAGCTTGTAACTCCAACAATAGTGATTCTCCCACCAACATTGCTAAATTAAAGCAACAATCCAGGCTTAACTACTGATCTGTTTGCTTTTTATCAGTGCAATAAGGTGCATCATCTTATATTATAGATAGAAAGGAGCATATTGTTATGTGGTGGTCAGATTAAAAGCAGCAAAGGGCAATGCAGCTTTCCACTAAATATCTCTAAAGCCAAGGAAGCGTGGCATAAGGCAACCATTGTTTGTCTATCTACCCATAAACAATTTGCTCCTGTCTTTTCTGTTTTACTAAATTTGCTCTTTGCAATATCTGGAAAATTACAGGTTTTGATGCTCTGCATTATACCAGTAGGTGGAAAGTAGTGGTTCGATGCAGAAAGTACTGAGGAACACTTGATTAACCTATTAAAGAGCTATGTAAAGAACTAAGCTTGTGTCAGCAGTAAGCTATATTTTGCCACTTTGTTTTGTTTTGCTTGGTTTTTGACTGATGTGTTGTAGCTGGTTATTCCTGTTTTGATTTCAACTGATTGTTCTACATTTGAAATGGTAATTTGGTCTTGTGTAAAATGTCTAATTATCTATGTACAGTACTATAATAATTTGGAAGATTATAGGGAAAGTTTGTTACTGTTGTTTAAGAACCAAGGATGGATAATTAACAATATGAATTACTTAGGGGGTGAGATTCCGCTGAACAGAAACATGGGAGCGTGTCTGTTTTCCTAGAGTTTACACATTAATGAAATTGCAGGAATGTGCCATTTTGAAATGTGATTTCTGAGAATCAGTTTGTTAGTGGGTCATTAATTATAATGAAGAACACGTATTCTGTTATTTGTTCAAAGAATTTCAGCACAACAATCAATTCGATTACTTGAAATTAATATTAAATATTCAACATTTTGTGTCACTGTTGAAATGAAATTGGAAGTATAAAGACGCAGGAGAGTGATTATTTTAATAGTCCTTTTTAGGAAAGAATGTTTTCTTTTCACTGTGTTGGTCTGATACTTAAGTACAATGAAAACAAATAATTGTGATAGGTGAAGGGCCAAGGCCCAAATGCAGGACAGCACTAAGCTTGAATAAGTACAAGAGCAGACATGGCAATTTGAACAATAGTGGTTAGATGATGTCAAGCTTAGATGTTAAAAGCCTGTTGA
The DNA here is from genome assembly GCA_030390025.1 of Squalus acanthias. Taxonomy (NCBI): domain Eukaryota; kingdom Metazoa; phylum Chordata; class Chondrichthyes; order Squaliformes; family Squalidae; genus Squalus; species Squalus acanthias. The sequence goes on along the minus strand of CM059433.1, from coordinate 62,235,280 downwards.
ATGTAGGAAGTAGGTAACGTTAAGGAGGGAAAGAATCCTCAAGTTTTTGATGTTCTGGAAAGAATGAGTTGGAGAAGAAAAAATCCCAAGGTCATTTTCTTTTTTTTTCCCCCTCTGGTTTAATAAGATTTTTCCCCCCAGTTTCCCCACTCTTCATCGGCCTGTGCCACGAGTGCTAAAGTAGGGAGATGTCTGGCTTCCAGGGAGCTCTGTGAGCAAACAATATGAGATAGATGAGGAACAGTTGAGGTGCATAGTCCCAATGTTCCCACTGGAGAATTGTGGGGTGAAAAATGGCCGACGACCTTGTGGAACAGCATTTTTAACCTACACTGCTCATTCACAAATTATGAATAAGAAATTAAAAAAAATATTAATTTCTCCCTCAATATAATGAGTATTAAGAAGCCAAGCAAAATTTACAATAATTTAGTGCATTAAGGAGCCCGATTCTTGCAGCCAAGAGGTGCCAGGGACTGCCCAGGTTCAACAACCCCCTTAAATCCCTCCACCCCCGATCAAAGACATGACGGCCTCCACTTCGTACCGCAACATGGCTTAGCAAAAGATCATGTTTAGTTCTGTTGACTTTCTTATACTATGTGCTTTTTCAGCTTTGCTCTCCAATTTTTTTTTAATTGATTACCTTTTTCCATTTTTAAATTTTACTGTAATTCATTATTTTCATCTTGGTGCTCCCTCATATCTTCATTATCTCAACCCTCTAGTTTTCCTTCATTTTCTTGCTTCCTTACAAAGCAGATTGTTTTGGGGTGGACCATGAGTGCAGTTTTGGTGCTGATGGAGTTGTGTTTTGGTCGTGTTAACTGTGTGTAACGAGCTGTTCCCAGATGATTTTGCCACTTCCAGGGTCTGAGTTTGTGGCCTTGCTGGAAGTGATCAGACGGGATGTGTTTGGCTGTTCTGGTGTACCGGGTCCCTGGAAATGCAGGTGGTTTGACAGCAAGCACAGAGAGGTCACTTAAATTGACTTCTGAGGTAAAGATTTAAAACTTTAGATGAAAGAGCAGCTCTCCAGCTGAAGCACAGAATTTTACTGGTACAAGAATTAATTTTGCCATTGATCTGTTAAATGGATCAAACTGGCACATTTTCTGATGCTTTTCTGTTCGGAGTGTTGCTTTATATAATCCTGGCAAACAGTCAAAGTCATCGAAATGGAAATTATGGAGTTTCCATTGTTTTTGAAAAGAATTGCAATTGGTTTTGCAATGAGATATGGGGGCTACTGACATAACTAACACGGAACACCAGAAAAGGTCTGCTCTTTCAACAACCCTGTTTTCAACAACTATGTTGATCAGTTTAAGTTATCTTCCAGATTAAGGAAAACGCCACTGCAATAATAATGGTTGCTGAAATAATGATTTCTTCATTCTGCACTGTAATGAGGGCAGATCACAGGTTCTGCAAAATTTACACCATCTACAAGGCACAAGTAAGTAGTGTGATGGAATACTCTCCACTTGCCTGGATGAGTGCAGCTCCAACAACACTCAAGAAGCTCAACACCATCCATGATACAGTAGCCTGCTTGATTGGCACCCCATCCACCACCTTAAACATTTGCTCCCTCCACCACCGGTGTACCGTGGCTACAGTGTGTGCCATCTACAAGATGCACTGCAGCAACTCGCCAAGGCTTCTTCGGCAGCACCTCCCAAACCCGCGACCTCTTCCACCTAGAAGGACAAGGGCAGCAGATGCATGGGAGCACCACCACCTCCAAGTTCCCTCCAAGTCACACACCATCCTGACTTGGAAGTATATCGCCGTTCCTTCATCGTTGGGTCAAAATCCTGGAACTCCTTCCCTAACAGCACTGTGGGAGTACCATCACCACACTGACTGCAGCGGTTCAAGGTGGCGGCTCACCACCACCTTCTCGAGGGCAATTAGGGATGGGCAATAAATGCTGGCCTTGCCAGCGATGCCCACATTCCATGAACGAATAAAAAAAATATATACTGACACATTTCAGATAAATACAGAACTCCAGATTAACATTTTAAAGAAATAGATCAACCATTCTTCAATCCAATGCAAATATCACATATACATTAAAAAAAAAATGAAATGCAACAAACTTCACATTTTAATAAGTTTTATAACCTTGAATACTGCAAGTTAAAGTTATGGAGCTCTGTGTGAAATGTTATATTGTCACACCACTCAACTGTTGAAGCATGTTGTGCCATGAGCAGTATTAACTATTGCATGTTAAACATGTATCTAGTAAAACTCTTATTTTTAATCCATCCATGTGGGCTGGATTCAAGCCGAAAGTCTGGGGCTGGAAAGACAATGTTGTAATCCACTACGTCACCCACTCTCCAAAGTAATTTGTTTTTCTAATTCCAGTATTCAGCAAAATGAGTTTCCAAGTGGAATTTTCCATTTAACTGATAACAGACATTAATTCTGTTGGAAATATAATTAATGCTATTGTGCCATCAGGGACTTGGTCTTTTTATGGCTGTACATAAGATGACTATTATTTTGTTTTCTTTCCAGGGGCCCAAAATTATGACGTAATCAGGCTTTCAACCTATCGGACAGCATGCAAGCTGCGATTTGTGCAAAAAAGATGCAATCGTAAGTATTAACTCAACGTAAATTATTTCATTCAAGAAAAGAATTGAATTCATGGGTGGAGGTGAGTCATTAAGTATAAGGAAATTTTGAAGTGAAGGTGACTTGCTGCACATACGGGTGGAATTTCCTGTGTATTTGTGCCCAAAGACCTGCGTAATCAGGGTGTAAAGCAAATACCTGGTATAAAAGAGCAAGAAAACTTGGGTGTGAATGTGTTATGCGCATAATTACACTACTTCAGAATTTCCTGCAATTACACTGATTCAAAACAGGTGTAAAATTAAACCCAGAATTTTAGGTGCAGCAGGAAACACTCATTTTTCTAGTGTTTTATTTGGCCAGATTTTGCTGCAGCAGGACATCAAATGGCATCTGTCATTAGTTAGACTTGCCCTTGCATGTTTAGGTTTTTAAATTTTTTGCACAGCAAGTTGCTGAAAGTGTAAGCTGATAATGGCCTGAATTTTGCAGTTAGTGCCGAAGGAACAGCGCTACGCTGACAGCTGCCCACAGCGTTTTTGTAGGCTTTTGTGCGGAGACTTGCTGTCATCGGGTGTCTGATCCAGTGCGGCGCCCTCTACAGGGGATCTGTGGCGTGTGTGAGCAGGACAAACTACAATGAGGCTCGTCAACCAATCAGATTGAAGGACCCTCACTGAAACACGCAGGGCTGGACTTTCCGAATGGAGGTGGGTTGGCGTCGGGACTGTTAGTCGGCGGGTTCTGGTCCCGCTACTGGCTCCAGCCAGTCTGCTGACACAATTTTCTGTTGATTGGGCTCGTTAAGCCCGCCGTGCGCGTTACCCGGCCTGATCACGGTGCGGGTCTGCTGAGCTGCTCTGATGATGAGTTTGCAGCTGGTATATTTAAGGGGGCCGTGTCCCCATTGGCTCTCTCTTTGTTTTCGATGCTCCTGAGTGCTGGTGCTGTCAACGATGTCTGCAGAGACCAAAGGGACTAAATTAAAAAGCAGAACCACAAAGGTCATAATCTCTGGATTATTACCGGAGCTACGAGCAAAATTGCATTGGGTCAATAGGATCAGGGAGATGAATGCGTGGCTCAAAGATTGGTGTGGGAGAAGTGGGTTTCGATTCGTGGGGCACTGGCACCAGTACTGGGGAAAGAGAGAGAGCTGTTCCGTTGGGACGGACTACACCTGAACCATGCTGGGACCAGAGTTCTAGCGCATCGAATAACGAGGGAGGTAGACAGGGCTTTAAACTAAATAAGAGAGGGGGAGGGTCCCGGTGGAGAGAAATCTAGAATGCTAAAGAGAAAAGACAAGGAAGCAGTGCAGGAAAGTGATTGGGGTAAGGATAACCAGATTGTGTCAGGAAGGGACAGAGCGTACAAACAAAGGAGTGCACTAACAAATAGGGTCCAGGTAAGAGAAAATGGTAATAAGACAAATAGGGCCATCGTACAAAAAAATGTTAAGATGTCTAAAAATGTTAAAAAGCCAAATCTAAAGGCACTGTATCTGAATGCATGGAGCATTCGTAATAAGGTAGATGAATTAACAGCGCAAATAGATGTAAACGGATACGATATAATTGTGATTATGGAGACATGGCTGCAGGGTGACCAAGGCTGGGAGCTGAATATCCAAGGATATTCGATATTTAGGAAGGACAGGCAAAAAGGAAAAGGAGGTGGGGTGGCGTTGTTAGTAAAGGATGAAATGAGAACAATAGTGAGAAAGGATATAGGCTCAGAAAATCAAGATGTAGAATCAGTCTGGGTGGAGCTAAGAAGCACCAAGGGGCAGAAAACATTGGTGGGAGTTGTCCAAAGGCCTCCAAACAGTAGTGGTAATGTAGGGGATGGCATCAAACCGGTAATTAGAGATACATGTAACAAGGGTACTACAGTAATCATGGGTGACTTTAATCTACATATAGACTGGCCAAACCAAATGAGCAATAATACTGTGGAGGATGAATTCCTAGAGTGTGTATGAGATAGTTTTTTTTAGACCAGTACGTTGAGGAGCCAACTAAGGAACAGGCTATCCCAGATTGGGTATTGTGCAATGAGAAGGGGTTAATTAATCATCTTGTTGTGCGGGGTCCTTTAGGGAAGAGTGACCATAACATGATGGAATTCTTCATTAAGATGGAACGTGAAGTAGTCCAACCTGAAACTAGGGTCCTAAATCTAAACAAAGGAAACTACGAAGGTATGAGGAGTGAGTTGGCTATGATAGATTGGGGAGCTTCATTAAAAGGCATAACGGTGGATAGGCAATGGCTAACATTTAAGGAACGAATGCATGAATTGCAACAGTTATACATTCCTTTCTGGCGCAAAAACACAAAAGGAAAAGCAGCCCAACCATGGCTAACAAAAGAAATTAAGGATAGTATTAGATCCAAAGATGAGTCATATAAAGTTGCCAGAAAAAGTAGCAACCCTGAGGATTGGGAGCAGTTTAGAGTTCAGCAAAAAAGGACCAAGAGATTGATTAAGAGGGGAAAAATAGAGTATATGAGTAAACTTGCAAGGAACATAAAAGCGGATTGTAAAAGCTTTTCTAAGTATGTAAAAAGAAAAAGATTAGTGAAGACAAATGAAGGTCTCTTATAGTCAGAAACGGGAGAATTTATAATGGGGAACAAGGAAATGGCAGAGCAATTAAACAAATACTTTGGTTCTGTCTTCACGGAAGAGGACACAAATAACTTCCCAGAAATGCTAGGGAACCAAGGATTTAGTGAGAAGGAGGAATGAAAGGAAATTACAGGAAACTTTCGTTTATCCGGCATCGACGGGACCGGCGTGGTGCCGGTTTATCGAAAGTACCGGATAACAGAGAGTTATATCTACCGAGGCTATTTTTAACAAAGAGACTCCAAGCAGCACGGGAGAATCTACTCCTGCTACTGCAATGTTTCGGACTTGCGACAGCGCCAGGAGGCCGAGTCGTGGCACTTTTGAAAAGTACCCCTACTGACTAAATCGGCGTTCGCGGACTCGGACTCGACTCGGGATCGGCAACATTGCCGGTTATTTGAGAGGATTTTTCGGAGCACTCGGCGTTCGCGGAGACTCGACTGCAACTCGGCAACATTGCCGGTTATTTGAGAGGAGTTTTCGGAGGATGATTTTTGCCGGTTAAGCGAGAATTCCGGATATTTGGGTGCCGGATAAACGAAAGCTTCCTGTAGTATTAGTAAAAAAAATAGTGCTGGAGAAATTAATGGGACTGAAAGCCGATAAATCCCCAGGGCCTGATGATCTGCATCCCAGAGTACTAAAAGAGGTAGCCATGGAAATAGTGGATGCATTGGTTGTCATCTCCCAAAATTCTATAGATTATGGAACAGTTCCTGCAGATTGGAGGGTGGCAAATGTAACTCCACTATTTAAAAAAGGAGGGAGAGAGAAAACAGGGAACTACAGACTGGTTAGCCTAACATCAGTAGTCGGGAAAATGCTCGAGTCTATTATAAAGGATGTGATAACAGGACACTTAGAAAATATCAACAGGATTCGACAAAGTCAACATGGATTTATGAAAGGGAAATCGTGTTTGACAAACCTACTGGAGTTTTTTGAGGATGTAACTGGTAGAATAGACAAGGGAGAACCAGTGGATGTGGTGTATTTGGATTTTCCAATAAGAGGTTAGTGTGCAAAATTAAAGCACATGGGATTGGGGGTAATATACTGGCATGGATTGAAAATTGGTTAACAGACAGGAAGCAGAGAGTAGGAATAAATGGGTCTTTTTCGGGGTGGCAGGCGGTCACTAGTGGGGTACCGCAGGGATCAGTGCTTGGGCCCCAATATCAATGATTTGAATGAGGGAACCAAATGTAATATTTCCAAGTTTGCTGATGACACAAAACTAGGTGGGATTGTGAGTTGTGAGGAGGATGCAAAGAGGCTTCAAGGTGACTTAGACAAGTTGAGTGAGTGGGCAAATACATGGCAGATGCAGTATAATGTGGATAAATGTGAAGTTATCCACTTCAGTAGGAAAAACAAAGCCAGAGTATTATTTAAATGGTGATAGATTGGGAAATGTTGATGTACAAAGGGACCTGGGTGTCCTTGTACACCAGTCACTGAAAGAAAACTTGCAGGTGCAGCAAGCAGTTAGGAAGGCAAATGGCATGTTGGCCTTCATTGCAAGAAGATTTGAGTACAGGAGCAAGGATGTCTTACTACAGTTACACAGGGCCTTGGTGAGACCACACCTGGAGTACTGTGTCCAGTTTTGGTCTCCTTACCTAGGAAAGGATATACTTGCCATAGAGGGAGTGCAGCGAAGGTTCACCAGACTGATTCCTGGGATGGCAGGACTGTCGTATGAGGAGAGATTGGGTCGACTAGGCCTGTATTCACTAGAGTTTAGAAGAATGAGAGGGGATCTCATTGAAACGTATAAAATTCTGACAGGGCTAGACAGACTGGATGCAGGGAGGATGTTTCTCCTGGCTGGGGGGTCTAGAACGAGGGGTCACAGTCTCAGGATACGGGGTAGGACATTTAGGACTGAGATGAGGAGAAATTTCTTCACTCAGAGGGTGGTGAACCTGTGGAATTCTCTACCACAGAAGGCTGTGGAGGCCAAGTCACTGAATATATTTAAGAAGGAGATAGATAGATTTCTAGACAGAAAAGGCATCAAGGGGTATGAGGAGAGAGCGGGAATATGGTATTGAGATAGAGGATCAGCCATGATCATATTGATTGGCGGAGCAGGCTGGAAGGGCCGAATGGCCTACTCCTGCTCCTATTTTTCTATGTTTTTAAAGGCTGCTCCCCGCTTCAACGATGACTCCTCCATGTTCTTGTGGAGGGAGTCAGAGGACGTAGACAGGTACTATTCCCGGTAGATGGAAGAAGGAAACCTCCTCAGCAGACACAGGCAGCCTGGCTGCAAATAGCTGAGGAGGTAACTGCAAGGTGTTTGTTCAGTCGCACCTGGGTCCAGTGCAGGAAGAGGTTCAATGATCTCCTGCGTTCTGGAAAAGTGAGTATAAAAGCAAACTTACCTTAATTCTGCTGTGCCTGTCATCACAACCCCATCACTCTGCATTGCCAACCCTACTCCTGCACATCCTAACTCACCCCAATATCTCTTGCACCATCCCCCATCCCTCTCTCCCGATATACAGAATCACATCCCCATCTTATTATGCACCCCTCACACCCACCCTCAATGTAATGCAGTGACAACAACTAACAACTCAAAAGAAGGAAACTTGGTAATGGGAACCCACTCCATCATCATCTCCTTCTAAACATCTATCCTATCCATTCTTTACATTCATTCCATCACTCTCACTGAAACTCCACCTCTTTCCCTCATTGCAGGAAAAGAGAGTCCACAATAAGAGGGAGAGAACAGGAGGAGGACCACCATCGTTCTCACAGCTCACCCACACTGAGAAGGCAGCTCTCGACATTGCGGGAACAGTTGAAGAGCTCGAAGTGGGGTCAGAGAGAGGGGCTCAGTAGAAAACCTGGTGACAGAATAATTCTCCATCCATTTTATTTGGCATTCATGAGTGACTCATATGGGATCTGATGTCAATGGAAATTGAATGTTCATCATGTGCACAATGGCATGTGTCTGCAATCTACATATCACATGTCTAACTCATGTCTTTACTCTCCCACAGGACCATCAAGAGCCCCCCTCCCTACTGTCCAGGAGGAAGAGCAGGAGGACTCCTCAGAGGATGCCGCATCCTCTGGGGGAGCAGCGTCAGCAGAAATGAGCGCACCCAGCACCAGCGCAGAGACGCACACCTCGGTGGATCGTATGCGATATAGATTAGTGTTGTCACCTGGTGTATCACAACTCACGAGTGAGCAGGAGCAGATGGTGGAGACAGGGACAGCAGTGGGGAGTCCTCGTCGGGGGCCGCAGGTCACAAGTTCTGCTCAGCTGCATATAGACGCTGAGCTTTGGGGGCCATCCAGAAAGAGAGCGGCGCTGGAACTTCAGAAACAAGTGCAGAAGGCTCTGACTGGGTTTGCAACCACGGTGACTGCGAGTGTGCAGAGAATGGAGGAGTCCATCTCAAATATGAGCAACGCCATGGCACGCAATGGTAAATGTAGGTACCGCCATGGAAAGGATGGCCACCTCCATGGAGGACATAAATTGCCAGACTCACAACAACATGGTGACTCATCTAGATAGATGATCTGCTATGGAGGATAGATGGGCATCTATCGCGGAGAGGAACCAGAGGTTCATGGACGTCCCCGTTATGAGGAATGTCAGTACAGACACGGGTCCTCATGGCCCCACTGATGTGCAGCAAGGTGCTCTCCAGCTACTTGCTAGCAGAGAAGTGCAGGTGGCCCATGAGAGGGATGATGGTGGGAGGCGACGTGGAAGTGGGGGCTCCTCCAAGTGCTCAAACTGCCATCCCCTTGCCAACCCCACAGTCAGAGCCCCAGATGGCTCCCTGAACAGCGATTGCTGAGTCTGTCCCTGTGCAGCTGCAGGAGGAGCAGACTTTGGCGGGACCCTCACAGGCTCCAAAACCCAGAGGATGACCACCAAAAGTGTCTAAGCAGGCGCAGCAGGGAAGTGAGCAGGCTGCCTCCACATCTGCTGAAGCCACGGGTAGCACCACGTAGAAGCACGCGTAAGAGAAAGCTGCCACTTGGTCACAAGGGTACTCACTTGGGTGTTCTGCTAGAAATCAATGTTAAATTTATGTTCTTTTATTCTGTTTGTAATAAATGACTATTCTGTGAATGTGTGAACTCGTTGCCATATGTGTGGTCACAATTTGAATTGGCACAGTGAGGGTGAGGGTGCCTTTTATGTCCAGCAATGGTGGTGACAGTGCAAGGAATGCACAGATCATTATAGAGATGCTCTATGGTGGTGAAGTGTGGTCATGGCAACCTTCAAGTGCATGTGGCAGCCACATGTCTGTGCTGCATAAATGTTTGTGAATCTGGCATTGATCAGGCCATCCCTGGCATCACGGGCAGCAATGTGCTCGCGTGCTGGTCGCAATGGGTCTGGCGCCTCCTCCAGGTATTTCTCATCTGGGACTTCATTCTGCTCCTCCTCTCTGAAGCGGCTGTGCGCTCTGCGCCTTGTTCCTCATCCAACGCCAATCCTTGCTGCAGTGCGATGTTGTGCAGGGCATAGCAGACAACGACAATTCTCGAGACCCTGGCTGGTGCGTACTGTAGGGCTCCACCAGATCTGTCCAGCATCTGAAGCGCTTTTTGAGCAATCCTATTGTTTGCTCTATGAGACTTCTGGTGGAAACGTGGCTTTGATTGTAACGCTCCTCAGACTCGTTTGATGGCCTCCCAAACAGTGTCATTAGGCACGTCTTCAGGGGATAGCCCTTGTCTTCAAGGAGCCAGCTAGAAAGTTTGCTTGGCGGAGTGAAGAGCCGAGGGACAGTGGACTGGCGCAGGATGTAAGAGTCATGGCAGCTGCCAGGGAACTTGGCGCACACATGCATGATCCTATTCCTATGGTTGCACACCAGCTGCACGTTAAGGGAATGGAAGCCCTTGTGGTTGACAAATACTGCTGGGTTCTGATGGGGTGCCCTGATGGCCACATGTGTGCAGTCGATGACGTTCTGCACCCGTGGGAAGCCAGCCAGATTGACACCGCCTAGAGCCCGTGCGGTAACACTTGCCTCATCAGTGGAAAAGTGGATGTAATTGGTGGACTTGGCAAAGAGGGCAGCGCTAACCTGCATGATGCATATGTGGGCGGCCGACTGGGAGATGCCGCTAATGTCTGCTGCTGATCCCTGGAAGGACCCAGACGTAAAGAAGTTGAGGGCGGTGGTGACTTTGACAGCCATTGGTAAGGCGTGTCCACCTGCTCCTCTGAGCTGCAGGTCTTAATCTAGCATTGCGCAAATGTCTGCGACTACCTCGCGCAAATGTCTCAGCCTCCTTTGGCACTGCTGCTCAGTCATGTTGAGGAAGCTCATGTTGAGGAAGCTCATCTTCTGCCTGTAAACCCTGTGTTGGGAGTATCTCCTGCGCTGATGGCCTCTGCCCTGCACAGCATCAGGTGGTTGAGAAGGTTGGCGCTCTTGTTGGTGCCGCTGCTCTGCCTGCTTCTGCTGCTGCTGCAGCTGATCCTCTTCAGATTCTGAGGACCAGGGTGAGAGTATAAAGCGTTGCCATTCTGCTGTTATATATGGCAGTTGAGAATGAGATGTTATGAGCATTCAGTCGATGGGGAGAGAGGTTATTTCAAGTAGGTGATGGTGTTTCTAGATTAGCACCACACACTTACAGATCAAAATGTGTGTTCCAAATTCTGAAATCAGCAACCTCTGACATTTGAAAGTGAACAGAAGTGAGAGTCCAGCTTTTACACTGCAGTTGCATCTGTGAACTATTCAGCTCGTTGGTATTCCCGACATACTTACCTGACGTGATCTTCGAACGTAGTGAAACACATTAAAAATGTGTGAAAATAGGAAAAGGCTGTCAAAATAGCACTTAACAAGGAGTTAAGTATCTTAAATCCCTCACGCCGCTTGGTGTCGGGTCTGTTCTGAAATCACAGACCCGACACTTTGGAAACTCACATGGAGGCGGGATTGTGGCGGGTTCCCAACCGTCCGTCAATCAAATTGAATTTAACAGCTGACCCGCCTCTGAACCCACCCTCTGAGCGCCGTCAAAATCGCGGCCGTAGAATCTAAACAAGGAAGTATAAATTAACTGCAAATATTGTACAGAAAGCGAAATAAAGATTGGGAAAGAGAGAGATAAAAGAGACAGACAGAAAAAGTTCAAAAAAAAAATCTCCCAACACTAATTACATTCTGAAGGAATGAGACTCCACACTTGCAAAATTAAATTTTCAAGGCCAGAGAGGTTGTTTGGCAGTAATTATGACTGATCACTTGCACCTGAATGCACCAGCCCTAACTTTTTCTGCCATGTTTAGTGGGTAATTAATGGATAAGTACAGCGACTTCACGCCCTTACATGTGTTTCAATGCCGAGTCTATCGGCGAGGTACTGTTACAGCGCAGCCTGTGGAGGAGCAGGGTAACTCAGGATTTCCGCGTTTAACTGCACATGTGCGGACTCCGGAAGTTACTTTCCAATGTACTCCATTATAACGGTGAGCGCTGTCAGCCTCACCGTTATTCTCAACGCAAAATCTGGTGAACAGGGCAAGCAGCTGTGTATCCCCTTAACCAATCAGATTGAAGCATTGTGAAATTAACAGTTCAACAACTGAGAAGGAAGTGTAAGTAAGAGTGGGTGAATTCAATTCCAAATCAGGTACAGAAAGAGAAATGGAGAGGGAAAGAAAGATTGGATTAAGAGAGAAAGGAAGAGACAGAAAGGAAAAGTAAAAAAATAAATTTAAAATTTAACATTTTTAAAATCTCCAACAATTAAAACCTGAAGGAATTAGACTTGATACTTGTAATAGCTAATTTTCAGTGCCAAAGGTTGACTGGCAGTAATTAACACTTATCATGTCATTAAAAGAATACTTAAACTGGAATGGACAAGACTTAACTTTGTGGCGAGTTTAGTTCGTATCTACTGTGCAAATACAGCAACTTTACGCCATTCAATGCATTTCAACGGTCAGGCAGACAGTGAGATGCCGTTTTCACAAAACTAACGGCGGCACAGCACAACTCCAATCGCAACTTTTGGATATTCACGTTTAACCGCACATCCGCCCCTCACCTGAAGTCGCTGTACCATTTGCACATAAATAACGGCGAGTGCCATTAGCCTCACCATTATTTTGACAGGAAAATCTGGGCCAAGGTGATTTTTTTTTTTCAAGCAATTTTTAGAAGTTATTTATTCTCCCTGAGACCAGCCATGTATTTTCTGTTTCTTTGAAGGCATTTTCATGGCTTCAGTATGAGTCACGTTAAAAATTGCAAAGCTTCCATGACTGCATGTTCTTAAGCTTGCTGTGCCGAATGTGCATAAACGATGGTTAGATGGCTTGAAATTTTAATTTTCATACTTGGAGGGAATATATGATGTGAGTTCCTCAGGCCCCGTTCCGGCGTATGCTAATTAAATGGCAGTAAAAAAAAAAGGCGCACTAATGGGCATAATTTCGGGTGTAACTTCCCAATTATGCCCCGTGATGTAGGGTTTTACTCACCACTGTCCACAACAGCACCAATTATTTTAAAGCATCTTTTCTACCAAGGGATCCAACTGTTTGCCTAGAGCAGGATTTTATGTGGAGAAAGGTTTAAGAAGGTTGCAGACAAAAAAATGCAATACACAGCAAATGAAGGATTATAGTATACTAACCTGGAGGGAAAAATTAAACTAAATTAAACTGTAATCATAAAGAAATGATTTTTTTTTCTACTGATGACTAAGAAATTCATGTCACTTTTTGTTCTCTAGCTCCTAATTATTCTGTGACAGTATAGCAGCAACCATTTAATAATAGATCCTGTCATAAGAGATGAGAAATGTACCAACCCCAAAGACCTGATTTTAAATAAGTGCAAAAGAGTTCATTTTTTAAGTGAAGTGCTTCAGCAAATACGTTTAGGTATAAGTATTGGGAGCTCGAGCACATTGAGATGAGTAGTGTGCTGTTCATTGTACTTTACACTCCAGATGTTTTAAATGCAGTTACATTTTGGGTGCCATATTGTTACATGCACTTTGGATTTACACTTTAAAGATTCTAAATCTTTCTAACTTTACTGATCTCACAATGATCTGTCCTGGCTGAGAAAGAAGAGAGAAAATGAATGAATTGCTTCAGGCACAACAATAATTTGACCCTGGTCCATCTTATTCGTTACTTAATAGATTATTTAAAATATAACATTGTGCAAGTGATTCAATTTCCTGATGCTTGGGTCTGGACACACAAGTTGGATTACTTCTTAGAAATTCTACTAACTGCACATTAAACCTTGTGCCTGTGTACGTGTGTGTGCATGCATGTATGTAGTTTTATTGTATTTCCATATTTTAGATTTGTGAACATTTCAGGATTTAGTGAAAGCATAAATATGAAATATTTTGTTGCTGTGAAATTGTGTAACATGGTTGAAAGATGATATGATCAGCAATCTCGTCATCATATTTACTAAGGAATTCGTAAATCTGCTGCCAAGGGCACAGATACAACTTCAGGCATGTGTGTTTCCCTGAGTGATCATTTTCTAAGTTGGTTGCCTGTACTCTGCAATGGTCTTCAGACCGGTCAGAATTTATAAATGAATCAATCTTTCAATGAATGTTCCTAATTGATTCCGTGGGACAAGGACGACACTGTGGGGATAACTTTCTGTATTGATTGTGAGGATATAGGTTGGTGGATAATTGTTCGAATAACTGCAGTGCTTTGCTGTTGAAGGCAGGTAACATGTTTAACTGGTTCCTTCAATCTTGCTAAACTTTTGATGAATGCCCCATCTATTTTCATTACATTTCACTTTTTTTACAACAACAACGTGTATTTATATAGCACCTTTAACATAGTGAAACGTCCCACGGCGCTTCACAGGAATATTATAAGACAAAAAATTTGACACCGAGCCACATAAGGAGAAATTAGGGCAGTAACCAAAAGCTTGGTCAAAGAGGTAGGTTTTAAGGAGCGTCTTAAAGGAGGAAAGAGAGGCGGAGAGGTTTAGGAAGGGAATTCCAGAGCTTATGGCCTCGGCAACAGAAGGCACGGCCACCGATGGTTGAGCGATCAGGGATGCTCAAGAGGGCAGAATTAGAGGAGCACAGATATCTCGGGGGCGAGGTGGGTGGGTGGGGCGGCGGGTGGTGGTGGTGTGGGGCTGAAGGAGATTACAGAGATAGGGAGGGGTGAGGCCATGGAGGGATTTGAAAACAAGGATGAGAATTTTGAAATCGAGGCACTGCTTAACCGGGAGCCGATGTAGGTCAGCGAGCACAGAGGTGATAGGTGAAAGGGACTTGGTGCGAGTTAGGACACGGGCAGCCGAGTTTTGGATCACCTCAAGTTTATGTAGGGTAGAATGTGGGAGGCCAGCCAGGAGTGTGTTGGAATAGTCAAGTCTAGAGGTAACAAAGGCATGGATGAGGGTTTTAGCAGCGGATGAGCTAAGGCAAGGGCGGAGACGGGCGATGTTATGGAGGTGGAAGTAGGTGGTCTTAGTTATGGCTGCGGATATGTGGTCGGAAGCTCATTTCAGGGTCAAATATGTCGGGAAATGCAGTAGCCAATTTGTGCACAGCTAGCTCCCAGAGACAGCAATTAGATAACTGATCAATTAAACCGTTCTTGGGCGTATTGCTTGAGGGATAAATGTTGGCCAGGACACTGGCAGAACTCTCTCATTGCTCTTCGAATAATGCCGTGGGACCTTTTGCATCTACCTAAGAGAGCAGATGGAGCCTCGGTTTAATGTATCATCCGAAAGATGGCACCTTCGACAATGCAGCACTTTCTCAGTGTCAGCCGAGATTATGTGCTCAAGACCTAGTGTGGGGCTTGAATCCACAACCTTAGACTTGAGGCAATAGTGCTACCACTGAGTAAAAGCTGAAACCTAAAGGAGATGGGGTTAGGAAGAGGAGGATAGTAGGGGGTTAAAGAGGAGGATGTGTGGGGAGGAGTGGAGGGCAGGACAGAGATGAGGGGATGAAGGAGAGAGAGAGAAGGGGACAATGGGGAATGAGAGTAGGGCAAAGAAGAGGGAAGGAGAGGATGGAGACATGAACAGGCATGGGAACCGAGTAGAATACCTAGGGAGAAGGGAGAGGATGTGCCCAAGCTCTTTCCGCTTTCTCTTTTCATCCAGTGCTCTTCCCCCCTCTCCCCCTTTGCCACTTTTACACTATTCCCTGATTTTAGGCCGGATAGTGGAAGAACTTCCTCCCTAGGAGTCGAACAGATTGATGCAGATATCACAATAACAACATGCAAAGAGGAACAGAGAGAGCGGAAAACAATGATAAAGTGCCAAAAGGAATTAGAGAGTGGAAAGAAACAGACATAGATTTGTTTTTGTTCGTGCATTGTATGTCACACAGACATATTACTATCGTAGTAAAATTGCGTATCCTTGGACTCACTATGGAGGATACGCTACTTCTTACAAAAATCTTGCATTTAGTGTGTGCTTTGTCACATTTGAAGCATCATCCTTTTAGTGTCATTTCTGTGTCCAACTTGGATCTGACTGGCTCAAATGTCATATTCATAAAACGGCAACAAATCACAACTGAACAGCTAGCGAATGCATCAATCATTAAGTAACAAGTGGGAATGAGTACCACCAGTCATGAAGGTAACTTTCACAGGAATTCGATGCAAGCTACTATATCAAAGGCATTATTCACTGAGCAAATAAATCACGGCAGCAAATTCTGGATGGCCCATACCATTACTGAAGTTTGGAAGGAGGTTCTGAACAATATTCCTGATTTTAAAATATCTATTTAAGCAGAACTTTTTAGTCACATAAATTACTGTTGCAGAGAGATTTGTTTAAGGAAAAAAAATAAAATTCATAATTTTTGACAGGAGAACACAAATTAATTTTTTCATCAGTTTTACATTTCTTGGTCCTCACCATAAAAACCAGCACTCGAAACAGTTGAGACAGACTGCCCGTTTGATATTGTGGGTAAGCAGCTAGGATTATAACATGCATTAATATTATATTTCATATCATCCATTTGTTTATTTTCCGGGGACCAATTAAAAACACTAACCACACGGCCACTCAGCAGATCTTTTACAAACTTCTTTCCTCTCCCCCACTCTCACACCCAGTACCCTTCCCTTCTCCAAACTAAATCTAACTAAATCCTTTTCCTTTTAAGAAATAAAAGTAAAAAATAGATAAAAGTGCCAGCTTGGAGTGTCTTCTACCAGATTATATGAAAGACTGAGCAGAGGCAGAATGCCTATTGCACATCTATTGTCTGGTTTTAGATTTGGTAAAAGGTGGCAACCATCGTGACGGAGCATTCCTCCTTAACTTGAGCTTTGTTTAAGCCTGGGAGGTCCATCCAGTTTGATCAATGCTGCATCAACGTGTTTTTATCTAAAGCCTTTGTTCACACCTATTTTAAAATCTCTCAGTTCCTCATAACAGGACTTGTTACTTGAAAACCTATTTATAATTCTCTTAAATAAGTTTTATTTTATTTCCAGCTGTGTATAGTATTCACAAACCAATGTGAAAGGTCAGAGTTGAAAAGAGTTAAAAAGAATATCAGATAAATTAGGAAATATCTAGATGCATAGAGAAGCATCCAGATTTTAAAAACAATTGTTCTTGGGATGTGGGTAATTCTGGCAAGGCTGCATTTATTGCCTATTCCCAGTTATAATGGTTGTTACAATGATAGTTATAATGGCTTTGTAAGGCCACTTCAGAGCGAGTTAAGCGTCAGCTGTAACTTAGGTGGGCGATTGGCACAACCCGTGCGGAAATTCAGAGCCTAAATAATCAACTTTTGTATGTATTATTCTGCAATGTAATAACAAAATGCCAATAATTCTGCATGCCATGTTTTCTGTGGGCAGAGTGGCCATGTTTGTCTCAGTAAAAATGTGACCCTGGTTAAGCCTGTGGCCCTGATGTCTAACATGGGTTTGGAGTGAATATTGCACTGATCTTGAGGGTCTGACACCTTTGTAAAAATGCTGCAGTATATAAATATTTGAGATATAGATACCAACTGTGCAATTGCCAAATCAAAAGTAAGGGTTGAGAGTAAATTAATTACTTTAGAAAATGCTGTGAGCCTTATTTAATAGTTATTGTGCCTTTTTATAATTCAAATGGAAAAGAAATGACTGGTTGAATACTTCCTACCTTCCTGACATGTACAGTATCATAGTGGTTATGTTATTGGACTAGTAATCCAGAGGCTTAGACTAATGATCCAGAGACGTGAGTTCAAATTCCACCACGGCAGTTGGTGAATTTGAATTCAGTTAATTAAATAAACCTGGAATAATAAAAGCTAGTATCAGTAATGGTAACTATGAAGCTATCGGATTGTTGTAAAAACCCAACTGGTTCACTAATGTCCTTCAGGGAAGGAAATCTGCCGTCCTTACCTGGTCTGGCCTATATGTGACTCCAGACCCACAGCAATGTGGTTGACTCTTAACTGCCCTCTGAAATGGCCTAGCAAGCCATTCAGTTGTCCCAAACCGCTACACAAAGGTATAATAATAATAAAACCGGACGGACCACCCGGCATCAACCTTGGCATTGGATTCGAACACGACAAAGGCAGACCCAGATCAGTCGACTTTGCAAAGTCCTCATCACTAACATCTGGGGACTTGTGCCAAAATTGGGAGAGCTGTCCCACAGACTAGTCAAGCAACAGCCTGACATAGTCATACTCACAGAATCATACCTATCTGCCAACATCCCAGACTCCCCCATCACCATCCCGAGGTATGTCCTTTCCCACCGGCAGGACAGACCCACAAGAGATGGCCGTACAGGGGTACATATTCTGTGCCTTTGCTACCAAGCAGGAGGTTTCCTTGCCCATGTTTGACCTGATGCCGTGAGACTTCATGGGGTCCGGAGTCAATGTTGAGGACTCCCAGGGCCACTCCCTCCTGATTGATTTGTTTCCTTCCTCCTAATTATCTGACATTGAATCAACAGCACTCATGAAATGAGTGGAATCTTCACGTCGTGCATTTCAGTGTGTCCACTTGTGGAGTGGGATGGTCTAAAGATCCTGTAAAGGTCATGGTACATATCTGTTGGAATTGAGCTATTTAAAAAAATGATTCCATTGCATGTCAAAGATAGACTACAGTGCAGTTGAGGCTGATTTCATATTCAATAGTCTAAAATGGTTGTGTATTCTTAAATAAATCATTCTAGGAATTGTGAGGCAATGTGGGTCTATGTTTTTTGCTTTGACAGTTCATCTTCCTTCTCGTCTACAGTCCATCTTGTTGATATATGGAACATGATTGAAGCTTTTCGGGATAATGGCCTCAACACCTTGGACCATAGCACAGAAATTAATGTATCCCGATTAGAGACCATCATTTCATCTATTTACTACCAGCTGAATAAACGCCTTCCAACCACCCATCAAATCAGTGTGGAACAGTCCATCAGCCTGCTCCTCAACTTCGTCATAGCAGCATACGACAGGTCAGTGCTCAGGCAGCCATGCACATAAAGGTAGCTCTCAGATAGCCAGGAGAGGGGCACTACATTGTTGTGATATGTAATTTTTTTCCCAAAAGGTCACTTTTATCATTCGTATGAGGATTCCAAAGTGTTCTTCTTTGTCAAATCACCAAGTTGATGTCAATTATGTGAAGTGTCCTGGAGCAGTTCCATTGTAAATGGCGCTGGGCCTGAGAACTGGTTTCCAGCTGTCTGAGGTTAGGATATCCATTCTCTGGGCTAGGACTTCAGATTTCCCAGCTTGTAGCACAGAACCCAGGGTTTGCAGCTCTGGAGTGGGTCTCCGGCTGGCCTGAACTCTCACCCCACACCGCTTGTATTGGAACTACCCTTGGAGCTACTCATGGGGATGTTCTCCTTAATTGATGTCACTGGAACGACTGAGCAGGGAAGGAGAACCTGTTCATGAATCATAGAATCATATAGTACAGAAGGAGGCCTTTCTGGCCATCATGCCTGTGCCGGCTCTTTGGCAGAGCTATCCAATTAGTCCCAGTCCCCTGCTCTCTCCCCATAGCCCTGCAAATTTTCCTTCTTCAAGTATTTATCCAATTCTCTTCTGAAAGTTACCATTGAATCTGCTTCCACCACCCTTTCAGGAAGTGCATCCCAGATCTGGTTCTTTTGCCAATTACTTTAAATCTGTGTCCTCTGGTTACTGACCCTTCTGCCACTAGAAACAGTTTCTCCTTATTTACTCTATCAAAACCCTTCATGATTTTGAACACCTCTGTCACATCTCGCCTTAACCTTCTCTGCTCCAAGGAGAACCACCTCAGTTTCTCCAGTCTTTCCATGTCACTGAAATCTTACATCCTTGAGACTATTCTAGTAAATCTCCTCTGCACCCTCTCAGTGGCCTTGACATCCTTCCTAAAGTCTGGTGACCAGAATTGGCTCCGAGACTCCAGCTGGGGCCCAACCAGTGTTTTACAAAGGTTCAGTATAATTTCCTTGCTTTTGTACTCTCTCTATTAATAAAGCCAAGGATCCTGTATACCTTATTAACAGCCTTCTCAACTTGTCCTGCCACCTTCAAAACCTTGAGTATGTCCACCCCCAGGTGTCTCTGTTCCAGCACCCCATTTAAAATTGTACCATTTAGTTTATATTGCCTCTCCTCATTCTTCCGACCAAAATGAATGACTTCACACTTCTCTGCGTTAAATTTCATCTGTCACGTGCCTGCCCATTTCATCAGTCTGTCTACATAGAAACATAGAAAATAGGTACAGGAGTAGACCATTCGGTCCTTCGAGCCTGCACCGCCATTCAATGCGTTCATGGCTGAACATGCTACCTCAGTACCCCATTCCTGCTTTCTCGCCATACCCCTTGATCCCCTTTGTTGTGAGTGTTATATCTAACTCCCTTTTGAATATATTTAGCGAACTGGCCTCAACAACCTTCTGTGGAAGAGAATTCCATAGATTCACCACTCTCTGGGTGAAGAAGTTCCTCCTCAGCTCAGTCCTAAATGGCTTCCCCTTAATCCTTAGACTGTGACCCCTGGTTCTAGTTTTCCCTACCATTGGGAACATTCTGCCCGCATCTAATTTGTCTAAACCAGTCAGGATTTTAAATGTCTCTATAAGATCCCCCCTCATTCTTCTGAACTCCAGAGGATACAAGTTCAGTTGACCCAATCTTTCTTGATATGTCAGTCCGGCCATCCCAGGAATCAATCTAGTGAACCTTCGCTGCACTCCCTCAATAGCAAGAATGTCCTTCCTTAAGTTAGGAGACCAAAACTGCGCACAATACATCCTCTTGAAGTCTGTTATTCTCCTCCTCACTGTTTACTCCAGGTCTCTATATCAGTGATAAAGTTGACACTTAATCAAACTTCCAGTAAGAAATATTTTCATCTTTGAAAAGGGAGTGTTTTGAACAAAAGTTGCTAAACCCTCCCCCCACCACTTTGTAAGAGATTTTTTGCCCATTAGAATAAAGGAACAGCCAAACACACAGCGATAGTTTTCTAAAGCAAAATACTGCGGATGCTGGAAATCTGAAATAAAAACAGAAAATGCTGGAAATACTCAGCAGGTCAGGCAGCATCTGTGGAGAGAGAAACAGAGTTAATGTTTCAGGTCGATGACCCTTCGCCAGAACTGGTAGTTTTCTACTTTGTTCTTCCTTTTTCCACTAATTTCTCCCCATCTATTTCACTGTGTGTATCTCAGACAGCTGTTTTTGTGCAGATCTGCTTGTATTTTGAAAGCTGCACAGCAGATTTGGCAGCCAAGGAAGATGAAAGACCATGAAAGAGAGAACTTTTTTCCCTTCCATTTTCTCGCCATCTCTCCCAAAAGCACTGTGGTTGCAATAGTGCTGGCTGCTCACTGGTATCGCATCCTTGTTTGGAAAACTAAGATGAAGGGCCAAGAATGACAGTGCAAGACACAACTAAAATTGAAAAGAGCAGAAGAGAAGATCATTAGGAGGCAGTGATTAGTGATTCTGAGTTGGGTTTAAACAAAGCTAAAAATTGTAGAAGGAAGAAAATTGAGCAAACTGAGGACTTCAAGAAATGTGAGGGTCTTGAGTTAGAGACTGTGATGTGAGTCTTGATTTCAACAGTGGGATTGGAGGGGGGAAGAAGAGTGTGTGGAGTGGTGTATTTGGAAAGTTTATAAGAACACTGACCATAACGGTATCAATAAAATAGTGAAAGACAGGAAATATTGCAATAGAGAAAGAAAGACAGACTTGCATTTCTATAGGGCCTTTCACCGGACGTCTCAAAGCGCTTTACAGCCAATGAAGTACTTTTTTGAAGTGGAGTCACTGTTGTAATGTGGGAAACGCAGCAGCCAATTTGCGCACAACAAGGTCCCACAAACAGCAATGTCCATTTAATCTGTTTTTGTTATGTTGGTCAAGGGATAAATATTGGCCAGGACACCGGGGATAACTCCCCTGTTCTTTTTCGAAATAGTGCCATGGGATCTTTTATGTCCACCTGAAAGAGCAGACGGGGCCTCGGTTTAACGTCTCATCCGAAAGACGGCACCTCCGACAGTGCAGCACTCCCTCATCACTGCACTGGAGTGTCAGCCTAGATTTATGTACTCAAGTCCCTGGAGTGGGACTTGAACCCACAACCTTCTGACTCAGAGGCGAGTGTGCTACCAACTGAGCCACAGCTGAGAGAGTTTGGAGGCTAGAAGTGAAAGAGAGGTCAACTGCCACGTAACCAGGACTTGCCGGTATCCTGTCCATGAGCGTGAAAAGAGACTCATCAGATATGGAGCAATATTGAAGTTTTAGACACACTTGGGCTTTAAGAGACTAAGCGGGGGAATGTAAACCCCCGGGAGGGGTGGGGGATGGGGGTTAAAAAAAAAATCATAAACCCGTTTTAAATGTAAGTGCTGCGGGCTGGGTTTCCCAGGGCTCAGGAAACCCGGCAGCTGTAGGAAGGTGAGAACAGCTGGATCTAGCAGGTAAGTGCCTTTGCAGCACTGCTTGTGCGCCAGGAGGAGCTGGAGTGCTACCCCGGCCCCTCAAGCAAACCTGCTTCCCTCCCCGCAATCAGATCCCAACCCCCCACCCCCGCGCGATCTGCCGAAGCCCCCGACCCACGAGATCTCCACTCAACCCACGATCTCAGACCTGACCTTTCCGATCAGATCACCCACCCTCCCCTCCGCCACTCCCCCCGGCTTTTCTTTCTCTTTCTTCCCCCCCAGGCCCCCGATATTCGCTCTGACCTTTTCGATCTCACCCTCCAATCTCTCTCTCTCTCCCTCCTCTCTGCTCCTCTGGCTGGCTGCCGGCCAGGAAACTGAGAAAAATAACTTAAATGTGGTCCTGCCGGCAGGATTTCCACGTTCCCAGTATTTACGGGTTTTCCCCTCCCCGCCTCCCTGTAAATATAGGGACATAAGAGTTGTTGAAGGAATAAGAAATGTTCAGTATGAAAAAAGAACAATGGAGGAATGTGGGAGTTTCATTTGAGGTCAGAGGCGATAGTCTAGGTGACCACTCTTCCGATATTCAATGAATATTTATTCTTCAGTGCGTACTGTGTTACTCCACTGTGATAGGGTGGGGCATCATTGTTGATCCTGGAATAAGAATAATTTCTAGCATCCGCAGTACTTTGCTTTTGTTATAGTTGATCCTGGTCTTGTCGTAATCCAAAATTCCAATTTGTGCACTTTCAGGAACGGGAATTTTTTTAAAAAAAATGTATTCTACAATGTTGTGTTAATTTTCTTTAAATAAAAAGTGAAATTCATTCCTAAAATTACATTGCAGTAGAAAAAAAAATCAACAGAACTCTCAGGCAAATAGAAATCTTTCAGGTAAGGCTGAGGGTTGTTGGTGTGTGTGTTCAGTTAATGTTGCACCAATTAGTGATGTGTCACACTATAACTAACTCCGTTTTCTTTTGCAGTGAGGGTCATGGGAAGTTGACCGTGTTCTCAGTCAAAGCTATGCTAGCAACAATGTGTGGAGGAAAAATCCTGGACAAACTACGGTGTAAGTAAAAACTAAACTTGCATGTAAGCTTATTTCGGATTGTATCGCTATCCCCTCTCCTCTTCCTCTCCCTGGCTGGTGTATAGTTCCATAAGGGCCAGGTGCCTCCTTGTCCAAGTGGCCTTTCATGTGTGAGCCTAGACGGTGAGTTATTTGATCGTAGGGTCCACAAAACAGTCCAGTCCAACCCTGCCCTCAGCCAATGTCAATGCAGGCGCGCTTAAAGCAGGAGTCATTGTCTGGTGATCGGGAGTGTGATTTCTGGCTGAGTTTTCCTTCCCTAATTGAGGGGCGCTGAGGTGCTCGGTGCAGAGACCTTCTTGGTCTATTTGGCTCAACTACTTACAGGCTCAACCTGCTAAGCTGCTGGGGGGAGCCCAGAAATTATATTCTGAATGGAGAGACACATTTATGTGTTATTACTAACACTAAGCTCAGTATTTCAGCACATAAAGTGAATTAGATGTTAAAATGCATGCAGTGTTAATCATTTTCAATACAATGCAGAACGTGGACTCTGCACATGGAGCTATATTTTCTGTGTTTATGATTCTTGGAAAAAGAACGTCTACTGGATTATTCAGAAATATGATGGGGTAATCAGGAAATTATTCTAGTTTGAAATGGCCTCTCCCAGCTTTCCATTGGAGGTTTAACTGTGGTACAGTGCTTTGTTTGGCTTTTAATATCTGTGTGTGCAATCTGAGCCTATTTTTATCTAAAATAAAGTTGCCATGTTAAGGGGAAAAAAACTAAAGAAAACTTGTTTATATATAGATTGCAAATCCCCTAGCCTGCTTCAAAGTCTTAAGAGACTATTTTTGAGGTTTGTATTTATCTTGCAAGGCGGCTCTGTATGTATATATTTAAAAAAAAAACCTTGCATCTATATTAAGATTCCAAGCCACAAAAGGCCTGCATACAGAGTGTGGGGAAGTGCTGATTTAATTTGGTTTGCCTTGTAATTGGTCTAATTTGTTACATTGTCACTAGGTATATCTGACATATTGGTCCCATTACATGAGCCATAATTTGTACTTGAGCTAATATTGGACAATGCATGTCTTGTGCAATAGTCGTCACCATTTTAAACTACTCCCACTACTACCAGCAGTGATTAGACCTGTATCCAGCAGTACTTGACCCATATGTTACACAGCTCAACTCTCCCCGACGCGACCAAAATTACTAAGGACAACATCTGTAATTGTACTGGTGGCTATTTTTCAGTTTAAGTGGACATCATTTGATAATTTTACACACCCAACATTGTGTTTCATTTTCTCCTCTCCTTTTAAGGTCCCTAGCGTCGTGCGCCATTTCCCACGAGGCGGGCTGGCATATCTATGATTTCCGATCTCTGGTGATTATTTTCCTAAGGCACCTTTATCTTCTCATAGCCTGGAAGGTGCTCAAATGGCGACTTGTGACCCTTGTGTACCACTGTCCCCTCGTTACAGTGGTACACGTTGGCTCATGCTGCCACTCCTAATCAAGGTCCATTGAAAGCCGGAGACCTGTGATGTCGCATATCTAAAAGGGAAAGAATGTGGCTCTGTGTGTCTAATTTAAAGGGAAGCCCATTGTCAGATAGAAAGACGTGCAGACATGTGGGTTTTGTCTGTTATTTTATTCATTCATGGGATCTGGGCGTTGCTGGCAAGGTCAGAATTTATTGTCCATCCCTAATTGCTCTTGAGAAGGTGATGGTGAGCCGCCTTTTTGAACTACTGCAGTCTGTGTGGTGAAGGTTTTACTACGTTAAAGGTGCTATATAAATACAAGTTGTTGTTCAGTAACGGTACAGGTAAGTTGATCTTGTCGTACCTGGTGGAAGAGAAGATTGAGGGCACTTGCTATCACTAAATGGCTTGGAATAAGAAGTACTTCTGCCACTGGATCATCCCAAATGATCAAGTTTTAGCCTAAATTTTCTAAGTATGCACTGGCAGTGATGAACCTCGCCTGTTGCCAGCACATAATTGGCAAATCACAGGTGGAGACCGTTGTGATTCTCTGATATGCATTGCTGACGAACGAGTGAGGTTCTCTGCAGTTAACATGTACTTAGAAATTGACTCCTTTATGTTGAAGCGCATGCACTGAAAAGCGGCACTTGCGATCTGTCAAGAATGCTCTTGACAGATCCTCCGCCTGCCCTGGAGAAGGGCCTCCGCGGGCAGAGAGTTCCGCTTTCTGCACAACTTCCGCCCGCTGATAACCTTTAAAAATCTTACGCCTGGTAAAGGCCGGCTTTTACCAGCATAAGAGTTAAAAAAAAAAAACACTCATTTATAATTAAAAAATACTTTTAAAAAAGGTAAGTTTATTTTTAGCCCCATAAAAAACTTAAATTATTTTTTCAAAAAATTAAATTTTTGTTTAAAATATTTAATTTAATGTAATTTTAACTAATTTTAAATACGTGATTTAAAAAAAAATATTTAATGTTTAACTGTTTTTAAATGTGATCTCAATTCATACTTTTGACAGATCTGTGTGTAGAGACCAGTCAAAAGTGTGAAGGGGGATTCCCTTCTTTGATTGGTTCCCCATGGCCCACGTGATCCCAGGGATGCTTGCGAACTGCCTGCGCCCCTGGGATACCTGGGCCTCTGTGCGCGCGAACCAGGAGAGGCCCAGAATCGAAGTCTCGGGACCTACGGAGCCAGCGGGTAAGTGCCTAGATTTTTTCCGATTGGAGGCATCCGCACGCAGGAAGCCTCCGATCGGAAATTCAGGGCCAAATTACTTTTTAATGCTCCTGAACTTTGAGCTAATTCGTGTACTTTGTCCTCAAAAATCTTTTCTAGTATTTCTGAAACTACCACATCCTCACTTCATTGTTTCTCCCAAATTGACTATTTAGAACTGCGCTTATGAGTGAGATGTTACCAAAGTGTTGAGAGAAGCCTGTGACCTGTGCTCTCAACTAGTCTGCAGCTAGTTACCCAAATAAACTCAGCTGGACAGGTAGTAAAACAGATCCTCATGACTCCAGAAATAGTGATGCGAATCCGTACAAAAAGAAATACCCAACCATTGCTGCAGTTGTTGACTTGTCTTTTTTTAGAAAGTTGTTTTACTTGCATTATCTGCACACTGATTATCCCCCTCCTAATTACCCACCAGATGTTTCACACGACCAAGTCTTGCATGAGACATTGTCTCATTGTGAATCCGACTAACATCAATCTCCTTCTGTCCAACATAAATCAACCACACAGCCCAAATAAGATTACATTACATTTATTTGTATTCTTATTTCATTCACATACAAATTTTTTTTGAAAATTCTGAATTATCTAGCAATTCCATTATGCAACAGCATCCTTCCACCCTGTCAGAACACCCACTCTCCATTGTGGTGGATGATGGAGGGGCTGCTGTGTATGTGTTTTTACCTGTTTTGCAATTATGAAATGCGATGTATTGGCTCTGTACAGATGATGATTACCTCAATTATCTGCCGTAATGATAGGGGATCTCCCCCCCCCCCCCCCCCCCCCCCTCCTCTCCCGGCAGTGGGCGATGGATAATGGAGAATAACTGAGGTTCCACTGTGCAGTATTCAGGTTACTTTTACCCAGTACTTAAAGTTTATTTTGTTAGTCTATAAACTTTTATTGTTTATAGTCATTCTCACTTAATAATTTCAGATCTGAAGCAATTAGACTTTTTATGAAAAGTTTTCCTCGCTGAGTCCTGTCACTTGCTGATCTCCCAATGGTCTTTGGTCTTCCAATGTAGTTTGATGTGCATTGCTATCTTGACCCAGCCACGATACCTGCTGAACTGATCCAGCCACGACACCAGCTGATACTCTGACACGCCTCGACACTTGCTGGTCTCTCTACATGGCTCAATGCCTATCACTCTCTTGACCTGGTCCCAACATCCACTGCAGCCTTGACTCTTGCTGCTTTCTCTGCTGTTGTCACGACCAACCATGATGCCCGCTGGTCTCCTAACCTGGGCCTGATACCCAGTGCTCTCCTCCTGTATCCATGACTCTCCGATATTCTCCGAGCACGGGCTGGCCTCAAGTTCTGGGAAGATTTTCTCAGATAATCGAGAACATGGATAGCGTGAGCACGGATGGTTGAGGTTCCAATGTAATATTCAAAATCTATGCATTGTTACTAGTTGGTTCACTTTGTTTTGCTCTCACCTACAGTTAGATATAAATAAAATGGTCAGAACTGATAATATTGATAAAGGTAAAAATGTAGATGCTGCACAAAAGGATTTGGACCTCTTTTTGAAAAACCAAGGGGCCGAGAATCTACAGGATGGGATCTCGGTGATTGCAGAGTCAGGGGCAATACCTAATTAGCGGAAGAGCCACTAGAAGTAATTCTCTGGCACTTGCCTGTCCCATGCCCATGGAAACTTTGGCTTTGGCCCACCTTTTGAGTGGGTGGGGGATTTTTCCACACCCAACCCCAGCAATGTTCCCCTTGGCCGACCTGCACACTTTTTTGTTTTTTTAAAAACTCTTATTTGGGATCCTGTCACTCGTGGGTCTGACTGCCATGGAACACTGGGTCCTCGAGCAGGCTGAATATATCTCTCTCTCTTTTTTTGCGAGCTCAAAATTAAAAACTATGAAATTACTGATTCAAGCCAGGACTGAAATTGTATCTGTGAGAATCTCTCGTGAGATTGTGAGCCGTCCAGTTTATATATTTCTAAACTTTTGTTTAGTGACCGGCTGACTAGTAATTGATGAATATATATTAAAGAACACTGAAGAATTTGCTATTTATGGAAGACTGTCTTTTGATTTGTGTATTCTAGCCAATTTCAAGACCATCCTGTTTAACAGAAACCAATTGTTGGAGGGCACCGTGGCTGTGTTTGCTTGCTCTCTAGTGGTAGCCATGTGGTACTGAATCTGTGAAACACTGTTTCGGATAATGATGTAACTCATTTGTGCCGCAACCGGGACTCTGCAATAATGTTATGTCACATTTTGTTTGTTCTCATACCAGCTGTTCAGGAATCCAGATCTGAGCTTGGTGAAACAGGCCTGCTTTGATGATTTCACCAAAAGCGTGTGTGGGGGGGGGGGGGAACCTTATCTGTTTCTTGTCCTCCCACTTAACAGTTTTAATTGCTGTTACCTGAAATTGGCTTTTTTGTCGTAATAGAGGAAAGAAAGAATTTCACAAAAACGTTTACATGTTAACATTCGTATGCAGACGTATTTTAAAAATGTGTTTTTTGACTTTTGATTTTAATTGGCAACAGCAATCAAAACTATGGAGTATTAGAACATTTCAAAAGTTCCGGAGACATTCGGGTTAGCATGCAGTGGAATTAAATAAAACCAGAAAATGCTGGAAATACTCAGCAGGTCAGGCAGCATCTGTGGAGAGAGAAACTTGGGCCAGAAATTCGGCTTTCCGGCTTCCTGCGGGTGCAAGCATCGCGCGTGTACTTGCCCACCACGCCTGCAGTTGTGCTTTGGGCCCACGAGGACTTCGGGTCCTGGGCCTCCTGCAGCTGCCGGCGCGCAGTACTTGCGTATCCCAGGGGCGCAGTTAGTTCGAAGCGTCCCCTGGGATCACGTGGGCCATGGAGTGCCAATCCTAGCAGGGCATTTTCATTCATAGATTTGACAGGAAGACCTGTCAAATCTATGAATAGAGATCGGCCCCAAAACCACACTTAAACTTCAAATAAATGTTTTAAAAAAAAAAATCGCATTTTTAAAATAACTAAGTTAAATAAATTAACTACTTTAAACAAAAATTTACATTTTTGATAAAGTTAATTATACTTTTTAACAGTGCTAAAAATAAACTTCCCTTTATTTAAAGTATCTAAAAAAGATAAACCTGTTGAAAATTTTTTTAAATTGTAATTAATTAACCACTTACCTTGTTAAAAACAGGCCTTGCGCCTCCTTTTTAAAAGCGCAGCTTCTTCATAGCTTTCCGGAGAAACCTGAAAAAAAAATCGAAGTTTGCTGCGTGCGCGCAGCCTCTCCCGCGCACGCGTTCGACTTCTGAACGCCTCCCTTCAGGGGAACGGAAGTTCCGGTTTCCCGCGCATGCGCAGTGCATGCAGGAAACCGGCACTTCAGATGGCCTTACGGGTGAGTATACAGCGCGTACTCACCCGACAACAGCCGAATTTCTGGCCCATTTGTTTCAGGTCGATGAAACGCTGACGAAAGGTCATCGACCTGAAACGTTAACTCTGTTTCTCTCTCCACAGATGCTGCCTGACCTGCTGAGCGTTTCCAGCATTTTCTGTTTTTATTTCAGATTTCCAGCATCTGCAGTATTTTGCTTTTGTATGCAGTGGAGTTAGTTTGGATTGCACTAGCAATAAGTTAGCATAGACACGATGGGCTGAATCCTCCAGTGCTGTTAGCTTCTGTAGTTCTGTATGTGCTCCTCATCTGTAAACGCTGCGATCAATCAATGGCTGCATAATTGGAATGATGTGGGAAAACATATTTTTACGCATCCAGTTTTCTTGCCTGGTCTTCTGAAGGCACTCAGTCATACTGTGGTATGGTTCCATGGGCATTGTCCAGCCATTTTCATCTGTGAGCTTAGACAGTAAGATCTTTGAATTACTCAATGCCTCAATCAAAATAGCAGATTAAGGAATTCATACCCACTTGTATACCACTAATATTTGCACAAGATAATTCAGAGACCCAAATGTCAGCAAGCTATTAATTGAAGCAGCCATTATAGGCGAATCTGATCATCATCTTAAATGACGTTTGCGCACTTCAAAGCAAGTGTTGCTGTGGCATAGGTTTACTGACCGCAAATGCAGCACCCTTACCAGCACCCTGGCCACCAAAATGGGGGTCTTTCCCACTGAGCTATCAAGGGACCCTATTTCATAGAATCATAGAATATTTACAGCACAGAAGGAGGCCATTCGGCCCAACGTGTCTGTGCCGGCTGAAAAAGAGCTATCCGGCCTGATCCCTTTTTCCAGCTATTGGTCCGTTGCATTGTAGGTTACGGCACTTCGAGTGCATATCCAAGTACTTTTTAAAATGTAATGAGGGTTTCTGCCTCTACCACCCTTTCAGGCAGTGAGTTCCAGACCCCCACCACCCTCTGGGTGAAAAAAGTTCTCTTCAACTCCCCTCTAATCCTTCTACTTATTACTTTAAATCTATGCCCCTTGGTTATTGACCCTTCTGCTAAGGGAAATAGGTCCTTCCTATTCACTCTATCTAGGCCCCTCATAATTTTATACACCTCAATTAAAGGGGGCAACACGGTGGCATAGTGGTTAGCACTGTTGCCTCACCGCGCCAGGGACCCGGGTTCGAATCCGGCCTCGGGTGACTGTCTGTGTGGAGTTTGCACATTCTCCCTGTGTCTGCGTGGGTTTCCTCTGGGTGCTCCGGTTTCCTCCCACAGTCCAAAGATGTGCGGGTTAGGTTGATTTGGCTATGATAAATTGACCCTTAGTGTTAGGGGGATTGAATACGTGGGGTTACGGGGATAGGGTGGGATATGTGTCGGTGCAGGCTCGATGGGCCGAAATGGCCTCTATCTGCACTGTGGGGATTCTGGGATTCTGTGAAGTCTCCCTTCAGCCTTCTCTGCTCCAAAGAAAACAACCCCAGCCTATCCAATCTTTCCTTACAGCTAAAATTCTCCAGTCCTGGCAACATCCTCGTAAATCTCCTCTGTACCCTCTCTAGTGCATTCACATCTTTCCTATAATGTAGTGACCAGAACTGTACGCAGTACTCTAGCTGTGGCCTAACTAGTGTTTTATACAGTTCTATCATAACCTCTCTACTCTTATATTCTATGCTTCAGCTAATAAAGGAAAGTATCCCATATGCCTTCTTAACCACCTTATCTACCTGTCCTGCTATCTTCAGGGATCTGTGGGCATGCATTCCAATGTCCCTCTGTTCCTCTGCACTTCCCATTTATTGTGTATTCCCTTGCCTTGTTAGCCCTCCCCATATGTATTACCTCACACTTATCTGGATTGAATTCCATTTGCCACTTTTCTGCCCACCTGACCAGTCCATTGATATCTTCCTGCAGTTTACAGCTATCTTCCTCACTATCAACCACACGGCCATTTTTTGTATCACCCTGCAAACTTCTTAATCATACCCCCAACATTGAAGTCTAAATCATTGATATATACCGCAAAAAGCAAGGGACCTCATACTGAGCCCTGCGGAACACTACTGGAAACAGCCTTCCAGTCACAAAAACACCCTTCGACCATTACCCTTTGCTTCCTGCCACTGAGCCAATTTTGGATCCAATTTGCCACTTTCCCTTTTCTGACCAGTCTGCCATGTGGCACCTTCACAAAAACCTTGCTAAAATCCATGTAGACTACATCAAACGCGCTACTCTCATCGACCCTCCTTGTTACCTCCACAAAAAAGTCAATCAAGTTAGTCAGACACAACCTTCCCTTAACAAATCCATGCTCACTGTCCTTGATCAATCCGTGCCTTTCTAAATGACGATTTATACTATCCCTCAGAATTTTTTCCAAAAATTTGCCCACCACCAACGTTAGGCTGAGTGGCCTGTAATTAGTTGGTCTATCCCTTTCTCCCTTTTTAAACAACGGTACGACGTTAGCAGTCCTCCGGCACCAAGCTTGTAGCCAGAGAGGATTGGAAAATGATGGTCAGAGCCTCTGCTATTTCCTCCTGTAGAGATTCGCGTATCTTTGGTAAACAGGATCAAGTGCAAACCAATATGGTGGGTATATTGTGTTTAATCGGAGTTTAGGATGGAATATAACACACTAGTAATACAGTAAAAACATACGACCGTGACAAGCAGCTGATACCGGACCCGATCGGACAGATGGCTGGCGTGCGTGAACAGTTCTCTGACTTGCGGCCTCTCTTCCTTTTTGTCTAGAACCTCCGTGTTGGTGAGCATGGGATCACTCTCGAAAGAGCGCTCGACCAGCCCAACTTTTGTTTAGCTCTTCCCTCCACCGTCTGTGTGGGCAAGCCCTCAGGGTGTTGCTTTTATTCTCTTTTTAGGGGTGGGCCTGAAGCCAAATTATTGACGAGACCATTTAACCTATAGAGGCTCCCCATAAACCTTAGTACCCGATTGGGCATCGAGTTCTTTGTCTCAATTCTTGGATGAAAGCCCTCCCCTAAAGGTGTCTCATGATCTCAGCCAATTTATCTTTCTTGTTTTTACATTTTGAAGGTTCCTCCATTGGAATTCGTCCTATCTCTCTTTGTCCCCATCCTCCCTGGCACAGTTGGTACTAGGCCTGGCCTTGTACCCTTTCAATCAAGAGGCCCAAGCCAGAGCTGTCCCACTTCAGCCAGTTGTTATCTCACTTTATTCTATGTCTTTCTATATTCATTAACTTTTAATTTTCTTCACAAGTAGTTCTGCTAAACAAACCTAAAATGCTACCTTCGCATTATAATATGGTTATTAGTAATAATGGAAGAAACAGAGGTTGGGCCTTCATTGGCCAAATTAAAGATACATTAACAAAGTCAAAATCCTAACTTACAAACAACAGATATGGCAGGCAAGGCCATCCTGCGGGCCGCTGTGTGGAATGTTTATGCCTCATCTAGTCTAACTAATTGAAGACGTTTTGTCTCATTCTAATACGAACCTCCAGGAAAAAGAAACTTATACATTAACCCCTTACTTGTCTTGAGCAGAAACATACAATCATTTAAACACAGTATTATTCGCGTAGTCATATACATTTTTAGGCACCCCTAGTTTCTAGCACTCCCTTGTTTTTTTTAACTCTTAAATTATTTTTAAGGAGCCAATTTAAATGTTTAATGTGTATTAATTAGTGTTGAAGAAAAAGTGAAATGAGTGAAATATATATAAAGTAATAAACAAGTTTCTTGCCCCCCAGAACATTTGTTTTTTTATTTTTCTTGCTGATTTTCTGTCCTCCTGGAGGCTTTGGCTCATTGTTGGAGCCTGATTCCATGATTATCTTTGTCCAAATGGCCATTATTCATTTGTGAGCCTCGACTGAGAGTTGGCAGGCTATTTGACCACAGGTGCATCGTAGCTGAGGCTTATCAAGTCATCACCAACCCAGAGGCACTGAGGCCGATTGTAGTGCTTCTCCTGTCACCCGAGTTAAGGCCAGTTAACTCAGTACAGACCAGAGATCCAGCCTGGAACATTCCTGATCTGAGCACTTTAGTTTGTTATAAGTACTGAATCTGCACGTTAAAATTGTGAGAGAAAATACAGAAACTCCATGAATGGGGTAATGGATTAAAATGTTAGCTTTCCTTTTTCCTTTGTGTCTTTTCCCCAAAAGACTTTGCTTCTTCAGATCATTCCTACAGCATATACCGTTCCCTGGCTGCGAGGTTAGGCAGATGATCTTTTCCAGGCCTCTCCCTTGAAGGATTTTTTAGAATGTGTGCAGTTTAAGTGTTGGCTAAAAATTTTCAAGATGTTATTTTTAAGATTTAGTGAAGTTAAAATATTGTCGTTTAAAGCATATTGCCCTTGATATTTGTTCAGTTACATTGTGGAGCTTGGGAAAATAAATGCCTGAAGTTACTGTAACTTATTATTTGAAACATTGCCTTTGAAAAGCATTTATGGTGTTCATCTCTTAGTGTCTGGCTTGGGTGTGGTGTTGGCAGTGCAAGTTGTCTCCTCTTACTATATAGAAAAAACATGTCATCAGTCTTCCCAGTGGAAGGGGAGGCTACAAGATCAGAAATACAGGAGAGATTAGTAAAAGAGTGAATGTATCAATAGAATTGATTATTTCAATAGAAAATTGTAATGGATAAACTAATGGGATTGAAGACAGACAAATCTCCAGGTCCAGATGGTTTCCACTCAAGGATTTAAAAAGAAATAAGGGTAAAATAAAATTTTCCATAGCTCACTGGATTTGGGGATACGACTGGAAGTTGAAAAACATAATGGCCCTGAATTTCCGATCGGAGGCTTCCTGCGGGCGGATGTCTCCGATCAGAAAAAATTCTATGAACCTATCTGCTGGTCCCGGAGATACGGAGGCTTCCGATCCTGGACTTCTCCTCTTCGAAATGCGCAGAGGCCCACGTATCCCAGGGGCGCATGTGGTTCGCAAGCGCCCCTGGGATCACGTGGGCCAGCTCAACCAGTGGAAGAAGGGAATCCCCCTTTATACTTTTGACAACAACTTGTATTTATATAGCGCCATTAACATAGTAAAACGTCCCAAAGTGCTGCACGGGAGTATTTTAAGACAAAAAATTTGACACCGAGCCACATAAGGATAAATTAGGGCAGGTGACCAAAAGCTTGGTCAAAGCGGTAGGTTTTAAGGAGCGTCTTAAAGGAGGAAAGAGAGGTAGTGAGGCGGAGAGGTTTAGGCAGGGAATTCCAGAGCTTAGGGCCCAGGCAACAATAGGCACGGCCGCCAAAGGTTGAGCGAATATAAACAGGGATGCCCAAGAAGGCAGAATTAGAGGAGCGCAGATATCTCAGGGGTTGTGGGGCTGAAGGAGATTACACAGATAGGGAGGGGCGAGGCCATGGAGGGATTTGAAAACAATGATGAGAATTTTGAAATTGAGGTGCTGCTTAACCGGGAGCCACTGTAGGTCAACAAGCACAGGGGAGATGGGCAAACTGGACTTGGTGCGAGTTAGGACACGGGCAGCCGAGTTTTGGATGACCTCAAGTTTACATAGGGTGGAATGTGGGAGGCCAGCCAGGAGTGCGTTGGAATAGTCAAGTCTTAGAGGCAACAAAGGCATGGATGAGCTGAGGCAAAAGCGAGGACGAGCGATGTTACGGAGGTGGAAGTAGGCGGTCTTTGTTATGCTGCGGATATGTGGTCGGAAGCTCATTTCAGCGTCAAATATGACACCAGGATTTCGAACAGTGGTTCAGCCTCAGACAGATGTTAGGGCGAGGGATGGAGTCAGTGGCTTGGGAACGGAGTTTGTGGTGGGGACCGAAAACAATGGCTTCAGTCTTCCCAATATTTAATTGTAGAATTTTTTTTTCGCATGCAACTGTCAAAAGTATGAATGGGGATGACTGCAAAAATGCACCAACACACTGAAATAAATAAATAAAAACCATTACATATATAAAATTAATTAAAATGGCATTTAATTAAATATGTTAAACAAGAATTTTATTTTTTTATTTTTTTAAATATGTTTTAACTGGGCTTAATATAAACTTGCCTTATTGGACAGGGTTTTTAATTTATCAGTGAGTGAAAAAATCTTATTTTTCTATTTTTTTAAAACTCTTATGCTGGTAAAAGCAGGCCTTACGCTTTTACCAGGCGTAAGACTTCCACAGCCTTTCAGCAGGCAGAAGTTGAGCAAATAGCGCAACTCTCCACCCGCAGAGGCACTTTTCTTTGGCATGTGGATGATCTGTCAAGAGAATTCTTGACAGATCGCAAGTTCCGGGTTTCAGCGCATGCGCTTCTCATGCCTAAACCGGAACTTGCGCGGCCCCTATGGGCGCGTACACACCTCGTACGCACCCGTGGGGGTTGAAATTCAGGGCCAATATAATTGATCAAAAAAGGAGGATGGGACAAAGCAAGTAACTGTACCCCAGTTTGAATGTTAATCGTGAAACAATTGCTAGAATCTGTTATCCGGAACAGAGTAAGTGAACACTTGGAAATGTATAAGCTGACTAGAGAGAGTCAGTATGGTTTTGTGAATACAATCTTTGACAAGAGTCTGTTGAAGTGGTGGATAGACAAGCATCAGTTGATGTCAAATACATGGATTTTCAGGAGGCATTTGATAAAGTTTACACAAGAGCATGCAGCCTAAAATTGAGGGACACAGAATAGGAGGTAATCTTGTGGCATAGATTAAAAAAATTAATAGGGAGTAGCAGGGAGAGAATTGAGTTTAAAGGGCTACTCGAATTGTTGGGCAGTGTCATGGTGAATCAATCCACAGCTTTTTACCTCTCCCTGCCATGACGACTTTCAGCCAAGAAGGTGGGTGCACAGCCTATTCCCAGGCTACTGACAGTTTCCCTGTAGCTGGCTGCTCGGAGGGATTGGCAATGTGACATTCGCACCCTTCCCATGCTGGTTGATGCTACAGCCTCAGATTGGCACCTGCCCAATGATGAGGTCCTGATAGGGAATTGAGCTGCGTGGGCCTTAAACCTGAATCTGTTTCTGCTTCATGGCATTGAGCATTGGGAGCTGACACTCAACACTGACGAGCATTGGGAGCTGACACTCAACACTGACGAGCATCAATATTTCTATTATTAAAGATTGGTAACTTGCAGTTACTCCAGCTTTTCTACCAACTGTTTCTTAAGTTTCTGCTCTTGTGTATTACAGATACTTTCTCTCAGATATCTGACTCCAATGGAATAATGATGTATATAAAGTTTGACCAGTTCTTAAGAGAGGTATTGAAGTTGCCCACAGCTGTGTTTGAGGGACCATCCTTTGGCTACACAGAACATGCAGTACGAACCTGCTTCCCACAACAGGTGAGATGTTTGGAGTAATTCAACACTCAATTACTCACTGACACCAGCATTTGTCCGTGCTTCCAATGTAACTATTTTGTGTCTTTATAGTGAAGCATGTTCATATTGAATTCAGTTATGAGGGCTTGGAATTATCAGGATTGAAAATTATAACATTCTCCAGATCTTTTGAAAGCTACAATAAGGATGACTGTAGAACAGAATCACACCTGAATGACCTGGTGGGGCAGTGGAAACCATCCTCTTTCACCTTTAGAACCTTGATCCAAATCCTCACTGCTGGCTGCAAAGGCCCACGTAAAATTAAATTGTGTTGTCTCAATCCTGTTTGCCAGTGGTCGTCAGTTCACAACAGAGTCATGTACAATTTGACTCAGAGACCATAAGAATGGGAAATAGGAAGATTCACACCAGTACTTAAAGATATTGGGGGAGAAATTCAGTATCGCCCCATTTGGGGCGCAATTATCGGCCGGGCGCAAAGATTAGCGCCTGGCGCTAATTATCGCCTCCGACTGCAAACTTGACTTTTATCGCCCCTGGAGGTGATTGGAGCGCTAAATCAGTCGCTACACATCTGTCTTGAGGCACAAAGGCCGAGGAGTGAGGCGCTACCTCAGAGCGCTGGCGAAGCTCATGTGATGTCAGTCAGCAATGGAACACAGACACAATGGCGCCGGCCAGTTCTTAAAGGGAAGGGTTGATCTTGCTTTCCATCCACATCCTGCTCATTGCAGCCTTGAATCTCGGCCTGGAGAGACCTGTACATCAAATCTGCTGGAAAGAACAATGGAGAGAACCAGGGAAAGAGCTCAGAGTGCAACCCCCACAGTCCCTTCCAAATCGATACAAGGAAGGGCAAATCAAAATGAACCTGCAAAGTGCTGCTCAGTACCCAAAACTCCTTCACACAGCGTTGAATCTCTCCAGAAGTCTCTCTCTCTCTCTCTCTCTCTCTCTTCTCTTTCTCTTTCTCTTTCTCTCTCAGAATGCGTGGTTCAAAAATGTCACCAACAAAAAAAGGCAGGAAGCGGTCGCCTTTAAATAGCGCTCCCCCAGTTCCTTCCTGACTGCAAAACGCTCCCCTCAACCTGTCGTTGCTAGCGGCAGGCGGTAAGGCAGGGGGCGCCACTCAATATCCGCTCCGGGGCGTTGCGCACTTGACTGACGTCACGATCTGCCGGCGCAGGAGATCGTGGCGGTAGTGTTTAGCGCCGCCGCAAAATGTCTAGTTAATTTCGCGAGCGGCGCAAACGTCGCCGCGCCCGGGCGCTAGTTGCTTTGCGCCCCATTAGCGCCCTCTTAAGGCGCTAATGGGAGGCACAACCAACTGAATTTTTCCCCCATTATGTTCTTAGACTAGCGTAAGGCATATTGGTTACAGTCAAGGGAGATTTATTCTGCATCTAACCTGGGGTCGAGCTGATCTGAAAATGCTTACTACAGACACTGGGTGTCCAGTGTGCCAAGTAATGGGTTGGGGAAAATGTATTATGTGCAGCACTCCCAATTCATGTGCATGGAATTTCGGTGGCAGTTCTCCTGATCTCCAGGTTTTCTGACTATCTTCTGCCGAAGTTACAGCAGCAGATTGGCAGAACCATTTTGAAATTCCCCCTCAAGATGTCACTGAAGAAATGTCACCACACAAAATGTAGCTTTTGGCTCATAATTTGAAGGCGAAGCCTCTGCCAACAAATGTAAAAATATTTCCCTCTACAATATTCATGGGGCATATTTTCTTCTGTTCACCACATGTTAACAAAAATATCAGTGCAAATACAAAGCAGGTTTCTACATTTATATTCATGGAAACTTTTTTCCTAACAGCAAACAGTAGAAGAGCATTTCCATTTTGCCATAGCTGAATATGAATAGAAATGTGTCTCTCTGGCAGCTGGGACAGATATTGGATGTTTGTGCTTGTTGCCAGTCATTCTAAAATAAAATTTGTTTTGAGCTTATTAACACTTTGTTTTTCTGTGTTTAGTGTCTTATAATTTTCATTACATTTGCAAAGTCCAGAACATACAGTGCAGCAGATGAAACCAAAACCTTGCAACAACTCGATGCCTGAAACAAGAGTTCACTTTGAAAATCCTTCAAACCCACAATAGTTTAACAATGACTACATTTAAAATACCGACAAGTTTTGTAACGACAAACTCAAATTTGTAGAAAAGACCAATAGAATATGCTTATTTTTAGTTTACTACAGTGCCATGTCAGCTTATGACTTTAGTCAAGTGCTGTTAATTTATATTAAAAAAATATGTTTTTGTGAGCTATCGGAAGCTGAATACTTTGCAAGCACTTAGCACATGCACACTATATTAACTCTTTCAGTGCCATAATAAATTTAAGAGCCTGCTTTTAACCTCAGTAATTTTAAAGAGGCTTTTTTGTGCTTTTTAAGTTCTTGTGTGAGTGGCACTACAAAATCTGCCATGGGACAACTATTTATGTCGTCACAAGGATGGCACAAGAGTGTATCTTTTGACTCACTGTGTACAATGCCATGGGGAGATGTGCTAGTAATATATCTGATCTGTCTGCCCAGGGCAACAACTCACTTTTTGAAATGAAAGTGCAAGTGTGCTTCCTGTTGTATGTGCTCACATCGTGCTGAATGATTCTGGTTCCTCCACTAGGTTAATAACATCCTGAAACAAGCATCTAATTAAAGCACAGCCAGTGGGCAAGCAAAATCCGTGTGTGAAGAAAAACACCTTTCACATCGCATCCTTAGATTTCCCAAAGCTCTTTACAACAAATGGGTTAACCTTTTGAAGTTTGCTATGCAGCCAGATTGCGCACACTGAGGTTCCATAATCAGCAAATGAATGAATAACCAGATAATCTGATTTATTTGCTGGTGCTGGTTGAAGTACGAATGTTGGGTAGGACATTGGGAGAAGTTCTTGCTCTTCTTTGAATAATGTCATGGGATCTTTTACATGCACCTGGAGACTGGAGCTCAGTTTAGCATCTCATCTGGAAGACAGCACAGCCAACAATGTATCGCTCCCTCAATGCGGCACTGAAGTGTTAGCCTTGTGTACGTGGTCCAGTCTATAGCGGGGCTTGAACCTACAACCTTCTGTACTAGAGACTGGCACCTGGGTTATTTGGTAGTGCTTTCGCCTCTGAGACA
Source organism: Squalus acanthias (assembly GCA_030390025.1). Classification (NCBI taxonomy): domain Eukaryota; kingdom Metazoa; phylum Chordata; class Chondrichthyes; order Squaliformes; family Squalidae; genus Squalus; species Squalus acanthias. The sequence continues at coordinate 62,195,387 of CM059433.1, read as the reverse complement.
TAAGCTTATATTAAAAGTAGTGAGATAAAGGAAGTTCTTTGGAATGTGTTCAATTTCATTTTTCACTTTTCTCAATTAGGTTGATTCATGTTATCATATTTGGATAGCTCATGGTAGGTTTGGTCTAGAATGTGCTTAATTTGTATTCCCCCGCATTTCTTGATGGAATAGCTGGTAGGGTCTTAAAAGGAATATACGGTACTTGCAACTTGTACATTTGATTGTCACTTGGCCAACCCTTTCCAGTCCTCACCCCTCCCCTCTCCCAAAAGTCAATGAAGCCATGGTGTTTTCCTGCTTTTAGACTACCCCTTCCCCATATGAATGTATCAACCTCATGTAAAGAGTGTGACCATTATCAATTTCTTTTCCTCATCTTGAACTGTTGTTGCGTTCTGTGTTTCTGCAAGACGATAAGGGGGTGAAAGCTGTTGGGTAAGAGTGCGAAACAAGAAATCCAGGGGAAAGTCGTGGCTGTAATTCTAACACAAATTCACAAGCCATTGTGTTTCAAGCAATCACCAGGGTCAATTTTGGGATGTGTTTGTTCTTACTTTGACCCTGGATACATACTGTTGTTGTGCCATTTTATAATGTACAGAATAAGGGGAGAATAGTACAAAGTAACTTTGCAAAATTAAAAAAGAACAAAGGACCTATTGATTGCTACTCATGTTTTGATATTTCTCAATGGGACAAATAATAGAATGAGCAATCTGAGAAGAAATTACCTGCGTTCTCCCATATGTATATTATTTGATAATGAAAATACTGTTTAATCTATAAAATTCTAGATATGATGAATTAGTTCAGCTTAATTTGTGTCCAAAAAGTGTTAACACTTAAACTGATGTAACATTTAGCATATCTGTTTGGGTGGAGCTAAGAAACCGCAAGGGGCAGAAAACATTGGTGGGAGTTGTTTACAGGCCCCCAAACAGTAGTTGTAATGTAGGGCAGAGTATAAATCAGGAAATTAGAGGCGCATGTAACAAAGGTAATACAGTAATCATGGGGGACTTTAATCTACATATAGACTGGGCAAACCAAATTTGCAGTAATTGAGTGGAGGATGAGTTCATGGAATGTATGCAAGATAGTTTTCTGGATCAGTATGTTGAGGAAGCAACTAGGGAACAGGCTATTTTAGATCTAGTATTGTGCAATGAGTTAATTAATTAACCTTGTAGTAAAGGGGTCTTTAGGGAAGAGTGACCATAATATGATAGAATTTTAGATTGAGTTTGAAAGTGATTTAGTTAAGTCAGAAACTAGGGTCTTAATTCTAAACAAAGCAAACTACGTAGGTATGAGGGGCAAGTGCCTAAGGTAGATTGGGAAACTACATTAAAAGGTACAACGGTAGACAAGCAATGGCTAACATTTAAAGAATTAATACATCATTTACAACAAATATTAAGGCACAAAAATCCCACAGAAAAAGTGGTCCAACCGTGGCTAACAAGACAAGTTAAAGATAGTAATAAATCAAAGCAAGAGGCTTATAATGTTGCCAAAAACCGTAGTAAGCCTGAGGATTGGGAGGATTTTGGAATTCAGCAAAGGAGGACCAAGAAATTGATAAGGAAAGAGAAAAAAGAATATGAGAGTAAATTAGCATGAGACATAAAAACAGATTGTAAATGTTTCCATAGGTATGTAAATAGGAAGAGATTAGTGAAAGTAAACGTGGGCACATTAGAGGCAGAGACAGGAGAAATTATAATGGGCAATAAGGAAATGGCAGAAACATTAAACAAATACTTTGGGCTGGATTTTCATTGACCCATGGAGGCGGGTTTGGAGGCGTGTGGGGGGTTAAAGTTGCAGATTCGGGGGTCCCGAACCCATCCCGCCTCCATGCCAGTTTTGCTGGAGGCGGGTACCCGACCTGTGCTGGGACCCGCCTCCCCAAGGTGGGAAGGGGATTAGTGGCAATAAACTGCCTGTTAACAGGTAGTTAACAGGCAGTTTTTTGCCTAATCCCTATTTTGATTCGTGAAATGTGGGCTTCCCGACAGGTCCCAACCACGCCAAGTTAGCGAGGCAGACTGTGGGTCTGGAGGGGTTGATATGTCCGGTGGGCAGGTGAGTGATGAGTGAATGTGTGCAGAGGTAAGTGTGTAAGGTAAGTGTAAAGTGTGGGAAAAAGTTTTACTTACCTTAACTTCCTCCTGCAGGTGTCAGCCCTTCAGGTCTCAGGAGTCAGAAATCTCACTGGCACAGAAAGCACAATGGCCGTGGTGCTGTCAAAAACTCCAGCCTCTGTTTTCTGTGCTGGAATGAATTCTAACTCAGCCTGAGAGGAAGGACTCAAGTTAGAAGACAGATTGTCAGTGTTTGACAGCTTCACAGAGCTGTCAAACGCTGATATTTCATCTGTCAAAAGCTCTTGACAGATGAAATGTCAATCTGTGACGTCACCTGTTGCCGGGTGGCCCTTGATTGGCCTGCTGAGCTCGCTGGGCGGGCTCAACAAGGTCAATCAAGTGAAAATACAGTGGGTTGGCCACAAGTCGATGGAGGCGGGACTACAACCCAAAAAGTGGGACTCCCGCCTCCATCACGTCCCCAGTATCAAAATCCAGCCCTTTGTGTCTGTCTTCACGGTAGAAGACACAAAAAACATTGTTGAAATAATGGGGAACCAAGGACCTAGAGAGAATGAGGAACTTAAAGAAATCCACTTTGGTAGGAAAAACAAAAAAGCAGAATATTTTTTGAATGGTGAGAGACTGGGAAATGTTTGCATTCAGAGGGACCTGGGTGTCCTTGTACATGAATCACAGAAAGTTAACAGGTGCAGCAAGCAATTGGGAAAGCAAATGGTATGTTAGCTTTTGTTACAAAGGGATTAGAGTAAAGAAGTCTTACTACAATTATACAGGGCATTAGTGAGGTCACACCTGGAGTTCTGTGTACAGTTCTGGTCTCTTTACCTAAGGAAAGACATACTTGCCTTAGATGGAGTGCAACAAAGGGTCACTAAAGTGGTTCCTGGGATGAGGGGATTGCCCTAGGAGGAGAGATTGAGTAGACTAGGTCTATATTCCCTAGGGTTCAGAAGAATGAGAGGTGATCTAATTGAAATGTGAAATTCTTAAGGGGCTTGACAAAGTTAATGCTGAGAACATGTTTCCCCTGGCTGGGGAATCTAAAACATGGGGTCACAGAATAAGGGATAGGCCATTTAGGACTGAGATGAGGAGAAATTTCTTCACTCAAAGGGTTGTGAATCTTTGGAATTCTCTACCCCAGAGGGCTGTGGATGCTCAGTCATTGAGTATATTCAAGACAGAGGTCGATAATTTTTTGGGAACTAAGGGAATCAAACGATATGGGGATAATGCGAGAAAGTGGCGTTGAGGTAGAAGATCAGCCATGATTTTGTTGAATGGCGGAGCAGGCTCGAAGAACCAAATGACCTACTCCAGCTACCATTTCTTATGTTCTTATATGTAGATGAAAAAAAGCATGCAAATAATTATTTTGACTTATGTTGTATATATCAGGGTGGTAGGGTTGGCATACACAAGCAATATTTAATTTTTATTTGAGAATAGAAAAGTAAATTTTTGCATGATTTTTCTGTGCAACCTGCTGTAGTGATTTGACATTTAAATTTTTTTTATGAAGTATTGAGTGAAATGGAAATAGTACAAATGATACGTTCCTGTATTTCCACATGAGGGCAGTGTTGTCTGCATCCTCTTGGACTGCACGTATTCAGAAGTCCAGAATTATTATTCTCTTTACTTCCTCTTTATACATCTTTTTATAATATCGTCCTTCGCTTTTTGAAAAGGGAGAACTTTATAATGTCAGCATTAACTTGCCTCCCTGGGTTCTGCCAATGGGGATCATACCTTCAGCCACCTAGGCCTCATGCTTTGGAATTTCCTCCCTAATCTCCTTTGCTTTTCCACCTTTGTCTCCTCCTTTAAGACTCTCCATCAAAACCACTTCTTTGACCAAGCTTTTGGTCATCCCTCCTAATAGCTCCTCCTTTGGCTCGAAGTCCATTTTTAGATTACAAAGTGCTTTTGAATGTTTTTCTATGTTAAAGATCCCTAGCTCTGTAATCTCCTCCAGCCCTACACCCCATTGAAATATCTGCACTCCTCCAATTCTGGCCTCTTGAGCATCCCCGATTTTAATCGCTCCACCAGTGACGGCCGTGCCTTCAGCTGCCAAGGCCCTCTGGAATTCCCTCCCTAAATCTCTCTACCTCTCTTTCCTCCTTTAAAACACTCCTTAAAACCAACCTGTCTGTCCTAATATCTTCTTAAGTGGCTTGGTGTCATTTTTTTAATAATGCTCCTGTGAAGCATCTTTGGACGTTTTACTGCATTAAAGGTACTATATAAATAAAAGTTGTTGTTGTAATATAAATAAAAGTTGTTGTTGTTGTAATATAAATAAAAGTTGTTGTTGTAATACAAACACAAGTTGTTGCTTCCCTAATAAATGACAACTGCTTTTCCAGGTTTTAGCTGAACTTGATTTCTGACGAGTAAAATCCATGAAGCTGGAAGGTAAACAGTTCCATGTTGGGCGAGGCACTGTGGCCATGTTCTCTAAACATGCAGATGTTCCGAAATACAAGAATTGTGTTTTCAACGTTTACACCAAACAGCTGAAAGATGTATTTCCATTTGGAAATTCCCAGTTGGTTTGGGGCCATTTTGGTGGGAAAGGGTTAAAAATTAGTTCATTGTGTTCTTTTTCAATTGTTTTTATCCTTCGTGACCATTTATAGCTTAATAGTGCTCAGTGCTTTGAACCAGATGCTATTTTTTCTATTGTTTCTGTAAAATAGATTCTAATTCAACAATGAAATGTGAAAGCAATTGTGCTTCATGTCTTGTCAGGTCCAGTATGCAATTTCACTATGAAGTTGTCGAAGTGATATAAAACAGCCTAGTCTTCAAAATCTGTCAGGAATAGCGTCATGTGTGCTGATAAAGTGAAAGATGATAGCCATGGGGAAACGGAATATTTCTTTACTTTGCACTTTGAATATCGAACTCTCCAGCATTGGATATCACACATGTGAAATACATCTTGCTCTTGAAGTAACTCTATGGAAGTGAACTGTGTATTTAAGTAGCTTTGAATCTGATTGTCAGATGTTGAATTGTTTTGTTGCAGAATACAGGCGTACAGAACAGTGCATCATTATAACGTGCACCAGGGTGGGTTTACCGTTGCACATTTCTTTGTGCATCTGCATTCTGCTACAGAAGTCAATATCTGAGGGTCGAATTGAAAAGTAAAACTCAAAAGAAATTTGAGATAGTTGGGTCAGAATACATTAGTAAGGTTTTGATTACATATTAAGACAGCAGACATTTTCCATATACATTCCATTATTCTAAACTTGGATCCAGAATATGGGAATGTCTACAACAATGACCATCAATCAGCCATTGTCAAGGTATTGGAATGTGCTAACAACAGCTAAATGATTGTTACTGGTAAATAAATGCTGCCAAAAATCATTACATTCTAGCCTCTTTGAGACTGATTTGATTTTCTATTTTTTAACCAAGCAAATGGTAGAAGAGTAATTGAGATTGGATTTAGTGGGTTAGGTTTTCAGCTGGCAGAAAGGCAGGGGTGACGTTACTGTCCAATGGTGAAGTTATTTTATAGCTCACAGTAAAAAAAAAAAATAACTGTGGGTGGATTTTCCCTTGTTCTAAATCCAGTGATAAGGATCTACCACTGAGGCTTGCTGGAGGGGCTGATGAATAATATCAGTGTGTGATCCAGTTTTTATTGTACATTTTTGATGGGGTTCAGTGACCGTTTAGAGCATGGTTTGCTGTTTTTGCAGCTGTAACTTTGAGCACAGTGCCGGCTACCTCAGCAGGTTATCCGGCAGATGAGTTTTGTCCTCGACTTCTTAGGTTTCCTTTTGCGCAGTTCTCAGTGCACAGTGTGCAAAATGCACCACAAAAAAACATAAGGTGGCACAGGTATCTCTTAACTTGGCTTTCTGCCCATCTGTGCACTGCCAGTGGCTTGAGCATAAGAGCAAGAAGTCTGTTTGTTTGTACATTTGCTTACTTACATTTTGGTGTTGCTCCTGTGATGGTAAAATAATACGCAGGATTAACACATGGGCTCGGATTTTGTGGTAATAATAACGGTGAGGCTATCATCGCAACAGTGACTGCATTTCAAAACTATTATATTGGCATTGGGACGTGCTGAGGTTGTGAAAGGCGTTGTATAAATGCAAGTCTTTATTTTCTTTCTGGGGTGGCAGACGATTTTCCACTGCCACTGTTGGCAATACATCTACTGCTGCTGGCCTGGAGGAAAACCTGAGAAATTCACGATTGGTTACATGTTAAATGACTCCTGTCAAAATGCTCAGTAGTTGTGTGAATATTCATATGTAGAAATTGATGGCTGTGCTGCAAAACAGCTTGCTTTGTTATTTAATAACACTTTCAGACATTTCATCTCTGGATACGCAAGATGATTACTGTCTGGCTGTGATTTTCCAGAATTTATAATTTTATTACTTAGAATAATAATCTGTTTGGGTGTAAGTGTACCGGCAGTGATTTTTTTAAATAGCTGATCAAGCTCTTAATAAGGGAAAAAGGTTGCCTCTACTTCCAAGGTCCTCCTGGCTAGGACTTCAGCAGTCCCCAGTTAAGTCCCTTAGCTGACCCTCACACTGCATCTATCCTGACCTCTAGGGCGCTGGGCGGTCAGGAGACCAGAGCCGAAGATTCCTGGTGTCGGAAATCACACTTCTTGGTTCTCCAATGTCAAGGGTCATGTTTTGGGCCAATGGAGGTTCCACCCATCCAGGCCGTGTCAGGATGAGTGGGCTTGGACATGATGTATCCAGGTGCTGTCCAATTTTGTTCAGGTACCATTGCACACCTGGCCGACCTGTGCCGGACGTACGCCTCTGGCCCGGAGGAAATTTGGGGCCAAACTGTCTGTGAAAGCTCCAAATAAAATTCACTGTTTCGAACAGCACAGGCTAACGTATACCCCTGAAATAGTTATCGGGGGCTTCATTTATTGTAAATAACTGATTGTGAAATTGTGCCAATCAGACAAATTGTGCCAAAAGAATTATCACATCAAATGGTTGTATTTGAAAAGTGTGGCTTGGCTTCTCCTTCAAACAAAATAGCTTAGAAACAGAGCTGAAGTAAGGTGGGAAAGGTGCCACTTCACGACATTGGAAGAGTGGGGTGGAGCGATTGTTTTGCTGGGAGGGAATCCTGAGAAAGGACATAACATGTAACAAGACAACATCGCCCACTTTTAGCCTCAAATAGGGATGTACATTTCCAGTCTAGTAAATTACACATTTCCTGTACTGCATGACAAATTATATGGAGCTAACAGTCATGTTCTTCATTTTCAGAAAAAAATCACCTTAAATATGTTTTTGGATACAATGATGGCTGACCCTCCTCCACAGTGCCTGGTCTGGTTACCACTTATGCACAGACTTGCCAATGTGGAAAATGGTAAGTTTCAGAGATTATATATTAAATAGCAATATTAACATATTTTGAAACTAATTGCCATGAAAATTAGCCTCTGCCTTATCTCAATTTAACCAGTGGTGACCAATGTTTGAAAATGACTGTAACTTACTTGGTGAATTGTGTTGTCAGAGTTGCATTAAATAGACAGAAATACAGATTGTGCACATGAAAAGGCTCTTAATTACCTGAAAAGCATTCTGAGGCAACTTCTCAGCACCCAAGGGTGATTTTTGTTTGTTTGTATTTTTGTTCTGTTTTCTTAGTGCATTTGTTCAGGTCTTGAATCTCAGCCTTGAGCATATTTATCTTGTAATAAACCTGGTAAGAAACTGGAAATTATTGCTGGGGAAAATATCAAATATTCAATCAAAAAAAAGTGTCCTCTGTATCCAACTTCAAAGCTGTGTTGAGCAATAAAACCATTACCATATAGCTAGTCATGTGTGGCTCAGAGATACTATAGTGACCAGAATGGACTTGGCCACCTGACCCTTGACTGCGTACTGCATTTAAATGACAGTGAGGAATGCAACTCCAGGGAAATGGGCAGATTTCCCTGCCTTCCTCCTGAAGTATTGCTGACTGACCCCAGGTATCGGCAGAAGATGGGGCGGTGATGTATGCCGGGCCAGATATGAGAAGCCTGCTCATGGCCATAATAGAGAGAGAGGGTCTTGAAGTGGCCACTTCTCCCTCTCTTCTGCCCCATACCTTACTCAAAACAGGCCATGACTCCTCCAGAAACAAATAGTGCACAAAACCTTTGTGGGGGCTATTGCCCTCTTTAAAGCTGGCTCCTCCTATTTCTGGGACTCCAGCACGTGTCTGGCTTTTGCTCCCTCGTAGTGGCAGGTTCCCACGGTGTCATCGGGGTACCTGCCCTGCACCTTCAATAACCCTTGACCCAGGAAAATGAGTCACGTGGTGGATAGAAGTCTTGCCCCACACTCACCTCCAATGATGAACTCACTCTGGAGGGAAATCCAGTCTATAAAGTCTCAGCCCTTTTGCTACTGGTTATGATTTTGCAGCACAAAATTGTCTCCAATTTTGCACTAATTGACATTGTGGGGGTTATTTAGGTGAAAGGGTGAAATCAGGCGCTAAGTGGGTGCTAATAAGACACGCATGTTTGAAAGTCTGGTTTTAGCACGTAATTTTGGGTCTATCTGCTGATTACCATAATTTGAACTTGCCTGGAGGTGCTAAAACAGACCACCTGTAGGTTTATCCCTCAAGCACTGATTCGAAGCAATTTTTGTGGAGCAGTATATATGGGGTCCACGCACCCACTTCCACTGAAGGTGTGGAGTGCACTGACTGATACGCAACGGAACATTTCAGGATGGCTCAGGAACCGAGAGAGAGGGCGCACAGGCCCTCGGATGCAGCACTGGAGGACATGGTGGAGGAGGTCCAGAGAAAGAGGGATGTCCTGTACCTACAGAGGGGGAAGGAGTCCACCTCGCCCTCCTGTCCTGCCTGTCCTTCACTGCTGCAGCAGCTGGTGCTGCTCTGCCTGGCCTCATGTCCTTCTCCTATTCCTCCTGTAGACCAAGGGTGACTCCTAGCAAAATGCCCATGACCAAATACTCCCTTTCTCCTGGTGACTCCGATAAGGTGTCCAATTAAGTAGACTCGCACAGCACTCGCTCTCTTTAGGTGAAGTCCTCAGATAATTTCCAGAATAAATGTTGATAGAGTGTTGGTGAAGTCTTGACAAACTGTCCCAGAAAGTCTCCCGATGTGTTTCAAAAGTCCTCTTCAAACATTCAGCAGCAAATGAACAGTGAAAGCTGAGTATACCTTTAAGTAGCGCTCCAAATCCTCTGCAATGACTTGTTTACTTCTAATCAGCTGGTCGCTGTTAGGAGAAGGCATTAGTTCAAGCGCTAGCCACCAAAATGCAGCCTCTTTAATGAGCGCTAGCAGGCAATTTAAGTGGCAATCAGCAACTTAACGATCCTCCGGGCGGACGTTCTGGGTGTGTGCGTCAACTCCTTTACCAAGATGGCGTCTTGTGCTAAACCGGTGTTGCAGCTCAAGACGCCACCTTGGAGGCTCTTTAGCGCCTAAAGTATCCGGGGAAAATCGGTCCCATAATTTTTAACTCCGTGGTTGTTGTGGGAAATGAAAACAACATCAACTGTTATAGTAGGGGATGGTCTTCTGAAGTTGGGACTGAAGCACATTGTTGGGACAAGGTCGATGGAACTTCACACTGCCTCAAACTATTCTATACCTGATCTGGATGTACGTGATGCTGATACAAAAATGGAGAATGTTCGATTTTCCTGTGTTTACAACATGAGCTTGACAAGTACAACATTTATTTTGCATGTACTCCGTAAGGGAAACAAAAACTCTCTTGTAGGTTTTATTCTTGTGCATTATACTGTCTTAGGGTAACTCTGTAGTACTGTCCAGATTCTATGCAGGAGTTGAGAGCAGAGAGTTTTACCTTTTTGTTTTTTAAAGCAGACTCCTTTCCCTGGTGTGACCTAAATCCAAGAGCATGTCCTTTTAATTTAAGAACTTACCCTCTTGTTTTGATATCCAATTTTTATTGGTATAGACTTGAAGCTGGGCACTGGCTAGAGTAAAAGACCTGCTTCCCATCGGCATGGAATTTAGCATTGTCAATCAACATTTGAGGGTGAAGGTGAAGGAATACAATTTTTGATTCTCAGTTCAAACACAAAGTACTTGTATGTCCTTCAAACTATTTTGAGGGAAATATGGATTGATATCCGTTGGAAAGTGGCCCATCCAATCTGTCAACAAATGGCCTTGGCTCTCCTGCATTTCCCCCTCCCATGAGGGACCAGAGAAGGACGCACCCTGTCCTCCCTCTTCTTTGCTCTGGCGATAGAGTCACTGATAGAAAATAATCAGAGTGAGCTCAGGTAATCATGGACAAGAGGCTGGAGAGTCCAAACATACAATGTATGCGGATGTTATTCTACTTTAGGTAACTAACCCCTTTGCCTCACTCCCCAATATCTTACCAAGAAAAACATCAAGGAGTTTGACCGACTCTTAGGATACAAGCTTCAGTATTTCAAAAGAGAGGGTCTGTCCCTCACTCAGAACATCGACACGCACACTTCTTCATCCTTCCTCTTTGTGGAATCAGTGGCTGGCTTCAGATACCGAGGGAAAATTGTAATTCCCAAACTCTCTAACATGTACAAAAGAAGCTTCCTTCTTTGTCTCCTCCCCCGACCCCCGAACTCGACTTTCCCAACCTGTGGCATTACTGTTGGGTGAAGACACTGTACAAATACAAGTTATTGTTCTTCTGCTGTAGAAATCATATGTTTTTACTCTTCCTTTTGAATGAATTTGAAGTTAAAAAAAAAACAGTCCTATTAAAAATCATGTATGTATATAACTGATGATCTCAATAATTTATTAGACTAAGGGGGAAAAATTCAGTATCGCCCCGTTTGGGGCGCAATTATCGGCCGGGTGCAAAGATTAGCGCCTGGCGCTAATTATCGCCTCCGACTGCAAACTTGACTTTTATCGCCCCTGGAGGTGATTGGAGCGCTAAATCAGGCGCTACACATCTGTCTTAAGGCGCAAAGGCCGAGGAGCGAGGCGCTAACTCAGAGCGCTGGCGAGGCTCATGTGATGTCAGTTAGCAATGGAACACAGACACAATGGCGCCGGCCAGTTCTTAAAGGGGAGGGTTGATCTTGCTTTCCATCCACATCCTGCTCATTGCAGCCTTGAATCTCGGCCTGGAGAGACCTGTACATCAAATCTGCTGGAAAGAACAATGGAGAGGCCCAGGGAAAGAGCTCAGAGTGCAGCCCCCACAGTCTCTTCTAAATCGATACAAGGAAGGGCAAATCAAAATGAACCTGCAAAGTGCTGCTCAGTACCCAAAACTCCTTCACACAGCGTTGAATCTCTCCAGAAGTCTCTCTCTCTCTCTCTCTCTCTCTCTCTCTCTCTCAGAATGCGTGGTTCAAAAATGTCGCCAACAAAAAAGGGCAGGAAGCGGTCAACTTTAAATAGCGCTCCCCTAGTCCCTTCCTGACTGCAAAACGCTCCCCTCAACCTGTCGTTGCTAGCGGCAGGCGGTAAGGCAGGGGGCGCCACTCAATATCCGCTCTGGGGCTCTACCGGGGCGTTGCGCACTCGACTGACGTCACGATCTGCCGGCGCAGGAGATCGTGGCGGTAGTGTTTAGCGCTGCTGCAAAATGTCTAGTTAATTTCGCGAGCGGCGCAAACATCGCTGCGCCCGGGTGCTAGTTGCTTTGCGCCCCATTAGCGCCCTCTTAAGGCACTAATGGGAGGCGCAACCAACTGAATTTTTCCCCCAAAGACTTGCGGTTGAATATGTTGGTGTAGGTACGTTCTCCATCCATTTTTTTCCCCTCCTTTTGCTCATTAGATTACATACCAGATGCAGGTGAGAGCGAGTGGGCAATCTGCTCCCAGACGCTCAGCAATTCTGCCTAAATTGGGCTATGTAGTAAATGCAAGAGAGTCATCTCCTGAATTTTTCCTGCTTTTTACATCCTTTTCCTTGTCTCTCCTTGTTGTCTTTCTGTGCAGTGTGACAAAGATTACCAACTGAACAGAGTAGGACATTAAGCTGCAGTCTTTCTATTCCATGGCACTGTGCGTTGGTGCTCCAGTGAAGGGTCTCAGCTTGCCAGCTGTTGGATTTTCCAAAACTTGAGCTACTTGTGAAATGGAAATACTTGAGCCATTCATGCATTAATCCTTCCATCTGGGCCAAATCAGACTGTTCTCATCTGACAGTCTGTCTAAAATAGATGATCTGAGAAGAGTGAGCATGTGAGCCTACATTTAGAACCTTCTCCCTCCGCAAACAATAACTTGTCATCGCAGATATTAAACTGGTTTATCCAATTCTTGTCAAACGTTGTTAGTGATCTTGAGGATCCAGATAGATTTTGAAATTGAGTTTGATAAAATTGTTTGGGTGTCAACCTGTCATTCATAAATGCAGAGTGTTCATGACTGGGATGGAACAAGGACTGTGATCATTGCACAAGTTCTGATGTTTGCTAGGCTATTCAAGCTTTTTTAATATTAATAAAAGCCTCCAGGCCATAATACATGGAAAGGGAACTGTAAAAGAGACTTGTATTTTAAGAAACAGATTTTGGGACTTTGGTTTACATTTTAATATTGTCCCTAACCCCATGAAATCTCATGGCATCAGGTCAAACGAGGTCAAGAAAACCTCCTGTTGATCACCACCTGTTGCCTTCCCCGACCGATGAATCAGTACGCTTCCGTATTGAACACTTGGAGGAAGCTCTAGGGAAAGCAGTGGCATTGAATGTACTCTGGGTGAGGGACATTAATGTCCACCGCCAAGAGTGGCTTGGTAGATCCACCACTGACCAAGCTGATAAAGTCCTGACGGACATAGCTTCCAGACTGCACCAGTATCAGATGGTGAAGGAATCAACAAGAGGCAGTAACTTATTTGACTTGGTCTTCACCAACCTACCTGTCACAGACACATGATAGCATTGGCAGAAGTAAGGTCATCCATGCTAAGTGGAACAGTCAAAGGGTAGATCTAGCAACCCAAAAGTGGGCATCCATGAAGCAGTGTAGGCCGTCAGCAGCAGCAGAATTGTACACTACTACAATCTGCAACTTCATGGCCTGGCACAGCCCTCACTCCTTCATCACCATCTAGCCGGGAGACCAAACCTGGTTCAACGTGGAATGTAACAGTGCATACAGGGTCAGCACGAGGCATATTTTAAAATGTCGTATTAACTTAGTCAAGCTGCTTACAGAAAAAATAGAAAGACTTGCATTTATATAGCGCCTTTCACTACCTCAGGACGTCCCAAAGTGCTTAACAGCCAATTAAGTACTTTTGAAGTGTATTCACTGTTCTAATGTAGGAGATGCGGCAGCCAATTTACATACAGCAAGATCCTACAAACATCAATGAGATTATAACCAAATAAACTGTTTTAGTGATGTTGGTTGAGGGATAAATATTGGCCAGGACACTGTGGAGAACTTCCCTACTACGCAGGACTACCAGCTAAAGCATCAGGCTATAGACAGAGCCAAGTGGTTCCACAAGCAATGTATTGGAGGATGTAGCCCCACCACATCCAGTTGAGAATGGTGGTGGACATCCAGGCAACTAACAGGATGAGGGGGCTCCATGAACATACCCATCCTCAACCATGGTGAAGCCCTGTGTATAAATGCAAGAAAAATAGTCTGAAGTGTTTGCAAGTGTCTTCAGGCAAAAGTACTAGGTAGTGTCTTTATATTTTGCAGTATTCTTGGCCTAATGTAGAGCCCGGTCACATAATAAATATTGAATGGTACAAACTTAAGTTAAATTATCCTTTAATGGAACTGGATTATGTAACCACCATATTTAGTGGCATCTGTTAGCTGTTAAAGCTGTTAGGAAATCCTTTTCTTCTTAACATAAATATGTGAGACTTGGCATGATGCTCAACAGGAAAACATTGCATGATTTGGTTAGCTGTCTTAATGCTTAGTTACCCTTAGTGTACCCCAGCCAATACTGATATCTTCACAAACTTGTTTGACCTTACCTCAGAGAATTGGCAGTTCATTTTCAAAATAAGTTATAGAATGGTTGAATTCAAAGCATTTGAAAAGTTACTGTGTTCTTTATATCAACTGATTCCAACATTTGACTACTGTTACAATGCAAATTAAGCTTTGGAGATCTGCACTATGGCTTTCAATTAAGCACTTACCATGATATTGTAGTTTATTTTAGTGTTCTGTGCTGAGTATCATAAAGCAAAGTGAAAGTGCATTTTTAATCCAAGCAATGTATATTCAAATAACAGCCATTATATTTTTACGGTTAGTTCATAATTGTAATCACAATGTGAAGGTGTGCATAATGTAAAGTCTAACAAGGTGAAGCAATTGGAAAATATTTCTCGAGTGCATCAACTGCTTTTATTTGATGTAATTTGTTTCTCTATTTCTGTAGTCTTCCATCCGGTGGAGTGCTCGTACTGTCGCAGCGAGAGTATGATGGGTTTCCGGTACCGTTGCCAGCAATGCCACAATTACCAACTTTGTCAGACTTGCTTTTGGCGGGGTTATGCTAGTGGCTCCCATAGCAACCAGCACCAAATGAAGGAGCACTCCTCTTGGGTGAGTAAAAGAATAAAAGTCATTTGTAAAAGTATGTTTTATGATGGAAGTAACTACTTGTATCTCTAAATAACCAAATTACTCTTGCTGGAAAGGTGCACACTTTGGGTTCACACAGTCACTCCATCCCTTATTTACCTTTTTACTGTACTTGAATACTGTGGTAACAGTTTCACAGATTTATTTACTGTAGCCCTGGATTTTTTTTTTGATTCACCAGCCGTGAATGGTGTTGGACAATTAAACAACTAACGGGAGGAGGAGGCTCCATGAAAATCCCCATCCTCAATGATGGCGGAGCCCAGCACGCGAGTGCAAAAGACAAGGCTGAAGTGTTTGTAACCATCTTCAGCCAGAAGTGCAGAGTGGATGATCCATATCGGCCTCCTCCTGAGGTCCCCACCAGCACAGAAGCCAGTCTTCAGCCAATTCGATTCACTCCACGTGATATCAAGAAACGGCTGAGCGCACTGGATACAGCAAAGGCTACAGGCCCCAACAACATCCCGGCTATCGTGCTGAAGACTTGTGTTCCAGAACTAGCCGTGCCTCTAGCCAAGCTGTTCCAGTACAGTTACAATTCTGGCATCGACCCGACAATGTGGAAAACTGCCCAGGTATGTCCTGTCCACAAAAAGCAGGACAAATTCAATCCAGCCAGTTAGCGCCCATCAGCCAACTCTCAATCATCAGCAAAGTGATGGAAAGTGTCGTCGACAGTGCTATCAAGCGGCACTTACTCACCAATAACCTGCTCACCGATGCTCAGTTTGGGTTCCGCCAGGACCACTTGACTCCTGACCTCATTACAGCCTTGGTCCAAACAGACAAAAGAGCTGAATTCCAGAAGTGAAGTGAGAGTGACTGCCCTTGACATCAAGGCAGCATTTGACCGAGTGTGGCATCAAGGAACCCCAGTAAAACTGAAGTCAATGGGAATCAGGGAGAAAACTCTCCACTGGCTGGAGATATACCTAGCACAAAGGAAGATGGTTGTTGTTGTTGGAGGTCAATTATCTCAGCCCCAGGATAGCTCTGCAGGAGTTCCTCGGGGCAGTGTCCTCGGCCCAACCATCTTCAGCTGCTTTATCAGTCATTATAAGGTCAGAAGTGGGGATGTTTGCTGATGATTGCACAATGTTCAGTTCCATTTGCAACTCCCCAGATAATGAAGCAGTCCATGCCCGCATGCAGCAGGACCTGGACGACATTCAGGCTTGGGCTGAGAAGTGGCAAGTAACATTCACACCACACAAGTGCCAGGCAATGACTATCTCCAACAAGCGAGAGTCTAACCACCGCCCCTTGACATTCAACGGCATTAACCATCGCCGAATCCCCCACCATCAACATCCTGGGGGCCACCATTGGCCAGCCACATAAATACTGTGGCCACAAGAGCAGGTCAGAGGCTGGGTGTTCTGCGGCAAGTGTCTCACTTCCTGATCCCGCTGAATCCTTTCTACCATCTACAAACCGCAAGTCAGGAGTGTGATAGAATACTGTCTTGCCTGGATGAGTGCAGCTCCAACAACACTCAAGAAGCTCGACACCATCCAGGACAAAATTGCCCGCTTGATTGGCACCCCATCCACCACCTTAAACATTCACTCCCTCCACCACTGGCGTACCGTGGCTGCAGTGTGTACTATCTACAAGATGCACAGCAACAACTTGCCAAGGCTGATTCGACAGCACCTCCCAAACCCGCGACCTGTACCACCTAGAAGGACAAAGGCAGCAGGCGCATGGGAACACCATCACCTGCATGCTCCCCTCCAAGTTACACACCATTCTGACAACAACAACAACAACAACTTGTATTTATATAGCACCTTTAAATTAGTAAAACGTCCCAAGGTGCTTCACAGGAGGGTAATAAGACAAAAAATTGACACCGAGTCACATAAGAAATTAGGGCAGATGACCAAAAGCTTGGTCAAAGAGGTAGGTTTTAAGGAGCGTCTTAAAGGAGATAGAGAGGCGGAGAGGTTTAGGGAGGGAGTTCCAGAGCTTAGGGCCTAGGCAGCTGAAGGCACGGCCACCGATGGTTGAGCGATTATAATCAGTGATGCTCAAGAGGGCAGAATTTGACGAATGCAGATATATCTGGGGGGGGGGGGGGCGGTGGGGGGGGGGGGGGGGTGTGGAGCGGGGTTGTGGGGCTGAAGGAGATTACAGAGATGGGGAGAGGCGAGGCCATGGAGGGATTTGAAACAAGGATGAGAATTTTGGCACTGCTTAACCGGGAGTCAATGTAGGTCAGCGAGCACAGGGGTGATGGGTGAACGGGACTTGGTGCGAGTTAGGACACGGGCAGCCAAGTTTTGGATGACCTCAAGTTTATGTAGGGTGGAATGTGGGAGGTCAGCCAAGAGTGCGTTGGAATAGTCAAGTCTAGAGGTAACAAAGGCATGGATGAGGGTTTCCGCAGCGGATGAGCTGAGGCAAGGGCGGAGACGGGCGATGTTATGGAGGTGGAAATAGGCGGTCTTAGTTATGCCACAGATATGTGGTCAGAAGCTCATCTCAGGGTCAAATATGACACCAAGGTTGTGAACAGTGTGGTTCAGCCTCAGACAGATGTTAGGGAGAGGTATGGAGTCGGTGGCTAGAGAACAGAGTTTGTGGTGGGGCCCAAAGACATTGTCTTCGGTCTTCCCAATATTTAATTGGAGAAAATTTCTGCTCATCCAGTACTGGATGTCGGACAAGCAGTTTGACAATTTAGAGACCCTGGAGGGGTCGAGAGAAGTGGAGCTGGGTGTCGTCAGCATATATGTGGAAACTGACGCCGTGTTTTCAGATGATGTCGCCAAGGGGTAGCATATAGATGAGAAATAGGAGGGGCCTAAGGATAGATCCTTGGGGGACCCTAGAGGTAATGATGCAGGAGTGGGAATAGAAGCCATTGCAGGTGATTTTCTGGTTATGATTAGATAGATAAGAATGGAACCAGGCCAGTGAAGTCCAAGCCAGCTGGATGATGGTTGTGAGGCGTTGGAGAAGGATGGAGTGGTCAACCGTGTCCAAGGCTGCAGACAAGTTAAGAAGGACGAGGAGGGATGGTTACCTTTGTCACAGTCACAAAGGATGTCATTTGTGAGTTTGATGTGAGCCGTTTCGCTACTGTGGCAGGGGCGGAAACCGGATTGGAGGGATTCAAACATGGAGTTCCGTGAAAGATGGGCACGGATTTGGGAGGCGTCAACACGTTCAAGAACTTTGGAGAGGAAAGGGAAGTTGGAGATGGGGTGGTAGTTTGCAAGGATGGAGGGGTCAAGTGTTGGTTTTTTGAGGGGTGATGACAGGCCGATTTGAAGGAGTGAGGGACAGTATCTGAGGAGAGAGAACCGTTAACAATGTCAGCTAACATGGGAGCCAGAAAAGGAAGTTGGGTAGTCAGCAGTTTAGTGGGAATAGGGTCGAGGGAGCAGGAAGTAGGTCTCATGGACAAGATGAGCATGGAGAAGTCAAGAGTGGAGATTGGAGAGAAACTGGAGAAGGATGCTAGGGCAGGGGTGAACCTGAGAGGAAGTTTGACCCGGTGGGCTAGGGGAAGGAAGGGATGTGGCAGAGGCAGCTGATCGGATGGTCTCAATCTTAGAGACAAAGAAGTCCATGAACTCCTCGCACTTGTTGGAGGTGAGGGTGGAGGAGACGGGGAGAAGGGTTTAAGAAGACGGTTAGCAGTAGAAAATAGTAGTCGGGGGTTATCTTTGCATTCCAGAATGATCCGGGAATAGTGACCAGTTTTGGCAGACAAGAGTAGGACCCGATAATGCTTTGTGGTTCAGGCAGATCTGGCGGTGAATGGCTAAACCAGTTGTCCGCCATATCTGCTCGAGTCTGCGTCCCTTGGACTTGAGGGAGCGAAGATGTGGGCCGTACCAGGGGGAATGGCCAGGGTGAGAGAGAATAATGGCTTTGGTAGGGACTAGGGCATCAAAGGTGGTGGTGAGGGTGTGGTTGAGCAGATCGGTAGCTGCAGAAATGTCCTGGTGAATGGAGGACCAAAGGCTGGACAGTTGGGATTTCATAAGTGCAGTTGGGAGAGAGCTTTTTCCAGGGGTGGACACAGAAGGAGGTAGAGTTCGGTGGGGGAAGGGGGATGTGGGTGCAAAGCGATACAAGGAAGTGGTCAGAGATGGCCTTATCTTCGATTGACATGGTGGGAGTAGCGAGGCCACGAAAGATGGCAAGGTCATGGTGGTGGCCGTGAATATTACATAGGATATACGGCACAGAAACAGGCCATTTGGCCCAACCAGTCCATGCTGGTGTTTATGCTCCACTCGAGCCTCCTCCCGTCTTTCCTCATCTAAGTCTATCAGCATAACCCTCTATTCCCTTCTCCCTTATATGTTTGTCCAGCCTCCCCTTAAATGCATCTGTGCTATTCGCTTCAACCGCTCCCTGTGGTAGTGAGTTCCACATTCTCACCGCTCTTTGGGTGCAGAAGTTTCTTCTGAATTCCCTATTGGATTTTGTGGTGACTATCTTATATTGATGGCCTCTAGTTATGCTCTTCCCCAGAAGTGGAAACATTCTCTCTCTATCAAAACCTTTCATAATTTTATAGACCTCTATTAGGTCACCCCTTAGCCTTTTTTCAAGAGAAAAGAGACCCAGCCTGTTCATCCTTTCCTGATATGTATACCCTTGCATTTCTGGTATCATCCTTGTAAATCTTCTCTGCACCCTCTCCAGTGCCTCTATATCCTTTTTACAATATGGCGACCAGAACTGCATGCAGTACTCCCAAGTGTGGTCTAACCAAGGTTCAATGCAGGTTTAGCATAACTTCCCTACTTTTCAATTCTATCTCTCTGGAAATAAACCCTAGTACTTGGTTTGCATTTTTAATGGCCTTGCTAACCTGTGGCGCAACTTTTAGTGATTTGTGTATTGGTACTCCGAGATCCCTTTGTTCCTCTACCCCACCTAGACTCACCCTCCAAGTGATAAGTGACCTCCCTATTCTTCCTACCAAAATGTAATACCTCACATTTATCTGTGTTGAACTTCATTTGCCAATTATATGCCCCTTCTGCAAGTTTATTAATGTCCTCCTGTAATTTGTTGCAGTCCTCCTAGTATTGACTATCCCCCCCCCCCCCCCAATTTGGTGTCATCTGCAAATTTAGAAATTGTGTTTTTGATTCCAAAGTCTAAATCGTTAATATAAATTGTGAACAACAGTGGTCCCAGTACTGATCCTTGTGGAACACCAGTACCTACCTTCTGCCACTGTGAATAGCTACCCTTTGCTCCCACTCTCTGCTTTCTGTCTTGAAGCCAGCTAGCAATCCATTCTATTACTCGTCCCCTGACTCCACATTCTCTGACCTTGTTCATCTGTCTATTATGGGGTACCTTATCGAAGGCCTTTTGAAAATCCAGATAAATTACATCTACTGCATTACCATTGTCTACTCTCTCTGTTACCTCTTCAAAAAATTCAATGAGGTTGTTCAAGCAAGATTTTCCCTTTTGAAATCCATGCTGACTATTCATTATTATACTTTTCATTTCTAGATGTTCTTCTATTCTCTCCTTTAGTAGGGGTTCCATTATTTTTCCTACCACTGATGTTAAGCTGACTGGTCTATAATTCCCTGGACATGTTCTATCCCCTTTCTTAAATATTGGTATTACGTTAGCTATCCGCCAGTCCCCTGGCACTACACCTTTTTCTAATAAATTATTAAATATCTGTAGTAATGCCTCTGCTATCTCTTCCCTAGATTCTTTTAATATGCGTGGATGCAATCCATCCGGACCAGGGGTTTTATCCTCTTTAAGTTTGATTAGTTTATTTAATATATCCCCTTTTTAAAATTTTAAATGCATTTATCTCATTGCAACACGGTGGCATAGTGGTTAGCACTGGTGCCTCACAGCGCCAGAGACCCGGGTTCGAATCTGACCTCGGGTGACTGTCTGTGTGGAGTTTGCACATTCTCCCCGTGTCTGCGTGGGTTTCCTCCGGGTGCTCCGGTTTCCTCCCACAGTCCAAAAATGTGTGGGTTAGGTTGATTTGGCTATGATAAATTGACCCTTAGTGTTAGGGGGGATTAAATATGTGGGGTTATGGGGATAGGATGGGATATGTTAGGGGGAATTAAATACGTGGGGTTACGGGGGTAGGGTGGGATATGTGTACTGTGGGGATTAAAGCAGGGACAGGGTACTGGATTTGGATGATCAGCCATGATCGTATTGAATGGCGGAGCAGGCTCGACGGGCCGAATGGCCTACTCCTGCTCCTAGATTCTATGTTTCTATGTTTCTATGTTTCTATGTTTCTATGTTTCTATGTTTACTCATCTCATCACCCAATGTCATGTCCACCTGTTCTATCTCCCTGGTAAATACCGAAGCGAAATAATGATTTAATATTTTTGCCATCTCCCTATCGTTACCTGTGGTATTGTCCAGCCATCCCTAAATGGCCCTATTCCCATCCCAACCTTTTTGGGTTGGGGAGTTCACATGGAGGGAGAGATTAAGGGAGGATAGGAGGGTGGTAAACTCAGGAGAGGGAGCATGATGAATTGAGATGGAGGTTGAAATCACCGAGGATGAGAAGTCGCTCGGTGCAGAGGCTGAAGGAGGAAAGCAGTAAGGATATCTCGGTGATAAATTTTTTTATCGTACTTGGGTTGGCGGTAGAGAACAAGAATTTTAAGTGAGAGGGGTGGAACAAGGTCAGATGCTCAAAGGAGGAGAAAGTGCCGGAGGAGTAGGGGGACAGACCCAGGTGTGATTTGGTGATGAGAGCCAAGTGGTGGAAGGTATAGCCAGGCGGGGAGGCTTCATTTAAAGGTAAGGTGTCATCACCCCTCAACCAAGTTTCCGTCAGGGCCATGATGTTGATGCAATCATCCACAATAAGCTCATGGATGGCAAGGGCCTTGTTCACAAGTGAACAGATATTCTGCAGGGAGATGTGGAGAGGGGCTGTGATGGCTGATGCACTGCCAGAGTCTACAGGATCAGCGCTTGGAGGGGTGAGTTGGACGGGGAGGAGATTGGCAAGTGAAGAGATGATGCCAAGAGAGGCACAGAGAGAAGCTGTAGGCTTATCTAAAAGTGAGTCAAGCCTGGGACAGCGGCAGGAGTGTAGGAGGGTCAAAGTGGAATGAAGGGTTGGGGTAGGGATTTGGGAGGGCAGAGTATCCGAGAGAGGAGAGATGAAGGGTGGCATGGCGACATGAGAGACCGGTCAGGGAGGGATAGAGAGAAAACAAAAAGGGGGAGAAAAAGTGGATGGAAGTGAATGGGAAAACCTCAAGTTACATAGGCCTGGTTATGTAGCAATTATAGGGATGCATATTTCCTGATAGCAGCAGGGAATAGGTTGGTGACAATTTTAGGGAGTCCAGAGATAAAGTCGGAGGTCCCGTGGAGGGGAAAGGTTGACATAGGTAGGATAGAGTTGGCGTGCAGCATCGACGAACTGTTGTCCAAGCTCGGAGAAAGGAGTAGCAGACGAGTGAAGTCCAGAAGCTATTTGAAGGGTTGAGAATTGAAGGATGGAGGTTATTGCCATGGTATTGAGAATCGGCTGCACTGCAGGAAGATGATGGTGAAGTTGACCCATAGTTGGAGGTCACCGTAGATCAGAAGCAGCAGAGAAAATGTAAAACCACAAGCCAGCGACCAACAAAGCAGAAAAACCAGTAGAACGAGTCACCCAGCTCAGCAGAGCAACAGCCACAGTGGGGAAGATAATTTTTTAGCAGCAAATTTTTGAGACAACAAATGAGTCTTACGGTGTAATCCAGTGCGGTCTAGTGCAGAAACGTAGTGGTGTAATCCAGTGTAGTCCAGTGCAGAAACGTAGTCTTGATGTCCTGAGAAGTCCAGGAATTCAGAAACCAAATTTGAGAAGCAGAGAGCAGGGGTGGGGGATGGGTAAAATGCCCCAACTGATGGAGCCAGGGGAACTTGAACTGTGAAAGCAAGGAGATTTGGGAGAGAAAGGGCAAAGGATGGCTGGAGATTCCCATGGGTAGAAGTGAATAGCTCCGGAGCTCCTTATGGAACTGCCAGCCTAACGTCAGCCATCTTGAAATCCTTGGCTTAGAAGTATATCGCCATTCCTTCATCGTCGCTGGGTCAAAATCCTGGAACTCCCTCCCTAACAGCACTGTTGGGAGTACCTTCATCACACGGACTGCAGCGGTTCAAGAAGGCGGCTCACCACCACCTTCTCGAGGGCAATTAGGGATGGGCAATAAATGCTGGCATTGCCAGCGATGCCCACATCCCAGGAACGAATAAAAAAAAAAAATGCTGTATTACTGTTCAGTTGAACACATGCACCCTTTTATGTTCCCTTCCTAATTCACACTTGAACCACATTTAATTGCATTTGGCACCCTTTGAATAGTTAATTAGAAAGTCCAGATCCTTCTGAATCCCGTTACATTGTCCCTTGGCTCCTGTTTTGTTATCTTCTACAAACGTGGGAGTTTTGATTATTGTAACACTTCCCACCCCCCCCCCCCCCCCCCCCCCCCCGCCACTTATCCAACTCAAAATAGCAATAGTCTCAAATCCAACCCCCAGGATACACCCTGAAAAAATCCCATATATATGGTTATCCTTTGCTTTCTATTTTTAAGTCATTTTTCTGTCGAGCATCATATTTTACCTTCTATTCCATGATCCCTTATCTCAGCAGTTAATCACCAATGTGAAATTTGTCAAATGCTTTCTGGAAATCCAACATTAGGTTGCTTTTCCCTATCAGTCGTGTCACCAGTAGGTGAGTTAAATATGATCCCTCAATCCTGAATCCATGCTGACTACTTAAAATAGGTCATGCTTTTTCACGGAGACGAGCAGGGAGGAGCAGAGGCAAGTAGGATGACACATTTGGAGCTTAGAAGGAGTAAGAGAGGAAAGTTAAGCTCGGAGCACAGTAATACCCAGAATCATAGCAACTTTTAATTACAAATTAGTGGAACTCAGTTCGAGCACGTTCTCACATAAAGTTCGCGTTTGAGAATTCATCTGGTTCAGCATCTGTTTTTATTTTGATGGGTAAAAGGCATCATAATCCGAGGCAATTTTAAAGCTTTTTTTCATACAATTATATTTTCTCAGTCAACTTCAGGAACGCTACCAACATTTATACGGTACTCATGATGAATAGAATTTTCATTGCTTTTTGACTCTTTAAGGTCATATATTTTTAATATCTGTGAGATGTGACGGTTAGTGCTAGATTGCTTTGCCCAGGCTTGAGAAAATGCACATTACTGCCTGGTATGCCAAATGTAAGTTCAAAGACATTGGGCCAGAAATTCCGGTCGGAGGCTTCCCGCGGGCGCAAGCCCCCGAACTGCACTTAGATAGCGCGCCTGCCGTTGTGCTGTGGGCCCTGCGTGGGATTCCAGGTCCTGGGCCTCCTCCAGCTGCCGGTGTGCAGTGCTCGCGCATCCCAGCGGCGCAACTAGTTCGAAGCGTCCCCTGGGATCACGTAGGCCATGGGGAGCAGGGAATCTCCATTCATAGATTTGACAGGAAGACCTGCCAAATCTATGAATAGAGATCGGCCCCAATACCTAAATTAAACTTCAAATAAAAAAATTTTTAAATCACATTTTTAAAATAACTATAAATTACATAAATTAACTATTTTAAACAAAAATTTAAATTTTTGAAAAAATTAATTCAAGTTTTTAACGGGGCTAAAAATAAACTTACCTTTCTTTAAAGTATTTAAAAATGATAAACCTGTGGAAAAAATGTTTAAATTTTACTTAATTCACCACTTATCTTGTTAAAAGCAGGCCTTGCGCCTGCTTTTTCCACGCGCAGCTGCTAGGGACTTACCCGCACGGAGAAACCTGTAAAAACAAAAAACAAAACGGAAGTTCCAGGTCTACGCGCTGCCTCTCCCGCGCACGCGCTTGACCCGCGAACCCCTACCTTCAAGAGACCAGAAGTGCCGGTTTCCAGTGCAAGCGCGAAACCGGCACTTCCGGTGGCCCTACAGCGGTAAACAGCGCGTACTCACCATGGGGACCCGAATTTCTGGCTATTCTCATGCAGAATACATTTTGAATGCAAACCAAGTGGAAATCACTTAACACAGTGTGCATATTTTGTCCTGAAATGTGTCAAATTAAGGTGAAGTGTTTGGTAACACCTGCAAACGGCTGGGGTCTCGCATCTGGAGCTTAGGAAACAATCGTGTTAATTTGGTAAGGTTGGTTCAACTATGGGGCAGGCCTTTTTCTCCTGCAGCTCAGTTTTCAGCTTCAAATGGGTATGAGATATATATCAAAGGCAGCGTACTCCCGGTGCACCAGTTCTTCTTGTACCATTGGTTGTATGTGAGCTTAAGGCACAAAAGATTTTTAGGTAAGCTATTGTCTTTTGAGCATGTGTGGAAGTGATGCATCACGATCTTTGGTGTGCAAACCATATCCCAGGTATTTCTCTTACGGGCGCTGGTTCAAGTTTAGTATTATCAGTAGAGTTAATGAAGGATTGCCCATTTGTTGTTTTTGTACCCAAGGTTAAAAAGGAAAATAGTGCAAGCTGTTGCGTTGTCTCTTTCTGCTGTTCATTTTAATAAGCTTCTTCTCTAGTGTCCAGGCTAAACCCCAGTCTGATGAAGTGCTTATTGTTCCACTTTCCGAAATCGCAAATGGTCTGCGTCATATCCAGTAAGGGCTAAAAACAATGACAAAAAAATATTGTTTGACCCCGGACAACACTGATATTCCGCATGCAAAATCATACTTCAATTTGTAGGCTTACTTTACAAGAGTTTTCTTTGGTACAGAACATGAAGGAAATATCGAGGTAAATCCTAAAAACCTCATGGTGTCATTGAAATAGGCATTTGAGAATATTTCATTACTGCCACGTGCTGTGTATGGCCACACAAGTGTAAAAGTCATATTCCAGGTTTGCTGGTTGTAAGATTGGCCCTATACATTGGATTTTCCAGTAAATTCTAATTTGACCATTATGGTATTGCTGTGCAGTGTTTTACAGCAGGCTGCTGGGACATTAACAATTAAATCATTCCCTGAAAATGCATCACACAGCCCCGGCACTAAAACTCCTATTTCTCACCTTTCCAAAATGCACATCGAAGCCATATTTTGTCCAAGGATACACCTTTTGCCCTCAGCAATGTGCATATGGATTTCCTTCCCTTCAGATACTGATTACCCTGTACCAGATCAGCATGTACCTTGTATGCAGTCGTTCTGTTTGATGCTTATTCAGTGTAAGTGCTCGATCATATTCTATGCACAAAGTATGTTCAATAATCATAACTGGTAAAGGGCAAAGTTTGGTCTGATATTGGAAAGTTGTTCTTAAAAAGTGTGACCAATAAATGAAATAAACTCCTGGATAAAGTGGTGGAGATAAAAACCATGGTATAATTTAATGTACAATAGGATGATGTCGTGGGTCTTTCTGAATGTCAGATGATCTACGGTGAACGAAATATCCGTCCTCATCTAAAATAATCTTGTGAAGCAACTTGCATAGTTAACAATCTACTGTTGTATCATTTCTACACACTTTGGCACACCACTGACTGGCCCACTTTTTAAAAGGAGGTAAAATAGAGAGCGCAAAAAGACTGTGGAAATGTTAAATCAGTAAGTAGAGGTTAAGGAGTTGAGGCAATGGTCGGAGCTTTTTGCAGTGTTCTCAGGGTTTGAGTCAGTAGTGAGCTTTGCCATCTCTGTCAAAGGACATCTGTAGTCACCACGCAGCAAGGGCCTGCCGCAACCAGCGACCGGAACCTGAAACATGGCACCAGCTCCTTGCAAGCATGTTGTATTGCTGACATATCATGGTGCCCTGGAGTTGGCACAGCAGACCACAACCACCTCATGGAGAACCACGTCTGGAACAGCTTCTCTCACACATCTAGCAAAAGTCATTACGTTCCCGCTCACCATAATTTCCATACATCTTCATTTCTATTGTCAATTTTCCATACAATTTTAAATTAGTGCCCATTTGCTTCTGTTTTGAGGTCAAACACAGTGACAATTGTTCAATTTGCTACTCCTCACTCTTTCTGGGACCTTGTGCTCACAGTAACTAATATTTGCTTCTGACCATTTACTTAAATTTATACTTTTCAGCAATCTTTTTGGCCTGTAAGTGATATCCCATTGTAGCTGCCAATCAAGGTGAACAACTATCACTATGTACAGGCTAACTACTTGGTCAGATTTATTTACAAATAAAACAGTATATTGAAACAATAACATTAATACAGTGCAACACCCAATATTACACTGTCGAAATCATTAAATAGAGTCTGAAATCCTAGCAATTTTTCTCAGCAAATTCTTGGTAGCATAGTTTCTGAAATTGCTTTACGTAAAATTAATGCTCATAGAATTTTTATTCTTAGAAAGGTTAGGCGAACAGAGGCCTCAGGTTGAAAATGTGCCCGCCCCCTAGTGGTGCACTCCTGGTGTACTTCAGGCAGGAGTGCAGCAGAAAATTGTGGCAGGCTGGAGATTGGGCAGGGACCTGAATACTGGTTCTGGCTTCGTCGATTTGCAGTGGGTCCTGTTTGAGGTAGGTTAGATCCGTCTGGCCCCATATGTCACAGGTTGTGCTGGCCTGTACAGCAGCATATGTGGGGCCCAGCTTGGGGAGTTTAAGTATAGGCCCCGGCCTAGTTTCCTGTTGAAAACATTGAGTGTTTGTTGGCAGTAAATCCTTCTTGTCCTCCTACTGAGATGGGGCTGACCGGTCTCTATGGCTATGCGGGGTGGGTTGGAAATTCAGCCTTCATTATGTTTCAACCCACCCCACTGGAAATGCTATTTGATCTCAGGCCCCCCCATTAGTTCCATACTCTACCATCCTCAATCCTCCAAACCCAAGGACACTCTCCCTAGCCATTGCAGACCTTCACATGCCCTCACACCTGTGCCCCCACATCCCAGAACCTGTACCAATGGTCCTAGGCTGAAGCACTCTTCCCCCAGTAATTCCATATCTCTGTACCCTCTTATCCAATGCTACTAGCGCCCAGCACCCTGTCCACTGCTCCCAAATTTAATTATCCACCTGCCAATGTCCCAAGACCTCCAAACACTGCTCCCAGACCCTGCAATCCCCTTCCACTATCCCAACACCACCCAGTCAATGACATTCTAGCATCCCAAGACCATCCATCTACCACTGCCACATGCTGGCTGGTGCCCCTCCCTCCCTGCACACACTAGATCTTAAAGCTCTCCTCCCAAGTTTCCAGACCCAAGGACACCATCACTCCAAAACTCCCAGCTCCAATACCATTGCATTCCTCTCGCACCTTACCATCCCTTCTCACAGCTGCCGGATCCACGGATCACCTTCCTGCCCTCTCCCGTACTAGTATACATCTCCAACCTATTTGTGACTTGAAACAGCTTCTTTACCACTATGGGGACAGTTTTTTGATCCGATCCCTCCAGAAGGGAGTGGTGTATTGCAGGAAATTTTGGTGCACAGCATGTGATTTTCTGAGATTTGGCCCCTGCGAGCTCTTCTCACAGTGGGAGTGATGGGTCACAGAAACACCCCTAAAACAGGTAGGCAAACATAATATTTTATCAATGCTAATCAGTTACACCTGTAAGACAGAGGTTCTATCTGCTAATGCACTTGTGACAAGGGGAGAGAGATACAGAGCAAGACACAGACAGACTGACAGCTTTATTTCTCATGCTAATTTGATTTTTTAAAGTTGAATTAAAATGAGGAATGATGTCTTCAACTTTTTATCATCTCCAGTGAACTAGATTCTTGGGTTCTCCTAGTTTTGTTTTGACGACTTAATCGTGTAAACCTCTATTATAGTCATTAGCTATCTCCCCAGTTCACTGAACATTCAGTCAGAGTTATAAAGTGATTATTTCTCCATTTCATCTCCCACTACTATTTGGTATAGTTTAATTTATTTTGTATAGTTGGCCTGTGCTACTGTTTTCCTTTTGCAAATAACCAGTGTGGTTCTTTTGACAGGCAGTCATGATTCAGTGCCTTTTTGAATGAGGTACCGATCGTAATGAAGTAATTTACTTCACTGAATTATAGTTTTTAATTTCTCAGTGAATCTTCTTGTATTTTTATTGTAATGTGCCAAGTCAAAAATATATAATTTGCTTCACGCACAAGTTTTGGATATTTTACCTTATTCAATGAATTAAATCTAACAGATAATTTAAGTGGAGAATGATTTCTGATAAGGGGCGAATGCATTTGAACATGATGCTTTCCTATCAGATCAATATTTAAGATTACGTGTGTTAGTTTTGTACCAAATTTCAGGAAATAGGCTCCAGATGTGCACAAATACACATGATGACAAAAAGCATAGCATTTTTCTAACAGCTGGACCTGGCATATAATTGCTCATGCCTGTGCTACATTGTTGAGTTTGCTCATTGGATGAATCTCTTGTATCTGATCATGATTCAAGACCTGTACCCACTCTCTATACTATCAGTAAATTATTTATTTAATTCAGAACTTAAATTATTCCTAATGTTTCATCATGCAATTAAGAGCTTCTGCCTTCCCATGGGGGAAGGGGGAGAAGTGAGCTATATGCCGTTTTGAGATGATAGAAGTCTTCCTGATCTCCAGGTAGACCTTCCTTAACTATTGAGAAGAGGAGATGACGAATGAGGAGAAATGTTGACACAATGGCTTCATTAAGCAAAGTGCTCTCTGCAACGACAACCCTTGGCTGCTGGCTTTGCACATTTCCTTTTATGAATATAACATCAGTTCAAGTCAACCCCTGGTCTTCAGTGTGTATCCTCCTTCAATGGGTATCCTTTATGTCATGAGCTGTTGGGGAGCATTAAAGAAAGAACTTGCATTGATATCGCACCTTTTATGCTCTCAGGATGTCCAAAAGCACTTCATGGGCAATTAATTGCTTTTGAAATGTTGTCACTTATTTTGTAGGAAAGCGTGGCAGCTAAGGTCTCAAACAGCAGTGAGATGAATGACCAGCTAATCTGCTTTATGAGGCATTGATTGAGGGATAAATGTTGGCTAGGATAGTGAGAGAACTTATCTGCACTTCTTTGAATAGTGCCATGGGATGTTTCATGTCCACTTCAACAGGAAGACGGGGCCTCGGTTTAACCTCTCATCCAAAAATTGGCACCTCCGCCAAAGTAGCACTGCTTCAGTACTGCAGTGAAGCGCCAACCTAGATTATGCGCTTTTGTCCAGGAATGGGGCTTGAACCCACAACCTTTTGATTCGAAGGGGAGAGCATTTCCACTGGACCAAGTTGACGCACATCAGTTGAAGTGTATTTAATTTATTTATGTTGCGAGTAATTTCACTGCCTGCAGGATTAATGTTTTATCCTGTGGAACATTGAAAACAAAATAAGATTTAATTGTTAGCAGCAGATGGTGTTCCACAAAATAAATCTGAATGCACATAATGTAATATCTGGTCACTTAATCCCAATTAAATAATATATCGTGACCACTTAATGAGTGAAGTTACAACATCAAAACAAATAATAGGAATTTGATGAGACGTTTCATGGCAATAACTGTTTCAGTTTTAAGATTTATTCTGGTTTTCACCACTAGATGGTGCTGAATAAAAAGCTTGGAAAATATGGTAGGAAAATATGAATGGGAAATAAAATTTATCTTTCCAAAACTTAGACATTTGAAGAATCTTCAGCTTATTTTCTTTGTGTATTAAACAAGCACAAAATTCTCCTTTTTTTGGGGTTAAACCAACTCCAACTTTTACGGAGAATTACATAGAAATTGCCACCGAAAAACAAGTTGTTTAGTCCAACCAGTCTGTGTTGGAGTTTACCTGCCACAGAATCAGTAGCTCCAATCTCAAGTCCCCACTCAGTTCCAATATCCTTTTATTCCCCTTTCCTTCAACCCTCTATCTAACATATTCTTAAATGTTTACAAGGTCTTTGTTTCAGTCACTAATTCTGGTAGTGCATTCTGCAGTCTCAGAGCTCTCTGTGGGGAAATACAAAGTTTCTCTTACTTTCTGTCCTAAATCTCTTGTATTACTTCTATATCTATGTCCCCTTATTCTAGACCTCTTAACCACTAGAAATAGTCTGTTTCTATCTACTCTGTCCCATCACTTCATAATTTTAAATGCTGCTATCAAATCATCCCCTAATCTCTTCTGTTCTAATGAAAACAGCCCCAGTCTTTCAAGTCTTTCTTTCAATTTGTAGTTCCTCATACCAGGCAGCTCCTTAATAAATCTGCACCGTCTCTATTGCTTCAACATCTTTGTATAGTATGGAGCCTAAATTGCACTCAGTACTCCAACTGCAGTCTTACTAAGGTTTTATATATTCACCATTACATCTTAACCTTTTATATTCTATACCTCTTAACATAATACCCAGTATTCCATTAACTTTTTTATGACCTTATCCACTTGAGGTGATGCTTTTAATATCTTCCAAATCTGAGTCCCCAAATCCCTCTACTATTCCACATCACCCAGCTTTCCTCCATTAGAAGTCTAATTATTACTTTAACAGTTGAATAGATAGTTGAAAAGTAATATTTAAGCGTATGGGAAGCAAGGAGAGTGGCATTAGACTAGAGGGCTCATCTGGTGGAAAAACTGGTGCAGATTTGCTGGACTGTATGGCCTGTTTTTGTGCGATTACATTTTATGGTTTTATTTAGAGAAATGTTGTTGCGATTACAATTGCGATTCATCCTGTCAAATCAAACAGATGAAATGGTAGTGAAGGCCAATGTTGTGAAATAACAATGTAAATAGCAATGTTATGATAAGCAGGAGGCTATTAAAAGAAGAGAATCTGATAGAAGGAAGGACTTGGCAATTAATAAAGATAAGGTGAAGCAAAGTAATTAGACAACCAAGAGAAAACATAGGATGTAAGATTGCTGAGAATATCTTAACATGACTGCCATTTAATGCTAAATTATGGGGAGTGTTGTGCTGTCAGTTCGCGCTCATTCAGAACTTGGTTGAGAATATCCACATTCAATTTTAGAAGCCAGCAGAGAAAAGATGTTAATCCCATTGTCCCTGACTGGGTTTAAACCTGGGTCTATCAGGTAGTGTAATATTAGTCAATATCGGGAACGGTAGCATAGTGGTTATGTTACTGGTCCAGTAATCCAGAGGCCTTGACGAATGATCTGGAGACATGAGTTCAAATCCCACCACGGCAGCTGGGGAATTTAAATTCAGTTAATTAAATAAATCTGGAATAAAGAGCTAATATCAGTAATGGTAACCATGAAACTACCGGATTGTCGTAAAAACCCATCTGGTTCACTAATGTACTTCAGGGAAGGAAATCTACCGTCCTTACCCGGTCTTCAGACCCACAGCAATGTGGTTGACTCTTAACTGCCCTCTGAATAGGCCCAGCAAGCCACTCAGTTGTACCAAACCGCCACAAAGAACAGCGGTTCAAGGTGGTGGCTCACCTTCTCAGGGGCAATTAGGGATGGGCAATAAATGCTGGCCTTGCTGGCGACGCCCACATCCCATGAACGAATAAAATTATACCAGAAGTGGCACTGCAGTGGCACAGAAGGTCACAATAAAACTGCTAATAATGGTAAGGTGGGAACTGACCTGAAAAACAGCACTTTCATATCTAATTAGAGTGAGAATTCAGTGGTAGCACACAGGATTGTGAATTAAAAATGGTATATTTAAAAAAAAATGAAATTGCAAAGTTGCAGAATAAATATATACAATTGAAAAATGAGACGACTTCAAGTTTCAGAATGCTGTGGATAAAGAGGTTAGAAACAAACTTAAATGAAAGAGGAGGGCATATGGGTGGGGATACTTAACAAATAATTTGCTTCAATGTTTGCAAAATAAATAAGTTGGGGAGATGATAAATTCTGAATTGGTTAGAAGTGAGATAAGATAACAGATAAAAGGAAAGTATTGAAGAAATTACTTAAGCTAAAGGAGGTTAGAGTTCCTGGGCCTGATGGTACACGTCCAAAGATCCCGATGGAAATGAGGGAAGAAATAAAGGAGGCTCCAGAAATTATATTTCAGGCTACTATTGAGTGTGGATGTCTACCAGAGGACCGGAGAGTGGCCAACTTAATACCCATTTTCAAAAAGGGAGACAGTGTTAACCCAGGAAACTACAGGCCAGTTAGCTTAACATCTGTGATTGGGAACATTGTAGAAATTTTGATTAAAGATGAAATTACTAACGATTTAGATGCAGAGTAGATAATGGGAAGCAGCCAATACAGACTCCAGAAACAAAGACCATGCTTGACAAACCTGATGGGTTATTTTGAGGAGGCAACAGATATAATGGATAAGGGAAATGCAGTGGATGTGATTTACATGGACTTTCAGAAAGCTTTTGTCAAGGTACCACACAGGAGATTACTAGAGAAAATTAAGGGGTATGTAATCAGGTGAAGGATAGCATACTGGATTTTTATAAAATTGTTAAAAGTGAAAAAACAATGAGGAGCAATTTTTCAGAGTGGCTGGAAGTGTCCCACAGGGTTCAAATCTGGGACTACTTCTGTTCACTGTGTATATCATGCTTTGGATATAGGCCTAGAAGGAGTGGTGTCAAAATTTGCAGATGCCTTGAAGAATTTTGGGAAGTTACAGTTTGGGTCTCGGCAGCTCTTCCGTAGCTTCCATCAGGATGATATTTGGATGTAAACCATAAGGTACAGTGAGTTGCCTGCCTTATGTTTGAGAATTGTCTTTAGTACCATCTCTTTGAATAAAAAACTCGACTAATTATTCTGCACAAACCTCTGCTCATTCTACAATCTCAAATAAATATCCGTTTCCTGAGGCAAGGTATTTATCTCACAGTTATACCATTCCCTCACACTCTTCTAAAAGCTTGGCTTCTTTATCTCTTATTGCTAGAAGAAAATATTTCTTCATATCTGGTTCATTATTAAAGATTCGGGGGAAAAATTGGCTTGGTTTGCGCCTCTCCTGGGGGTGCTAACGGGACGCAAATCCCCTAGCATCCGGGCATGGCGGTGCTAATTCCTCCTGCGAAATTCAGCGGGAGGTTAGTGGCGGCGGTAGCTGGTAGCGCCCTGCGCAGCCGGCGATGACGTCATTGCCGTGCACAGCGCCCCGGCCGTAAACCTCCATTGCGCCCCCTGACCTATTGCCGGACGATACGTCCGACAGGATCAGAGGGCGTTTTTGCAGCGGCGGCGGCACTACTTAAAGGGCAGGTGTCAGGCGGCCATTTTTATTTTGGCCAACTACCAGTACCTGCCCCCTTTCACTTTTTCATGCGGGGTGCCGGCCGCGATCGCTCAGCCTGGCACTCCCCTTGAGTGCCGGGCTGTTTTCACGGCACCCCGCTCCCCGGTGGTCCAGTAGGGCCCCGGTGCGCGCAGCGCTAGGCCCTTCCCCTTTAATCAGGGGAGGAGGCCTGCAATGACGCGGCGCTGCTGCACGTAGCGCCATGTAATTCAGCAGTAGTGCCCCAAGCGAGGTGGCGCGCTTTCCAGTAGCACCCCACCTCCTGCTTGGGGCACTACTACTGAATTTACGGTGGAGGGGTGCTAACTTTTTCGGGGCGCTAAAATTAACGCCCCAGCGACATTAGTGCCCCAAAATGGGCGCCACCCAATTTTTCCCCCTAGGTGTAGAATAGTTTTGACTGCATTAGCTGACAGATATACCCAGGTTATTCGGATCAGTTTATGAGTGGAGAAAAGGCTGGTTTCTGACTTTCTTCTTGTTGGCCATACACCCAAATAACAAAGGTTTGAAGCAAGTTGACCCTCATGAGTCTTGCCTCCTTTTCTGAGGCCCTGGCAGTTCCTCTTTACTGTTGGCATTGTGAAATGAGTGACATTAGAAACTTTGTAGTACTACAGTTTTACCATTATGAGCAAGAAGAAATTCTATGATCAAATCAGCAGGAAAACTGCATTATTGTATTTTCTCTGCACCATCAAGCTGCATCAGCTTTATTCTCATAGCAAGGGGGATATATTGAAAATCTGTGTGCTTACATTTGCATTTAAATTTTCTGCAAATTTTCAACCTGAGTTTTTCCATGTTGTCAACATCATCTTGTGTAAGAAGATGTTAATGATGCATTTTTCTCTCCTTAATTATGTATGCACATGGCCATTTTAGTACAGGATCTAGATGGGCCTTACTAAAAAGAAAATGATGTATTGATTCTGTAATTTTGTGAAAGCATTTTCTATAAAAAGTAGCATCATGTTACAGAAGCTACTCTGTGTCAACAGAAGAACCAGGAGTTTAAAATGTGAGCCTAGATTTTCTACTCTGGCTTAAGCTCAAACTAGAAAGGAGAATCAGTGCGAGAAGAGCTCCTGCCGACCTTCGAGTGCACTGACTTTATGTATTTCTGGGATCAGCATTATTTTCATAATCCTGGGGAATTCCAGGTGTGGAAAACACTTGAAATTGGGAGATTGCTCGTTGGCAGTTGGGAATTTAAAGGCCTGCAGCAAGTTCAAGGATCATGCGTTGTGGTTTACAAGGCTGCACCCCTTCAATTTCAAAACATACCAAAAAGCATTTCAGCAGGGCAAAGCATGGCCCCTTGCTCCAATGGAGCCATAGAAATCGTGATGAAAGAAGTGAGGCACAGGTGGCTGCTAATTAGGTTGGAGCATTGCACGACATGCAATCAAGCTACCCAACAAGAATGGAAGGTGGCAACCAGGGTAAATGCCGTAAGGGACATGCTGCATACCTGGGGGCAGTTAATGATGTTTATTCCCCTCTCAAAACCTTTCATTTCTTACCCTGAATGCTCATTCGGTATAGCGTACACTTATCAACACCAGCCTTTTCCAAGAAATGTTCCTTCACTCACATCAAGTGATGCATTCAGGCCAAAGT
Source organism: Squalus acanthias (assembly GCA_030390025.1). Lineage (NCBI taxonomy): Eukaryota > Metazoa > Chordata > Chondrichthyes > Squaliformes > Squalidae > Squalus > Squalus acanthias. The sequence continues at coordinate 62,159,779 of CM059433.1, read as the reverse complement.
AATCACCCCATCTAGTGTAGCTATACGGTGCATATTCATACCCACTGTGGGCTCCATGGTGACACTTGGGTATCACTGTCATCAAGACAATTGTAACCTCTCTCCTCTTCTGCTCTGTTTGCAGGAGAAGACAGCCCATAACAAACAGAGAGAGCACGCACAGGAGAAGGACCTTCTAAGCTTAATGCAATAACTTCAGATGAGGCGGGAACCCTACAAATCCTGGGGAGAGAGGCTACAGAGAGGGCCAGAGATGGGCAGGTCAGAGGATTTGTCCCAACTCACAATTCATCCAAGACCCTTTCTGTTAATCTTATTCTCTCATTTACTCACTGCCAACAAACCATATGCTGAAGCACCTTACCATGGAATTCCTTCCATTGAAAGCTCCATATGAAAGCTTCTCATAGGACACCATTGTAATGTCTTGTCCTCTTTTTCTCTAGGTCACACATTAATTATGGATGAGGGAGGCCATTTGGCCCATCTCAGTTCAGCCATCCAGAATCATCAAGTCCCCCATTACGGTATCCAATTGGTTCTTAAATGATTCCAGGGATTTGCTTCCACTACTCTATCTGGGAGTCTATTCTTCCTGTTTATCACTCTTTATGGGAAGACGAACTTCCTGATGTCAATCCTAAATATGCCTTTTACTAGTTTAAACCTGTGACTCCTAGTTTTACACTCATGGTTTAAATTAAAGTAATGCTCCAGACTGATCGTTTACATATTGGTTTGCAATCTTGTACTCCTCAGTAAGATCACCTCCCCGATATCTCCTTTGAAAGCTGACGAGCCCACGTTTCGCCAGTCTGTCTTCATGACTATAAATCAGACTCATGGCTCTTCTCTACATTGCTTCCAGGGTCTGTGTGTCTCCCTTGTGTCTTGGTGATCAGAACTGGACATAGTATTCAAGGTGTCGCTTGATTGAAGTTGTACAGCTTGAGCATGACCTCCTGACATGTATTCTACTTTTTTTTGGCTATATACTTAAACATTATGTTGGTTTTGTTATTTGCTGCTCTGCATTGATCGGACATTTTAGTGCTGAGTCTACTAAAATTCTATTAGATCTTTTTCAACTTTATCCATTCATGGAGTACATGTATGGCCCATTCTTCCTTCTGTTTAGAACTTTACATTTGTCTGTTGTGCCGAAGGAAGCTCTTCCAGGCTCCAGTAGCACTGAACCTGCTAACACTTTACAGCACACATCACAGCTCACTACCCTGTCCAAGCACCAGCTCATGTACATCCATATGGGGGATTTCGATATAGAGGGGAGTGCAATGGGTAAAACATGGAGCACGAGGGAGCAGGAACATGCTGTTCAGAGGGGCAGCTTACATCAGATCTTTGGCCAATGAGCCCAGAGACTTAGACCTCACAGGATCTGCTTTCAAAAGAAGGATGCTTTGTGAGCATTATGCATCAGTGCAGCCGTTGGGGACTGTGCCAAGCAGTGTACAGATGGCAACTTGCATGAAGGAGTCTACTGGCCTAATGTATGCAGCCTTGCATTTGCAACACTGCAGCTCACCATGGAGAATATGATCATTCCAGTTTCACACATCAGGCTATTAAGTGGCAAAAATCAGGAATGGATAAATGTGAGTTGTGGAGGTGTGGCACACTGTGAAGGAAGGTATATTTCTAGTTAGCAGGTGACAATATAGGATAAGGGTCACAGGTTTAGAGTACAATCCTAGAACACTGGAATGTTAATGAAAGAAGGAGTGCCACAGACATGAAGAGACTGCAAGGAAGGTTCAGAGGAGCAGGTAGCTTACCTTGGTCACTCTGGTGAGGTTGTTGAACACAGAGCGTGGAGAGCCATGCAGTCTAACATTTTGACCCTGATATTTAGGACAGAGCCAGGAGTGGTGAGTGCAAGTCCTGCCCTGCCTCTCTTCTGTTGGTGCTGTTGGAATTTCAGGCACGACATATCTCACTTTAACTGGCCATCTTGTTCTGTATTCCTCAGCTTTAAAACTGCTAATGGATTAAATATTAAATATGAAGCTTAAGTAATGCATGTAAAAATGTTAGTAAATAAGTGGCCATGAATTTGTATAGTTTTCACAGAATAATGCAGAGAGTTTTGGAAGTTGATGCCCAAAGTACCAGTAAAAATTCCAGAATACCATTCAATAAAAATGGAATTTGACTTATTTAGACACTAAATCAGTGTTCTCCCAGACAATGTTATCCCCAACATGCAAAAGCACTCCGATTGTAAAATAGTGCATCCTCTGACTCACCACGTGCAATGTCACAGGGGATCTGCGAGTAATTTAAATTTGCTCTTACTATTAAATATTGAAGGAGGTGGAACCAAAAAGTTTCCTGTAACCAAAACTTGTTTTTCAAATCAGGACTTGATGTATTAATTTTGACACCGGTGCAAGTTTTTTTTTGTGTTGAAAGCTGTCTTGAAGAAAATTAGAGGTGCAGACATCAAGTCGCACCTGTGTTTTCTGCAGCAATAATAAAATGGACCTGATTTTCATTGTCAGCAGAAATGTAAAGGTGCAGCCAAAGCATTCCACACAGGTTCAAAATTACAGTTTAATGTTGCTTACTGGCTGCCATCATTCTTTCCGTGATCCTTCAGTTTTCGTGTTGAACAAATTGAAATGCTGTACAACAATCTGGAAAATGTAATTATTTTTGCAGTGTGTGGATAAGATTCATTACTAATTTAAAATGCAGTGCAGTCAAATTTCTGTACTTACTGAGTTAGAATATTTTTTTCAAACCTCCTAATGACAATATTGGTGTTGAAAAGGATTTCATAAAACCTTCATTTATGGACAAGTCCGAATCAGCTTTGATTTAATGAACACAATATTTACAAACCAGACATTTAATTTGACCAAAATAGAAAATAATTGGAAATACACAGCAACTCGGTCATCTGAAGGAGGAAGATGAAGGATACCACCTGAACGATTGAGCGAATTTTCTCTTTCTGATGTTGACTGACCAATTGGAGTATTTCCCCTGAATGGTTCTTTTCATCTTAGCTTGATCTTCTGGCTCTTAGACTTGGAGAATTGTGTTGAAAATAGACAATACTAAAAGTTAATTTTAATAAACTTGCTTACTGTGAAAATTGTCTACTGTACAAGACACGGGTGGATGCTGGGTGTGTGATGCTTTACTGGCAACGATCATAATGAACTGAGACTGTATGAAAGCA